>OX424458.1:4802500-6045124 GCA_949152455.1 Lithophane leautieri
ATTTTAAATTTTTAATGTATTCTTTACCAGATTTCGAGTTAAAAGTGGCTGCTTTCTGGGTGGTTTGGTTTTTTGACCTCAAAAAAACAAACATAATATCATTCACAAAATTGGCCCTCAAAGCTAAGTCCGCGTCTGTGCATTTGTGTGCTTAAAGTATTAAATAAATAATAAAGTTTGTACAATCTTTGACCAGACATAATGTATACAGGGTGACTTTTACTTCAACGTATTCCTTTGCAACATTTGAGCATCCCGTATAGCCTAGGCGAAAATACATGGGAGTCGGGAAAATCCAAGATTTGTATAGCGTATACTACACAAAGCACGTACATACATATGAATAATATATGTCTATCGTATAACATATTATATGTATATAAACTAAAGGTGTGTGTCCGGACTTTCCCCTTTTCATAGTAGCCCAGTGTATCCAATTAGTGTTCGGTAATCCATTTGAGCATTGATCAATTTTAACGAAGCTCCTACCTCGAATCACTTACTTTAGAGGCTCTCTGCTGTTTGTATTTTCGCTTTCGTGTATATATTTTATAAGCCATTTTGAAGGTACCTAACCTCTACCTGGATAGGCTTAAAGTCGTAAGAGCTTCTTTCGCTCTACGCAGGCTATCCAGGACAAACCACCCAATGAAACAAACTAAATCGTAGGACGAGAAGCCTCCACCACCTTCCGACTTCCTTAAACCCCAGGAACATCTGCTTCCCGGAGGTGATCTGCAGTGGAAAGCTCCTATACGATTGCGTATCCAAGTAGGCCGCTGCAGATATAATTTGTCGAAATGGGGTATTACTGATCCACCCAACACCCAGTACGAGTGCGGTACTTCTGAACATACCGGCTGGAGTGCCCTAAGTGCCCGTTCACCTGCACCTTGGGTGACCTAAGAAATGCCAATGATGCCGCTATCAACGGGGCCACCTTCTAGGCTCAAACAATATGAAAGCAAAATACTAAAATAACGGACCAAGTAAATTCTAGAATCAGTTGTCATCCCGGATAAATTCTGTCAATTCTTGTGAGCTAATTCGCATTCGAAATGGCATAGCCAATAACTTGTTATTACGAGTATAAATCAGAAATTCCCCTTTTTTATACACTGAAGCAAAGAGTATTATAATCTCAAACGTTTTCGTCAAAATAAAATCTATCAAATAGCCGAAAACGATGCCGTATTCTCAACCTATTTCCATCAAAAGTACTAATATGCCCATTACTCTGGACGCAGTGCATCGTCTCGTCAGTGGATCCAACAGTTTCTGTTGGATCCACGGACGAGACGATGCACTGTGACATCGTATGTTAAACGTCTGCAACTTACTCCCATAGCTTTGAACTATTCTCTAGAACACTTAGCTCTGCAGGCTTAATTTAACTTGGACTACATGTTCCGAAGGCAAAGTTTTCAAGTCGTTCAGAAGCGTCTCAACAACTTTCGCGCCCCAAAAATGAAGCCTTAAGTCTAAGATGTTCCAGAAATTAGGTCGCTTCTATTAAAACTGAAGCTAGGGGTAGCTCTCTGAAATGATGAAGTGACTCGTAATTTATTCAGTAAGTTTACCTGTAAAATAGTAACTGGTTTATCCAATATTTTATGTCCATTTTAGCATGAGAATTTGATAGTTTCGCATAGAGTATAACTAAAAAAGACGTGATGAGGCAAAGAGTATATATACCTACAGCTTTACTTAATTAACAACTTACTAATTAAATACCTAAATATCGGATGCAAACCGAATTCTAATCACTAACTTAACAGTAAACTTTTTTCAGCTAATTTATTCTGAAGAATATTTAAGACAGTTTGACACATTTTCTATACAAAAGCTGTCAAACCGCAATATTTATTACTCAAATAAAAGTTATCAGGCTTTTTTTTTTCTTTTTTTTTCTTTTTTTTTTTTTTGAGGTTGGTAAATCATCCAATGACTTCTCCCGCTCTGGGCGGAGCGGAAGGGCGTGTCAGACTTTTACTGACTAAAACCCACCCGTGTTCCTTCATTTGCCTGTTGCCAAGGTCCCGGTATCCCTTTCGGACTTTCCCGCAACCCTGGCAGGAAAAGTTATCAGGCTGTTGAATAAGCAGCCTTTAGGGGAGAAAAAGTAGTAGAGAGACAAACACAGTTTAGTAGACATTGACATTGCAATAATGAACGGAAAATGGCCGCCGAGTATGCGTTTTTGTCATAAATTATATATTAATTTACACTGCGAAAAAAAGCCATTACGTTGTCATCAGTGAAAGAGGAGCCCGAGTTTAACAACAACTAGTTTTACGAAAAATTAAACGAAGCCTTTAAAATAGAACTCATAATAAAAGTACCACTAAGAAATCCTTCTTGACAAGCATAATATTCTAAAAAATGTTTGAAATACAAATGGCTTCGTTGCGGGCTTTGTAATACATACATACAACAAACAGTAAAGTATGCAAATAATCAAATATTCCAACATTCGTTCCTGAGATTAGTGCGTTCAAACAAACAAACAATAAAATATTACAAACTAGCTGCGCCCCGCGGTTTCACCCGCGTAAGTCTCGATCCCGTAGGAATATCGGGATAAAAAGTATCCTATGTGTTAATCCAGGTTATAAACTATCTGCTTGCCAAATTTCATCCAAATCCATTTAGCCGTTTTTGCGTGATTGAGTAACAAACATCCAAACACACAAACCCATAAACACACAAACACACAAACACACAAACTTTCACATTTATAATATTAGTAGGATAATACGAAGACGCGACGCCTGCAACCAAGGCAACGGCTGTGAGGGCGGCGCCCTGCATGCGCAGTGCCGCAGGCCCCGCGATTGCGCCGCAGTTGTCAAAAATGACAATATTCCAACTGTGACATTTTTGTGTAAATAGTGAAAAAAATTATTTCTAATTTATTTATATTTTGTGTTTGTGTGTTTTTGTCTTTAGCGAGTGCATTTGTATATAGTTTTTGTTAATTTCCTTTTTAGGTAAGTTTAAGTGTTTTGTTTCATATGTTCAATGCCGGCCGTAGCGACGCCGGAAACTATGCCACTCAACCTGCCACATTGCTTGATGTTCAGCTGGTGAGGTGTCCCCATTGCTCACAGGCACGTTTTTTTAAAGGCGAACGGGGTCTGAGGATACACTATGGCAAGATCCACAAGTCTCATAGTGTACCTTTGTGCCCCCCAGCCACATCCCCAACACCTCCGGATCAAAGCTTGTGGAAAACATTGGCAAAATTAAAAAATTCTACCCCAGTTTTAAGGAGAGTTCCCCGGGCCGCGAGACGGTCTGTTGCACTGAGTTTGGCGCGATGCCTCCGTCTTGCGACCCAGGAGAACTCACAAAGTGCCTGGGAGCAATTACTCACCTTCCCTTATAGGATTCTGCATGTGCAAAAAAATTCGGTGACCAAAAAAACCCTAACGAATCAAATTAAAGATAATTGCAACAATTTGACCCTCATTTTCGATCCAAAATTACCCGTTTCCAATAACCCTTCACGAAGAGGGTTATGTTCACTTGTAGAATCTAAACTAAGTGAAGGTGACATCAGGGGAGCGGCCAGGCTTCTGTTCAGTAGCGATGTGGTGGCGCCTTACTCTCCAGAAACTCTTTCAGCCCTGGAGAGTAAACATCCAGCGCCTGCCGATGGTCTCACCTTCCCCGACCCCCCTCTCTCCTGATCCGGATTCAACGCCTCTTAGCGTTACCGCCCCCCAGCTGATTGCTGCCGTGAGCTCCTTCCGAAGTGGCTCTGCCGGCGGCCTCGACGGCCTGACTCCTCAGCATTTAAAAGACCTCCTGAGCTCAGGCGCCGGGGAAGCTGGTGAGTCACTTTTGAAGGAGCTTGCGGCTCTAATTAACCTGATGCTCAACGGCGGCGTGAATGATGCCATCGTCGATGTCTTGTACGGGGCCAATTTGTGTGCCCTGCGCAAGAAGGACGGCGGCATCCGTCCCATTGCCGTTGGGTGTACCTACAGGCGTACGGCAGCCAAAATATGCTGCAGACTATATGGAGACACTTTAAAAACCAAGTTCCAGCCCCTACAGCTTGGCTTTGGATCCAAAGGGGACTGCGAGGCTGCCGTACATGCCCTTTCCAGTTTTTTAAACTCCGGTAAAGGTGAGGTAATCCTCAAGGTTGACGTCAAGAACGCCTTCAACTCCGTTAACAGGGACACCCTGTTGGCCGAAGTAAAAAAGGTGTTACCGGATATTTTTGGCTTTTTGTGGCAGTGCTATAGGCACCCATCAAAATTACTCTATAGAGACAACGTTTTGGAATCTGCAGTCGGTTGCCAACAAGGTGATCCCCTCGGGCCAGTCATTTTCAGTTTAGCTATTCACCCCATAATACAACAACTAAATTCAAAATTTAATGTGTGGTATTTAGATGATGGGACTCTAGGAGGTGACGTAGATACTGTCCTAAAAGATCTCCAATTCCTTAAACAGCAGTTCCAATCCATCGGCCTCGACCTCAACTACTCAAAATGCGAAATTTACCCTTGTGACAATACTGACAGACAATTGACTATTCAGAAATTCAATTCAATAGCCCCAGATATCAAAGTTTTGGAAAAAAGTTCACTGCACCTCCTAGGTTCCCCAATTTTAGAAGACAGTTTCTCACCTTTTGTTGATGAAAAAATTAAACATTTCAATGACATTTCGGATAGACTTTCTAAAATTAACCTACATTCGGCATTCACCCTCATCAGATACTGCTGTTTCGGTCCAAATTTTATGTATTTTCTCCGCTCTTCACCTTTATGGAAGAAGCCACACCTTTTAGACAAAATTGATCAAATCATTCGGAGCACTCTAACATCAATCATAAATGTGGCATTGGACGACCGTGCGTGGCTGCAAGCCACACAACCCATTCGTTTCGGTGGGCTCGGCGTCCGCAAAATTTCCAGTGTAAGCTTACGGCGTTCCTGTCCTCGGTCCACAGCACCGAAAAGTTAACTACAAGAATCTTAACCGCTTCTCAGGTTGACTTTGAAGTGCCGTGTTTGACTGATGCGATGAACGCCTGGAAAGTGGCTTGTCCGGATACGGAGCAGCCCGAGAACCCGTTCTCCCAGAGACAGTGGGATGAGCCGCTCTGCAGGTTGGTACGGAATAACCTCATTAATACGTCCACCAATACTGCTGAGCGTGCCCGCCTACTGGCTGTGGGAGAATGGGAGTCGGGCCTCTGGCTTCAGGTGCTGCCGTCACCCAACATAGGCACTATGCTGGGTGACACCACTTTCCGGCTCGCTACAAGTCTGCGTTTGAGCGCTCCTTGTGGGGCCCCACATCGCTGTCAGTGCGGTGAAGCAGTCGACCGCCTCGGACACCATGGCCTTTCCTGCAGTAAGAGCGCTGGTCGGTTGGCACGGCACGCAAGCATTAATGACATCATCCGTCGGGCTCTTGTCACCGCCGGGGTGCCAGCTGTTTTAGAACCCAATGGCTTGGCACGCGACGATGGGAAGAGACCAGACGGAATGACCATAATGCCTTGGAAGTTGGGTAGGCCTTTGGTGTGGGATGCAACCTGTGTCGACACCCTCGCGCCATCCCATCTTCCTAGCACGGCGGGCTGTGCTGGGGCGGCTGCTGCAGGTGCAGAAAACCTCAAACGGCGCAAATATAACAACCTTATTGGTAGCTATATTTTTGAGCCGTTTGGGGTTGAAACACTAGGGCCATGGGGTCCAAGTGCTCATCGAGTATTTCGGGACATCGCCAAGCGGTTGGTCGACTCTTCACGTGACCAGAGGGCTGGCCAATTTCTAGGTCAAAGAATCAGCATTGCCATCCAACGTGGCAATGCTGCCAGCCTTTTGGGCACTTTTCCCACTGACAGCGATGCGGAAAAGTTTTTTGACGCCCTATGAGCCCTTTCTTTATGTATATAATCTGTATTTTGTTATTTTTATTTAGCAAACTCGAATGTATTATATTTTTGGTAGATCTGTAAATAGCTTATAGTGTTAAATTTTTTTTATGTATGTATATATAAATAATAAAGAATATTATACAGTTTAGTAGATAATATTATAAATGCGAAAGTGAGTTTGTTTGTTTCATACGCTTTCACGCTAAAACGGCTGAACGGATTTGGATATAAATTCGCATATGGGTAGACCATGACCTGGGAAAAGACACAGGTTGCTTTTCATCTTGGCCCGCAGATGAAACTGCGGGCAATAGCTAATTTATAATATTAGTATGGATCAATGAAGGCATATAATGTCATGGTACACCAGAAAACCCACGAGACATTGTGTCATTTGGTAAGAAAGATGTTAAATTGGTTCTCGCTTAACACCACCCTACATAAGTAGATTATTCAAGAAATTTTCCACATATAATTCTACTTTATTATTAGCTAACGTATGCCCGCAACTTCGTTCGCTTAAAATTTCTTGTTCCCCGTCCCACCCCATCACATCGCATCGCCTGTCCGCGTTACTACTTCGTTTTCACTGGCGTTTTTTCTGACTTTCTTCTTTTTGCTCGGCTCCTAAGGGTCGTAGCGTGATGTTAAATATCATAGAGCCTTCCTCAAGAATCGGGCTATCAAATGCAAAAATAATTTTTCAAATCCGACTGGTAGTTGCAGAGATTAACGCGTACAAACAAACAGCTTTATTTGTATTATATAAGTAAAAGTGCGCTTCAAAAGAAACCCTGACCTTTCATTGAGTTTCAACGTTTAACTTTTAAACTCAATGCTGACCTTTACAGCTTTCACTTTGATTTATACTTATATAAATTATGAAAGAGCAAACTTCACTTCATATTGTACAAACTGCTGTTTGAAACTTATTAAATATTGACAGTTTATCAATTTCATTCATAAACGTTTCGTTTGTGGTATTAAAAGTTTTATCGGCTACACGATAGAGTTGAGTCATTTATTTTCAACACACTTGCTCGTGAAGTGGCTCTTATTGAACCGCTTTAAGGTTCATAATGCAGTGTATTATGGAAGCGTGCTTTTTACTTTATATTACCGCACTAGTGCGGTAATGTGCGTCACAGATAACTATTTACTAGTCGGAGTAATGACTTGGCAGTAGGTATGGAATTAGTAAGTACTATCATGGCAACATCAAATACCATGTTACCATTAAAGTATTTACTAATTCCATACCTACCATACATATATAGAAATTGACTTTGGTGAAACTTTTTAACACCATAGGCAAATCATGGGCGTTTAGTTAAGAAAAAAATATCCCATGGGCAGGTCAGTGGGATATTATAATTACATGGAATTAGTATGAACTATCCTCTATTATTAAATAAGCATTCTCTATGTTCACAAGAGCAGAGTTGCGCTTTTTTAATTAAATCTCATCAAAGAGACTTCATGCCGAAATGCCAACAAAAACTGTTCGGTATGATTTTGAGAATTGTACTTTTACTAATTGTTTCAATAATTAAAACATAATAACATTATAAGTCTGTTTTTTTGCTTGCAAGTGTGTTGAAAAGCGTCGTATGAAACTGGGTCGCACGATAAGGGAGCCGAGTGTATGATCAACACTCTTGTATCATAATGCACTATTTCACTATAATATACGTGCCAAAAAAAATTACCATAGGCAAACCAGGGGCGTTTTATAGTAAACATTTTTTTTTTGTAAAATCTTTACTTAATTTGCTTATTCAAAACACTACCTTGTGATTATTAAATTTTTAATATAGGCTGTCTAGCGGTTATGCCAGTGCCTTTATTTACACCTATGGAAAACAGCGCGCCATTTTCCATAGAGTTGTTATTGTTTTCGTTTTGTGGTTAAATATGTATCAACAAATTTAAAGCATTGTCACCAACAGACGTAGAAAAGTTTTTAAACGAAGCTCCGGATAATCAGTACCTGGCAAAAAATGTCAGTTGAACTTTATAAATCTAAATGTGTCATCTCTATAATTATGTTATTGTAGCATAGGTTCTTACAACAAGTCTGTGTTTGTCCTCGCAAGTGTGTTGAAAAACGTCGTATGAAACGCGTGTGCATTGATCATTACACTCTCGGCTACCTTATCGCGCTCGCCTGCGGCTCGCGCTAATAATACCACCTCGGCTGTAATATCCAATAGAGCACACTTGTATCACAATGTACTATTATAGCAGCAGGCAGCACATTACTTTGGTGTTGGCTTTAAAACTACTATAATACACACAATACATTTAAACCTGGATAGGAACTACACGTGAAATAAAAAGTAACGCAGAGTTTTATTAAATTATCTGCTACAAAAGCCTTCACTAATTAAGTGGTGAAGCAGGCCATAAATATCAGTAAACAGTAAAAATAAATATCTAACAAAAACCAGAGGACTCCGTTTAAGCGCTCTCATTAAAACAAATGAAGATGATGAGATAAAGCGAAAGAGACAATAAAATCAGAGATCCTTGCCGAATGGCGTACACCCATCGTTTTAATCCGACTCCGCGCTCGTTCCGCAGACGCGGCTTACGAACGTATTTCGTTCATCACTTTTATCTCATTCTAGAGGAAATTAATTAAATTAGATTTCTCGTAATTACGTATAATAGAGAAATGAGCTTTTTGGGAGATGGGTAGATAACTACGAATCATGATTTACGTTATAGAAGCAGTGTAATATCTGTTAAATTGACGTAAGAACCTATGCTATGGATAGGTGCTTACTGGTTTGAAATGTTATTTATACTGCAGAATCTTCTGGCAAAACATGATGTCCACTGTTAATTATTAGTTTGTCAGTGAACGTAATAAACCCGTTATCGGATGAAAATATCTGGCCGAAATACTCATGCACTTTCTTTCCCGTAAGTTGTAGAGGGCATTTGAAACGGTTGTCCGTATTGTAACAAGTCACAGGGCTCATGGGTATTGAAGCGGGTATTGGTCCATCCCTGCCGATAAAAAATCAAGATTCTATATTTTCAATTTCATTTTTACCTGCATAAATAACTGACAGATACTTCGACAACTTGAAATTAAAACACGTTTCGAAAAAGGTTAAAAAAGAATTTTATGTGACTTTTTCATTTTTCGTAGTTTCGTCCTCGGTATCGGAGCAAGTTTAAACGGTTTGTTTTTGTTAAAAGTTAATAAAATTGCGGACGAGGCCGTGCGGGACGCGTGTACGACCGTTAGTTTACTCTATTGCAGTGTGATGCTTTATTGGATCGGATAAATGAATACATATTCATTTTTAGGGTTCTGTAGTCAACAAGGAACCCTTATAGTTTCGCCATGTCCGTCCATCTGTCCGCGGCTTTGCTCAGAGACTGTTGGTACTAGAAAGCTGTAATTTGGTATGGGTATACATATAAACACGCCGACAAAGTGATAAAAAAAATCGTATAAAATATTTTTTTTTTGGGTTACCTTCCCTACACGTAAATTCGGGATGTTAATTTTTTCCTCGTCAATCCCATGGTGTGGGGTATCATTGGAAAAGTCGTTTAAAAATAATGTGAGTTTGTGAAAACCAAAGGAAAACTATCGCCGCTACGTAGGCTCCACAAGTTACCGAGTAATAATCGACCAATTTTCTCGTTAACAAAGGCAATAAGAGAACAATAATATATGACAATAAAAACGCGCAAGCGCAGGCGTGCGTGGAGGCGTGCAACAGCTGACTGGTGTGTTGACGGGGATCGCGATCGGCCGTGAGGCCGCGCCGGCGGACTCGTCGCAGGTGGGGACCTGCGGCGAGTCCACCATTCGTTCACTGCCGCTAGCGCGTGGCGTATTGAGAAGGACTCTCAACATATACCAATATTTATAGGAGTTTTCTAGCTATAGGATTAACAGTAAATAACATGGGGTTTTGTTTGCACTTAATTAAGTAAAAGCCAATGTGAACAGGAACACCAAACATTCTATGCGATAATTAAAAGCTATAAATTGGACACTATTTGTTCACAGTAAAATTGCAGATTGGATCAATTATTTAACTGAAAGCTTGTTTTGTTTTCATTTCAGCATATGGTAGCTGCAGGCTCCGAAACCAAATTTAGTATTCAGTATTCATTTAATATTCGGACACGATTTTACTTTAACAAACTTTATTTCGTTCCACTTTTTAGTACGTTTTAGTTGTTTAGTATGTTTGTGATCGATTTTTAAAAGTAAATTAATAGCTTCCTCTTATGTGAACCAATCAATTTGACTCGTTACGTTCCGATGACAAGATAGGTAGAGGTACATTATTTGGTAGAGATGACCCGGCGGTGCCGGTTGCTAGTTTCGTCTTATTTGGTATTCTCGCTTTTGATTACAAAACATAATCTTAATGATGACAGAATTTTAACAAAAGCTTGTTATCAAAAGTTTTTTTTTTAACATAGAGGTTTTTTTTTGACGACCGTTAACATGAAAGCCTGTTTAATTTCACGCAATTTTCATTCTTTTATTTTCAATTTTAGACCCCATTAAGTAGAAAGGCTTTATGAAAAGCTGACCCATTACTGGAGCGCTACTCACGTAGTTGGGGTCGATGTATAGCCACTCCAGGTTCTGCTAAGTCACCGACATCACTCATGAAGTGGCAAATGCCGTAGAATTTGCTCCCATTACATGCCTGCCCTTATTCCGTCAGTTATACTTTGGATATATTAGAATTATTATAGCGTATAATACCTACTAACTAATGCTTGTAATCTATACTTATTATTATAAATGAAAGTCGCTTAACGCGTTTGTCTATGAGGCCTCGTTGTTTTCGCAAACTACGCAACGGATTAACACGGTTTTCATTATAATTTAAAAGATTTATTCCGAAATGTATACGTTATTAATTCACTTACATATTATATAGAATCTCTTTGTCAAGTCGTAAACGAGCTTGTAAACGTACTTTTTATCCAGATGCATGTAGAATGTATCCACGGGAATGGAAAAATATTCTATTTAATATACCACTGCCTAGATAATATGGGTTACCCGAGTCACCGTCCGATATCTCGACAGAGCGAGCGATTTCCGAATATACGATTATAGTATTATTAATCGATTTCGCGCTCCGCATTAATTCAGTGGTGAACCGCGACTAATTGGCTACGTATTGACATTGACATAATCGAATGTGAACTCGCTGTTATTGACATGATTGGCCCTCGTATGAACAGGAAATTATTGCCTCTTGTCACTCTAAAATACTTAGTTATGCCTCATAGCCGCGGTTTTGCACGTTATAAGGAAATGATTAAACTTTTGTGCTAGGTTTAAAATAGTAGCTGCACACGGATAGATTCACGAAAGTGTTTTCTTTTTATGACATTCTGAAACCTAGTTCCGATCATAATCGAAACTTGAGTTTGAATCAAAATCTCAATCTGTAAGCTCTTGAATTGAACGTTATTATTAATAAAATGTAAAGCAACGCTGGTTCTGTCCACCAACCGAGACATGCAAGCGAACTTGAAAAAGAGTTCGTCCGCAGCAATATGGCGGACAATCGCAGACGAAAATACATCGCCTCTCTTAAAATAGAACCGGAGTAAAATAAGACGTAGCGCAAAAAAATCGCCTACGAGTAAGAATTGCGGGGACAGTAATGTATCCCTTCTAGGTCAGATAGCAGCGATGTAGGCCACACACAAACACACCCCTGCTTACACCCTCATGTACACACATCCCTACTTCGAAGAGACACACAGACAAATGTGGAACTGACAGTGTTCAATGAAGACGGTTTTCCGCATAAAATGATTTATAGCCGTAAACAACTGATGGTGTACTTTGTCGTCTATAAGCGGTATGTGGATTTGAATTCGCCTGTGGGTTGCACGTTTTCATGTGACCATTTTTAGTATGTGTGTGGAAACGAAAATGGGCGGCCTTTGCCCAGCACTGGGACGTTATCGGCTAAATAGATAGATTGATTTTTGGAATGCATGGTTGTACATTCGCTAGTTTTCTCACAAATCTTAATTTGCTTCGATTCAGAATAACACTACTTATTTCAACATTTCCAATATCATCAAAAGTTCATTAGGGATTTTAACTAAATGAGTTCCGACTAACCACTCACCCCGTTAATTACCGAATAAATTGCCCTCGTAATTCTATAGCTCATACGCACAAATTACTCTCATTAGCAGATAAAATGACAGTCGAATAATACCTGACCAATGCGGTTAAAATACCAGGAATATATGTATATCCTACCATCCTTCCATAATATTATAAAAGTTTGTGTGTTTGTTACCCAATCACGCAAAAAAGCCGAACGGATTTTAATGAAATTTGGCACAAAGATAGTTCATATGCTGGATTCATAGGATGATTTGTATTTCCCGTTAGTACGTTCCCGTGGGATTATTTCCAACATCTACGCGCGCGAAGCCCATAGATTGCCATAAATTCGACATTTCTTTATTAAACGTAACAAGTTATTCAAACTCATTAAAACATGTCGTGTTATGAATTAATGCTACTTATATTCGACCAATAAAAGTGGAATTTAATCTGATATTTTATACCCTTGTCCGGCTGGCACATGAATGTAAAATATTTTGGATATTGTGTTTTCTACAATTAAAGAAAAAGGTGGCGGTTTTTCAGTGAAACGCAACTGAGTTTTCATCTTACTTTTCTTCCACTTGTAATTTTTCTCTACCTCTACGAATTCCGACCGACGACAACACAATCGTTTTTTTAAATCTGCCATTTTCCGGACCTTTTGCCATTGTGCTATCAGGAAAATCCACCGGCATTTTCTACGTGCTTTTAACATTTGTATCCCATGCTGTTAGTGGGAACACAGAAGTCAAACAGCTGCGTCAGCTTTGTCCCGGAACACAGGAACGAACTCTCGATAGTCCGCAACCAATAAAAGGCATCGTGATACGAATTCATCCGACATTTTCATATATCATACTTCGACAGTACTCTGATTCGAAGGAAACGCTACAAATTACACTCGAGTAACGCTACAAATGTAGATTGGGAACTGTCTTATTCGCCCAAAAATATGAAAGATTATACAATGTATATTATAAAACATGTTATAAAAGTGTTCCTAACTAAAATGTTGTTGCTGAAAGAGGCATTTTAAAAGCAAGCCTTCAAAGTGTTATTATGCTCCAAATGTGATAAATCGATCAACGTTGACACGACAGCATTAACCAAAGTGCCATACAGCCCTGTTCGTCTCGACGGCCGGCTCAAACAATGTCTGGAGATGACAATGGACTCACTTAGATTGTGTTAGGAGTCGCGTGTGAGTTACTTAATTGCTCGCAGCTTGTGTTTGGGGTGAATTGCACTGACGTGGCCGGCACCCAAACAGAGCAATGCACACAATGGCCCATCTTGACCACACTACCGATTACTCTATTGTTGCTAACTTCGCACTAACTCTATCAACTATAAAGTTTAACGGAGTGATTGAAACTGGTTTCCACAACAGTAAATAAACTTAGCTTATTGTCTCGAGACATAGTCAGTGCTCACAGCTTCAAAGCAAATTCCATCGTAGTTAATAGTTGTTCAGCAATTAATAATATCTCGAATAGCATAATTATTACGTTAAACCTCCTAAAGGTTTAAGTTGATTTTATGACATTTATTTTAACTTACACTTATCTATATTGGCTGTCTTGTTTAAATTAAATGAGCCATAAAATCGACAATGATCAAGATCTGCCGAAATCACAAATTACGTTGTTTTAGTAGTATTTACTTCGTGGCCAAAATATTCGCCAAAAATGTGTTAATGACTTACAATAATAGTTTTTTCTTATAACGCATTTTGATTCAGTACCAATCAGACAAAAACACGTAACCTATACAGTGAACACTAGAGACTAGAGATTCATCTCAGAAAGGCTGACTTTGCCAAAAATCAATTGGTTACGCAGTTCACATCCCCAACGTCAACAAGTACCCTATAGAACCCCTCGCGGGGGGCAGTGGGGGTCGGGGGTCGGGATAGCCCCCTCTAGGAGGGGTGAGATTCAACTGGTGCAATGCGGTGTACGCTACCTCCCCTGCGTTGTTTTTGCCACTGTCCGCGGAGCATTTGGCGCGCCTTGCGTTTATTTTGTTACGATTGTTTTGCTGCATCGTCTTTAATTACTTTCTCTAACTATTGTAGGTTGTTGAGCTTGTTATACTACGAGTAAGTTCTTGTTGCTGGACCGTTACTGTAATTAACAGGTACGTTCCCTAAAAGTTTATTTTTCTCTGTGTGACAAAAATTTACATAGTATTCATACACAGGTCACTGACCAGCAAATCAAGAATGTCAAAAAACAATCGTATTCCTTGCCAGAGTAACGAAAACTATGTTTCGGAAAATTCAAACGTTTAGTTAGAAAAAATCATACGATCGACTGGTTTAATTTCCGTTCTGACGCCACGAAATGTCACGGTCAAACGTATCCCCAATAAGATTAGCTCGTTAAGCTTGACGCACGTTTCCTCTAATGTGGCCGTTTCCCGGCCGTAGATAAATCAATTTATTAACGACGAATAAAGGAATGGAACTGACGTTTTAATTATAGAGGTTTTTTATCCGCTAAAGTTTAATACTGCCGCGTCTTTGTGGATTTCTAAGTCTGTAGATTTTTTTCTAGAAAGACTTCTTGATAATGTCAACTGGTTGTATGCTATTAGAGCCGAGTTTACACGACATGACTGCTCTTCAAACTATACTAGAACATGACGTGACCCTCTGAACATCTTTTTGGTCAAAACTTTTGTTTTTATTCGGCTCTGAAAAACTTTTGTTTATATTTGTCACAGTTGATGTTCAATTGTTTATCATGTCTCTTCTACTATTGACAAACTTAACAATTTTCACTAACTATCGAAGTCCAGAATGAGCCAACATATTCCGGCGCCGCTCATAAGCCTGCTCCATGTAAAAGCATCCCCCACAGCGCTGTAAGGCCGGGGCATAGATCCGATAAAACGATAGTATTTCAGTGAAAATTGTGAGCTAATTCAGCGCGAACGGCCTAACGAACCTAATTTAGTATTACCAAGGAGTTCGATCATTATTGGCCGTCGGTTAGGGTCAGTTCACACCGAGATGCTAAACGACGCGCACTTTTTTACGATCCGATACAATATCGAATTTATTTACTACACAATAAGGTACACGCGCTGCGCAGCACCGCGCATCTCAGCGTTCTTTGACTCGTGTCAGCCCTCGCACTGAAATTATACCTTTTCGTGAAGAAAATAAGTTCGATAATTGTTAAAACAGAGTAAATTGAGTTGCAGTGATTTAGCGTTTGTATTTCGTTGGTTTACATTTTTTTAAAGTCGATTCCTTTCTATTGAATTTCTCCTATCGTATTCGTTTTATTCATAACACACACTTTTATTGTTTACGTTTCTCTGTTTGAGTTTAAATATTTGTCCTCTTTATTGCCTTCTAAACCTTTCATACAGAATACGTGAGCAAGGTTCGCACAAAAGAGTACCTATACCAAAGTGGATTTGTAATCTCAAGCAATTTTCGACTTTTTGAAAGGAATTCACTTAATACACTTCACCTGCAGAGGAATCAGTAACCGATAATAAAATAATAACAGTTTTTTTAAAGTCACCACGATTTTTATCTCGCAAGAATATCAAGTACAACCCACTTTGTTTACCAGTCTGATTATTAGAATGAAAGTTACTATGAGCAACTTGTTTGGATCAAGCATAACTAAGATGCCCTTATTTTCGAAGCCCCGTTGAGCTGTTGCTTTTAATCTATACCAGGACAGAAAATAGAGAAAAGAAGGTTCACTGCGCAATAACAAACTAAAACCGACGCGTAATATGTAATATTTCGTTTGGGATGTGAATAAAGGCGGCGCTCCACAGCAGTCCACTGATAAGCTAACGTACGTTTTTTATGAACAAGATGAAGGCGGAATCGTCCACTGCGACCCATGGTCACGCTACGCTTGTATACGTTACTGGCAAACAAGTGAACCGCGCAGCTAATTTGGCAAACCTCTCCGTGCACATCCTACTTGCAGATGCAGAACGACTGAATTCATAATATGTATAGATGTATATAGGTATATACGTCTACATATATTATGAATTAAGTCAGTTTCACGTAGTCTGGGTAACCGCGTTGCCTGGATAACCGCGTTGCTCTTCTAAACTACGCAATTTTTATACGGCTTTCATTACCCGACAACGGCGAAGCAAAAAGGAAGATTATTTAGGGAATTAGTTCCGGAAGGCTTATGTGTATAACACATTAATATTTAACTGTCATAACATAAAGAAAACTCAATGTTTTATCGAGTCATTTAACAGTGCGAATCAGAAGCGTGTGGCTAGTACCTAATATTATAGCTAAGCCAGAAACCAATACACAAAAATCTTCAAATGCTTGTTTAACTTACAAAACTGTCTTACGTAGCTGTGGAATGAGTGAATAGAAGTTTGTATGTAGTTCAAAGGTTCACCTAGCTAGGTCTCACATGCACCTGTAGTCGCTTATCATTGGAAATAGGACTTCTGCAACGTCTTTCTTGTTCAGTTTCATTTTGTTGAGTGCCTAAGCTGTGCAGAGCGGCTTACGACCGGATTCTCTCAAATGTTCATCTATTATTTCGGGGGGAATAATACTATGAGATTTTCCCCTGTATATTGCTTTCTTTCCGAATCTCTTCTCTCTTATTAGCATGAACTATAATTATGAAAATAGGTATGATGATATAAATTTTTTCCGTCATTTAGATTGCTCAAAAATATTGGACACGTATTTTTTTTTTTACTTGATCAATTGTATACGGCAATATATTAAGTTAACATATGGTATGACGTCACGTCTTGGTAGATTTTATACTGAGTTGTGACGTAGCGAGCCCCCAATCCCCAACTTTAAAGGCTCTTACATACTGGGGCGATTCGTCGCGCGACGCGAATTTTAACAAAACAATTTCTCACGGCGAACAATGCGGCGGCGTCGCGTTGCGTGACGATTCGCCCCAGTATGTAAGAGCCTTTATGCGTTTGACCTAAGTATTTTTTTTGTTAATATGACAAAGTAAAAAATACGTGCCCAATATTTTTTTATGTGACTGACGGACTATATTACAGAATTTCTTTTTTTGCCCAGGCACCATCCCTATTGCTCATGGCAACCATGCTATGAGTATTTTTTTTTATTACTAGTCAGCCAGTAATGTGGTGGCGAGTCTGGTGTGCCGGATGTGCCGAATGAACATTTAAGAATCGCCACTCTGGTGGAGATTATTTTAATCCACCTTACTTGCCAGCTTATGTGTAATACCTATCTTAAATCCATACCGTCTTAGGTGTAAAATCGCCAACGGATCAGTTAAATAGGGCGCAAGCCAATAGCTATTTATCGGACCGTCCTAACCCATATAATTAAGTTTTTACTATCGGGAAAATCTCATTTGCGCGATCGGAAATTCACTTCATTTCCGATTTTATTTTCGCTGCTCAGGTTGATAAAAAAATTTGTTGCAACTACTTACCTTTTTTTTATTAGCAACTTTCCAGTTATATCAAATTAATTAGGTTATTATGTTTTACTTTGGAAATATATTGATTTATATGGTATCATTGTAGAGGGTGCTTGCGAATAGTCACATCACCCATATATGAAAAACTGAGCAAACGATCGATATACGGCAGTCACAGTTACGCCGGAACGTCCGCTTTCGAACCCATCTCCGTTATATCATTATATTACTACTGAATTCGTCTATCTGCTATAAGAATATTTGTTTTATCATAATACTAGCGACCCGCTCCTGCTTTGCACGGTTTTTACGACTTGACAAAACGTTGAGATTTCTTAGTTGTATATAACTTTAATACTCAGCGCATCTGCATATGCACTTTATAATCTTAAAAAAAAAGTTATTATCAAAACAGTATTACTACCTTATCATAGTCTTGTCGTTTCCATTTTAAGGTTTGGTATTATATATTGGGGCAATTGTACCGAAAGAGAGAGTATTTTTAAAGCCCAAAAACACTGCCTACGAGTAATATTTGGTTTGAAAGTTACTGACAGCTGTGTTCCAATTTTTTAAAGTCATAACTTATTGACATTTCTGTGCCTTTACATTTTAGAAATTGCTCTTTTTGTTAAATGCAATCAACACCTATTTTTAACTCTATCGGAAAGCAGATACCGAGAAGTAACTTTGCGATCTCAATACCAAAACTTGTTACGCACAGGTGAATATAGGACTGCTTTGTTGAGGAAAAGTGTTTTTGGTATGGCACCGGTCATTTTTAACCACATTCCTAATTCTGTTAAAGAGGAACCAGTAACAAGTTTCAAAAAGAAGCTAACATTACTGTTATTAAATAAATGCTATTATTCCGTATCGGATTTTCTAGCCGATAAATTTTAGATGTATATCAATGTTTGTAAGTTCATGATGAACTGCACCAATGTTTGCATGCCAAAATGGTAGAATGTGCAAGGATTCTTTAATATATTGCAACCGTCTGATTGTAAATACCTACATTCTGAGCAAATAAATATTCTATTCTAACGTATTTTACTCATAAACCTTCCGGAATAAATTCTCTTAACGATGGTAAAAATCTCATCAAAATCTGTTGCGTGGTTTAGAAGAAAAACGCGGACATACAGATAAACACGAAAAGCGACTTTAATTTATAATATGTATATAGATAGATCCAACTCCTTGTTAAGAAAGTAATACACATTTGTAGTTGTAACTACATGAACTGTATTTGTAAATAGTAACGATATTGTATAAATGAAACAGTTGTTTGAAATGTAAACTATATAAAGTGAAAAACTTTAATCATTCCAACAGAAGTAGGCAACAACAAAATAAGTTCCTAAGTTAGTCTATAGGTTATTTAAGTAACTTGAAGCTACGTCGCCGCCACCCCCTTTGTTCTTCGTACATAGCTCTGTCAAATACCTACACATTGGCATGCATGCATGCACATTTTTGTAAAAACCAAAAGAACTTGTACTATAATATTTTTATCTCAAGAACCAACGCGCGCTTTACTTGCTGTAACCAAGTAAGAATAACGCTACGTACTTATTATTTTATTTTATTTATAACTAGCTTCCGCTAGCGGTTTCGCACGCGTGGTATGTCGATAAAAAGTAGCCTATGTCCTTTCTCAGGCTCTAGACTATCTGTGTGCCAAATTTAATTTAAATCGGTTCAGTAGTTTTGGCGTGAAAGCGCGACAGACAGACAGATTTACTTTCGCATTTATACATAATATTAGTATTTTCAAGTTAATTTTGTATCATGTCGAACCTACTATGTTTTTTCTCTGCATCACTCTAAGGTGGACTGCTAGAAAATGCGTAAGACCTTTAAGCATTTTCTTCAGCCCGCAGACGTACGGTTATTGTTACTTGTGTAATAAATAAATAAAATAAACAAGACATGGTCTGTAAAACTTGTAAGTATACCGATTACGAATTTTATATTTCTTGTAAGAAAAAACGAGTAGAGGGAAGTAAAATAGCAAACTTTTTATAAAATAACATAACCGTTTTCTGAAATTTACTTATCTTATATTTGTTAATAACTAGTTATATTATAATGTAATTTAACAAAAGCGTTGACATTTGATAAAGGTTTTCACGGGACTTCTTTTAACGCATCCAATTTCACTTGTGGTCGGGTAGTGCCGTACCTTTATACTGCTATCGTAGCGCAGTTATTTATTATTTAAATATTTACTTATTGTTTTATCAACTGGTATAATACATTTAACAAAATTCAAAACTCAAAGTTTGATAGTTATTCTATAATAAAGGCTAATAAAAAATAACAAACCAGCTTGTTATATCTATGTTTATTAACGTTTGTGTGCCCTCACCACAGCTAGTAGCAATTAAACAGTCTTGAAGCAACAACGCCTTTTAAATTACCAAATTCCTGCTAAGCAAATTAGCAAACATCAACCTTAATCTCAAGAACACAGCTTTCAAAAACACTGGTTTAAATCTGCATTTTTCTTTAAAGGGTGGCATAACTTTCTCTCTGTATCAGGTTAAGCTACGCTTGCCGCGATTGGTCCGTGGATGGATCTTTACATACCGATACCCCAACGTGTCTCGGAAAGCAAGTTAAGCCGGTGGTCTCAGCTGTCATTCGTGGATCTTTGGCATTCGTTGCGGGTCATCAGAAGCCCGAAAGTCTGACATCCAGTCTTACCAAGGGATATCGTAATACCCAGTTACTGGGTTGTGGAGGTCAGATAGGCAGTCGCTCCATATAAAATACTGGTATTCAGCTGCATCCGGTTAGACAAGAAGATAACCCCAACATAGTTGGGAAAAGGCAGCAGATGATAAATTAAGTTTTGGTTCCCAAATTCATAATTTTTATAAGGAAAGTTATTAAACTCAGCACGTTTATTACCGGCTATGCCGAGCAAACCTGATGAATTACTACATTGATCGTGCAGTGTACAAAAAAAGCCTTGGCTGAAAAAACATGGCTTAGTTGAAAGTCAATCATTTTTCTTGAAAATTACAAAATAGTTTGCGCTGTGATCGATTTAGTTTGCGCTCATTATCGTGTAGTACAGAGGTCCTAGTGCGAGTTTCTTTTAACCATCTCGACTTTTCACCAGTGAAGGCCAGTGAAGGGCCAATCGGAGCGCCAAACGCGGTCGATGCGTTAAGTCGAGATAGTTTTAAGAAACTCGCACTAGGGCCTCTGTATGTTAACGTACTACTCAATTTAAATGTAGCATCGTGCATCGGCAAAATTCGTAAAACCGATCACCATCCGAACTGAATGCGCCTTCAAAATCACCTTTCCTTATAGTAATAAAGATTGGTGATTTTGAAGGCGCATTTAGGTGAAAATGATCTTTACGCAAACGCATCTTGTAAAGTTATACTACCAAATACATTCGTAAAATTTAAATGAAAGATGGAAATGTTCAAAATGATTTAAAAAAATCTAATTTGTATCGTTATGTATAAAAGGTGTGAAGGCGTATGTATAATGTTAAAAATGTCATGATTTTCTTGTAATAAGGTTAGTAACGTGCACGAATAGGACCCACTCGGTGTCACATCAAGCACAACAGTCAAACGATCAGCCACTGCGCCAACCGGCGTGATTATGCAAATATACGTAAACATATTCACATATCTAAACGCCGCCATAGGTTCGCCGATCCAGAATAATGTCGCTGCATGAACGCCAACATAAATCAGTTTATTTGACAGGCTCCGGCGATGCGATAGCGTTCTCTCCAAAATATTTGCGAACGGCACATCAACAATTTGCATTTATTAAAATAAACCCCACTGTTTTATTTGAACACGTTGATTCGATCATCGAATGTTTATCGTGTTAACAATGAGGTAAGTAAACATTGCTTTGTCACATTAAAGTGAGAGGAAATTAAATTTCGTTGTCATCTCGTTTAAATATTAAACACGCAATTATTACTGCAGTGTTGGTTTTATATAATTTGATGACAAGCGAATAGTATTTAACTGGGAACATTGATTAAAATAGCTCTATGTTAAAATATCTATGTTTATAATTAACTTTGTTTTCGGATTATTAATTATGCATTTACGCGAAGTCTACGCGGCGACTACGTTCAGTCTAACGGTGTCTACGTAGCGCCTGCATTGGTTTACGCCCAGTGCGCAATCACTTTAAGCCTATCGTAATGTGGCTTCATCTTGTAAATTCAGCTTAGCTATTACGTCGCACTTGTCACACTTGTCATTTCTAATTAGTATCTGTTATTTTTCCCCTTCATCAATATAATCTCTAGAGTGTTAAAATTAAACATTGTAAAGTTGAGTAATTAGATTTAATTCGGGGTGAGGGCCTGGTGATCATTCACACAGGGTATCCTAGTATGGACGCTAGTCTCTCACAAAGGATCATATTTTAGATTTTGTCTCTATGTTTATAATTATGTGAACCTTTGTGAAGAGGGAAAAAAAAAAATATTCAGCGTAACTCAAAAAAAATGCTTTTGGAACTACGCACCTTGTTAAACACAACTTTCATACATACATAGGTACGCCGCACCGTCTACAATAACTCTAGCCTGCTCAAGAGTTAACAACACGTTCGTTAAAACTTCCCTGGACTGATTCATCTTCGCAAACATATCGGAATCCTAGACTAACTCTTAACAATCTAAAAACATGGATATTAAACTAGAACGAAGAACGCAGACGACTCGCTCACAGATTGTTTATTATTCAGAAACTCATCGCGACAACTAAGTACCCTCGAAGGCTCAGGCTAAGTAATAGCAGGAATGCAAGTAGTGCCACAGGTTGCCCACGCCACAGGTTGCCTTTTGCCTGTTATTAACCAACCCAAAATAACTCTCAGCAAACCCCCTTCTCCCTCAAACCGGGGTGACGTACGACCTCCAGCGTATTACGGGGAAGCTTTGAATTACTGGTTTTCGGTTATTACAAATGGCGTCTCTCGTTCAAGCAGAAAATATTAAGTAGGTATAGGTGAAAGGTCTCTTTTGTCCCACTCCTGGGCAATCGTTATTGCTTCTATTTCTCGGTCTAAAGATTTTCACAGGGCCGCTGGCTCTCCACTTTTAAATTATCTCAGTAATTGATAAGAGTCTTATCAATTAATACAATAGGATACACAACAACTTATGATACAACCTACCTAATATTTCTGTTTTTTGTACTTGAAATAAATAATAAATAAACAACAGTGCCTACGACCCACAGGTTTATAACGGATTAAAGCATCAAGACGCTTGAAAGACGAAAGCGTGCAATGTTAATATGAAGTTAGCGTGACGTAAAACTTCGCCTCGTACCAACTACAAATAAGGCCTTCGTTTTTTTTGAACTGGGCTTTGAAAACATTTTTCTATGAGGAAACCAACAAAAGTTTTCATGCCAAAGAATTTTTATTTTTATTTTTTATTAAAACGGTACAACTACAATTACCTTAATTAACATAGGATTATAAAAAGGTATCTACAAATTGTTTACGAAAATAAATTTTAGAAATCAATCACACATAGACAAAATGTGTTAACCCAAAACGTTTCAATGCAGATAGATTTCCATCTAATTTCCATAGACATACTTTTTTTTTTCTGTAAATAAGTTTGTACAAACACATTTACACGTCAATCACATTTTTTTTAAAACTAGATGAGGTCGGCGACCTGAAAGTCCGAAACAAACTCAGAGGTCACAGTCTCTTTTAAAGTCCAGACATAATCTTGGTCAGATCATGTGAAGACCATGTAGATTGGTGTCGGAAATGGACTTTTGAGAAAACAACCACACAGATTGAGTGGACCTGTCCAGTCAGTGCACGCATTTGTCAATAATCGTACAGCTCAACTCCAATTTTAAGGAGCTCAACGATTTGACGGACAATACCAAAGAAAGGACATTTAGTTAGGCCGCATAAATTACTCAAACTGCCAGACCATGATTAATTAAAACTAAAGATAAATGAATAATAAAAAAGAAAAGAAAAATCCACATAGTCTTCACATTCACAATAATTAAAATAATATAATACTTTACAAAGTAAATATTCATGTCACCGTTTAAATAAAATGTCAATGTAAATATAAAAATTCGGAAATAATCTTGGTCAGATCATTTGAGGACAATTCACATTGTTTCGCCTACATATATACATAAACTTACGTATTCTTTCCATGGGGGTAAGAAGAAACCACAGCACGCCACCTGTACGCTCCTTACATACTCTTTTTGTTTCGTTTACGTTCATACATCTGGTCATAAACGCGCGCCTACATTTACGTTTTAAAATTGAATTAACACGTCTTTGTTTTTATCATTTCGTTATTTCTAAAAACAATGATAAGCTAGGACTTTAGTTTTACCATACATTGCAAATGCCTTTTAAAATAATCAATACTACTAAGTTTATCGAAAGCTTTTAAAAGAGTTGAATAAAAATATCGTTATTCAATTTTTATTCTACAGAAGCAATAAAGTGCTATCAACTAAATTCCTCTTTTTGGAGAGCAGGCGATACTCGATGGAGCGCCGTAAAGAATTCTTGGCACTAGAAATGCCTGCACAGTGCCATTTAGTTCAGACATCGTCGTCACAGCTATCTTTAAACAAGATTGTGCAATTTCTTTACACAAATTCTCCCTTCGGGGACGATAGACTGTTGGATCTATTTGGTCTAGGATGCTTTCAATAGATTAAGGTCGTTTTAGCTACAACCGACACGTCGACACGTCGACGTCGGTCCGATAGGCGGCCCATACATTTGTTTTCCATATCACATTTAAAATGGCATTTATCGCAACAAATGTTGGCACCTGAAATACGCTGTAAGTTTTAAATTCATTTTTTGTGACGTGCTTAGCACAAACAAACCAACCGAGTCAAATTTCGAAGCTAAGATATCAGTCTAAAGATTCTCCTATAAGAGAACAGTATAAACAGGTGCTTTTGTTCTTTCACAGGTTACACCGAGGAGCAGCCTTCCACGCAGTTCACCGCCCAGCTCCCGAGTGAGGTGAGCCCGGCCCCCGCCGGCCCCGCCCCCGCTCCTCAGCCGGCGCTTCAGCCTCTATCCTATGCCCTTCTGCAACTCTCCGCCTCCGACTCGACAGACCCGCCCTTCCTCCAGGTTCAGCTCCAGTCTTCGCCTGTCTCCTCCCCTCCTCCGCCACCGGCGAGCGGCAAGTCCATCTCCATGTGCTACACCAGCACCGGCGCCATCCTCTCTTTGCCACCCAAGAAGAAAGACATCTACCGCCCGTACTGCCTTGTGGACCGCGCCGCGCACCTCAACCGACCCGAGGAGGACCTCAATGCGGCTCATGCGATCCTCGACCTCAGTCAGCATGTGTTCTTGTCACCGCGCGTGGTGGAGCCACCGCCACCCGCGCCTCCCGCACCGCCCGAGGCGCAGCCATCCCCGCCACCCCCCGCACCGTCACCACCATCACCGCCTCCGCTGCCACAGTCACCTGAACAGCCTGCCCAAGAGTCCACAACTGAACGACCGCGAGAAACTATTGCATATACATATGACGCGTTCTTCGTAAGCGATGGCCGATCTAAACGTAGAAACTATGCAAATGCGCCAGTTGAGACTGTTCCACCGCCGGAACCCAAATCAAAGTATACGTGCAGTGAATGTGGCAAGCGGTACGCGACCTCATCGAATCTGTCGCGGCACAAGCAGACGCACCGCAGCCTGGACTCGGTGTCGGCCAAGCGCTGCGGCGAGTGCGGCAAGGCATACGTGTCCATGCCGGCGCTGGCCATGCACGTGCTCACACATCAACTATCACACGTTTGCGGCGTGTGTGGGAAGTTATTCTCACGACCATGGCTGTTGCAAGGCCACCTGCGTTCCCACACGGGAGAAAAGCCTTACGGCTGCGCACACTGCGGCAAAGCTTTTGCAGATCGATCGAACTTGCGCGCACACATGCAGACGCACTCAGCAGACAAAAACTTCGAGTGCACTCGATGTCACAAGACATTTGCGCTCAAGAGCTACCTCAACAAACACCAAGAGTCGGCGTGCGTGCGCGACGATGAAGACGAATCGCCGTCGCCCGAGCCGGCCGCGCCCGTCTCCGCGTCCGGCTAAGGACGACACAAGCCGACGCAACTAGGGACCGTAACCACCGCCGAATGGTTTACACGTAAACGTAAAGTATTAATATGAATTTAGCTTGTTAACGTAATATATAAATATACAATATGAAACAGGAGCGCGCGCGTCGGGCGGGCGCGCATGCACGCGCGCCGGACGCGCCGCGACACAATCGAGCAACGTTTCGCATACAACGAAATCACGTACGACCCCGTAGAGCCGCGGCCAACGCGGCCGCAGGCCGTAGCGTCACACGTCCCGATAGCGGTTAACTTAATATTAAATATGTATATAGTCGTCGATAAAATATACCCTTATATACATAGATGTATTGAAATATGAATGAAAACTAATATCTTTTGTAGGTGATTTTTACAACCGCAAAGTAGGTTAGAGAGTATTAGGGTGTAAGTTTAGCGTCGAGATGCGAGAGCCGAGCGCCGAGGTCGTGGGTGGAGGGTAGCCTCCTCCGTCTCGGTGAGGAACTTGCCAAAACTTTCCGTCCGAAGCTCCGCACACACGCCGCCGCAGCGCCGCAGCGCAGCGCTGGCCCGCGACAGTGCCTTACCTCTCGCCCCGCCGCCATCCCTCCCCCGCACGCACGCTCGCACGCAACGCAACCTCATTTATTTACACATTTATAAAAATATTAAAGTAAACCTGCACGCAGTCTGAAAAGTTGAAAACCGTAATATTACTGTGATTTTTTAAAATAACAACCCATTTCTTTTTTATGCATACGTAAACTTAACAATGTTAGTGCAACGTTTCGTCCAGTCAACTTTAGTACCTGCTGAATCATGAATAAAATGATACATTGAAAGTGTAATTTAAATGATATACTCGTAGCATGGGTCGGTGTGTCGGGGGCGCGTAAATGGCGCGGGCGGGGGGCGGTCGCCCTGTGGCGGCGACAGGGCAGGGCCGCGCGCCACAGCCTGCAAGCCTTTAGTCGAGCGTGTGTCTTTAGGTGACAAGTCAAATGTAACTGGCAATAAACTAACTTAGCGTAAGGTAGCATTAACGTAGGTTAACGAGGCGAGCACGAGGTGCTCGGTCAGAAATGGGTATTCGAAAAGCAATAATAATGTAGGCATAAAGTCGCGCACCGCTGTCAAATAGACGCAGTTGACTATTCTATTAACCCTATAGCGCTCTGTAGTTGTTAGCTGTCCCTATCGTCGGTCCCACGGGCGCTGCTTCGACGTGCGTACGATAGTAATGCGCTATAAACCGCGAGTTCTAGGAAACGTAGCAGCTAGTGTGTAGTGAGTTCATTGGGCAGTTCCAAGTTCCGCCCGCGGGTCCGATGCCCTCCCTAGTCTATTAGTTAGTGCCTCGAGTCAATTCGTCGTTGGTGTTTCTTTGAACCCAGTCAATTAAAATATCTTTGCAAAGAGTTCCTGTATTATAACAAACCATTTTGGAAATTCCATTATGAAAACTTTCGAATAACTTTTTAGAATACTTTTAATTGTGTGAAAACACTGTTACGGTTGTAATATCTTCTGTGGCGCATTCTGTATAGCTGTAATAAAAGCAATGATAGCGTTTAAACAACGCAATTTAACCTACTAAACAAATTAATTTTACAAGTGCGTATACTATATTTTGACGTCACACTACCCAAAATTTGTTTTTTAAATGTGGGTTGTGCGTTTGTAAGGAGTTTTACAGTAAGTACATCTGTTTTAGTTTATTAGTAAGTGTTGTCAAGTTCATTGAAAATTATGTACGAATATTTTTACTAACGATCACACGTACACGACAGGACCGCCTATAGAGGCACTAAACTGAACACTAGTCATTATATTCCTTATCCAAGTACATACTCCTACTAGTAGCTGTAGTGCCACATTATATCTACTTTCTTAGAAACTATAGCTCTCTTCCCTTCGTAATAAATTAACCCTTTGATCGCCGACTGATTAGTCTCTGTAAGACGTTTAATCATTAATATATTGAAGAATAATACTGATACCTATTGATAATATATTAATTTAGTATAGACGGTGTACATTTGGGTACATTGTACCAACGCGGCGATCATGCGGTTACAAATTATATAGTTTTATAAAGATAGGGTACGCCAGACAAAGGTGACGCGTAAAAAGCAATATTAATGTAAATCAATAAGCAATATTACTGTAGAAATTATTGGTTATTAATAAAAAAATTAGATTATTAGATATTTTGGTGCTTCGGAGTTATATTGAACTAAATTGAAACGAAATTAACATCGAATATTGTGTAATTTATAAGTGCGATCAAATCTTCAGTTCAAAAAATATATTGAACAAATTCGATAATCTCTGTTTTCTATGAACCTACTGATTTCCATTACCTTTCAACTTCTTTCTAGTACTCTAGCCTTACACTTAGTCTAGTTGATCTATGTATTCCCTCTAATACTCCCTTCTTCGAGGAATTCTTTCATATTATTCTTCTTAGCTCTCCCTTCTGGTCTTAAGTAGAAGAAATTGCAAATTAATTGCTTTTGATGATAAAAATAATTAAAAACGAAGATATTTTATTCAAATATTTATACTAACGTTATTGTAATTGTAGCGGTTATACAGATAAGTAACTAACGATTAATATTAACGAAACCAACTTATATTATACAAAAATATATAATATACATTGTAATGTAAATATGTCCCCGTGTACCAAATTTCCCTTCTTTACAATTTTTGTAGATGTAGTATTAATAAAGTAACTTTATAATAAAGTATTATACATTATAGAATAGTGACGGGGCGATCTCGTAACCGTAGCCAGTAAGTCCACCTTTAGACTTGATAGGCTACACTCCAATGTTAACTACCTGTTAAATTGCGCACCTACTTAACCTCTTTTCGTTAAAAAAAACCTCCGTAAAACAAAATCGTGTTCTTACCCAAACGCTCGTTTTTTTTTAGCCGAGTAGACAGAAAGTATATTTTATTGTAAAAACTATTCTAAGTAATGCAAGGTACACACGAAATGTCTCCAATATTAATTCAAAGAATATAAGTCGACAACTTCGAATTGATCAGTAAGTTCTATAGCTAAATTAAACTCAGTGATAAAACCAAAAAAAAATGTCCAAATTAGCAATATGATAAGCAATATTAATTAAGCTAATCTTGAGGCTGTAAACGAAGTTAGGCATAAAATATAATTCAGAGACGAATACAAAATATTTCTAAGCCACGCAGAACACGTAAATGTCATATATTTTTTTAACCATTTGCAAAAGATAAGTTTGCGTCTGTTAATTAAAAAAAAGTAAATAGGTACATTTAGGTCTCGCGTAAAAAAGGTATAACCATTTTAAATTCATTAGTGTTTCGCTGCCACAGCAACACGGTTGCCGTCAATTTCAATAATTATTTTGCAACGCTAGTAGCGCAGCACTGTGTTTAGGCCACGCCCACATATAAAATTAACATAAATTTACGCTCAGCAATCTTTCACGTCGGAATAGTGGTTTAGGTCATTAAAAATAGAGACGAAAAGGGGTAAAATAATTAAAACAATAGAGAGCATACAACATGGCTGCGTGTTGTACGCTTCGGAACAGGATGCACGGATGATATGATCTGCCGAAGCGCTACTAATCTTGTTTAAGCTTCAGCTCCTTCTTATCCCAAAACATACGAAATACAGAGCACTTACAATTAAGTCCTAACATCGTTTACAGAAAGTATACCATATTTTAGACAATTTCTATGATAGTACATGGCAATAATGTGACTACTAATAAGAAAAGCAATATCATTTTCTTACATTTAGTTGTGGGATGCGAAAACTAAACTCGGCTAAATAAGTAGACTGGAAACAAAAGTGATATGATGTTTTATAAAATTACATTGTTTCTATTGCTTAGGGTTAAAAAAATTACAAAAAAAAAATACTTTTCATTTACTTATAAAAAAAATAAGGCAATTACTATTTTTAGAAAACATTGTTTTTAATGAAATCGATTCAAAAGAATGTTCAATTAGATGTGGAGGATGAAGCGAGTTTTTATCAACGACACTCGTATAAAAGTTGTCTCACTACTCACTCGCTACTCAGCAAAACATTAGGAGCTACGGAGCTACAAACGAGCTACGCCGTAGCAAACCGCTACGAGTGCTCTATTTTATAGTTTGATGCATTTTACGCTGACGTGACGGAGCAAACTGCTGCAGTCAGTATTATGAAAAATGTTTATCTATTTATTGAACGGATAAGAACCTGTTTTGGAAATTGAAAATTGATATTTATATACCAGCTTAAAAAAATACATGGAACTATAAATCGGTTTTGTCAATATATTTATGTGGATTTAATTGCAAAAAAAGGAATAAGCGACAGTTTTATGAGGCTTGACGAGTTGAAAATATACTAGAAAGAATTATTATACACGAAAGGAAAAGTGTAGCAGCATTGTTGTGATATGTTAAAAATAATTGTAACTTTATATTCAGCTCGCAATAATATTTTTGATCTCCATTAAAACAGTGCAGATTATATTGATTAAGACTGAATTATTAACAACGTGTTGCTACTTAAAGTACACGAAAAAATTAACTTAGTATTTTCACTATGAATCCCATTAATTGGAGAGCAAAACAAGGAATGACTAAACCGAATCTATGTCGGATGTGTGACTTGATTAAAAGGTCATTTTGTAAAATTTACTCTGTCGCTTACGCCCTTTTTGCACTCAAACTACTCTATCAAGGACTATGACTTATACACTTTTAACTATTCGACTACTAATACTTCATTATAGAAAGTCTTATAGAATGAATATAGCATTTTTTTGAACATCTCTAAATCACAAAAAGCAATATTAAAGTGATAGACGCAAGTGATGTACTAAGTACACCTAATTACGAAACTCGGCTAATTATGAGAAAGACTTTTTCGACTTTTGAAATAACCCCGAATATAATCGAAATGCCTATATTAAAAAAAATACGCAGTTAGTACAGAAACGTACTCACAGCTCGTTATAAATAATCTTTACCTAAACGTAATACTCAGGTCAGGTTTCAACTTAATACCGTACAAAATATGACCGCTTAAAAATTTATATGAGAACATAAATACTTACAGAAAAATATTTACTGAAATTCCAATCAGTCCGTCGGTTCGTAAATATCGAAATTTATTGTTATGTAGGTACTAAAGTATTGGCGGAGAATGTAATATAAATGATGGTTAACGAATGTTAAGTCCGATTCGCACTGCGTTTGAAAGTACCTCGTAACTTTATAGCATTATAAACTGTATTAAACGGAGGAATATATTGTGTATGTACGCACGGACTAACCAAGTTTATGAAAACCGAAGACGAGTCTTGGATTTAGCCCTAAAGTAATGAAGACACCATTTTGGAAATTATGTGGTACAAAATAATTCTTAAAATATTTGGAAACTGTGTTGTTAATCTACAGAAGGTACGTTGTGAAATATTATTCGATTCTTTTTTTCCTGTTAACTTTTCAACTTTATCTACGTCAAATCAAGGCTTAGTAGACTCACAGCCTCATTAGGTCACGATACTTGTTTATAGATCCGCGACCCCCTCCATCTGTTGACAGCAATAGCACTGGCCTTCAAAACTTAGTACCACACTTTTAAAATTGCAATTTCTCTTAAACTATAGAAGCCAGAATTTTTTAATAAAAAACGTTTCATAGCAAATTGCATCAGCTTTCTTGCAAATTATAATTTATTATACATAAGTAACTTTTTTAACTTAAACCAAAATATTGCCATTTTTAACTTACTGGCAAAAAACTCAAACAACATTTATAACTACAGTTTTACTACTTATTTACAATTTTTTTTGACACCTTGGCTTTTTAATCCAAATTCATCGATCAAGAAATAAATGTGAAAACAAAAAGAGTCAAAAGTTGCAACAATTGGGAAAGGAGTGTTTTTGTTTATAATGTTTTTTTTGGCATTCCTTAAAAGACGGTTATCGGCTATAAAATTGTTATATAATAAATTAAATTCTTTTTGTAATCCTTTTTATTTCGAAAATATATCTTGTGTCATTTCAAAGTTATTGCAGTTTTAGAAGTGTGGTACTAAGTTTTGACGGCTAGTGTAGTTTCAGCTTTCAAACATTTACTTCCTTTAGTAGTTGTTTTACAAGATTTAGAACTCTTCAAAATAATTATATTAAAAATGATAAGTGGAATTAACAACGATGATTATTGCGTCTGTTGTAGGTCCAAAAATACAATTTAGACCCTATACATATGTGAATAAGATTTAGGAACGAAAAGCAATATAAAATTTAAAGTGATTTTTATCAGCAATATTAAAGTTTAAGAGAATAACAATTATTGAGACAACGATAATTATTAAAAATCGAAAGTCGACAACGAATCGTTTTCATTCGTAATTTATTTGCACAACGAAATTAGAGTCAAAATTATTTACTATCGCTAGCAAATTAGGATATTATCGATATTATTCATATGTTGTAGATGAAAAGTAGTCACTTTTGAAGTCGTTTTAGTGTAATTGTGTCAGATTTGAAAATAATTATGAAGGTTGTTTTAAAATTATGAACGAGACATGGAAACAGAACTTTTTTGATAGCAAGAAGTAACAGTAAACCTAATTTAGGTCGGTATAGTTAGTGTAGCTTAGAGTACTCTAGTCATATACATGTAAATGATATAATAACCTTAGCGGTAGAAAGAAAGGTGATTACATAATGTGATGCATCGTAGCGAGTGAAAGAGTAGATTGATAGAGTGAGAAAGTATAGTAAGTATCACTGAAGTGATTGATGATTATTACTGAGTTTGCCTTATGAATTTTTGTATAAGTGAGCTTGACGTCTAACGTAATTGATATATTTTGACAAATTACCACTAATAATACATAATAAGGCGTAAAAATTTGAAATCTGTTACGTGTAAAAAATGTTTATGATCCCGGTAGCACACCTTCGCCGCGAAACCATACCTGTGAATCTGCAGTAGTTCAATTCTCTCGCGTCATGTTCCGCTACGCGAATCCGATTCACGTAGCGGAACATAACGCGAGCGAGTTGAACTACTGCGGTTTCGCTGCTATGTTTACGCGGCAGAGGTGTGCTACCGGTGTGAGTAATTTTCCCGTCAAAAGTAAAGTTGATATTATTTTTTTGTGACTGCTACTAAATTGTGAATAAAACAATTTGATACTCATGTTGTAATAAAAGAAGATTTTTTTTATTTTCACATTTACAAAATGGAGCCATACTTTATCTTCATACTCACTTATACAACAATTTGAATAAATATAAAATAAGATCACCAATATACCAAGTTTGAACGTTTCTGTGTAATGACGTTTTATTTCTTAGAATATTGATCCCAACAATTTCATAATTAATAATAACGACCAAAATATTGAATGTCACTTTTGTATTTCTGCGTAGTTTTCTCACTAAGACTCACTGTTCACGCGTATTCGTCGCCCTACCCAAGTACCTACCTGCGACCTGGCGATCAATTCTGTAAAAATCTGACCGTTATATCTAAAGTGAAGTGAGCTGTCAGTCCACGTGATGCTAGGAATTGACACTTTTCTCAGCTCACTTCACATAGGTTTTCACGGTGAGATATTTTACAGAATAGATCCATTGTTTACTGTCTCTCTGTGTCCTGTAACATAGTGCCTACCTTAGCTAAAGAAATCGAGATATCCCAGTGAACAGTGATACTTAGACATGACCAATAACTATGCATAATTAAGGCTTAATCATTTATAATTTCTCTCTAGAATTAAAATGGTAACTCAACAATATACCCATGACATGTAGTTATTATTTTATGACTTTAAAATTTAATATAATTACAGTACTTAAGTGTAGTATGTCAATTTTTTAATTCACGTATTCCTTCCTATTATGCAATTAATATATACCAAAAAGTACCTACAGAGTTAGTTGATAACATTGCATGAAAAATATTATTATGATAGCATAGTGTAATAATAAGTAAGCGTATGAAGAATTATCCCAAGTGTTGTATTTGGTGAGAAACGACGAATTTAATTTATATTTCGATTGTTTGTAATGTTGTAATGTCGGGTACAGTGAAAATTACCCCTTCCGTGTAAATTACAATTTTATAGGTTCAGGATTATCTTGAAGCTTCCCTCTGTCCTCACTTATTAAACTATGCAATTACAGATACTGAGCAATTAAAAGGTAAATATTGTAAATAAAATTAAATAAATATATTATCATGTATAGTCATAACAATATTTCGTTTTTATACAAATATATGGTTTGTTTTACCGACATTATGACATTAGCCTAAAATTGTTCCTAATTTTCCAAAATGAGTATTATTGTGTGATTTTACAGCTTAGTTCATTTAAGATTTATGTATAACGCATTTAATGTAATCTAAGTACCTAGGGTCCACTGCGTTACGTCATAATGTAGATGTTGCCTATTTAAAGATAGAGGTATAGTGACTTTTTTTGGAAGAAAAATACATTTATCAGCATTGATTTGTATTGAATCGTCTCTACCTCCACACTTTCCCGTCATTGTAATCAAATTTCAATATAAATAATATTTGTGTTGAAAATCCAACAAACATTTTAATTCTGACAACTAAAAAGATCATTCGTCACTCAACTCGAATAAGAAAGAAAATACAAAAACCCGAACCAACTGAATTATGTTTGAAGTATTCTTTATAAGATAGTGTTTTTTTTGTTATTTCTTTTTCTGAGAAAAATGTTATTTGGTTAAGTTTTTCTAGTTTAGGTTTTTTTCTTATCATTTGAAATAATGGGTAGGTACGTTTGTCGCTATCTCTGCACAAATGTAATGGTGTAGTTACACAAGACATGACGAACGCAAAAATTGTTACTTTATTGTAATTATGTGAACCCGCTTAACATATTTTTTTGTGTTGCATCGTGTGTTTTTGTGTACAGATTTATTTTGACTATACATAAAAATTAATTATATGGAAGTGGTTTTATTTCTACCTTGTCTTATAAGTATAGGTACCTCCTAGGTAAAAAAACTAATCAGTCTACTCACTCTTGGCTGCAGATGAATATACTGGTCCCATCACGTAAAAAGAACGCTAGCAGTTTACCTGCGCACTGACCGATTTATCGATTCCAGCCTATTCCAAAGTACTAAATAGCTAGTGAAGTACCTAATAGGATTCTACAATAAAACAATTACACATAAGTATATTATTAAACAATAGCCTAGTCATTTAGGACGCGACTGTACCCTTGCGCAAACTTACACATCCCCTGTACTGTCGCGCAGCATTCTTTTTACATGACGACAACTATACCCATGTCTATCCGAAATAGGAACGAGCATACAGACTTACGCAAGATTCAAAAGCAATTTTCTGCTAAAGTATTGATAGAAATTTCTCGAAACCATACCTACTAGGTATTATGATACCTACCTACAGATTTTTTTTTCGAAGTCGCTATCGTTATTTCTCGAGAAAATCAGTTTTGAATATTGCGGAAGTGTAAGGTATTATGCTCGTGACTGTATCTACATAATATATTATGTGCCAGTAAAAACAAATCACCGTCGCCATGCAAGCAATTTTGGTAACCCTAAACTCGCGACAATCTAACAAGTCCGCTTTGACGTTTCGTTCTCGTACGTGTAATAAAACGTTATGCCTTCAGAATCAGTTTTAATCAATGTAGATAAGTCGTCGATTACAAACTCTCTAGGTATGTTAAATCGATATGTCTCAATCAGTTTACAAGAAAAAAAAATTGTTTTTCTTCGTTACACAAATATTTTTATATCTGTCAAAACGGACTTCTTTGATTGTCGCGAGTTAAATACATTCTAATGCATAAAGGGTGATTTTATTTTAATGTCCTGCTGACAAATCCTAGGGACCTACGCGCGCCGTGCGTCCATTCCATGTTCACTATTGATCAAAGTAAAGAAAAAACGTAAGAAAGTTAGGTATAGTACTTACTATCATGTCAGTATTGTTTAAAATGATGATTTACGTAAGTACTGTTTCTACGATACTGGCTCAGGACAGTACATTCGTGTGAACCGACTATCAGAGTAACTACCTAGTTACATAATTTAAAAAAACTAAATCATGTTTACTGAAACAATCAAATTTATCAAGTTCGATAGGAATATTGCCTCTCAGTTGGCAACCTGTAAGTAGAACAATCTGTATATTTTTTTATATTCACATGCGTTTGCCAGACAAGCAAACCTGAAAAACCTAAGTGACGGAGGCCAGTTCTCCGCAGTGGACGGCTTCCGCCTCATGGAAAGAAAATGAAAACGGGAAATGGTCTGTTATCAGTATTCAATCGCGTCAGGCGGCACTTGCGATTGGACCCGAGTAAAGCCGAACTTTACCAAAGGCCGAATTTTGCTGTAAGTATGGTCTGTTCTAAAAGTATCAGACGCAAATACACTCAATAACACTGCAGGGCAGGCCTCTCTTTCTCATTACCACTCCTTTCTGTCTTGAGATAATGTGGACCAATCCTGTTTATAGGGCGTTCAGCACATCCCGCCATCTTCTTCTCATCCAAAAAGCAGCCCGGGCCGGACACATTTCCCGCATGTCAAATGAGTCATGGGCCAAATCTACCACCACTTGTGTCCCAGAAAACGTCCGGCGACATCGAGGCAGACCCAGGACAGAAATTAACCCAAAAAAAATTACAATACTCGACAAGAGGCAATAATCGGTCAACTTTAGGCAATAATTATGTACTTAGAAAGGTATTGTTACCGAAATCAATAAAACACGGGTTTGTATAGCAACTTGGATAATTATTTTTGTCTACAATATTATACATTATTTATATTGACTTCAATGTCAGTCAAGGAACATATACTCACGTAGGTGAGTATAAATTCCTTGACTGGCCGTAGGGCCAAGATGTCAGCTCTTCCAAGCAAGGACTTCCAAGCTAACTCCCACTGGTTTTCTTCTATTCTAAATACAAATTAGTCTAGTCTAGAAACCAAATAGGATTTAATCTCTACAGTATCTAGATAGAACTACATCTCAAAAAGTTAGGAATTAATTACCTATATAAGAACATGACCGAACTACGAGCTACAAGTGTTTTGACCACCTGTAGTGGAGTGTGGAAACTTATTACAAACGCTTGTCACGTTTGTAAAATCAACAGACACAGTGATACTTAGTGAAATACTTATAATTATACCAACTTTATATCCGTAGGAACCACTAGCGACATCTAGTTGCAGCCAACTGTAAGTAATTGCGCACCGGCTTAGCTCCGGTAATCGGACATATTTCAAAGTTATTTTAACTACCGTCTTGGAACTACGTTCAGGGTAATAAACATATGCCCAATGTTGTTACACTATTTTACACTAAAACGGTTTATTTATAAGCGGTAGATGGTTACTGTTTGTTTACTAAACACTTGTATTATCAGCTGTCGTTAAGCGTCCATGCTCGATCCGAAACGCCCGCAGATGGCAGGAAGGTCGCATAGCAGCTGACTAGAGGGGGAAGAAACAACGCCATTGCTAGGCAACCCTCCCCACCTTTCGAGGGCAGTTGCCTCCCCCTATTTACGGTTATCGCCTCTCCACCCCTCGCAAAATTTACCTCCATACCATGCGGTCTTAGCACGTGGCGAAACTTTTCAACGCCTACGCACTTCTTTGGTTTGGGAAAATTCAACAGTATTTGGGGTTTATCAAACCGGAAATCGCGAAAAAACAATCTGGTGTTTCCTACATTTATGTTCGCATAGCTCGTCTAAATGTACGGAACGGCAATTTTTTTTGCGATTTCATGTTTGGTCCCATTGTGAAAGTGGTTCATAATGAGTACAATGACCTCTTACGAGGATGCCCATGAATTAAATTTCACCCTGTATAGGATGTCTGTTCATCGTTCTTGATATTAGTCTATGGGCTTTTCTCTGCTCTCCGCGTATGTTGTTGTTTTGGAGTCGGCAGATTTACTGCTACATTATCACAGACGAAAGGAAATGTCGGAAAAATAAGGTTATTACATAACTCTAGCATACCTACTATGAAAATAAAACATTAAATAATTTCCAGCGTCTTTAATTGCAATTAAAACAAAAATTATCAGTAATCAATATACTATTATTACATGACATTTTACGTTTAATATGACTCAAATATATAAAAAACTGATCATTTTACCTCCCAAATAATACAATATAAAAATTTCAAAATAAATAAAAAATTATTTTCTTGCAGAATATAGGTACGTAATTAATTTAATTTGATGATACATTAATTAATTCATTAATTCTAGTTTGGTATTAGTATTCTGAATTGTAAACACAAAAGACGTATCTATCACTTCTACATATTGAATCAATAAACACAAGTACTCTATCATGTTAGTATTGAAGGCGTGACCTCTTTGTACATTTTCTAGGCAATCTACAGATTGTAAATAGTATTCATCAGAATCGGTCATACTCGTGTACATTATTAATAGAAATGAAAGCAGTTTCACTGACTCAATATTAAAAAAAACTCGACCTTACAGCCCGAACACCACGACAGTGTTCCCTGAAGGAGTTAAGCAGAGGCCCATTTTAAAAGTCTTATGTGATGGGGGCTTGCCTGTTGCTATTCGTAGTTACCGAATTATTACACATTAACTGGTTTCATTTCAATACAATAAAATAATATGCTTTTCATAATTTACATAGATAAAATGTTTGCTTCAGAATTCATAGTTTACACTGTATAGAAATAAAACGAAACTAATGACAAAGTAAGTACAAAATACAAATAATAAATATCAACCAATTTACAATATAAATATCAAATACCTAACACGTATTATGCTTTTCAGTCATATTATACGTTATATTCCATGTATACGCGGTAACTCTTGCCTCTATGAGAGACTGCCGCAGAATTGGAACGGTCGCTAAGAAATGTTATCAGTTGAATAGTTATTCGACATTTCTAAACACTGATATTATCAAAGTTACAAGGGCAGTCGTCTCTCATAATATCATAAGCGCGCCATGTGAACTGCACTTGTCTAGCGAGTGAGCGCACCATCAAGCCTGATTTACATGGTATTATTTTATTCCCTGTGGCGTACCATAACTTAATAACAAGTCATTAATTAATTGCTTCACTTTTATTGTAAACCAAAGAAAAAAATCTTGCATCGTGTAAATCAGGCTTTAGTTTCAAGCATAGCGTAACCTGGCAATAGCCTAGAAAAACGCTTAGATGAATACAAACGCACAGGCAGTGTGTCCACAACCCGGCCCAGCAAGTGCTTAGTCTATATTACTTGACATTGCGCTTGCAAGTTATTCTAGAATGAATAGTTTTTTTTTTTTTATCGAAGTCACACAGCCGGGTCATACGGGGCTGGTCTAACAGAGGCCCTAGTGTAAGTTTCTTTTAACCATCTCGACTTTACGCATTGCCCGCCCTTCACCAGTGAACGCCAGTGAACGGCCAATCGGAGCGCCGAACGCGGTCGATGCGTAAAGTCGAGATTGTTAAAAGAAACTTACACCTGAAGACTATTCTAACCCCGCCCTATTCAGCGTCTCTTGTTTGACGCACACATACGCGACAAGATGGCACGCAGAAGAGTTCCCGCGCGAATTAAGCCGTAAAACAAACACCATGAAAGGCTACCAACAGCAAGTTCTTTCACGAAAATATTATCACAATTGTACCGATGCAAACTTTACCGCGTATTACCGGGACTGATAAGCCGCAAGAGCGTCTACGCGGCAAACAGCAAGTACTGCGTGATTGTTAACCTCAATTACAACTACGTTAGCAAAACAATGTAAGCCTATCTAAATACATCACTATGTCGATATTTTGACTAGCACTTACAATCAACGATGGTTCAGGATTAAAACTGGCCAATGGAAACGAAACTAGTATTTAATGATTACAGATTAATTCGTGATCTATACTTATATACTAAGTTTGCTTGATAAGTTTTATTTCTGTGAAATGTTATATTTTTTTAAAGGTTAATTCTATTTCACGATACGACTTCTTGTCAATATTTTATTGTATGACCTATTAATTTAAAATTCGATCCTAGGCACACCAGAAGAGCCTTGCACTACACTGACTTTATCTTTAAAAGATTGTTAATGTAAAAACCCGGTTAAAGATATTTGTCTACTTGTATTAGCACAACTGTCGACTACTGACTATCGTACTGTAGAGTGCGTTTTATCAAATAGTGCCGTCGCCGTAATGTTGGCTCCACTGTTAAATTTTAGCAATAGACTTATTAGGTATCGCGGTAGCGTATCTGTGTTCGTCCTACAACAGTGGAGCCAACATTACGGCATAGGAACTATTTGATGAAACGTACTCTAGATACGATTGAATACGAATACGTAATTAAAACCATTAGCAATACTTCAAAATAATAATGAATAAATACAAAATCTTGTGAAGAAGAATGTATTGTGTGTGTATGAGAACAATAAATGTAGAAATGTGTGCGAAAGCAGGCGTCCACGACTAAACAAGTAGAGATCTACAAATAGTTATACTTAAACTATAGTCAAACATGAAATCGGGGATAAACTATATAATATGTTGCAAGGATAGGATTAAAAGAGGACAAAATCTACCAGTATAACCACACAGTCAAAGTTAAAAGTCATAGCCTACGTCCCTTCCAAAAATACTCACAATATTAAAAGCAGTTTTCATCTGAATATTCCACCCTCAACCAGCGTTTGCTGTAATCCTTTTGTTTAATAACTTAATATATTAATTTTATATTTTCGCATAGCACTAATTAAAACTCTATCATGATTTCCAATAAAATATGAGTACACATGGAGCGAAAATTTGTGTTAAAGTATATACAAAAATAATTGTCACTTTACAATGTGGATTTTAAATGAATAATAAAATAAGGCTAACGTTACACGAAACATTTCATCCTTCCGGGCCAGCAGCTGTTGTTTCGAAATATACACGTAGTGTTACATTTTTGTTACTTGACCAAATTTATGGGCGTTTCTACTCGAGAAACCCATTCACTCACAAGGATCAGGGCCGTCCTAGGTCCGCTGTCGATTCGTGTAACGAGTGCTCAAGTGTATGACTATAAGTAGTATGACGCTTGTAAATATTGGTGAAAACTACATTCACATGTGACATAATGAATACAATAGAACAATATATACCTAATCTATTTATGCACCATTATTAATTTGATAAAAATAACACCAGCATCTACTAAAACGAAAAATAATAAAAATAATTTCATAACATACGTTAAGATGATTCAGTCAAAAAATAAACCTTTCCTACTTACCTCGGAGCGGTACTCTTGCGTACATTCATTATACATTTCATAACATACAAGTAAGCAGAACTTTTTATATTTTCACCAACATATTAATCGATTTATAAATCAATCTAACGCAAATGTACCGCAACGCATCTAAAATATTAATTTCAACTCATTACAAAATAATCTAATAATAAATTAAAGTTATAAAATTGTGATGCAGATGACAACCACAGCCCAAATGGTCACATTCCTTGAGAAGATTTATAATAGCTATTGTGTAACTATAATTATAAAAATGTTCAATATATTCTTTTAATCTAACTAACACTACTAAAACGTATTATTTGGTGGTTACATCTTGTACATAATTTTAATGAGATTAAGCTTGGACCGAGCTCGACATAACTTAAAAGAAAATGTGCCTACCTCGGCCAAGCGATTCTTGACATGAGCAATATTAAGGACTATAGCGCCAAGAAACAATATAGCCAAATATTAAGCACACATAGTAAGTAAAATGATGAATGATACAATGTAGTAGTGTATATAACAGTGTTATATAATGCCGTGTGAGACATCACGATTGTAGACGTGTAATGACGTGTGTAGTGAGACATGACCAACACATTGAGTTACACATTTCTCATCAATTTAGGATATGTATGAAGTGCATTTACAGAGTGAGTAATTTACCACTATTAAGTGATTTCGTCACACAAAGGACAGGAGTCGAACACATTAAGGTCTTACATTTAGTGATATATGTAGTAATTCATTGCACTCTATCAGATAAGAGACGTTTCATAAGATCAATCCTGAACATTTTTTCATCAGTTTTTCAAACAGGCATATCCTATATCAATAAGTAATGCTAATAGGATAATAATGGATACGAAGGACCAACACATAAATCAATTCCTAATTGCGGTGGCAACCGAACTCGTAAGATATAAAACGTTACCGAAAATACTGATCGACCAACACTTCGCTTATCCGTTTGATTCGACGGTTTGGAGATGTGATAAAGTATAATACAAAATACAACATTCAATACACGGGAAATATTGTATAAAATAGACTGACATTAAGCTATTACATACACTCATTTGCGATATTGACTACGTCTTTCGAATCGTTACCCAAAATCATTCTTTAGTAACAATTTTGTGACTTCTCACATCTTCGTATACATAATAGCATGATGTCCTAATAACTTACAAGATCATAAGAAAATAATCTCAAACATTCACTTAAATAATAAAGGTAACTGACAAAACTAATACATATGAATACAGAACCTAAGTTTACAACAAATCTACTGTACAATAGAGGACTTCATGCACGTAGCGCTTTGTTCAACTGTCAGAAAGGGGAAGTCTACTCCATGCATCTCCAGAACCGTCGTCCTATTCACATCGACGTGGTAACTTACGCGTTGATGAGCGTCGCAGGTTTGGCAGACGTACACACATACACATAGTCCGAATCGGAGTCAAGTCGCACACGGCTGGCCTTACGTTAGGCGGTCGCGACTTGCCACACTATCAAATGGCTCTTGGAAGCCCGGTCGGCCAAGGAACTGTGTCCGCTTGACGACCCATCCTCCGCAACTACTACACTGTCTTCCATTTCTGAGTCGGCTGCAAATGAAATGTCATATTGATTATTTTTCATACTATAAGTCGACGTACGGCTTCATCCGCCACAATATATCATTTTATTATGTTTCAGTACCTGTAAAATGTACCATTAAGTAACACCGAAATAATACTTTTAACTCTTGGAGTCCAAAATAATTGTGACCAAAAAAGAAGTGGACAGACAACACAGAAAAATAAAATAGTAAACGACGATGGGGAATGAGTTTAAATGATGACGTATATATGAGGTGCTGTTGTTCTGATAACATAAAATGTTGACAATAAAAGACGTTACAGATAGTTCTCTTCAGCTGCTATAATACGTATTGCAGGGCGTGCTCTATCACACTTAGGAACACACGTGAAGAAGCCATCTAATATTCTGCACTTTTAAATAATAAACTAACGGTATACTTGTTATCAGAGCTGCTATCCTTCGGCGCTTCTCCAAAATTTTTGCTAAAACATTGCAAAGATATAACAGTCATAGTGCATAATATAACGCACAAAATCGTTTTGTTTGTTTTAGCGACGTAAAAGCGAAGAGATATAACACAATCAGAATTGTTATTTAGTATCTTACAACTACATTGTCGTACATTGAACACAGAGACTGTCTGTTAATATTTACATGTCTATATACTGGTAAGTATTAGCAATATACACGTTAGCAATGTATTAGAAACATAATTAGTTAATTATGTAACATCGTGCTCACCTGCCGTCTGATGTGTTACACCGAAAACCAATGTGTTAGTAATGAGTTTAGTGGTATGTTAGAATGAGTCTAATATGCATGAACTGATGGTATGACAGTTGAGGTTTTGACAGAGTATTATCAGACATAGGTTGATCGTAAATTGACAAAAGCCAGCAATTGACTGGATAATTTTAGAGCTAAGATTATTTAGTACTAAGCAGATTGATTGCCTATCCAGAATAACTAAACAATAATGCATCAAGAAGATTTAACAAAGGGTATACAATACAATGTGATCTTGCGTAGGGAATTTACACAAGTATTTATAATACCCACGGGAGCTGTCAAAACCTCATTAAGACCCATTGATTGACGTGATCTACATGCTCATGTTAGCTTGTGTTATGTGTCAACAAGCGCACATGCTGGTTTTATTCTAAAATTCAACGTACCAGTAATAAATATAAATTAATTATGCTACGTTCAGGTACGTTCAGGACTCTCTTAAGACCTGCCACACTATGACGTGGGAGGCCGTGTCACGTATGTCATCAGCATGCTCTTCTATATCGGCAAAAGAAAAAAACCGGGGAAATTAAGATTATTAACTGCATTATGCCTATTCAGTGCGTATTTTCCACTAAAATTGTGAGTTGGATTTTATGAGTTATTAACGGAATTCGTTCAAAGTGCAAATTATAAAATTTCGAAATAAAGCTATTTAAAAACTGAAAGGCTAATCGAAACTTTGTAAACAAGATAATTTTTTTCCTTTATCGCATATCGTTGCTGTTTTCAATAAAAAGAAAACAGTTGAGATTGATTGACAAGAGAGATTTGATTAAGTCTCGAAAAGCCTATTTTTTAATAATTTTATCAAAAGATTTACTTTATTGTTAAAATACAGTGAACGAAACCTCCACTCCAAGTGTTAGAAAAAATTGTGATACCACAAGAGAGACACACATTTTAGTAGAAAACACCTGAAATTCAAATCAAACAATAGGCACAAATCCTTATCACAGTGTTCTCCTACTTTCTTCTTCTTAATTCTATGCGTAGAAGCGTATAAGCGTCATACTAGAGTCTACTATTATCAAGCAAAGCTTACTAAACGCAATGGGGATGAGTTTTAGACTACACTAACGTGCATATTGCTTGTTTTGAGTTATTTTAATTTCGTTTAGAGTAGCTAGTATGATTGAGTTCCATGGATGTCAAGTGCATGTTTAGAATTCAAAGCGCTAAAAATGTTGGCCAGTTTTAATATTAGCTGTAGTACATACTATAGTTTGACTGACACCGCTGATCCGCGCCTTTGGTATGTGCGCGGCTCACGGGGGGCAGTGCAGGCCGCTCATTCGTCAACGCTCACGGCGTCCCGCCGCTCATTCGTCAACGCTGCCCCCCACCTCACCGCGCATTCCTAAGGCGCGGAACAGCGATCTCGGTCAAACTATATTTACTTTTTTTTTTAAGTATACGATAACTATTTACTTAACGATTTACAACACTCACTATAAATAATAATCTCATTAAATTTTACTTCAAGTCATTGTTACTCGTTACTTTGGCACTTATGAAACTTTGAAGTCGTGCATTTTAAAATTATAATCGTAAAATGGTCATAATTTTACGGTGTTTGTTCGCACAAAAATAGTTTTCGGTTGCCACACATTAACAACACAAAGCTATCACGCGCTTGTATCCATGAAACTGCCTGAATTAATTTGTATGTATGGCTGGTGGACTTCTGTTTAATATTGTCATAAAAATAACCGAGCGCTGGACGCAGAGTGCGTCCGGCGCTCGGTGTGGTAGCACGTCGTGTTCTGGTTTGCGAGGAGAAACACGTGTCGATTTCTTACAGGGTTTTTATGACTCTTGGAGAATAGTTAAGCGGAATAGCTTACTAAATATATCTACGTCTATTGTATTTTTTTGTTTTATGTAAAATAATGAATAAACACTACTTCAATATTGTGTAACTTCTGATGAAAAAAAAACATTCATATACTACTTCTATCACAAAATAAATGAGTTTCGCAATATCCTAGGACATCTAATACTTGTCTAGCTATACATGATTGATTCAAATCATTTGCTTACTTTTCGTTAATAAAATAAAGATTTATTCTCTTGTTTTCTAGTACATTGAGGCATCTAATGGTAAATACTGCTAGCACCTGTAAATGTACGGTCTGATAAAGAAGCTATGGAGTCAAATCAAGTGTTCATCAAGTTTAAACAGTGTTATTGAACAATGTTAAATTACTGGATGGTAAGTTAGTTTTACTTAACATATTATTATAATTTGATGACGCAAAAATGATCGTATTACAATGAATTTAGGGCTTGCATGATCACAATAATAAATTAACATAAATTGGCGAAAAAATTGAGTTAGTCAATAATTTGTACAAACGCATAAATTGTCCAAGAAAACTGTTTTATTTGACGAGTAGTAGTATCCAGTCGCCACTCAAACCACAGCTCATAGCTCGAATCACTCATAACGTAATCCACAAATCCAATCTGACGAATTATCTCCTAACATTCTTACCATTTGGCTAAATTGACTGATCCACAAATTAGTCTAACTCTGGCGCCAGGCACAGCCTCATATATTAAACACCTTCAAGTCGTATTTGAGCAAAACTTTTATGAGGAGGGTGCGTTCTGAATGTTGGCAACCTCACAAAATATATTTGTCGTTATTTCGCTGTTTTGACTATGCACAATTTAAGTTATTGCATCATAATCAAAATTTCAGTGCACTTTAGTGCGATATTTCATAATGTCATTTAATTATATCGGTAGATTAAGGGCCTACCCTACCTCAAATTGCTTAGCATGATCCTCCGTTATGCCAAAAATACTGCAGCATTAATTTTGAAATAAATATATTATGTTAAAGGTTGAGAATTGATGCTAGGTCCTGTTTAACGAAAACACGATTACAAAAAAAATCTCTATAGAAAAAAAAATCCAAAGTTACTTCTAAACCGAAATATAAACCGCTGGTATTCAAAAAATACTTCAAATTAGATCGTGAAACTTTGCATAATAACTAAACTAACTATAAAGCAGATCTTATGTTTTTTTTAATTACCATTATTTTCACCGTAAAAAGCAATTAACTAAACTATTCGAGGCTTGAGAGCCCCCACTCCGTCTCGTTCTCACTCAGGCCGCGAGTGGTATAGTGAGAGCGAGATAAAATTTGAGGTTAGGTAGGCCCTTAATCAAAACAGCGAAATATATATCAGCTATTTGTGATGTTGCCAACTTTCAGAATTCACCGCCTTAAAGTTCGAATACACATTTTCAGCCGACCTATTTCTTATTAATCTCACCATGGAAACTAAGGCGAAATGAGCTGTTAATCCCTAGCATCAGATGGAATGACAGCGCACTTCAAGTTCACTTAATTAACTTATGTTTTCACGGTGAGATTTTTACAGAATATATACCAGCAGTTATCCATCCCGTCTCAGACATCAAATGTTTGTAGCTATGTCTGTCACCAGCTATACAGCTCTCGAGAATAAAACCGCTTCTAACAATAAAGCTCCATAATCAAAAATGGAACATACCTATTCTGAAGTCAATATATCCTTCACCGCCCGAAATGACCAGCATGGGTGGCATGGTCGGCGAGTGTCGTCGAGGAGATTCAGGCGTGCGCACTGGAGACCCAGCGACTCCTGGTACGGCGACGAAGAATGTGACGGCGTCGCGATGGCCGTGGAAACTTAGCTGGGCATGCGCCATCGAGCACCACGGGATATTGCCGGTAGGATAGGCGGCTATGGCGGCTGGAAAGAAGTAATTGTGTTAATATAGAAAAACAACCAACTAAAAGAAAATTAGTTTTCAAATTGTTGTGGATTTGGACGAAAAGAGGATTTAAATTCGACGCTGTTCTAGAGAGATGCGGTGACGGTGTGACTATGAAATTAGGCTATGATTTTATTGGTTCAAATATGTCAGAAGTGCTTCTTTCACTTAAAAACAGCACTATTGCATATATCATAGAACTGTATTAGCAGCCTGTTACTGTCCCAAGGCAGAGAAAACTCTAGTTAAAAATAAAAAAAACAATTTACTCACGTTGCGCAGGCGACCTTGAAGTCGACGGCTGAGGTCCGAGAGAATCCCGACTAGACCCTTCAGAGAGCGGTACTGATATCACAACGCCATTACTCGTACCGATCCACAGTCGTCCCGAACTGATCAACAGAGCCGTGATCCTGACCAATGAGAAGCCAAGCTTGCCAGTACCCAACATTTTGCTGACGTAAGGTTCTATGTCAACGTCCTTCAGGTGTTGGTATGTATGCGCGTGGTACAAGCGAAGGGTCGAGTCCATTTTGATTGAAACCTGTTGTCGAAGAATATATTAGTGAAGTAAATTGTGTATGGTAATATTATTTACTTCAATAATGGAGGCAAAATAAAGTAAACAATGTAAAGAAAATGTAAGCTTCGAACTATTTACACTATAGATTTAATACTTATCCACTCTGGATCCTATGAGATATTATTTTCAAGGACCTTCTTGTGGTCTCTGAGAAATTGATATATAACCTACCTGCCCACATCCACAAGTGGTTTATTATTCCAAACTATGTTAGACTAATATTAACTACTAGCTTCTGCCCGTGACTTCGTTAACGTGATGTCGTAAGACACCACAATATACTACAATAACAGCCTCATTTTTATAAAACTTCCCTGTATACTTCGTACGTTTGTAGAAAATGAACTAGATTTAAATGAATGAATGAAAAGTTTGAAGCCTTCAATAAAATTGTAAATATAATTAAATAGCATTATACCACTAAACCCGACACAATACAACACCGTGCGGTATTACTTTTACGTTATAATTACACAATAACGTAAAATAACTGTAATCACCGACATACATAGGCTTGCATTGGCACGCTGAAGTAGTCTTGTGCTGGCCATGTCTAACGAAGGATCGATGGTCATTCCATGCTCAATTTTCCGACAACAGTATACTCAAGTAATTTGTCGTAGGAGAATAGGCAAAAAGGCGGTTGGGGCAAACTGGAAGCGGAAGGCCATGTTCTAACCGAAATCCATCTTCACGCAAGTACGCAACCGACGCGCCATTTTTTTTTTGTATGTGAAGTTCTCCTGCGTTTCTTGAGAGAGGTTTATATCCAGCGGTGACTTTTGAGTTGAATGCTTAAATGATTGAAGCACTACGTAAGGGTGAAGTCTCCTATAAACGTTATCGGCCGCATCATGCCATATGCTGCGTACTGTGATATTTTACGCTGACGTTTAATATCACAGTTTTATAGAAGAGTCCAGCCTTGACAAGGGGAAGTTTAAATGTATGCTTACCCATACGCCATCGCCGTCACAGGCCATCTGTCGCACTTGACTCTCCTGCCGCGGGTGCGCTTCAAGTGAGTGTAGTAGCAGACGTGAACGAGGCTCTATCACGTGCACTTTGTTGCGGTAACCGCACCACACCGTACAGCCAACTGCGCTTAGACAACGTACTGTAATAAAGAGGAGTATTTTAATAATATTCAAATGTATACCATCATGATTGTAACACTGTCTTTGCACTGATCATCTGCCCAGCAGCAGCGTTGACGTTACTTAGACACTCTGTAAATGCATACCATGTGCGTGCGTCCTTTTGACGTGATTGTAACCAAAATACGTGATGTTGATGCGACGTTACGCTTAGCGTATACGCTTGACGAGCGCTTATACTGGAGCAGCACTAGCTGGGAAAGCACCGTTAAGTCCCGTTTACACGACTCCTGCATTCAGATTCTGTTCAATTCCAGTTATAGCACGTATTCATTATTATCTGCTTAAAGACTAAAGATATCTTTCGCGAGTTATCCGCTAGTAAAATTCGACCGTGAATTATTTCTTATTCCGTCATAATAGATCAACATGCTGACCTTTATAGATGTTTTAAGATAATTAAGATATCTTTGTTAAACTTACCAGAGCACTTAGGATCCCCAAGAGTCAGCAACCAGTACTGTCCAAAGTCCCACTGCCCGTCGGCGTGCCGCGAGAATATAGCAACAGTGCCGTCGGCGAGCGCTACGATGCTTCGGGAGGCGCACGCGACTATCGACAGTATGGCGTCGTTTAGCTTCACTCTGGAAAGGTGTTTTATACTTTAGCTTTTGTACCATTAATGTAATGTAATTTGATGGATACATGTACTGTACATATCCATCAAATTAATAATTAATTAATTAGTAATGTTAGTATATACTGAGATTTTATTATGAATAATTTTTCTATTCGGTGTCTGTTTGTGCCCGGTTGATGGCAAAAGGCTCGCCCCCTATTACATGGGACTTATACATAACTGGCGAAATTTTGCTTCAGGTAAACGCCTGCCTAACCCACCGGGAAACAGGCTTGCTATTATGTTATGTATGTAATTATTTATCTCACCTAGCTAAGCACTTCTTGTAGTTTCCAACGGCGGAGTGTATGTAAAGGTTGCCGCTCTTAGTGCCAAGCCACATGGTCGCCATGACAGTTGACATCTTTCGCTCCTGATTGGTGGTTGTTTCGGGGTGAGGTTCCGCCTTCTGCTGCTGAGCGAACGCTTCGACGCCAGGCTCGGGAGAGCTCAAATGTCCACCTGAGAACATACATAAGGTAACGGCTTTTCAGAACAGGAGGAAAATGGAAGGAAAATTTTCCAAAGGTTTACACAGAAACTACACGCGACGTAATATGACCCTCACACAGATTTTACATGGTTATGTAGTATTATTTTATCTGTACCTAGTGGAACAAAAGATAATTATATGAGAACAGTGGTGATAATAATGTGAGCAGTGATGGGTGGACCACCACCAACCCGCGCTGGGCCCGCGTGGTGGATTACGGCCCACTCCGTGTCAATGAGAAGAGGCTTGTGACCCAGCAGTGGGAACATTATAGGCTGATTATGATGGGACAATAGATAAATGATAGGAAATGGCTTTATGCACACACAAGCAATGGAAATCTCAAAGTTAGGCGTTTGTTATGTTACTAGCTTTCGTCCAAGTCTTAACCCAGGTCATGGTCTAAGGATACCATCAGACGGACTGCATTCTTGCAGTTTAGTACGACTGCAATGCTCGTAATGTACTGGTAACTGCATTCAAACTGCAAATTAGCAGTTGGAGTGCAGTTGAAACAGTTGAAATGCGGTCCGTCTGATGGCAGCCTAACTGTGTGCCCAATTTTATCAAAACCCGATCAGCCGTAAGAGGCGTGATAAAGTAACTAACTAACACACAGACAGGCAGACAGGCAGATTAGTATATTATCAGAGAGTGAGTGAGTTTAAGTATGTAAGTGTAGTATATTATCAGATCTGATGCAATATTCTTCTTCCTTATCACAACTTATTTATTTGTATCAACAGAACACTATTGGTAACTATGGTTCGTATATATTTGTAAATAAATACGGATTGTTTTTAAAAGTGCCTGGAATAGGCACTTACTTCAAAAATAAAATATTAGTAAATGGGCCTACTCTTGACCAAAAACACACCTGGGAAGTGATGGCCATCGCATCCAGTTAGTGCCTCATTACATTGTTATAAAACACAACGTGCAACAAAAAAAATATATATATACAATGTAATAATGACTAAGTAAATTTTGTTTACCGTTAATAGGCGTGGAGCTGAGCGGTGGACTGTCGGGATGCACTGGGTCGGCCTCCTCCACATTCTTCACCACCGGCTCTTCGCTTTGAGGCTCCGGTGCCGTCTCCGGTTCGTTTACCGGAGTGCTTGGCGGTGTCAAGATGGCAGATTTTACCTACAGAGTTCAAAGTGTAGGTGTTATTTGTATGTATAGGTGTTATTTACTGCATATATAGATAGATATTCGTAAGTAACTTTTTTTTTTCATGGTGATGTAAACAAGTGGTAATAGCAAATGAAGGAAAAAAAAATCTGCACAAATAATGGTGTGTGGATGGACACATCCCAAAGATGAAATGTGTATGTATTCAAACTGGGGTCCAAGTCTATTAATTTACAAACGTGCCAATGGTGTCGCAATGATGAGTTATTGACAGAATTGCCATACAAAATCTGTCAAAAACTCATAATTGCGAGACCGTTTGTAAATTACCTAGCCCCCTGGTACACGGCAACACTATTTGGCAACAAGAATAAGTAAGATAATCGTACGGTCAAGCGCATCTTAGTAGCAACTATGCTTGAACTTAAAAAGCTGTTCACACTGCTACAAAAAAAATGGTATGGTGCTTGAATGGTACGGTCGGCCGCAGGTCGGTGGTCCGTATTAACACTTGAACTTCGAACACTACTCAAGTAATAATGGCGTTATCAATGTCAAATTGATACCAAGGCTGCCGAATGGTTTTGAAGTAGCTATCACAACTCGATTGTATTGATTAATGAATCGACCAACTTACTAAGCGCGTGATTCCAACGATGACAGCGTCTTTATCGCCATTCTCTTCATTGCCATTATTCTTTGGATTAACGTCGACTGAGTCTATTCTGCCGGCGCAGAAGAGTGACTGCAAAAAAAAACATAGTTATTTGGCCACCACAATTAGAGCAACTTTCTTATAACATGGTCCTGGTGGCTTAAAACAGTCACTGGCAGAATCATAATAGGAAAATATTATGAATCATCGTAAAATGTCACAAACTGACAATTCATAATTTGATCTGCGTGCGATTCATATTACGAAATAATTCATCTGTTTGACAGTTTTCTATAGAGATTCGTAAAATGGTCTACACATTATGAACTGCTTTTGTATCAAATTAGAGGAATCGCTTATGACAGCTGGAAATTCAGGAAATTAATTGCTTATAGAGGAATTGCTGATGTGGCCGTTTTGGGCCTGCTGTTTAAATTTTGCTTGCATACCCATGACGGTAGACACAGATCAGAGGGGCAATTCCCGTATTTTTAAGAACGTTCGCATTCGCACCTCGTTCGGAATCTTTCAAAAATACAATCAATTTACGAACATTTTTGACAAGCAGACACGAACATTGATCACTACGCTTCCAATATTATAGCCCAGGGGTAGTATTATGATGTATGGATGCCATCATTATTCCACGGCGAAAACAGGACGGTGCTATCGGACTTGTATAGCTCCGGCTCTCTCTCACACTGGAAATATGCTGGCATTAATCCTACATAATATAGCACCAGGGCCCTTATTATGAAGTATTAATGCCATCATGATTCCGTTGCGAAAGAGAGATGGTGCTATAGGTCATGTATAGCGCGGTCTCTCTCTGACACCAGAAAAATTATAGCATTAATTTCATAATATGTCCCTAGGAAAATAAGACTTTGTCTGCATCGTTACGCTCGCTGTTTTTCTATTATCTTGTGTTTTTTTCCTGGGCTTGTTTCATTAGTTAGTGGAAAACATAATAAAATCTTCGTAGTATACATACAGGGTGTCGCTTTTCGGTCAATCCGGCGACTCTTTCTTGATAATCTCTGTAGTCTTCAGCGACGGCGCCCGGAACGGAGGCGACGCATAGAATGTGCTTGTCCGTCACCGGAAACGATTCTATCACCTCTGCCGGATTGTTCGCGTCGATAATCTGGAATTAAATCGTATTTTAAAGTTAAGAATGCGGCGATGCATGAATTCTCCATACAAACGTAATAACTAAATCATTTGCGACTTCACTAACCACGAGTTTTCGAGTTTTACGAGATGATACGAGTGTACTTCTTAAGTGTTACAATCCAGCTTCAAGTTTACCAGAGATAGATTCCAACAAAAAAAATACAAATACTCACCATAACAATTCCCTTATTCTGGTTGCTGGAACATATCCAGACGAGAGACGATAAGTTTTTTTCAGTGTACTCGACGCTTTGAGTGGACTGCAGCTGTTGGTTTATTTGTTCGACTTCCGGGGAGTGCACCGACTGAGCCTTGCTCATCTCGTACGCTGTGGATATAGTGTGGATATTAGTATGACAATGGACAATGTATAGACAATTTATCAATATTACAACTTTTGTTTTCTTTTAACTTCACACGGTTTATGCATTTTTCTTTTCCGTTTATGATTTTTTTTCTTCAGAAGAAAGCACAGTACCGTCTTGGATTTTCATAACAATATATTGCTATGTCAAATTAGTTTGCCATTTATATAAACACCCACGATGCGATGTGTCTAGCTAGGAAAGACACCAAGCAAAATAATCTGTATAAGAAAGGTTGTTGAAGCGGTTGAGGTAGAACCCATATTTTAAAGTAATTCAAGCATATAGTGTTGGTGGTGACCACATTACAATGTGAATGTGTTTTTTCCGAATGCACATTTTCGTTCCTTCACAACAGTAACTAAATACATTTAGCGCTAAACGTATTTAATAATTAATTTTGTCTCTGTCATCTTCAAACGATTGATAGAAACAGAAATATGTTTTAAATTCACTTCACGATAAATGTGTTACGTGATTTGTAGTGCAATTAAGCCTTTGCCTAACATTACTATTACAAAAGATATTTACCTAAAGACATGGTATTCTCGGTCTTGTCCTCCGGATTTGCGTAGAACACGCTCTCTCCAACCATGCACCCGCCATCTGGGGTGCGACCCCCGTTCAGATTGACGGCGGCAGCGCATAGAAGCGTCATACGAGGCTCGTTTTCTGCTATAGGTCTGAAAATTATAAGTTTTGTTATTGGTCTGTTTAGCAAAAAGTCATAAACAAATTGATTCAGCAGTCTGTACAAAATACAAAATTTTTGCATTCGAATATTTTGGAATGGTAGTACCATTCAAGTAACCATCCATTAATTGCTAAGAATTAGTACTGCATCTTACTGCTAATACACACAATAGACCAAGATTTATTTATTAGCCTCTTAGCCTGCCGCAAAACAACATTACTTCAGCACTTCAACTGTGAACCAGAAAAGATAGATGCGCCCGCGGTTTCTTTTAATTACTGATGACATAATCTACCTATAAAGTTCCCGCGGCTGGGACACAGGTCTCCTCTTTACGAGAAGGAGTGGCCCCTAATCCACCACGCGGGCCTAGTGCGGGTTCGTGGATGGTACCGTGTCATCGAATTTTGTGTTCTAAGACATAACGGTTTCCTCATGATGTTTTCCTTCACCGTTTTGAGAGCAGTGGTGATGAAATAATTAACAGAAAGTAAAGTGCCTAAATTGGTTAGTTGCCGCCGTTTCCACTAGGTCCCCACTGCTATACTGATGTAATTACTGATAGATGTTTTCTACGTAGAACAACCTGCTAAGGTTATTGATGCACGGGTTTCGAATTACTCTAGGAAAGTACAGATCATCGCCACTGACCTGCAGAACACCGGTACGGGAACAGGGACTCCCCCTGAAGACAGGGACGTAACCGAGCTGGGACCCTTCGGCCCCTGGCCGGTCTTACTGGGCAGGCTCCACCCGTACGCCTGCGTGCGCCCATCCTCCTTGCGAACGTGCGCCCGCACCTACACGCACACACGCACATGTGTACGATATCAACCCAACCACATCACCCAAAAAAATACGAACATTCAAAGGTAAAGCACGTAAAACAAACACAAATATAAACGTACATATTTAATTAGTGATTTAAAAAAATTACTGTAACTATGAATACGTAAAAACACTATACACATGCCAAGAACTAATATCACTTAATGTCACTAGCACTGTTCAATAGGTTGAAATACGTGCCGTCATTGATTCTGCTGAAAACAAAAAGAAAGGAGAGGAAATTAGGTACAGGGAGAGGAAGAAATGAAAATAAAAACAAACAGAACACTGGACACAGATGACACACACAACGAGACAGCACATATGGTTTTATGTATGTAGAAGATGGACACAGGTGAACTGAGAAGCATCTCGGGTCGCAGAAGCTTTGGTGATAAGCTGCAGCCTACGCGAGTGAATGTTCTACTGTGGTGGAGGTAACGTGTCAGTGGCATTTATGGGAGAATTTTATAGATTTTAATGTAATGTAATGAAATGTAGTTTTTTAACATCTTATAAAATTTTAATTATTTCACGCTATAGAGTTTGAGCATGTTGTTTAAATAAGAATTCATTTAGCTGAGGCTTATGCGTAGCAAAAACAGCCGAAACCAAGCTGCTCAAGTGTATGCATATATGTGTAAATATGCTGCAGTGGAGTGATTTTTGCAATATTCTGTATACTTAAATGTCTTTATAAAGGAGGATACAAAAATAACATCACACAAACCAAATAAAAGTACCTATTTCTGACCTATCTTTACTGAGTTGAAGCAAAACATTGTTAAACTTTAGCCAATTTACATAAAAGTATGAACAAATAAACGGGCTCTTATAAAAATACTACAAACGTGTAGGTTTTCGTAAAAATGAAAGAAACGTGGTGGCATATGTATAGCGAATACGTATCTAGTTATATTTATAGTGCAAATAGTTTATAATTATATTTATTAAACATATAATAAAAACAAAAAATGTGAAGCGAAGGAAATGTGTAGATAAAGGAAGAAATATACAAGGAATGACTTAAAAGCATACGAAATAAACATTATCAGGCCAATAGGAATTTTAAGTAGAAAACTGGCGCAAGATACAGCAATAGGTAGATAGGAGGCTCCATACATTAGGCCCATATAAATAAGCCCCATGTGAAATCTTCGTAGTCCATTTTGTAATATTTAAACACAGAATAGTACAAAAGGCGCACTCTGCATTTTAGGTATGAAGATACAAGTACGCGGCGGGCTCGTCTTGTCGGGCCAATTCAGTGAGCGTAACGTAATCAGAAGGTATAAGAGTTACGCGATAGAAAGAGAGGAAACTTCTAGGTGAATATAACTGTGGGTAATTAATGCTGTGCTACCTGAATTGCACTTTATTGTATCACTTGCTGATGCCCGCGACTTCGCCCACGTGGATGTCGGTAATTATACACAGAAACCTTATTCGGGAACCACTCTATCCATTGGTGAAAACAGCACGAAAATCGGTGCAATAGTTTTTGAGGTTATCGCATACAGGACGACCGACAGACGCGGCGGAGGACTATGTTTTATAATATGTAAGGATAGCAAGAATCGTTTATTATTTAAATGATTTTGCGGAGTGCACCATTTGTATTAATCTGTGCTTTGAATTCTTTTATATGTCTTGAATCCATATGGTGTTCATAATAAAATTTAAATATTTTCTATTCTTCATCGAAGAGTTGTAAAAATTACTTTCATGATCAATAAGTGCTGGTGGCTTTATTTATACAGGCCGATGCAGGTTTAGACGCATAACGCACTTGGCAATCAAGGTCTGCCAAATATCCTTTGCCATTCAGTCGTGCCATCGATATGAGGCGTTTATTCCACACTTACCCTATTCAAAGAAGCAGAAAAATTAAAGCAATGGTTCAAAGAAAAGGTATCAAAAGGCTTAAAAAAAAAAACCTTTTTTATTTTTTTCCGCTCCGTCGAATAGGGTTAATAACAATTCCATAAATCATAGGAAATATTCAACATTGTAACTGACCAAGTTAAAAATAAACCAGTGAAATCCTGCTTAGTAAACAAATGAATACCTCAAGTATTAATTAAACAATTTGCTGTCATTCATTAAGGAGTTACTGTAAGGATTGCTCGGGATTATTAGTAACTTTATCAGACAGTGAAAAAAACCAAGATCCTGGCTGTCAGTTTTCGCAGGAAGATTTGAAATAATCCTGACAAAGACCGCGTACTGATACCTAGGCAAAGCTATACCTAAAGCTGGGTACTCAATAGCGAGATATAAATGTAACCAAGTACTGAACTGGTTGGCTATCAGACGATTCACTCGACTGAATGTTTCACTTCGAGTGAATGTTCATTTTCGTTTCCTTCCACGTTCACACGACACCGACAAAATTACATAGGAAAGAACAATCATTTGATTCTTTAATTTCAATTATTGGTCATTCGGTAGGCGACTGAAAAATGCCGAGTACAGAAATCCAATATCGTTGGATCAGTTCACTAATGAATTTATTTTTTTATTTTTGGTTCATTTTCATTTTGTATTTAGACGTTCCACCCTTCGAGTAAAAGATGCCGAATGAAAGACAAAAATTATCAAAAAGTTAAGTGTCTGATATCAAAAGGGCAATTTCCGTATTTTTAAGAACTTTCTGCACTATAGTCCCAGTCTCAATCTTTCAAAAATACCTCTAATTTACCAACTTGACAATGCTTGTCGCTGAGATGAGATTGCGACTAGATTTTAAACGCTTTTATTTACAGGAATTGGCCTTCTGCTTTACAGTTACAGCTTGCTAGTGAGTAACCGACTTTACTGCGAGGACTACCAAAAAATGTCAACATACCTGTCGGAACTGCTCGCTCCTCTCATGTCGTCTATTATGGTGATGGTCGGTCAGTTGGGTCTCGAAGAAGTCGGCTTGAGTTCTCGAGTGACGTAATGCGGGCTGCGGAGCGGCAACTGCGCGGAGATGCGGCGTCGATAGCGGTCGTTGTGGACGTTCGCTGGTACTGCAATGAGGTGTAAGTTGACGTTGAAAAATATACCCTATGCCTTTGGTGTAGGGTTGGATTGCTTAGATACTGTGATCGAAGAGATATAGTTGTAAGAATTAGATTAAGTATACACGTCACGCGGTTCTTCAATTATGAGAATACGGAGAAAGAACATTGTCAGTGAATGATAATGAACAGAGACTAAAGGCAGTAACACTCAAGCTCATGAAAAAAGATTGTCTGCTGCTGCAGCTATGCATTTACTTGCTTAGTTGCAGATTTGACATATCAATATTATTAAATAGCCTTCAGACGGATTTATATTATAATAATATATACAGACCACCGCAACCGCAGAAATATAAATTGTTGCTTTAGCGTAGCGCCACGGTATTATCACATTTTAGGAAGTGTCCATTAATATTTTAATAACTTTCAAATAAGTAAAGCGCAGTAGCTACCAATTTTAGACTTAATATGATTGTGCATCAATCCGAGTGTCGGTTTTAAATCTTAACTCGTAATTTATTTTGTAAAAACCCACTATTAAACATAAGGTTCCTTATTGACCGAACAGGGCGATTATAAAAGTCTATATCAAACTTCAGACGCACAGGTGGATGCACAGCCCCAGCACAGACGATCATTTTCCCGAACATAACCTTTGAAAACAGCCCATTTGTTGCTTTTATATTTATATTTATTGCTTTGCTTTTACTAGTAACATGTTAGAAAGATTCTTGTCTATCTGTTCTGTTACGAAAACAGAAATCTTCAAACGTTAGCAAGCACAGCAGCAAAAAAATGGGAAAATAAATAAAAATTCGCAACAAATAACAATTCTACTGAAAATAATTCGCTGTCGTCACAGCAATACGTCATAGCAAGCATAGTAATAATATCCTCGATACGCCTGAGCATCACAAGCTAAAACAAACACTTGATACAAACACACGTATCCTTCAAACATATTATTATCGTCAATGGCAAGTGCAGGTTATGCAAACAAAACATAAAATAAAAATGGTTAGCGTAATTTCGCAGCGCTATGATAATAGAATGAATAATAAAATAATAATGAAATCTAGAGAATATTTTAAGCAGTTTTATTAGAACATAGCAACGGAGGTTTGCTCCCAAAACTTCTGATCAATAAAAGTGAGCTCTAAAATAACTAGATGGAACAATAATGTATTTTCTTGTCAGGAGTCAAACCCAACAGCAATAACAATCACAAAACATCCAAGCTAATATAATAGTTTGTTTGTTTGAACGCGCTAATCTCAACATCACGAAACATCCCATTAAAGCCGAGCTAAATTATACGGCGGATGAAACTGTGACGCACAGCTATAATTTTTATACTAAACTCATTGCATCCCCTTCGCGAATCTATGCAGTGCAGACTATTATTACTTATACATTAGCGTTGGCAACTTCCATAAATCTATCTATAATTATTATAAAGTAAAGTAGCTTTTCCTTTTGTCTGTGTGACCCTGTTGTGTTTCTAAACCACGCAACGTATTTTGATGTGGTTTTCGCCATCATTAGAGAATTTGTTCTAGATGGTTTCTGTATATAATACAATAACATTAACCTTATAAAGAAATCTTGATGTTTTTCAAGTCACAAAAACCGTGCGAATCAAGGGCGGGTCACTGGTTTGATATAAATAAATTAGCACAGCATAGTGTAAAGAAACAAAACAAAAAGTAAAATAGGGCGCCAAAGCCCCGAAAACAATTTAAAAAAAAAAACGCCGGCTTGCGTAAATACAGAAAGAAGCTTGACGAAATAGATTCCAATAGGAATAAAAAAGGTTATGCTTAGTCTAATGTTAAATTAAAGAAGTAAATAAGTCCAAGTACATGTATGAGCATCGAAAGAACTCCCGTTTCCGAAGGTGGACGAAGGCCTAAATAACTCTCCTTTTTTGGCTACGCCGCAGTCGGGTAAAATGCTTTAATTTCTTCGTTCACCACTTTGAATCACTACTTTTTGGTACGACTAACTGCTATGGCCCGTGCTAATAGTAATACGATGAATAGATCAAGTGTATTCGACATTTTTTTTCCAGTATAACGTTGAAGAAACCAGCTTGAAATCAGTATTTTTTTGGGACCACCAGGGGTAGTATTATGTAGTATTAACACCATCATTATTCCACTGCGAAAACGGGATGGTGCTATCGGCCTTGTATAGCTCCGTCTCTCTCTCACACTGGAAAAATGGTGGCATTAATACTTCATAATGCTTCACCTGTCCTGTGGTGCTTTTGAGGTCAATTATATATTCTGCCACTGTTACAATCACAGTTCTTGCCACTATTTAAAAAAATACTTTCGAACTACAAAAAGATCTTGTGTAAACAAAAACATCAATGCACTACGTACTCGTGTTTTAACAAACTATACAAATGTTACCCTTGCTTATAATGACAATGTTTTTTTTATTAGATTTATTCGTTTTAATCCTCTTAAGGGGTCATTGTACTCATCATTATGAACAACTTTCACTATGGAACGAACAATGAAATCGCTAAAAAAAAATCTGCTGTTCCCTACTTTATGTTCGAATAACTCGTCAAAATGTAGGGAACAGCTTTTTTTTTATGAATAAAATTTCGCCTTGTGTATCCAATGCTTATAACGTTATTCGCTGCAGATATATCTCACGTAATCCTTTTTAAATAATTCTTTATCAGCTGTGTCATGGTTTTGTACGTAGTACACCGACGTTTATAGCGTCCCACAGTATTTACCTGAAGAGGTTACTAAAAAACTTCCAAATGCTCTGTTTGTTCTTCTTATCCATGGTTGAGTCGACGCGGCTTGCGCGGACCATCTCCGTCCAGCGAACTGCGTCTTGCAGCTCCATGAAACGCTCCTGAAAAATATACACTTATGTCAATAATCGTACAGGCAATAACAGAATGGTTAAAGCGTTAACATGGGAAAGAGAAGCCGTTCAATCCCCTCGTATTACGTGATGGGTGGTTGAGTACTTTGGTGCCATACCTTGGATGGGTGTATTTTGCGAGACTTAAGAGTAATGATAGGGCTGCACTTGAAGCTATCAGAGGCCCTAGACAAAGTGACATTCTATCAAAGATAACGATAATGGAAAAGGCAAAAATGTATAAAACTGACATAAGCTATCGAAAAGCTTATGTCAATCCTGTTGAAAGTCGTTGAAGAAATACGACACGCTTACGAAGCGATTGTCATTTGTCAAGGCCCTCAGAAGCTTCGCGCACACGATACAAGCAAATGATACGAACCATTATGAGCTGTCTTAGCAAAAGTCCGTTCTGTTCTAAAATTGTCCAAATCTTAATTTTGTCGTGTCAGTGTATGCCAATTTCTTGGACCTAGGGATGTTATAAAAGAAAAAAAAAGACTGAATGATAGAGTGACGGGTGACATGAGAGAACAGAAGAAAAAAACATGTTGCGCTGACCACAAGTAACGCCATGTTACTTACGGTTGCGCAACATATTTTTTGGGCACAAGGGCACGGCAAGGGAAGTCTTTACATACCGAGACTCCTCCATGCCTCGGAAAGCACGTTAAGCCGTTGGTCCCGGCTGTCATTTGTGGATCTTTGACAGTCGTTACGGGTCGTCAGAAGCCCGAAAGTCTGACAACCAGTCTTACCAAGGGGTATCGTATTACCCAGTTACTGGGTTGTGGAGGTCAGATAGGCAGTCGCTCCATGTAAAATACTGGTATTCAGCTGCATCCGGTTAGACTGGAACCCGCCCCGATCATAGTTGGGAAAAGGCTAGGCAGATGAAGGGCACGGCAAGGGAAGATGATCATGAGTGAATGTAAATTTCTTTATTTTCGTATCGTGACTACCTACTGCCTCAATGACCTTCACCTCCATTCATTTAGCAATGGCTCACAATTTTCATTTACAGACAAAGAGAGCTGTACAATTATCTTTTGACGCGTGGCCAAAATCGGAACTAACGCCGCCATCTTGTTTTTTCAATACATTCCACATCCAATTGCACAAAATGTTTACCAGCAGCGCCTCCCTGTCAACGTCATTCGAGCGCCAAAAGATCCTTGTAGCAAGCAGGGTAATGTGTTTCATGACTACTGCCACAATGGCTCCCACCTTCATTTAACAACGTCTCTCACAATTTTCCTTTACAGACTAGAAAGTATATGCTTACTTTATACTGGTTACGTTCCATGAGTACTCGTGCCATCTCGACGCGAGTGAAGCGCCGACGCTGCGCCATCGGCACATCGGCTTCATCCTCGTTATTATCGCCGCCGCCCGCGTTCGTGCTCACCGTCTCCTGTCACATGGCCACGCAAAAACTAAACATCATATTTATTGGAAACACGAAATACAAACTACAGATTTTTTTTTACAGTAGGATCGATTTATCTCATCGGCCTCAGAGCTTTGGTAGTAATAAATTATTAGAACAATATATTCTAACAGAATGTTACATTATTTTTTGTGGGTACTGAATGATTGCCTTGCATGTTATGGTGTAAACAAAATTGTGTTTCCTGTTTGTTTTTTGTAATATTTCATACAGGAAATTTTTCTGTTACTGCAAATAATCTCTAATGTCACTAGAGTGCTCTAAAGCATATCAGTATTGACTCTCGTTCAACATTATCGAAGGGGCTATTTGAAGACCTAATAATATTCATCTTCGGCTAGCCACTCTTCAAATCGGGCTCGTCGTATAACGTCTGACAACCGTAGATAATAAAAGTAGGTTGTTTTTTTTTTTGTAAAAATTATTTTTTTTTCACTTTTTTGTTGTGGTACCTACCCCATACAAATTCGAATACCACTACCTGCTATGTAAATAACTGACGGAATCAAATAAAATATCATCTACATAGACTAAGTGGGAAAAATACGTAATTATTGAAGTTAACTCAAAAACTACACAAGCAAAGTTAATAAAATTTATATGGGACCACCTCTGAAGCATGACCTACCTACCAAACAAAATAAAAATCATCAAAATCGATTTAATTGGCGGAGCATTCGCGTAACAAACACACACAAAAAAAAAAAACGTACAGACGTATTAAGAACCTTCTTCTTTTTGAAGAAATCGGTTAAAAACAAAAGTATTTTGTTAGCCTCGGTCCCCTTCAATCATTCATAGAGGCAATCAATTAAAAACCAGCCTACCTTCAAATGTCTAACTTCATCTTCCAGCTCGGTGACCCTATCACGTAACTTCTCCCGCGCAGAACTGAGATTCGCCACCTCTTCCCTCAGGATCTCAAGCTCGCCGGTCATTTCATCCACCTTCACTATCAGATCATCCTTCACCACGTTCAACGCGTTCTTCGTTGCTAACAACTCGTTGTTCTCCAGAATAAGATTCTCCACCTCTTTGCCCATTCCTGTTGAGATAGAGGAGGGGTTTATGTCTTGTTCGTTAAACTTTAGATTGGTTCAATGTGCTGTATGAAAAGTTATCATTCATTTTAAATTATAATAAACAGTCCAGTCTGAATGGCAAAATATAATGAAATATTTTTAGTGGCTGTGCACTTAAATTGGAAAATCTTGAGTAATCTTTTATTTTGATAGATATAATCTCTCTGAAAAGTCCAAGTAAAGACAATTATACGAATCTTTTACTTACTTGCATCTTGCGCTTTGTGGAAATCGCAAGCGATCGTTAGGCCCGTCACACACTTCGCCGCATGCGTTAGCAACAACAATTTTATCGCGTCAGCAAAAATGTAAGACTATTTACAAAGAATAATCATAAGACTACAGTTGGCATTACATAATTGTAACGTAATGCGACGTAGTGTGTGAGACGGTCATATTTCTAATGAAATAGTTGAAAGATTTATTACGAAATTGTAATATAACGCTGAATAATGTTAGTGATAATTCAATCAATATTTTACAAATTACTTACCGAAATAATTGTCGTTAACTGCAATCATGCGTTGATGCAACATTTTGTTAGAACGCATGGAAAGAACGTACAGTTATTAGTATTTTATGAAAATTTATTAATGTTGAGTACTAGTTAAAATGCTCACACACGACGCCACTTTAAGTAGACATAAAAATCGCAACAATTAATTGCATATTTTAATCTACATATTCTTTATATGGTTCTATGCTCACATCAGCTGTTTATTATGTTCTCAAGCATAATTGTTTTGCGATGATTTTATTCGTCTATGCAACGCAGTGAAACATGCATAAACGTATAAAATCATAGTTTTATCAACCTTTACATTAACCCTCGGTTTTTGGGAGCTCAACTGGGATGAGTCTTTTGTCATATCTCGTTTTTAATTAGTTTACCAAGAACCAATAATGTAACGTGATATAAGATATAACCATAAGAATAGTTATTTAGAAACTGAGGGTTACATTATTTTTAACAGTAAAAGCAATAATTCTGCAGTATAGTTATGGCAACATAATATAATGTGCTCAGCTTGCTCGGAACCACACAAGAACACAAATGGACGCCAAATCTTGTAATTTCATAAAAGAAAGAAATAGAAACAAAATGGCGTGGTGTGTAAGTGAACATAAAGAAAGTACAAAATAAATATGATTGTTTTATTTAGATAAGTTAAGCATTATATTTTTACCACAGTAAATATTATATCATCTACCGCACATTTTTCCTTTGTTTCCCATTTTTCTATTCATGATGGTAAAAATATTCTCCTCAACTTATAAAAACATAAGAACAGTACAATAAATATCATATAGTTAGCGGTAGAAGAATTTAATTATAATAATAATAAATGTCAATTATATAACAAGCTATAGAGGTGACATTATGTACAAGGGAACCAAAACATTTAAACCAATTGGTGAAATACTATATATTTTACATAGTCAAAAGAACCCGATGGATTTGCAACTGAATTTAAGAAAGTTAGTAATATTACCAAGTACTAAACCCTTAATTTTGCAATTGTCATGACCAGTGATCGGAGTAGGTAGATTGATTTTTGGTACTTGTATCATAAATGCACACAGAAAGAATAACATGGATAAGCCATTTTTCCGGATAGTAATTCCGGTATTTCCGGATTCAATTAAATATTGTTAATGTTGGTAGTGATATTATTACTACTCAATTCAAAATTTAAAGGAAGGTATCAAAACTAAATTAAATCATTATTTATTTGCTATTTTGTTTATGTGCACATTATTACAATTCCTACCTTTTTTTTTTTGAGGATGGCAAATCATCGAATGACTCCTTCCACTCTGGCAGAATACAATTCCTACATAAGTTCCGGTTTTTTTTTAATAATCCACCAATTCTGGAGGAATGTCCGTATATATACGTTTCGGATCAATGGCCCCAGTTCAATCTACCTACTCCGATCACTGGTCATGACTTATGATTATGTTAGGCTCAATATGAGTCAGGATTTGCTTGTTACCACTCTGGGTTCAAAATCAGAGTACTATCAGTCATTTTATTTTAAATCTTAAAAGCCAGTTATTTCTTTAAAAGCCCGTATCAAGTATACAGTGTGCCCAGACATGGACTAACGATATTCCAAATACTTAAATATGAACTATTTTGAAGTACACACACATGTCCGGACACACTGTATAAAAACTACTACTATTTTTTTAAGCTAGTCCATTTTAGACGAACTGTTTTAAGTATACGTAGTAACCTAATCTATACATATAAAATGCTTTGTCCTGACTGACTGACTGACGGATCAACGCACAGCCTAAACCGCTGATCTTAGACACCTGAAACTTGGAGGGTGTGTTCTTTGTATGACGTAGGAATCCGATAAGAAAGGATTTTCCTAAATTCTGACCATAAGAATGTGAAAAAAAATTCTTATTATTAAATTATAATTTATGCAGCAGATCGATACTACTAAGGCCTACTTGGCATATCTAATGTACGTATTATTGAACCAATAATAGGCACTTATTTGTTAGCAACGTTTCCATTTCATTCTAGATTTAGTATCTTAATATCCGTTACGGAACGTAAAAGGCGAAAAGTTTGCGTTTTTCTGATATAAACACTATTTTTTCAGGCTTAATGATGTATTGATTTAAAGGCCTCACATGTTAATAACAAAACATAATATTATGCCTATAATCCCCGAAGGGTTAAGCAGAGGTTAATCTTAGCAAAATAACATTTCATAACACATCAGCGACACAAAGTTTACAGCAGTTTTGCCTGCTATCTATTCTATGCTACGCTAAACTCCCAACAGTTTGTCTAAATGGACGATTATTCAAGACTTAAACTATGCTAAGCACTTACCAGAGGATGCGTACTCTCCGGGATGGACCCAACTGCCTGTTAAGGAAAGCACACCGTTATATACTTTCAATACACTTAAAGACAAACGAACATGGCGTAGGTACACAGATTCAGTGGTGCTACACGAGTAGTCGGGTCGGCACATTCGATTCGGCAGCATTTGTTGAACAACAAAGCCGACCCGAAGCATTTACTAAACGTAATATTCGGTTTTCATTCGGTTTCGGTAATTTCGACTGTGCTGATCATGACGCCCTGTACAAGTATGTAGCACTCTTGAACCTATATTACCCGCAAGACATTAAAAAACCGGCAAAGTGCGTGTCGGACTACGCACAGTGAAGGGTTCTGTAGTTGGGATTAATTTATCCTAAGAACAAACTTAACATTATAGTTGAAAAACATGTTCCCCCATACCTTCCGACTGCAAAAGTAAGTTTGTAATAATCGGTTCAGTAGATTAAATCAAAATCAAATCTTTTGTAGCAGACGGACAGACAAGCAGATAGACAGACAGACACACGAGTGATTCTATAAGGGTTCCGTTTTTTCATTTGGACGTACTGAACTCTAAAAAGACATGCAGACAGACCAATCGAATTATTGAGGTGAGGCGAGATGTCGATTTCCAATAGTCTCATTAGTTGGTAGCGCGTCTCGTCCAATCTCTACAGGGTGTAAGGGACAGCCCTCCGCAGACTAATGGGATGAATTCAACATATCACACTCAAGACGACCGGTATATGATATTATTTCAGGAACTATATGGGAGTCCAATAAACCTGATTTGTTTTATTACCTAACACGCAATGTCTCGTTACCGTAGCAAAACGCACGTAGCCGCACTCTCCGTCGCGGGGGGGGCGCGCTCGCGGCTCGTGAATTATCTGTAAATTCTGAGCTTCACGCGTCGTTCGCTATAGTATTTTAACATCCATTGCTGGTTTTTTTATTTTAGCTATTTTATTAACATAAATGGAGTGCTGCGTACAGAGAATGTAATTTTACATTGAAATAAAGGTAATATATAATGAAAATAGTAATTGAAAAGATGAACATTTTCCTGAAAAAAATTCCGGTGAATATGATTCAAAATAAAGAGCTGAATGCCCCCTGTTAATTTGCGGAGGGCTGTCCCTTACACCCTGTATATTCGCCGCTTCAGTGAAAACGTAGAGTAAGCCCCGGATTCTAGAAACATATTAAATTTTTCCTCGCTTGTCTGTAGTATGTATGCTGTTTAGTGATAAGATGTTTTAAATTTATTTCAGTAAACCAGTCCAAACAAGTTTAAAATTAGACAGCAGATATACCGTTTTATAAAGGTCCAACTAGATGGCGGTTGTTCAACAGTGACCATTCGATATTGATCGTCTCAAAACATAGTTGGTGGCAAAATTTAAATCGTTAGATTCACCCGACCGCGTCATCAGATAGTTATGTTTCTCTTTCGTTTACAATGATATAAGTATTTGAATAGTATTGTCTCCGCACACTCATGCTAAAAAAATAACATCTAAGGATCTAAATCTTTGGTCAATCATCAGGTCGATCGATGGAAAGCGTAATCCGGATTCCATGCACCACACTGGATCGATTTGAATTTTCGATAGATCTAAATCTAGTCAGGCTTTCATAAGTTACCTGTGATATCGCCATCTTCGCCTTCAGCGATGCCCGGGTCCACATCTTGGAAGGCAAGCTCTTGGTATAAAGTGTTGCCACTTCGTTTCTCGCTCTTGGTTTGCGATTTACCAGTGTTGGAAGCGTTAGGTGGCGCCACTGGAGATGTAGCCTGAAATCAATTAATTATCAGACATTATTATGAGTATAATACGTAATTTTGGATATTATTGTATACAGGGTTACTGGTAACTCGACGTATTCCTTGCAGGACGTCATATTAGGGTTAAAATGCAACAAATTAAGCCACCAAATGTTCTACCGAAATTCAGTAGCGAGTTTTAGTTTTATGAAGTAATAGCAAAAATTACAAAAAATTAAATGTTTGGTTAGTGATATTTGCCAAAGTTTTAGGCATTATTGAACGTTTAATTATTAACAAAGGTCTGCTACGGCGTCAACTATGATAATAACTTAAATTTCAGTACAGTCGCGCCGTAAATCATTTTTAAATTGGTTTCAAATGATTTAATCTGGGATTTTTCATAAAAAAACTAAAACTCTTAACTAATTCAAAAACTACTGAATTTCGGTAGAACATTTGGTGGCTTAATTTTTTGCATTTTAACCCTACTATGACGTCCTGCAAGGAATACGTCGAGTTACCAGTAACCCTGTATAATTACTTTTGGATACATAAAGTTCGTTGAATAATACACAGCTTTGAGATCATGAACTATAAATAATGTTGTTGTAATCTCAAAAAAGCTATTTAATTAATAATAATTGTAACTTTTCAGTTCGTAATTTCGTATTCATTAATTATTTTATTAATTGGTTGTTTTTTTTTAATGATCATTAAAATTGTTAGACGAAGTTTTAAATCTTTGTCAATTCACGCTGTATTAATCGCTAACGCAGGTACCTAAATCGACGCAATAACTGCTAATGCATGTATCGATAAAGCATTTATAATGAATATATTTCTCAAATGTATCTATAGGATATAATCACGCTTCCCCTTTTGCTGCCAAAAGTACCTCACATTGTAAAAAAGTATGATCATTGAAACTAGGTACTGGCCATCCACGTATTTCAAATTTGGAAAAGTCAACGCAAAGTTCAACATGACAACTGTCAAATTAATCTGTGTAAAATGCGATGTTTTTTAGCTGGTAAAATACTAACATTTATAGTACTATTTTCCGTGATGTGCGAAGTGATATGTATAAAATGTTATCAGTGCTCGTCTACAACCCACCGTGGCTGTTTTAAATATAACTTGCACAATGCACATTTAAAAGACTGTAAAGAAGACAGAGGCGCACCAGTTTGTCGGTCGCTATCTCAGATAAATTACTTTTTGCCTAGCCAAGACGTGAATATAGTAAGAGAGTGTGCCTATATATACGACGAACCGCTGAAGTGTGTCCATTCAAAATTCAGCAACATACATTACTCGCACGTCTGCGAATGTAACACAGACGGCTGCAACTCAGCGAGCAATGTGAAGCTCAGTTGGAAGATGATCGTGTTTGCTGTACTGTTGGCAATGGTTATAAAGTAACCAATGTGTCCTTGTAAATATGTATCATTGTAAGAAGTTATAATAAATTTAATCTAAAATAACAATGATTTTAGTAATTTTAAATCTTTACACCATCTTTACATTGAGATGACGACTAATAGAGAAGTATATATCTATCGCGGAAAGCCATAAATAACCATCGTAAGGATTATTCTTGCTTGCATCGCTTGGCAGCTATAGAACCCGGGCGGTAATAGACTGACCAAGCGTCTAGAGCTTGAGAAAGGACATAGGCTACTTTTTATCGACATACCACGCGCTCTTTTAATAACCCTAGGACCTATGCGATTGCTTATATTTCAATATCGTCGTATTATAAAGGCTATTGATCTTATTGAATAAATTCTATGAACAATACCTACATTCCATACACACATTCACTTTATTGATTTAGCTAGCTGTTCGTGGCCGGCGTCGCCCGGGTGTGTTTCCGACTGTGGATTTTCTAAACTTTTATTTCATACAGGCAATAACGAACACAACTTAAAAAATCTGCCAAATCGGTAGAGCCGTTCTCTCTTGAATTCATGCAAGCCTAGTACGTTTTATACCTTTAAAAGAAAATTCTACAAATGACGATAACTTTTTTTTGCAAGATTTGAATGAAACAAAGTCTCCTGCAAATTAATTTCTGTGTACAGTCACGAGCAAAAATATGTATACACTCAGCAAAATTCAATAACCATTTTTTCGTGGAATAACGATTGCAACTTTGGGATGATACCTATTTCATAATAATATGGGTTCCAAAATACTATGTTCGTTATAAAATAAAATTACAATCAATGCAGTAGGAGAAAATCACTTTTAAAAGTTGCTAGTTGTATACATATTGGTGCTCATGACTGTACCTGTGAATACATGAAAATCCGTTCAGTAGTTCCGGAGATGTGCGCGAACAAACAGACAGACAGAAAATAATTATATTCTATTACTCTTCTTTAGTTACCCCCTTTCTATTTTTATTGCTTTTCTTCAATGAACAGACACACCGAATTCTGTTTATTTATGTAGGTATTTATTAGATTAATGACAGCTCATAAAAATATTGTTTAAAAAATAAGTGGGTATAGTATATTTTTAACTCGACTTAGTAGAGGGTAGTATTATTTGTAATGTTTGTAATCTAGAACCCTCAAGTAGTTCAAGATTTTGAAAAAAACCCAAGCCTGGGCATGCCTGTTTCCTCACGTTGTTTTCCTTCACCGTTTTGAGAACAGTGATGATGAAATTATTTACGTAAGTGAAGCCACCTACCTACCTTTTTATTTTTTGAGCGTGGTTATCATCAAATGACTTCTCCCGCTCTGGGCGGAGCGGAAGGGCGTGTCAGACTTTTACTGACTAAAACCCACCCGTGTTCCTTCAGTTGCCTGTTGCCAAGGTCCCGGTATCCCTTTCGGACTTTTCCAGAACCCTGGCAGGACTTTCCCGCAACCCTGGGGGTTCGAACCCACGACCTTCAACTCGTAAGTCAGGGCCGTTACCACTGGACTACCATCATTGCTCTCAAAACTACATAAGACTCGGGAGAGCCTGGATCGATCCAACGCAAATGTATACGTACATTCGTGGTGGGGCGACCCGGTCTGTCAGGCACTTCTTCTCATGCAACCGAGCGGGTGGGCAGGTTGCGGATAGCCCAACTCCTGGCTGCGGGACCGGCCGCCGGCGGTTTGCATTTAGCCGCTGGTGGTCGATCCTGCACCAGGAGCATCCTCTCGGAGGATCCCGGACAAGAGAAGTTCCCGAAAGCCAAATCCCAGGCCTAGGGTAACCCATACCCCTTCCCCGTACTCTCCCACACACGGCTGCGCATTGAACTGCGTGCCCCCGGTCGTAGGCTGGCCTCGCTTTGTACGGAATACCTGTACAGTTCGTGGTCGGCTTGTGCTGGGGGCGCGTGGTTTGGTGGGGAGCAGTGTGTACTTATCTCCTAACCCCACCACCCCACCCTATCCATACACATCCCCTCGGTCCTAAAATCCCTAGGCCAACTCCCAGACCTAGGGTGTCCCCCACAACCCATACCCTCCATCCGCCAAACACCTTCCCTCCATTCCTTCATTCCTTTATCCCGTCGGTCCCAGAGGATGGGTAACCTCGATCCCAAAAAAGCCCACCCCCCAAAAAATGAATATGCAGGACAGCGAAAAACCTACCCAGGTGGGTCCCGGCCAAGCCGGGGAATCCCACACCGCTTCGGCGGTTAGCCCCCATCGTATTATGGGAGGGGGCCCTAACTGCAGTATTGACAACCTTATGCCGCGCTTTGCAGCGCGGCCGGCAGCTGACCAAGCGCCCAACACACAGGCTGCGACTAACGCGCCCAAACTCCATACCTCGGCTGCGAATAACGCGCCCACAGACACGACTTCGGCTGCGACGCACGCGCCAGAACTGACCACACGAAGCATGCTTCCCACGGGCCTCTGGCAACAGAGCATCGTGCGGAGCAGCATCAATTACCCAGACAGTGACCAGGACCAGCACAGACCAACAGAGACAGGGAAGGGCGACAGACCTGGCAGCTCTACCACTCTCCCGGTTGAAGTTGATGAAGTACGCCCGCTGAGGAAGCGCGGAAAAATCTTGGCCCGGGAGAGGAAAGCAGGCGACCGAAAGCGCAATACACGCGAAGGCACTAGCCAGCGCGAAGCGCGATCGGACGCCGAAGAGATGGTACGCGACCAGCCGCGAGTACGCGCAGGGGCAACCCAGCGCGCAAAGCAGCCGGACGCGGATCCACGCGACCGACCGCAAGTCCGCGCAGGGGAAACCCAGCGCGAAAAACGGCCGGACGCGAACCCAAGCGGGCGGGGGCAGGTACGCGAAGGGGCAACCCAGCGCGACGCGCCTCCGCACGCGACAGAGGCTGCCGGGGCCGCCAGTCGACCCCGACACACCGACACCGACATAACCACGGACCGGCCTCGACCTAGACGTTCCAGGGGTAAGCGCGCCGGATCCTCACGCCGGACAATGCCGGCAAAAGACACACAGCCAGGCACCTCAGAGCCGCAGCCTGGACCAAGCGGTACAGGGCCGGCAAAGAGGGTGCGCCCTGATGACACGGCCTCGCCGAGCACACTACAGGGGGACGCCAAGCGCGTGAGGGTCGACTCCGCTCAGGGGGGACAGAGGACCTACGCGCGGGCCACAAGGGATATTCCTGCGCGGCTTGCCGTAGCAGTCTGTTTTCCCCACCCCAGTAGGGACCTGACTAAGGCAGAGGCCGAACATATTAAGACCGAACTGGAGGACGCACTGATGGACACAGACCCGTCCACACCACTCCCGGCCTTCCGTGGATACCCTCGGGTAGCGGAAGGCACGGTGCAGATGTGGTGTGAGGATGACACTGCCCTGACCTGGCTGACCCAAAACGTGCCAAAGATTAAGCTTCCAGACACTGACCTGAAACTGACAGTGATGAAGCAGACTGACGTGCCCACCCGTGTCCGAGCCTCGCTCTTCGTCCCTCGTTACAGAGGTGACGTAGCCAGGCTCCACAGTATTCTGACTCGTCAGAATACTTGGTATGACATTGGCAGGTGGTCACTCTACAGGGCGACTACCGTCGGTGGCGACAATAGCGGGACGTACCTCACGCTAGGGTTGCCACCGGAGGAAGCCGAAAGGGTCCTGGGACGGGAGCGACGGGTATCGTACCTGTTAGGGTCGATATACGTGCGTTTCTGGCCCACGACCCGACCCTCTGACACCCAGACTGACGACACAGACGGTAAGACTTTACCGACCACGGCACAGACGACCGACACCGACATCGACCAGCTCGAGGAGGTCATGGCCCGAGCGGCAATGGCCGACGAGGTCACAGAGCCACTGCCCGAATCACCCGGCTGGAGCGAGCGCTTACTCGCCTCATCACCGGGTGAAAGACCACAGACGGAGGCATACCGGGAGGAGGTAGCGGAGGGGCTGTCCGATGGATCCATCTCCGACTGACACCTCTCCATCGCCGTCACCCCTAAACATCATCCAGACCAACCTCCAGCACAGCCAGACTGCCACGGCCAGCTTGCGCAGGGCACTGGAGGTAAAGCCCCGAACCATCGCACTGATCCAAGAGCCGTGGATCAGAAACAATAGAATATGTGGACTCAGTAACATCGGAGGTAAGCTAGTCCTCGATACACACGGCTTAGACAAACCACGAACCTGCGTCTATATACCCAAAGACATTCCTATCACACCACTCACTCAATTCTGTTCCAGAGACCTGACAGCTGTCCGGCTCCAAACTGAAGGCAGTGATCCAGATGTTGTACTAGCCTCGGTATACATGCCAGGCGAGGCCGTGGACTGCCCGCCAAAAGAAATGGCCGACCTGGTACAACACTGTGAGCGGGCCAATTTAGACCTGATCATCGGAACCGATGCAAACGCCCACCACCCGCTCTGGGGTAGCGATGCACCAAACTCCAGGGGAGAGGTACTATCCACCTATTTATTTTCCACTAACCTTAACATTATAAACCGTGGCTCTGAACCCACTTGGGTTACAGCCCGAGGACAAACGATTATTGACCTAACACTCGCTACCGAAAATGTGACAAATCGTATAACAAACTGGCACGTATCGGACGAGCCTTCTTGCTCAGACCACAGAAGGATCCGTTTGACACTAAATGCTATAACAAGAAAACCAGCACCGAGACGGAACCCTAGGCGCACCGATGTCCCAGGGTATAAACGCCTTCTAGCCTCCCTATTAGCGAGGCACTTATCAAGCGTAGCCCTAAGAGACCAAGCACAACTGGAATACACCGTTGCAAAACTATCAGAGTACCTCACCGAAGCATACTATGCATGCTGTAAGTTAAGAGCGCCAAAAACCAAGGGAGAAAAAAATCCCTGGTGGAACTCAGAACTTAGTAAACTCAGAGATCTGCTACGCAAGAATTTCAACAGAGCCAAAAACACCAGACTCCCGGATGACTGGGAGATATACAAAGAAACCCAATACACGTACAAGAAGCAAATCAGAACCGCCAGGAGAACAGCATGGCGGAAATTCTGTGAATCTATTGAGACAAACAACGAAGCCGCAAGGGTGAGGAAAATCCTATCAACAGATCAGGACCGAACTCTTGGTGTGCTGAAAAAAACCGATAACTCATATACGCTTGACGATCAGGAAACTAGTAAGGTCCTTCTTGAGACCCACTTCCCAGAATGCAAACTCCTAGAGGATAGGACGTGGGAGGCGGATCCGGAACGGACCCCAACGGATCAAGACTGGTCTAGAGCCCACAATATAGTAACAGAAGACCGAATAAAGTGGGCCATTAACTCCTTTCAGCCATATAAGTCTGCAGGTTTGGATGGCATCTTCCCAGCCCTACTGCAGTGGGGGGTAGACCATCTGACACCATGCCTAATGGAGATTTACCGAGCCTGCATAGCACTAACATACATTCCTCTTGCATGGCGAGAAGTGAAAGTCATCTTCATACCCAAACCTGGAAAAACTGACTACACACTACCCAAGGCTTATAGGCCCATAAGCCTCACATCCTTCCTACTCAAAACCCTTGAGAGACTCTGCGACAGACACATCCGGGACGGACCTCTCCGGGCAATACCACTCCACAAACAACAGCATGCGTACTCCACCGGCCGATCAACAGAATCCGCGCTGCACAGCGTGATCTCCAAGATTGAATGTGCAGTGGACCACAAATGCTCAGCACTGGCCGTCTTCATTGACATTGAGGGCGCCTTTGATAAAACCAGTTTCAGAAGCATCACCACGGCCCTCAATAGACACAGCGTAGACTCAACCCTGAGTGGCTGGATCACCAACATGCTCAAACTGAGGGCGGTACAGGTGACCGTGAATGACACTACTAGGGCCATTGTGGCGAAGGGCTGCCCCCAAGGGGGTGTCCTCTCGCCACTTCTATGGAACCTGGTGGTAGACAGCCTCATCAGAGTACTAAATGACAAAGGTTACTTCACCGTAGGCTATGCGGACGATATAACCATAATAATCAACGGCACACATGAAAACACTATATGCAACCTCATGCGCCAAGCTCTGAAAATAGTAGAGGAATGGTGCAATGAACACCAACTTACGGTGAACCCAACAAAGACCGAATTGATTCTATTTACAAAAAAGAGGAAACTACCAATACTACAACTACCCCGCTTCTTCGGGACAACCCTGAGCCTATCGACTGAAACCAAGTACCTGGGCATCTTCTTGGACAAACAGCTGAACTGGGCAAAACATACTAACTACATCATCACAAAAGCCACGGTATCCCTCTGGCAGTGCAAGCGACTGCTGGGAAGGAACTGGGGAATTAGCCCCAGGGTCACTTACTGGCTATACACCACGGTCATCCGACCGATCATCACATATGGCTCATTGGTCTGGTGGCCCAGGACAGACCTGAGCACAGCCCGAAGAGACCTCGAAAAACTGCAGCGTTCGGCATGTGTTGCAATCACTAGCAGCATGAGAACCACACCCACTGCTGCCCTACAGGCAATGCTCGGACTGCCACCTCTGCACCTCATCGTACGAGAGGAGGCGGCCCTGGCTGCTTTTAGGCTCCACTTATCGGGAATCCTGACCAAAGACTCCAGAGTTAAGCATACACGCATAAAAGAGGATGCGGTCAAGCGACAGCCAATGATGGCATCACCCTGCGACAAAGCCCCAAAGACACACAACTTTCAAAGGCACTACGGTATAGTACTCACCGAAGAACGGTGTGACTACTCAGGGCCGAAAGAGATGAGAGTATACACTGACGGATCGAAGACCAACTCCGGCACAGGAGTCGGAGTCTTCTCACATGACCTCAACATCAATATATCCAGCCCGCTGGGAATGTCCAACACCGTCTATCAGGCAGAGTGTGTGGGCATCATACAAGCAGCTTATGCCATACAAGCCAGGAGAGTTACGGGCACCCATATACGGATACTCTCCGACAGCGCTTCGGTTCTCCAATCCTTACAGAAGAATTATATCACCTCGAAGCTTACACTAGAATGTCACAACGCACTAGAACAAGTAACGGTTTCCGGTTGCAACAAAGTGACGCTACAATGGATTAAGGGACACAGTGGATCGCTGGGCAATGACGCAGCAGACGAGCTTGCTAGAAGAGCGTCTAGCGCGTCGGTCTGCGGGCCCGAGCCCATCGTACCCATCCCGTTCAATCAAATACGCAGGTGGCTCCAGGAGTTCACCCATACCCAAGCGGAGAACTGGTGGTCCTCGGTACCGGGCTGCAGGCAGTCCAAGGAAGCTATGCCATCCCTGGATGGCAGGCTAACTAGGCGTCTGTTATGCCTGGACAGGAATAGCCTGCGTTTGGTGGCGGGGACCATCACAGGACACTGCTCGCTGAACAAACACTTCCACACAATAGGCATAACGGACAGTCCTCTATGCAGAGCGTGCATGGAGGCCGAGGAAACCGTCGCGCACGTGCTCTTTGAATGCACGGGCGTCACCCAGACTAGAACCGAAACCCTCGGGTCACCCAGATCGTACACAGAGGTTCTGTACAAACCAGGAGTCATAGCCAACTTCTGGAGGGAGGTGGGCTGGTTGGAATAACCCCCAAACGGCCGCCATGGCCCACGCACAATGGTCCACCTTAAGGACTAAGTGCGGAAACCAAACCCATAACATAGAACATAGAACATAGAACTACATAAGAAATTTTACTTTTTTAGATAGTTGACTCTGCAATGAAAGAAATAAACTCAAACTCAAAGCATTTATTTCAAATAGACCAATTACAGGCACTTTTGAATTGTCAAGGGGTCGGTCGGTCAGAAAGATGAAGCAAGTAGATACTGCAGGGAACGTACAAAAACTAGTTCTTGATATCTTACCTGACTCTGTTGCGTGATGGCGTCAGTCTGATGCGCGCACTCCACAGTCCTCACTGCTGCCAAGTCGGAGCCGGTCGGCGGTGATGGTGGAGACGAGGACAGACTAACAGGACTACCGGGCATGCTCTCCGTCTGCTCCACATTGTGCATCGAGCTCTCCAGCGAAGCGAAGCCAAACGATATGGGACCTGGAGAAGTGGGCAGAATAAAAGATGATTGTATGTTACAGAAGAGTAGAATTAGAGAAACTATCTACGCCGCAAATGTTTTTTTTTTATCAAAACTTAAAAAAATTTGTTTACCGTCTTTAGGAGTATTGTCAATACTTGATTTTTTAACCGACTTCAAAAAAGGAGGAGGTTATTACCTCAGAACTTTCGACTGGGTGAACCGATTTTGATGATTTCTTTTTTTATTTGAAAGCTGGTACTTCCAGTTTGGTCCCATATAAATTTTATTAACTTTGCTTACGTAGTTTTTGAGTTAGCTTCAATAATTACGTATTTTGTCTCACTTAGGCTATATAGACGACATGTTATTTGACACAATCACTGTTATTTTTCACTTTTTAAGTGTTTTTTTGGAAGTCGGTTGTTTTTTTTTTTTGTTAATTTTTTTTTTTTTTTGTAAGGACAGCTAAGCATCTTACAAAAATATCATTTTTATAGTAATAATGGACCTAACAGGCATCGGCAAGTTATTGTGTCTTACAACATTATACAAGTAATACGGCATACAAAATTGTGTTAACATTTTATAACATGAACGCTTCATGAACGTATTAAATTGTCGCCTTTACATGTAGAAATACAGAATTTTGTGTAGGGATTAGTGCACATGATTGTATCATTTTTATACCTTTCTTGATATATTTCGGCTCACAGCACATTGCTTCATATTCTCAGTCGATAAATTAAAGTAATGTAATATTAACTGGGTACCTAATCTACAAATAAAAAAACTATTTTAATAAACCATTTCAAGTTATTTCATACGGCGCGGTTGTAATTAGATTAAGTCATGACGATACAGAAATAACATTTTATTATACTCTCTATTAGAACCAATTGGCCTCTCAGGCCTAATTTAGCCAATCAGGGCAATGAATAACATAATGCAATGTGGGAATCCAGTAAGCTTTGTTTACGTAGAAACCTAGAAATGTGGACTGTGTTAAGTCGTGAACTCGTGAGACAAGACTGCGATGGTTAGTTAGTAAACGATTTCATATTTGTACGACATAATATAAGCGATCATTCGAACTATCATTTATATTATTACTAGTAGTTCTGCGAACAGTAGACCTCGCGAGCACAAACTTTTTTACAACGATTAACCTTTAGCTAGTCGCGCCAAAATAATCACACTGTTAGTCACGTGGGGTCTGTGCGGATTCCAGAGTTTATTTGTGAATCAAGGTATCAAGGTAGGTAGTGCCTACTCTATGAGTCCTTCAACGTAGATGACCCGTATCTACGTTGAAGGAAGTTCGAAATGTAGTTCGAAACTTTGGAGTGACCCTACACCCTATGAATTAACTTTTTTGAACAGGCAAAAACACATTGGGTTTAAAGGTTTGTACATTGAGCGGAATCGTGCTTGGCTGCCGCGCTGCGTTTGGACAACTGCCGCGCGCGAACGCTTCTGTCTACCTGCCGCGAACAAACATTTCTAGCAAACATTTGTCATATGAGTTTTATCAATCCATCATTGGCTAAAGTACCATGAAAGATTTATGTACTTTTCAAAACAATACCCTTGAACGATAACAATCATGAAAGTCATGTTCAATGAACATATGGTTTAGATAACGGCGCTGAATCGCAAATTGGAGCTATCAATTGCTGTCAATTACAGGCTAAGTACCAGTTTAGTTGAATACAGTTACATCTCCTGGTTTTTATGGGCTTGTATAGGATTATATACCTATTACCGTGCGTTTGCACTGGCGAAGCATTCGAGACAAAACATGTTTAAATCTCTAGTTCCTGTCAAAAATTGTATGGAATATTGACAGAAAATAGAGATTTCAACATGTTTTGTCTTGAATGTTTCGCCAGTGCAAACGCACGGTTAGGAGAGATTAATTTCCAGATCGCAACATAGAATAGAGAGGTTCGTAATGCAGCTGTATGTAGAGAACTTTATTTTAACCTGAATTAACCGGTTTGTATGTACGACGACCGGTATTTCGGTAAAAGCGTTGCAACTTGTGACTACTTGTGAGAAACGCCGCGCTGAATAAAAACGAAAATATTAACCGGTTTTTATTGCTCTAAACCGGGTAATACGGTAAACCTTTATAAAATACTCTTACAAATACCGGTTTAAGAAAACCCGTATATGCAAACGAAACCGAATGTAAAGGTTTGAAAATTTGACCGGTATCCGAGCCTTGGGCATAAAGGACGCAAAAATGTAACTATTTTTAGACAAAAAGTTTTATCCATGTTTTTTCAGGCGTTTTGCTTATTCATCTGGAGTAGAAATATGTATAACAGGCTTTGCTGTAGTTACTCGTAGTTCAATACATTTAATTTTAGCTCAGTTCTTTGAGCAAATGTCGCACACATACATGTTTAATAGCATAACGACTTCTAACGTCTCAGTTAAGGAAATAGAGACATGCTAACACTCCATATAACATCAGAGATAGCCAAGGGCAACTGGTCCACCTAATAATTCAAACACCTAAATCAATCGCTCATTAAAATTCCCCGAGCCCAAAAAATTGGTAGCTGTTTTAACATTAATCTACATAAAAAACTAAGGATTTTTAAGGTAGGAGTTTATTTTTTGTGAAACTTACGTGCATTGATAAGGGTTCCTCAATAAAGTACATAGTGCGTGTTGCGAGCTAACGAAACTAGTTGTCTATGTTTAGTCTTGCGGGTTCAAATCCCCCCGAAATGAGAGAATTCAGAAGAATACAGAATCTCAATCCTGAGATTGTTGCCACGCGCGTAATTCATACAAGAGACCACATACCGTCTAGCGAAGGCGCATGTTATGTTAGGTAATTATGCTATTATTCATACAAAAGTGTCATAAAGTGCCATTTTGTCCGAAGAAAGAACAACCCTAATACCCAATAATCTTAAGTTCTTAATTATATTTGAAGAAAAAAAAACAATCACGCCACCGGGGCCCAGATGGTTGAACGGGGCCAGGTTTTCTCTTTGCACCAGGGCTACTGTACGTATAATTATATAAAGTTTTAGTTATATTTTCTGGTCCGAAACTCGAGCTTGACTCCTTGAAGTGAATTCCTGGCTACGGCCTTGGCTGTAGAAACTAGTAATAATGAAAGCAATATCGATTTATTCAATGCCCTCGGTTATTGGCTTAGTTAACATCTGTAGCGTCGCTCATAGAAGGTGAAAGTCTTCCAAGATATCGACGGCATCCTTTGGAAACATATTATATAGGGTTTTGTATTTAAACGATTTTATTCAACTACCGCCCCGTAACTATAAATGAATGTTGTTATCTTTTCATCCAGTTCCCTTGATTCGACTCAGTTTTAATTTTGCAAGCCCGTGAGATTTTATAAATTACAGAAAAAACAACCGACTTCCAAAAAAAACACAAAAAAAGTGAAAAATAACTTTAATGTCTTCGCTTTTCAATTTTCGTTTTTTGCCACTGACTTCCGAAATTAAAATTATTTTTCACTTTTTTGGAAAATGTAGTTGCTTTCTATTGAACTATTCAGCGTCAGTCAGAACTAAAACTATTTTTTAGGGTTCCGTACCCAAAGGTTAAAATGGTACCCTATTAGTAAGACGTCCGTCCGTCCGTCTGTCTGTCTGTCTATCCATCTGTCACCAGGCTGTATCTCATGACACGTGATAGTTAGACAGTTGAAATTTTCACAGATGACGTATTTCTGTTGCCGCTATAACAACAAATACTAAAAAACAGAATAATATAAATATTTAAGGGGCTCTCATACAACAAAAGTGATTTTTTTGCCGTTTTTATAGATAATGGTACGGAACCCTTCGTGCGCGAGTCCGACTCGCACTTGGCTGGTTTTTTTTAAGTACATATCCTAGGTAAATATGAACATAGTTCATCCGACAACAGATTGGGTGTACCTACCCGAACCGTAATGCAAGAGAATCGTCCGAATTGCCCTCCTTATTACATGCATCACTAGTTTGTACAGCGTATCAACATTATCTTATTACACACGCACAGGTACAAACGGCTACACATCAAGCTATACTTTTCCAGTTTATGCTGATCTCGCATTGTAAAGGATTTCCGTACAATGCGAGGTCAGCTTATACTGGAAATGTATAGCTTGATGAGTAGCCGTGTGTACGAGTAGGTTGCATAACTCTGGTGGATTGAAATTTGCTACCGCTAATACGAGCTGTCAATTTGAAACCGTTTACGAACGTTTGCGGTTAATAGGTAGGTAAAATTTTGTGATCTAAGCACAGTGGGGACTTAGCATTTACTTTTTTATGAATATTTACACTAGCTTTCGCCCGCGGCTTCGCCCGCGTGACATCGAAAGTTATACCACGAGAACATACAGTCACACGAGCATAAATATAATATTATGGACAGGTCAGCAATAATGCTGCGCTTTCAGCATCAGAAGCTCGAAATGTAACGAGCGGGAAAAAAAACGTAAGTTCTCACCAACTTATCCAAAGAGTAAATAGTACATCGAAAATGCTATCGAAAATTCTGCCTTTATTTAGAGAGGTTGAAGGCAACACTTTGTAATTTTTAAAACCGCTGCAAATTTACTGTCGGTGCTCAACGTATTTCCGTTAGAAAACTCTCGAGATAATCCCATGATGGCGGGTATGCTATTTTTATAGAACGTCAACATTCTAAAGCCCTTTTCTACAGTCGAAGCAGCCTAGAGATTATAGCCTTTTTCTATAGACGCAGCGGACTAGAGCTTATAGCCTTTTTCTATAGACGCAGCGGACTAGAGATTATCTTCAACATAAACCTATGTTGCAGCGATCTTGAATCGCCGCCGACACTTATGGTGCTCTGCTGTTAAATGTTTAAAAACAGTAGTAAACATTTTCTAAACAAACATTTATTTTGATCACTTGACTTGATTTGATGTAAGTATTAGGGTTATATAATGTTTGTAAACATTTTTTGCAGCAGTGTGGGAGCACCTTGCACCTCCGATATCGGATGTACTGTACGCAGACTTTACATAGACTACCTAATTATTGGAGTATAATTAGTCAGTCTGACAACCAGTCCTTACCAAGGGGTATCGTATTACCCAGTTACTGGGTTGTGAAGGTCAGATAGGCAGTCACTCCATGTAAAATACTGGTATTCAGCTGTATCCGGTTAGACTGGAAGCCAACCCCAACATTAGTGGGAAAAGGCTAGGCAGCTAGAATTAGTCGTATCTATAGTATGCAGGTCTGTATAGCATGTGTCGTTGGTGTTAGAACTAGTATGCAAGAAAGTAGCATGTCCGGAAAATTAACAAGACTAGGCCGTATTGAGAACGCCTAAGATAGACATTTAAAAACTAAATATTATGTCAAGCTAAAAGTCTGGAAGGCTGAAGCTCTCAATACCGACTTCGTTAAACTTAAATATTGCACCTTTCGAGATTAAGACAGGCCGGCAATGATTAACCCATATTTGTGTGATGACTCATAGTCAGTGTGTTACAAAAACAAATCTGTAGTTATCTACCACGGCCTTCATATTGAGAACGTTGCTAATGTTCTATCACGCCATTCAAAGTAAGTTATTTTACTGCTGCTTGTTTTATTGCATTGTTATTGTTGATGGATCAGTTTGGCAGTTTTGGAAACATCGACTGTTGAACACGATGACGACGTTTACAGTACGATAAAATGAGCCTTACATAATATTATGCAGAAAACTTTGAACCCTGCTTTAGTATTAAAACGAAACTTTTTATTTCTTCGTTAATTCCATCATTTTATTACGTTACTAGCTGCGCCCCGCGGTTTCACCCGCGTAAATCTCGATCCCGTGGGAATATCGGGATAAAAGTATCCTATGTGTTAATCCAGGTTATAAACTATCTGTTTACCAAATTTCATCCAAATCCATTCGGCCGTTTTTGCGTGATTGAGTAACAAACATCCAAACACACAAACTTTCACATTTATAATATTAGTAGGATGAGTTTTGAATGAATAGTAAGATAACGAAAAACTAAAAAAAAACATTCAGCACTAAGTTATCTAATCCGAAGACAAGATTATTTTTAACTTAGCTTATCATTTTTTTTTAAGTACCTATACTTATATTACTGATAATTGCAGTGTACTTTATTGATGTCTTAACAAAGGCGCCTCTTGTCTATTATAAAATAGGTACTAAGATAGAGATCTCGAAGAAGAGGGACTTGGGCTAAATAATAACAGCTGCACGGGTCGATCTTCAAGATAAAGCTCATCATTACATTGATCATCCATTACATACCCTAACTCCTTCGTGCCTCGAAAAGCACGTTAACGAGTTGGTCCCGGCTGTCATTCATTGACCTTGGCCCGTTACGGACTGTCAGAAGCTCGAAAGTCTCACAACCAGTCTTGCCAAAGAGCATCGTGTTTCCATGGAGTATCGTGTTACCCAGTAACTGGATAGTGGACGTCAGATAGGCAGTCACTTCGTATAAAAACTGGTGTTCAGCTGTATCCGGTTAGACTAGAAGCCTTTTCCAACATAGTTGGTAACACGGTACACGGTTGGTTGGTAGGTTGATTGGTTGGTTGGGTTGGTTGGTTGGTTGGTTGGGTTGGTTGGTTGGTTGGTTGGTTGGCTGGTTGGTTGGGTTGGTTCGTTGGTTGGTTGGTTGGTTGGTTGGTTGGTTGGTTGGTTGGTTGGTTGGTTGGATGACATAGATAAAGTTACTCACCACTAGATCGCATGGGGTTGAGGCCAAGTCGCCCGCGCACCTCGCTTCGGTCGCTGGCTGTACTCATCAGCAACTTGGTTCGCTCCATGTAGTCCACATGAGTCTTGAAAAGCTCGTTGTATCTCTCATGAAGCTTCGAGTACTCCTGCAGACGAAATAGTACATTCAAACTTCAGTACATTAAAATAATAGCGCCAGGCGCTCTTATGCCTTGCAAAGGTACGGGACCCCAGGTTCTCGAGAAATTTCAGAGACGTTAAAATAAAAATAATAGTTTTTCCGAATTTCGGTCATGGCGGCCAATCTCAGCGGAGACTAGCCACGACGTAGATTACATAGATACTCAATCACTTTTCTTTTATCGGCCAATTAAATTAGTTTAAGAGAGGAGAGGTTTCTTTTTTCCGACTTATATCTGTATTTTTTTATGGTGTGTATAATAAAGAGTATTCTATTCTATTCTATACTTTTCTCCTATTGAAGATATTATACATCATCTATACATCCATCATATAATACTTCAGAAATATCAGTCAGGTCTGTTCTCCAAGAGAGCGTCGAGCGATATTTCAAGACAGTGAAAGGAGTTTCGAAATAAGATTAGTACTATGTATGGTTCAAAGATGGATGTTCTACCAACTTTAGTAGGTGGCCGTTTAAACGGATTTTAACACGTTGATCCAGAGTAAATCGCCATTACAGTTTGATAACCGAAGAATCCGACCATCATTTACGACATCCACTACTTATAAGAAAGGGGTAGACGCCAATACTGCTTTCAATAAATTCTATATGCACCACTAAGGTCAAATTCAGTATGTACCTAATTGAGCTAGATTTTTTTTTTTAATAATTTGAATACTTATTTGAACTACATTCGAAGTGTCTTTGCTAACAATAAACGTGTGAAATGTGTCATTCGATCGTCAATACATTCTATTTCACCTGCCGATATTGTAAACCTAAATACCTAAATGATAATCCATTGCTTTTGCTTTGTCCTGGTTTAACTGAAGCTTGACCCTAGTACATATATTAATCTTCTTTTTTTCGTGTGGTTAGTGACTAACCTAGTGTCAGAGTTTTTAAGGCGACTTCACATGCCGTCGAGAAATATCTCTCTGGTATGCCGGTTTCCTCACGATGTACTACACGATGTGTGTGACTGCTAGTAGTAGTTTTATTGTATTTATGGACTTAACATACACCAGAAAATAGGGCAACGATTAATTCTCTAGTATCGATTAAAATCCTTAAGGGGCTCGAATCTCAATCGAAGGATAAGCTATGCTTGCCGCGGTCGGTTTGTGGATGGACCATCCATTACGTAACGAAAACGCTCCATGGCTCGGAAAGCACGTTAAGCCCTTGGTCCGGCTGTCATTCGTAGATCTTTGACAGTCGTTACTCGTAGTCAGAAACCCAAAAGTTTGACAACCAGTCTTACCCAAGAGGTATCGTTACCCAGTAAATGGGTTGTGGAGGTCAGATAGGCAATCGGTATTCAACAGCATCCAGTTAGACTGGAAGCCGACCCCAACATAGTAGGAAAGGCTAGGCAAATTGATAGATCGATTAAAATCCTGCCAAATCACCTACTATTGACAATGCGTGCATCCTACAGAACAAGGTCTAAATGCTAATGAACTGAGTTCTATAGATTTTAATTGAAAGCATATGTAGGTAATCCGAGCGACATTAAAATATGATTCGTAAATGGGGCAAGCACTTCGCTCTGTAAAATGTGACCTGGTTTTAAATATACTTGTCCTACGATATAAAAATTAATGGTACTAAACGTAAAACGTTATTGGATTAGCACAAGAGGATTAAATTGAACGTTTGTCAGACGTTTCTTTTTTATTTGTTATTATGTAGAATGTATTGAGGTTCAAACTAAAGGCATTTTATTTTAATTGAACAAAATTTTTTTTCACGTTTGAATGTCTTAAGTAGTCAGATTAGTTAATTAAAAAAATTAGGGTGGTTGGTCCTCGTGGCCCCAATAGATCTACTAACTAATTGACCTAAATACGTACTTCTTTCAATATGTTCGATTTATGGCTTGCACGTGTGACTCCAGATTTTTGTCTGTCTGTGATGTCTTTGTCTTGATGTTTTTATCCGTAGTTGGGTTTTAGTTTTATAACTTTTATTTTACAATTTACTTTTCACTCATCGTCTAGTCGACCAAATCTCCTGATTTCTCCAGATATTCTCCATTAGATTATCAAACTTTCTTATCATCCCTGTGAAGATTTTCGTAATAACTGCACTACCCTGCTCAGTTTGCACTCTTTCAACATGCAGTAGCGAGTTCCATCACCTCATATTATTTTCGGTCAACTTATTTGACAGATATTTTCGTGTAAGTGCTGTCCCATTTTTATTTTGTCCAGAAGTTACTGCCTACCTGTCGGGACAGTGTGAAACAGGCCCCTAGGAACGACACCTAGTCAGCAATATACAAACTTGTTGATGACTTACCTTTTTCAATTCATTCTCTCGTTCTTCGAGCCTGCTTGCGTGATCTAAAGAGTTCTTATGCTTGAGCTCCAACATTCTGACTATGCTGTCCAAGGCCTCCAGTCGGCCTGTTAGCTCTTTCCTCTCGCCTTCGAAATGGTCCTCAGCTTCGAGCAACTGTTTAAAACAATTTTATGTGTTAGATTAGAAAAATAAATAGTAATAGTACGTTGTGATGAAGTTTCTACAACAACGAACATCAAAGATTTGCAGGTCCTGTGTCGAGAATTTTGCTCTTACGATTGTTTTTTTATCATGTGTTCTGTTATACATTTGAAAGTTGCTCGAGACCTGTTTCTTATAGAAATCTAGGTTCATGCTTATTTAGGTCATGGTAGAAAAGTGTTACTAAAATTACCTAAGAATTGTGTTGATATCAAACCCAAAGGACGATGTTTAATCTTTTATATGCCTAATCATGTCATAAGTACTTTTAGATTTTAGATAATAGTCTACGAGTTCAGCTAAACATATTTGTAAGAATTAATTTAAAAAAAATATTATTTGTTGTTACGGTTGCATTTTCGGTTTAATGGCGACGATAAGTGAAAGATTACTTACAGATGCGATCAGAGATGAGTGGTTGGAATATTACCTAGTTTTTGAGGTAGGATTACCACAGAGGACAGTATTTTACAGAGAAGTTTATAGACAGTACTTGAGTTAATTAATATTTAATTATATCTAAGATAATAAGTACTCGAATGCCTTTTGTAAATTAGATTACTTTTTAAAAAGCACTTTCTTGAAAAGTTTGTGGGTAAAAAGATATAACTGTCTGAAAACACTGATAGTAGTTGTCACTCGCTCATTCACTCACTTGCCACTCGTCCCCTTGAAAACCTACTGTTAGGTTTACGAAGTTTCTACGGTCGAGTACCGAAATAACTCAAGTTAATATGGATATTGTTCCAACTGAGTTTATTATTATGATTCATTTCGAAAGATGTGAGCTGCAATCGTTACTAACAAAGCTAATTAAGACTGATTTCCGTATAAAACTTAAACGGTTTGCAGCATGCAACAATGTTCAATATTATTGTTTGAGCAATCCAAAATATAATACTCCCTATTTCAATTGGAATAAAGTTAATTTTGTAAAAGCGAAAAAGCGCAAATATTTGGACAAATACACCAAATAAAGTGCCAGTATTTATTATTTATAGGCAGCACAGCACCGTTAGCGCTGCAGCGCCGTGGTTAAGCAGTGATTTGCCGATAGGCTGCTTTGCTAATGCGCGTAACGTACCTACTTATAATGGTGTGTTATTCCGGGTCTATCGGTTTGTGAAACAGCATTTACAATATAGGAGACATTTTTTATGTGGGGCAAGGTTTATTAAAACATAAAATAAATTATAATACAGCTCGAGTGCTACAGGTTGGTTGTTAAACTTGGTGAAGGTGGAAGAGTACACGAACTTGCTAATGGGTACGTAAAAGCAGTTCATTATTAGTATTATTTCGTATGCTCTGTCTTCAGTAGTAGTAGCACCACGGAATTAATGTTAGCAATACTACAAATATAATTTGCAGCTGTTGTTGTATAGAGTTCGTATCAAATAGGAATTCAGAAAAAAAAAGAACCTACTCTCTTCAATCAAGAATATTCTGAGCAAAGCCTAGCCTACACTGGATAAAATTATCCAGTTTAGGCTACGATCAGCACCCTAATTGCGTAATACATGATCAATTACAATCTGAATCGGTTTGACACAAATTGCTAATCCATTGCTTCATAAGTTAGCAAAAAAAAATCTGCTCAGCAATGTAAATAAAGCAATGAGTATGGTTCCCCTTAAAATTAAATAAATACATAATAATTACAAAAATTAACTAACAAAAATTATTCGACCTATGCGACTTGAACCACAGATGAATACTTCGAACTCCAACCTCAGTTGGCCCTTGTTAGCAGTTGTAGTTTGATCTGATAAGAAACAGGATAGATTGATAAACATAAAAAGTAATGTGAAAATTCTTCATGCTAACAGTAAGTTGGTACCTAGATAAAGTGTTTTTTTAATTTCCAAACTCAAACTCAAATAAACCAATTACAGGAACTTTTTAATTGTGAAGGCCAGAAAGTCAGGCTAATTGCCCATTCCAAAGCATAGTAGGTTCCTATCGAGAAGAGCAGGCAAGAAACTCTAAAGACAATCTTTTAAATCAAAATATTGGTCAACTTGTCTGCAGATAAATAATTGTCTGTTGTTTGCTCAACACCACTGTAAAGCTGACTTTTCACTATGAGATATATATTACATCTCGAGACATAAGTTAATATCGCTCACCGTACTTTTAAATGGAACTGTTTACACTGAAATGTAAAATTACATCTCAAACTATTCATGTTTTGGTCATCTCGAGACGGGATATACTATTAACTAATCTCATAGTGAAAAGTCAGCTTTATGACAAAGTAAGTATTTCATACATAGGTATTTACCTAATTGTGTGCTATTATTTTTAGTCTTTAGATTCAAGGAAAATATTTACATTATGTTGGGCAGAAATGTATGTAACCAGATTTATAAAAAATAAAGTAGTACCACATTTAATAAAACACAAAATAAAATATTTCTTCCTGAAATCACAACATGCAGTTTTATGTGTTACATAAAATATCATAAAATGCAATAAGTTTGAATTTGTATTAGTAAAAGGCAATAAACACAAAATTCAAATAATTATTTTTAGAATATATCACACAGGAAAACGAGGCCTTGCGCCTTACAATTAAAATTGAAAACAAATTCGCGCTTTATTTCCTTTACAATACATGCAGAGCTTGATTGCCTAACAACTAACATGATAGAATGCTACTAAAACATGGAATATATGTCATCTGCTACAAAGTAGTCAACTGCTGACAGTCCCAGTTTAGGTCCTAACAAACTACTAGGAATTAATGTCAAAGTAACCATTCTCAGGATAAACTATAATTTTCACTATCAGTTCAGTTTCATCATCCTGCTGTGCACACTAAAAACTGCCATTCAATGAATAATTAAAGACAAATATGTTTTGTTAAAAATAATATGTACCTATCATGAAAAAGCTGCACAGTTAATGTAATAATTAGTTAATGTAGTAGGTACAGATTCTATACCTGCTACATAAACAACAAAATTCTGTAGTATAAAATGCATGCAACTTTGTCTGTGACCCAGGACGAAAAGCAGCCTACATCCTTCTGCTTGTCCCAGACTTCCTATATGTCAAATTTCATAACAATTGATTCAATGGTTTTTGCGTTGAAAGGTAATAGACTGACAGAGTTTTGCATTTATGATATAAGTTGTATGGATGGATACCACCTAGGCACACTGTAAGAATATATTTGTCACTTCCTAGATGAATAATTTAATTATAACCCAATCTCACAAAAATTGGTTCTTACAGATTGTATTAAATAACTGTTTTTAAATTCTATCATACATGATCACGAATCATTCAAGGTTACTACTTACTAGTACTAACATGTTGGCTTTAACTTTTATATTAAGTATTTCAAGACATTTTTGAAAGAGAACAAAACTTTGTTGTATGTTTGTTCATAATATACAATATACAAGGCTTACTGAAAATGCGCTATGAAAAAGGGCACTCATAGATACCATAACATAAAAAACGATGTATCATACATATGTGTCTCATTTGTTGGATAGAAATGACAACCTTTATGATACAATATAGAGTGTACTAGGAAAATGTAGTGTATTATTAACTATTTTATAATAAGATTTCGAAAATAGTCTTCGCATCGGGGAATAAGTTCAAAGCATTTAAATTAAATAAACTCAATATTTTGATTGATATTAAATATCTGATATTACTAAGTCTACGACCATAGAGATATTGCAACTTATTTTGTAATCTTATTGGACTCAAACAGAACATACACTTTGTGGTCTGAACAATATAGAATGCATTTTAGAGACTTAACAGAGCAAAGCAGTTTTTGGAGAATAGTGATTTTACACATACTTAAAACATTTATGTATAAATTAAAAACCTTCGATATTATTCTTAGCAAAAGTGGAACAATACATCTTTATGCTAGTAAACAATAACATAAATCAACACAGGTCAAGCAGCTATTAATTATGATAAATACCAAAACAATCCTGAACCTTGATACATTTGCCAGATGCCTATATCCTTTATTATGCAAATGTGATGCCAAATAATCTTGTTTACCTTGGGATTCAGATAACAGAATGGATGGCACATTCCACCAAAAATTCCACCAAAAATAACCACAAGTCTTGAGCAACTCTGAGCCACATTTATAAAAATAAATAACAACAATATGCGTGCATTAAATACTGAGTTTGGTAAACTACTAAATACGTTCTAAGGCAGCCTTGTGATGCAAAACAAAGGAAGATAGTCAAGGCCCCTTCTTAACTAATTGTTTTGTTCGCTCACCTTCTGCTCCGCGTGTTTCCTGGCCGCCTTCTCGCGCTCGTACTGCGTGACGAGCTGCTCATTGTCCTCGCGCAGCAGCTCCAGCTCCACCTCATGCTCCTGGTTGGTCTGGTATGCGGAGTCCAGGCACTCCAGCACATTCACCAGCAGCGGCATCAGAGTCTTCACGACATCCTCGTCGTACCGCGCTATCATGCGCTCGAACTCCTGGTATATGCTCCCTGCCAGAGATTGGACCTTCTCTGACATCACAACGTGGGAGTCTTCATGGGTCCCATAGATAGTCTCCGAAGAATCCTCGTACATTTTGGAAACAAATTGTAGTCAAGTTATGAAATACAAAATCACTTTATCTACCTCTACGCAAGGGCGCCTAATTAATATTTTCTTCAAACATTATTATGTAGTGGATAATGTTATTTGATGACGCGATCGATGAGTGACTTCAAAAAACTGCTCCATAAGGCAATATTTTACATTTCTCACACGTATTCACATTGTACTTCTTTTTCTTTAAATAATTAAGGGTACTAAAATTCTACAGTATTTTGACTGCGTAAATATGTAGGAAATGAAAATAGATTTATGTTACCACCATGTCTTGACTGATTGAGCTCTTTTTGCTGACTGTAGAAAAAAAAAAGTTGGCGATGGACGTTGTCGATGACAATATTATTGGTTGGTAGCCCTACATCGTTTCCGGATGGTATGACTAGAAGGGACATGACATAATGTTCAAACTAAAAAATCTGCTGTCAAGATGTAAAACCGTCTAAGCACCTATCGCACCTGTGCGCACTACCTTTGATTACATCAAAGTAAAAGTACTGAAGAATCGAAGAAATAATAAAGTGGGAAATTGTATGGCTTATGATTGCATAACGAGTAATGACTAAGTAATTCTTTGTTATCAATGAACATTGTGTATAGGTAATAATATTAATAATTAAAAACATAATACGATTTTAAAAAACTATGGAAATAACAGAATGAAAATACATACCTTTTATTTGTCTGGATTTTGATTACGTCCTTAGATTGTGCAACTTACTACAACACCGACACTCGACAGCAGCAAATTGTTTCGTGAACTGAATTATTACTACGAGTACATACCAGTTGCTGAATAATGTTATTTCCTATGTAATAATTGCTTAGGGTTGTTGGCTGATACAATTCGACGACCTGGTTTATTTCATTACATTTCAAAACGCAACGACTGTCTGTCCGTTAGTTCGCCTTTAGCCCGAAAATCAACTGATTTCATTCTAGACTACTTCTAGTAAGCCAGGGCACAGCTCTGTATGGTGAAATATTTTTATAATTCTTTACTGACTGGTGCACTAATCACGAAATTAATTACACTTCATAAAAAAGATGTTTTCATCGATGCAGCAAGGACGTATGCAGGGAAGGGCAGCTCCCCCCCTTTTTTGCCTCCGGACTGCCACGTATGCAGTCTCTCATACCTGTACCAAAGTATGAAAGGAAATTCCCAAATTGCCACTTTATATTCCCTGATGGTATTGTTGCAAAATAACGAAATTGTAATGTGGGTAGGTGGAACCTTGGTGGAATCTTACTAACGGTTGATTCAGACACTCACACACACACACACTCAGTGCTCACCCTTAGGTAAATGAAAATTAAATGCAAATCAGCAATATTTTAAAAATTTGTGTTAATTCAAGCTATACCGATTATACGGACGATATAAAAATTATTATTTTAATTAATTAAATAATTATAAAATTGTATACAAAGGGCCAAACGTACCTACATCGTAAAATAATATCGCAATGTTATTGTTCGAATTCTAGTTGTCACTTTTCGGAAATAAAGAAATCGAATAGTAAGATCGAATAGAAGATTCCTTGTTTTTTATGTGGCAACAAATATTTTCAATCAGCTTTGCCTTGCCCCGCCCTGCCGCACATCCCCTCTTGTTTCTGACTTGGCCTTACTGCAGTGTTAACAGGTACACGGTAATTACCGTAGAAGCACGGTATTTTTGACCAATACACGGTCTACGGTAATGATTCCCTACAGTGTAATTTCCTACGATAATTTTTAAAATTAACTACCATGTAATGTATATAACTGTAATTTAATAAAATGAAAGCCAATACGTTATAAGAAACGCATTTTTTAGTTTTTGTCGCTTTACAAACTACGCCGCCGCGTGGGGGAATACCCAAAAATATTGTACACGACTAATTAAAAGAAAAATGTTTCTATTAGTAGTTTGTCCGCTTGTCTTAGTGAATCCATAAATCGCCGAACCGTTGCGCCATTAGTTGCGCCATTGAAATAAAAAAAAATGTTAATATTTTATCGTTACCCCACTCAAATGCTGCCTGTGAAAGGATATTTAGCCAAGTCAACGATATTAAAACGAAGAAGAGAAATAAATTAATAACCAAAACCATATAGGGCAACAGGCATTCGTAGCATTTGCGGGCATTTTTGCACAAGTCTATTTACCGACATCGACATGGAAACAACTGTGTTGATTTTGTACCTAATCCTACTGATATTATAAATGTGAAAGTTTGTGTGTTTGTGTGTATATGTGTTTGTGTGTTTGTGTGTTTGGATGTTTGTTACTCAATCACGCAAAAACGGCTGAATGGATTTAGATGAAATTTGGCAAACAGATAGTTTATGACCTGGATTAACACATAGGATACTTTTATCTCGATATTCCCACGGGATCGAGACTTACGCGGGTGAAACCGCGGGGCGCAGCTAGTAGGAATAATATGTTGTCAAAAATGACTGCAGCTTTAAACGATCAAGAAGTTCTTGTTTTAGATGATTAAAGAAAGTGGTTAATTATAAATTTGAATATAAAAATTGAATATTCATGGTCCTTTCTTTTGCTTTTTACACGATAATTTACAAGGTATTTTTCAAATATGTCTACGGTATTTTGAGTCTGAAACACGGTATTTTTAATCCATCAACACGGTAGTTTCTTTTTTTCATCTGGTAACACTGCCTTACTGTCACAGATTACAATTATATATCTGTCAAGCTCCAAAGATCCCACGTCATGTCGACAATTTCAAACCGAGTCAAATAATTAAAATTATCGTGCAGTAATAGTAAATTTACAGTTACCCTGCCGCGTGTACTATTAAGCGCGTGAAATAAAGCATTTTAGCTTTAATTTCATACAACAACTATTTGGACTACTAGTCAATAATCGGCCTAATTTTCACTCGAAGTCTCTCGATGTTCGTCCTGCGTCGAGATTGACACAGTTTAGTTTTTCGTTAAAAGGGTGGTAAGAATTACCAGTATGTTGGGTAAAAAGTCTGTAATTTTGGCTTATTTGCTGTGGCTGTTCGCGGGCATATTCGGTGCGCATCATTTCTATCTCGGACGGGATCGCCACGCCTTTGTTTGGTGGACGACTTTAGGCGGGTTCCTCATCGGATGGCTAGGAGAAGTTTTTCGTATTCCTAGGTACGTTAGAGACGCCAACGAAGATCCGAAGCACATGGAGGAGCTTGCCGCCAGAATAAGAAAAACAAACAAGGTATGATAGTTAACTTTTACGTTTTCTGTACACCTGAGGTACTGACATCTGAGCTCTGGCTATTCGAACTTACTATTCGAAGAAAAAGTGTAGATTTTGTATTATTCAGATCATCTTTGTTTCCTTTACTTATAGTATGCTTTTACCATAAATCAACTTGAGACTCGGTAGAATAGTTATTGTATATAATAATTGCGGAATTCAAACAGTTTATGCTATGGAAGATGTACTAAAATATGGCCTTTCAAAGCTTAAATCAAAAAGAACAAAGCTGGGGTTTTACTAACATATGTATGTTAAGGAAGGGACATAATTCAGATATTGATTTCCTTGTAATTAACCTTTTGAGCAAAATAAACACATCAATTTTATAGTTCTCTAAATGTTGTTTCCACACCTCAAATAAGTCAATGCTCTAACATTTTAATTATATTGTGGTGTGGTATCTTGCCTCTTATTCTAACTCATGATGATATTGCACAATGCAATACACTTCAAGTATTTGCTGGTTTAGAACATAATGAGCATTCTATTGCTCCTGGGCAACTTTAATTTACAGAGGGTAAAGGAGATCATTCACCGTCCATACATTTTCAGGCTAAATGTGAAAATGCCAGCCAAACAAAAAAAAAGCTAGCCCAGAATGAATAATCTCCTTTAATTTACATACTAGAAGCGCCAAAGTATGCCAATCTACACCTTTTCTAACTTTTATCCAAACTGGGTGTTATGCTGTCTGGCTAAATTCCTATTAACTGTTCTTTAATGACTGCAATTCAATATGTCTAAATTTCATTAAACATCATTCTCTTACGAAGCTGAAGAAAAATGAGCTATTTATTGAAATTCTTCAATAATTATATTATATTACAGTACCTCACTCAAAACTCAAGCATTACTTAACTCATTTAAAGCCTATTGATTGGTTGAAACTATTTTTAACTAATGTATGAGTCTTGAGAGAGGTTTTGTAATACATGCCAGGCCTTAGTCTTATGAGAATCTTTTAGGTATATATGTTTGAATTTAAGTATATTTATGTATTATCATATTGTATTAATAATCATATATTTGGGATGGATGTTGTATTTTTCTAATTACTCTGGTTGTATTCTATTTAAAGACTTGACTTGGTGACCTTTGGGCGAACTCCTTGGTTCATACTGTAAGTATGTATGTATATGTATTGTGTTGGGTTTTTAGGGTTCCGTACCCAAAGGGTAAAACGGGACCCTATTACTAAGGCTACGCTGTCCGTCCGTCTGTCCGTCTGTCACCAGGCTGTATCTCATGCACGGTGATAGTTAGACAGTTCAAATTTTCACAGATGATATATTTCTGTTGCGGCTATAACAACAAATACTATAAAACGAATAAAATAAATATTTAAGGGGGCTCCCATACAAAAAACTGAATTTTTTGCCGTTTTTATAGATAATGGTACGGAACCCTTCGTCCGCGAGTCCGACTCGCACTTGGCCGGTTTTTATATTAACACTAAAATAAATCTTACTTCGCTTCTGTGCTAATACTAATGCTCAAATACTGCAAAGATTTCCATCAACTCATAAAACATGCTAATTTAAAGTTTCTCATGAAAATAATAATTATTATTCTTAACAAAATGGTTGATATTCCCTAAAAACATTTTAATTGCAGTATAATTAAATATATTTATTTCTTTCCTTACAAATGGTAATCTTTAGCAATTAAAACATTATTACACACAAGTGTTATTAACAGTAGATGAATAAAACATGTTGTAATGCTTATTGTCATGTAATCGCATTCCTAGTTCTGTAGATACAAGTTATACACTAAACACTACATTATAATTCGATGATACTAGATGTTAAGAGTAAGTATGTCATGGATTTAAAACCACTTCAGCATGCATAATTTTGAAATTGTGAATCTCAAACATAAAACTACTTGGTATGGTTTAATTAAAACTTGCAAGTTTGTTGAATTTTATTAAGGTTTCACTTGTTGATTGCATAATTTTATTTCACAATAAAATAACTATGTTACACTTTAGCTGAGGCAACAGTTATGTGCACTCATACACGTTTTTTTTTGCATTTTATCTATTTACACATTACTCTACCAACTTAGAAGCAAAATGGAGCAGTGTGAATTCTGACAAATTTTATAGGATAAGGCTACTTTCTCACTGTGTATCATAAAGAGAAGTGTGTGATACACAGTGAGAGAATAGTGGTTATCATACACAGGAGATGAGCAGCTCAACTGGTCCCTTCTAGACGAGACTCATGTTCAGAAATGTATTTTACCAGACCAGTATGAAGATGTCAAAATCTTAGTTTATCATACACTGAAAATTTAAAATTCTCCTTTTCTGGTGTTTCTTATGAGCAGTAAATACATTAGCCTTTTTTATAAAGCTAGCAAGCCTACTTACTAATTTACTAAACTTGTGATGCTTTATTGTCTAACAGGGAAACAAAGAAACAACCTTAGTTTCCATGTACACATTATTACACACATGTTATTTATCATTATAAAAGCTATTAACTTCTGTAGAGAGTACTCTTGAGCTGTATAAACTAGGCTTTTATTACTACTTCCACTACCGTCTTTGCCATTCTGCTGCTATGGAAAACTAAACCTCTTGCTCTTACTTATCTAATAAATCACTCAATATTAGATTATGGTACAGACAGAATAGGAAACTGAAGGCTTATTATCATTATAAATCATATAATAGCATGCCTAACATCCATTGGTATGTGACGAATTTGTAGTAAGCAATTATACAATATGCTACCATTTTATCAGTGATTTCAAACATTGCAGATCTTTTGCTTGCTAGGAAAAAAAGATGGGAGTAAAATGCTGCATTTCCACTGCTAATTGCAAACGGACTGCATTGCAAAACATGAACAATGTGGAGCACAGTGCAGAACAATTGGAATGAGCATCAAACTCTTTTATGACCAATCTGCTATCTAAACGTTAATCCCCATCCTTTGTCATCACGGATAAGCGCCGAGCACATACAAGCCGTATGTTTTGAACAGGATGTTGTCCGTAACATAGGCTTCATCATCGGCTGATCAATGTAACTTCATCATCGGCTGATCTATGTAACTTCATCATCGGCTGATCTATGTATTCAAGCGTGCAAGCATGTTTCCTCAGCCGGGGCAACCCACCCCATCCAGTTAGCGTGCTGAACACTGATGCAGTTCAGCACACACTAGTGTGGATGATCTGTGCTGATCCGTGCTGACAAGCGGAAATTTTATGGTCAATGCGGGGTACAGGATGTTCATTGTTTTTAGCCACCATTCTCCATGAATCGGTTTACGGGTATGCTGATGGTGGGGTACTCTTGGGCGCAGATGACGATGTGCGCAATACCACCGGACTTCTGGGGCATAAACCTGAAGTACCTGAACCTCCTTGTACCTTTGGCAACAGGGCTTGGTAAGTTGACAGATGTGTCTTTAAAAAAATATATAAATTGTTTTATTACATAACATCACGGCAGTTGATTCTCGAAGTGTTAGGTAGAAGTGTACCTACAGTACACTCACATTTCGTATGTTGTCCCATGTAACAGGGGGCGAGCCTATTGCCATCAACCGGGCACAAATTCAGACTGCAGGCTACTACAGAGAAATTCCTGACGAAAATTCCAATAACACTTTGCTTGGGAATATTACCTAGGACCTCATTCTCAGCAGTAGCGCTTGTGACCACTACACCTACGAGGCAGTAGATGATTTATTATAATTATAATTAAAGAAGCCCGGTCCCTCAGATCGAAATGCACGCTCCACCTTTTTTTAGATGTTTTGTTCCTCATCGTGTCTTTGATTCGTTCCAGGTGTTTGGACTGTGGGCAATATTGGACGCGAGCAAGGTCGCCTGAGATGGGCGCTAATAGGCTCATACATGGCGTACCCCGTTCGCTACTACGTGTTTGATGATAGCATCTGGTTTACCGTCATGGTGCTGACCTCGGCCTGCATATTTGACTCGTATGCCAAGGAGTGGAGAAGGACTCCTAGGAAGAAGCGACACGTTGCCAAGTAAGTTTTTACTGTCTGTTAACATATAATGAATTTTCAGAGCCTCAGCATATATTATGCAACTTTAACTTTTGCTAGATATTTAAAAACAATACTCCATGACTGGAGAAATAGACTTCTGAAGGCCAATTCTCGTACTTAAAAAACGTTCACATTTAAGTCACAATCTGTCAAACATCTCAAAAACTTTTGTAAATTGATTGTATTTTCCATAGATTGCGGATGAGATTAGAAATTAGAATGCGAACGTTCATAAAAATACGAGAGTTGCCCCTCTGATCCTGACACACATGTCAACCTATTTTATTAAGGTGATAAGTAAATAATTACTCTCCGTCCCGACCCTTGCTCGAGCCAGCTCGCACCGCTGAGTTTATAACTTTCATCCCCAAATAATCGTAATCCGATCCACCCTACCCCTTGCTGCACTCTCCCAGTGACGCCCTAAGTCGAGGTCCGTACCCCACAGGGGGTGCCCTTAGCGTGCCGTCGCTAAGTTAGAACTTTTATCTCCTGATTGGAGGTCTTAATTTATTGAGGCACCCACAGGAAAGTTCGGTTAATCAGCCGAGAACATCCTTGGTTGACGTGCGAGATGCCATTCCCCACAAAAAATCATTGTTCTAATTATTTCTGTTTGTTTCCTAGGCGTGTCATCATACTTTCGGCTTGTTGTTTCCTGTATATCTCATTGTGGTGCAGCTACTTGTACTTCCACGGTACAATCACGGACAGCGAGGGCGACGAGGTGCCTATCTACGAAGCTATTCATCATTTCTTCACCAGTCCGTGGTAAGTTATTCAAAAGAGGAATTTATTATAATTAGACCAGGACCGCTGTTCGGCGCCTTAGCCGACTTCTTGACCGACACTGTTTGCCATAATTATTTAACTATAGGTATATTTACCAGCTGAACCCTGCTACGATTAGTAGTGGTGGGACAAACGCGCTAAATATTAAAACTTTTCCAGTGATATTAAAAGTTTTTAAATAATGACAGGTAAGTACAGATTAACATAGAACATACAGAGATTATTTGTGACTGACTAAATGATGAAGTTATTTTGCAATACTTTTTGTACCTTATTTAACAATTATTTTTTATTCTGAAAGCCACATTAAGGGACGCCTGTACGTACCTCATAATGTACATAATTTATATATATTGTATGTAACATGTTCATTCGTTTTTCTAACTATCGGGGTCGACTTCCAGTCAAACTGGATGCAGCTGAATACCAGTATTTTACATGGAGCGACTTTGACACGTGTCAACCCTCGCACTAAAATTATACCTTTTCGTGAAGAAAATAAGTCCCATAATTGTTAAAAAGTGCGCGCAGCGTCGCGTCTCTTCACGTCGCGGTGTGAACTGACCCTTAATCTAAAAATTCCCTCCAGGTGGTTGGATGTGAAACAATGTATAGCCGAGACATACCAGTATGCGCAGCATCACGGATGGTACGAGGTGTGGAAACAAGTCATAGACTTATCGGACCCTCACGGAGAACAGAACGCTTATAAGGTAACATCTATGACCCTTGACACTTATGGAAGGTTTTAGGCCCTTTGTACACACACGTCCGTGTACAAAGGGCCTTAGGGTGCACAGTAGCAATGGCTTTCATTTTGACTGTTCAACGACGTTCATTTCGATATTTACACTGTTGGGCAGATTTTTTTTTCGAACGTATGTAGCAATGGTTTAGCAATATCCTTCATAGTCATTCCGATTGTGATTGAAAGTGTGTTACGCTATTAGGATGCTGGCCGCGGTTGATCGACGACATTTTGACCTTATTTGGAGACATTATGATTTAGAGTCTGTTCCAAAAGTATCTGATACAATGTGAACAAAACAAAATCTGAAAACATACCTGTGAATGTCAATTTGCACAATATATTGTGTTACCAGCAAGTGCGCATTTCTTTGTGGGGTATGTTATAGTTAGTGACCGTTATCCACGGATTAAATAAGAAATAATACGTAAATTCAGACTGGGTGCAGATTTAAGGAATTTGTGGTATAGCTTGATTGAGACTGCTAATCCGTGCCTTAGGTGTGTGCGCGGCGAGTTTGGGGGTGGGAAGTGCATGCCGCTCATTCGTCAATACTCACGGCGTCCTGCCGCTCATTCGTCAACGCTGCCCCCCACCTCGCCACGCATTCCTGAGCAGGCCCAGAACAGCGGTCTCGGTCAAACTACAGTACAAAGCATAGAATCACCAGTTTTCTAACATGATGATAGCATGCTGTACTGTACTCATATTAGGTTTCAAATATTAGAATTATTATTAGTGCACACAAACTACCAGATCAATCTGCCGTTTTTTACCGTTCTTATTTATGGTGAATTCTTGATGTACTTTGTGTCAGTATAAACAATATCTAGTTATTGTCTAGATCATAGTTCCTCCTTAACCTCTAAGTTTTTTGTGTCGCACTATTTATTCATTCGATTCAATAGATATTTTATTTCTGCACGTTATTTATAGTGTTCACAGGTAAAATATGACAAGACAGTTTATAAACTAAAAAAAAATACTTTTACTGCATCCATCCAACAATGAAATTATTAGTGTACTTGTTGTACCTGACGAAAATTACGTTTAAATATTATAATATATTTACTAAAAATACACTAATAAAAATTCCAGGTACTGGGAGTGAATCGTGACGCTAGCCAACAAGAAATAACATTGATCTGGCGCAAACTATCTCGCGAGAATCACCCCGACAAAGTGAAGGACGAGAGGGCGCGCCGAGCGGCGCAGGAGCGTTTCATGGAGATCCAACAGGCTTACGAGATCCTGTCCAATAGCAAACACCGCAGGAACCGACGCAACAAGAAGGATAACTCGGAACCGGCTGCCGTGAAAATTGATTTGTAGGATACGGCCAAAGGCGATCTGGGCGCCTTCATGAGCGATTTCTGTATTCTGGCTACTAGCGAATCTCAGGCGATTCCAAGTTATATCAACATACTGAACAGTGGTTCACTTCTTATACTTAACGAAAAAGAACATAAAAGTTAATAATCGCCGAAACCTTGTCAAATTCGATTGCATATAAGTACATAAACGTTGACGTGCGTTTTAAAACAATCTCAATGCATTTTTTTTAGCGAATCATTTACTCATTGTAACTAGTAAGTCTGTAACCATCATCAAAATAGATCAGTTTTAATATGCATGCCATATTAACAACGCCCTCGTTTACGAGAACTTAATACACGTATTTATAAAACTCGGATATAATTGTATATCGACTCAACTGTCCCATCCAGATACATTTGGTAGGCAGAGTGACTATCCAAATTAAATAGAAATTGAAGCAGATGTCAGTCTGGCACTAACATAGTATTTAAGCTTATTAATACTAACCATTAAAAAATAAAATATGAGCATTTAATTTTATATCATCTTAAATAACTGAAATTGGTGTCAAATTTTCGTTCAAAATAGTATCCATTATCAATAATATATCATACATTATTTTCTTCCTAAAGCCACAGGTATAGGCGATTCTGTTGATCAGGGGTGGGTGGGTATTATGAAGTATTAATGCCATCATTATTCCACTGCTAAAAAGGATGATGCTATCGGCCTTGGATAGCTCCGTCTCTGACTCACATTAGAAAATAGGTGGCTTTAATACGTCATAATACTGCCCCTGTTCTATGCTATGAAGAGCAATATTATTTGATACCCAATTCTGCAACGAGGGCTTACTATTTGCTGGGATACATAAGATAGGTGTTCGAATTACTATATCAGGCCTACGGAGTCATGTGCCTTCCTCTACTTTTAAGGATAAGTCTCTTTTATTTTGACCTTTTTCTTATTAATTTATAGAATCTATATCTGAATCTCAGACGTTTTTTACCAATCAATTTCTTGATTATTGGTTCATAAATGTAAGATAATATTTTAATGTATACTATACTGGGTAAGAATATATTTTAATGTAATCATTATTTGACTGTGTTTACTGTAGTACGACGAAGTAGTGTGAGTTGAAAAGTTGATGAATTCAATATTCAAATAAGTCAATATTGTTAACTGCAAAGATTCCTCCCCGTTAAAGATTCCCCCGGCAGTTAAATAATCTTGAAACGAGGAAACAATTGTAAACAATTACCTTCATTTTCAATTCAGGAACTGATTTTGTTGCTTTTATAAGCATTTAATATACACCAAAATTAAATACACTAAATGTAATGTACTGTTAGCATTATATGGAATAAGAATTATTTAAATAAAATTGTGGTAAACGTAACGCGACGCCGTCCAGCTTTTTTCGGAACATAGTTTCGGAGTTAATTAGGTATCATAGTTAGAATTCATGAAACCGTAAAAACTTATAAACTTCTGTAAACTTAACGCACAATTACAGAACAATTTTCGGATGGATAAAATCCCACTTATGGCTTTGTATGTCAGCATAAATCTTTTTCTGCTGTAATGGAACATGGCTAATCCTGAATGCTTCCTTTATGAAGTCAATTTTTTTTGTTACCTTATCTATTTTATTTTGTGCTTAGTATTCTATAGATAGGACTAAAGTGGTATTTATTCTATGAAGAGACTGTTTGTTAACTTATGGTTTTGTTATTAAGTAATTTATAATGTTATTACGACATTCCAATTTAATGAATAGTTAATTATAAGGGAAACTGCATATTGATGATTTAAATAACTATTATTATTTTATACTTTTGTAATATTGTGTCCTTAAACGAACTGTTTTACTTTTTATATAGTATTTTTTTAATTAAGTATTGTAATATTACCTGGGTATTGTTTTTGATTTTTCTTAGATTCTATTAACAATATGGTGTTTAATTATCAAATAAATGTATTACTCGTCAATACTGTGTCTTCTTAATTCATTAACTCAATATAACAAACTAAACAATAAAAAAACATAACATAAACAATATCACGTCATCATCAGTAGGTACACTGCTGGACCACAAACTTAAATGGTCCGTCCTATCCAATCGCCATCCATAACTCCATTCTCCATTCTCTCTTCAGTCTTATCAAGTTGCTAAAAGCCACCCTTCGAAAATTGTCGCTCCACATAGCCTGAAGACCCTCCGTTGGGCCAGCCTATTTCCACTTTTCTAGGAAGGCGTTTGCCAACTATCTCACCCGATGGAAAGTGATGGTTCTGACGACTATGGTGAGCTCGTTGGACGTGACTTTTCAAGTCTGGGAGATTTCCCAGGCCATAACTATGACGTTATCGAGAAGGGCATACCGGCAGGGATACCCCATATTAACTCAGATTCGACCTCTTTTCGAACTTGATTGTACAGAGACATTTCAAGTTGAGCCTTTACTCAAACTCCCTCAGCAACAGAGTATGTGAACAATAATAGTTGCCTATTCTACTGAAAGTTATTTTTACCGAACTGCATTTGGCTAGAAAAACTGACGGTGGTTTTTACCCGACTGCGGTGAAGCCAAAAAGGGAGGAGAATTGATAACGACGGAATCCATTCCTTCACGTTCACGAAGAAATATTTTACCATTTTGTGACCAGCAAAACTTATATTTGTTTGTCTTAGCAAAAGAACGAGCCTCGAAGAAAAGTTGCCGCTGGGTGCGAGGCAGGTGATCGGCGATATAGACTGGCTTGACTTCACCAGGAACACCAATGTGCCCCGTGTTTAGTTTTTCAGTGGATGGCAGGCCCTTATTGAACGTACGGCAGGCGTTCAGTACTTGATTCTTCACGGGGACAGTCAGGAACTCTGCTACTATCGGTCTGTTTGAGCCAATATATAGTTGCGCTGTTCACTGTTTTCTTTTTCTAATTTCTGCATTGATTTCTTGATAGAATCGTAATCTTGACTCAGAAATTCGACAGTTTTTAGGGTTTCAGCATTAGTTTTTTGAATCTCCGCATTTTGTAGCTTAATTTCCCTTAACTCCGACGTTAGTTTGCCAAGCAAAACCTCTTGCTCAGTTTTCCAAGAGGTAAATAACTTTGTTATTTTGACCTCGAGATTCTTCCATTCACACTCCGGAGAGAAGTCTGGTCGAAGTCGCTTGGATCGCGAGGTAATGTTTGAGATTTCGGGCTCATTTGGAATATCAAAAATATCTGGAGTTGAGAAACTAGATGGATTAGCTATCTCATAGGCAGGAGTAGCAGGAAGCGAGCGCTCAACCCTCGGCATAGTAGCTGTAGTTTTTTACTTACTACTAGACTTTTATATCGGCACACGCAGAACCCGTTTCGTAGCCGATCAACGCGTAGCACAGCTGTTTGGTGACCGCGTAGCACTTGTAGCGGACGTAGCTGATATTTGATGACGCGTAGCAGTCGTAGCAGTCCGGGCGCTATGGCACAGGTGGTAGGGATGCGGTGTTTCGCGACGATGCGTCAACGCAGTTTGGCTTAGCGGTAAGTGGCACCGGCTTACGCGCACTGGGGAGGCGGTTCAAAACCGAGTTTATAAATCCAATCACGGTGGACCCTTCGTGTGCTTTAGGCCAGTGTGGTGACAAAAATATTGTTGTCACTTTCGGGGGGAGTGGCCAACTCGTTTAGATGCTCCAGGAAGAAACGAGAATTTGAATTTTGAATTTAAACCAATTAGAATTTAGTTAATTCGATTTTAGCGCGACTGGTTTACGCGAGTGCTCACGTCTATTCACTGTGGCGCACGGCGAGGAACTGATGTGAGGACTTATGTATTTAACCTGTATGTATGTCCGTCCCTAGGTTTCCTCATAACTATTCAACGGCTGAACCGATTTTCATGTTAAATAGTGAATAAAATAAAAACAACAATGTCTCATATTTTATTGAAACAAAGTGGAGTTTGACAATGTTGATTTTAGTTTTTAAAAACAATATCGTCTAATTAATGCCGTCCAATGCCGTCCGTCGTGGGGAAACCGACATGCCTGAGAGATATTTCTCGACGACTGCCGTCTATTTCTCACAAGATACTCGCAATCGGACTCTTAAATTTGCGAACACGCGAGGGCAAAGCAAAAAGTTCAACGGTAGCAACTTCACAGCGGATATTTTCTTGTAGGGCCAGAATTGCTCGAGGATTTGTTACTGTAAACCCTTGACATAAATTCATCATCATCATCTGCCTAGCCTTTTTCCCAACCATTTTGGGGTCGTCTTCCAGTCTAACCGGATGCAGGTGAATACCAATATTTTACATGGAGTAACCAAACACAACCCAGTAACTGGGTAATACGATACCCCTTGGCAAGACTGGTTGTCAGACTTTCGGGCTTATGATGACCCGTAACGGCACCCCTAACCCTTGACATAAAGTATCCCCACAAAAAAAATGAAGTTCACCTTTTACGCAGCCGGGTTTTTGATTTATCAATTTCCTTTTTTTTAAGTAGGATAGCTAGTAATAAAACACCGATGTTAACATAAACGGGTATAATAGAAGTTATGATCTCTAAGGGAGGTTGATACAATAATTCATTCATTTGGGACAAGCTAAGGTTTAGAAGAATGGAGACAAAATTATATAAAGCTGTACGATTCGCATTACGAAGCTTCTTCAGATGTTTACGTATTACGCCATCTTAAAAGAGGGACGTTTTCCCATCGCCGTTATCGGAGCGATTTCGGGATATTGGGTGGATGCGGAGGCCGCAGACCTCACATACGCACCACACCGCTGAATCGGTAGGCTGCTGCATAGACGCCACCTCCTTGACAGGAGTGTCGCCAATGCCGAGTCGACGCGATCCCGGCTGCAGGCACATGGTGGCTGTAAGCAGCACACGCACAATGTTAGCATTAGTCACAAAAGCAGCGCCGTGTGCAAAAGGCATTGCAGGAACACGAGGGCTGAACTGGATGTTTTCATATTGTACCTAGCCATTGATTCACGATGTTGGAAACTCGACACTAGCTTTAAATAACCACATAACAACCCGTTTGTAAATTTTATTTGAATAAACCTTGCAAATTTTCGGCAATGGTATGATTAAGTATTGTACGAACAGTTCCACTAATTAATTAACACGATTAACGTTACAGTTCACCACTTACTAGATCACCTGATGGCTTAGGTCAGTAGTAGGGATGTAGGGTTCCCGTCCACTGATGGCCGCTCCTCGACACTCAGTGGCCAGCTGAGGTCGCTGCAGCCTCCGCCTGAAATTGCGATCTATTGATTGATGTCCGCCCTTGTCTGCGCAAGTGCAGTTTTAATAGGTACCTAGCACTCTAAGCAATCTCTTGTTTCACTACCTACACGTATACAATGTTATATTGGCTCGATGTAGGCGAGATGAATTATTGTTTTAGCTACCGATAGCTATGCAAAGCGCACACTGGGCGGCATGAGGCGGCAGTTTTTCTTTTACACATTATTAGTAGGTGCTAAGGCCCTATCCTACCTCAAATTGCTTAGCATGATCCTCTGTGACGAAAATACTGCAGCATTCATTTTGAAATAAATATATGTTAATGTTCAGGATTGATGCTAGGTCCAACGTTTGGCGAAAATACGATTACATAAAATTTTCTCGATAGAAAATAATCCAAAGTTACCTCTAAACCGAACTATTACCGCTGGTATTCAAAAAATCATTCAAATTAGATCATGAAACTTTGCATAATAACTGAAACAACTATAAAGCAGGTCTTATGTTTTTTTAAATTACCATTATTTTCACCGTAAAAAGCAATTACCTAAACTATTCGAGGCTTGAGAGCCGCCAGCACCCCACTCCGTCTCGCTATCGCTCAGGCCGCGAGTAATAAGGTGTGAGCGAGATAAAATCTGAGGTAGGGTATGGCCTTAAGCTTGTCAATTTAAGCTTTGTCTAATCCGAGGATTTTGTAGTATCTTGATTTACAAGAGTGTCACTGGAGTTTCTTACCCGTTCTTCTCCATAGAGATCTCGTTAAGGAATAGGCAAACTAGCTTCGGCTTTCTGACTAACTGACCGACTCTTTGACAATTCAAAAGTTCCTTTAGGTACCCGCGGTCCAAGCCCGTTCAACTCCGGCCAGCCGCAAACTGCCTAAACTACGGAATCTAAGTCAAGTTTCGATTCTAGGTCTTGGCTTGGAATCAAAATTAGTCAAATGTGCGGGCTGGCTGAGGTAGTGGCAGGGCGAGCGCCGCTAGCTAGACCAACCATGAGTATGTAGAAGTAACGTTCCTTGAAAGAGTACCTATTTAAATGCTAAGCCATAATAATAATGATACCTAATATTTATTATATTATTAAATGTTGTTTTAATGTTTTTTATAAGAATATTTAAAAATGTAAGGAATATGTATAAAGGAATAATGATAAACCAATCCCAAGTGAATTTGTACTTAAGATTGGTTATGAACTTCTGCTAATAGTTATTTTCACCTCACAACCTCGCGAGGGTGTGAGCTCGGAAAGATTCTGTTTATCATTCGAAATCTGAGTGCAAAAGTGCATTTTAACCGCTAGCGTGGAAAGATTTTTTTAAATTCGAACATTTCTATTCAATATATTTCTTTTTTTCGGAAAATTGCGCGATTTGTACAATATTTGTTCAATGCCTGGAGACACCTAGCATTTTCCTCGCTGTAGTGAGGTGAAAAGTTCTGTGTTTCGCTCGGCAGCAAAGTTATTCTGCGTCTCGACCTTTGAAACCATCGCTACGCTCAGGATTCAATACAAGTCAAGACTCGCGCCAAAAAACAACTTTGCAGCTTTGCATAACTAATAACTATTGTTGTGCAAGGCTGCAAAGATATTTTATATACATTTTCAGTGGACCGTCGTCGGCCAGAAAATTATTGATTCTATTCAATAATTTTCTATAACCCCGCCGAGCCGGTTCAAATTTTAAAAATTGTTTCCACGCTTGCGGATAAATGCACATTTGCACTCAGATTTCGAATGATAAACACAATCTTTCCGAGGTTGTGACGTGAAAATTATTTTTAGGTGTCGTTTAGTGTTGGTATCTACTGTTCTTTAACTGGTTTCTACTGTTCTTTAACTGGTTCCTATTTTACCTGACTTAGAAAATATTAGAGGCTGTTTTAAAGAAAAAATAAGGTACTTAAGTACTTATTTATAATATTACCTAGTAAGTACTTTATGAAAAAAAATTGTTTGTGATTACAGTTCTTCTGTCATCATACCCATTATTTTGGTCATGATCATTCTGATCATTTTGTCCATTTTGTATGTTATCTGTATAACTGATGTCCATTTCATTAGGTGGGATATCCTCTCTTTTGTCTATGCAGATATTGTGGAGTATACAACATGCGACAATCACATTGACTGCTGTTTGCAGATTGATTCGCAAGCTAACAGCTAGGGCAGGGAACCGGCGTTTCAACACTTCATGTTGTCTATCTACTGTATTCCTTGTCTTAGTTTGGCTATGATTATATTGCTCCTTTGGTTCTGTGTTTGGGTTTAAGTAGGGTGTCAGTAAATACTTCTGTCAACAAAAAAAAAACATTGTTACCGTTGAGATACCAGCAAGCTCAGAACTACTGTAGAAAGTGTCAAACATGTAACTAATTGATATTTTTATATTATAATATTTTGACTGAAATCTGTATTTCATTTATTTATAAATTACGAAAAGCCCATATCATAGTAAAATGAAATATGAACACATTGATATAACTTATATGAATAAATCCTAACTAATATTATAAAAATGCGAAAGTGAGTTTGTTTATTTGTTATGCTTCCATGCTAAAATGGCAGAACGGATTTGGATGAAATTTGGCACATGAGTAGACTAGGAAACCTTGTATAATGATTTCAGCGCCTTTACCAGGAGCCAGTACATGGATAGAGTTGACCACAGTTCTTCCCTCCACACACTGTTATAGGCCTTTTCGATGCTGACAAAAGCACAGTATACTAAATATCCATTTTCTGCTCTAAACGCTTTCTGCATTCCTGTCACTCTGCAAGCCAGTCAACTGCCATTATTACTGCACTTAGATGAGTTTATTACTGTACCTTAAGTGGGTACCCACTATCACCCAGCAAACATGAGCTTCCATAAACTCCCATCTCAAAATCTCGACATATTTGACTATTATTAAAAATTGCTGAGTCAGGAGTGGAGCCAGGCATGTGAGCCACCACATTCCTCACTTTTAGTTTTGCATCAGACACGGTCTGTATATTGACCGAAAAATATCCTTTCTTGTTTCGGAAAAGCTTTGCATTATCTCCACCTGTTAATATATTAAACATTAATCTATTGAAATGCACACAATGCGAAAAACTGATGGCAAAGCAGTACACTGTAAGTAGTACATATTTCCTTTATATTTTTAAATTGGCAATAAAATATTCTGCTTTATCATCAAAGTGATTAGATTAATGACTGTACAGAACAACACTTTCCATTATGAAAAGACAAATACTTAAATATAAAGTACAAACCTGGAGATTGGATTTTAATGTGAGTGCAATCTATGCAACCAACAACAAATGGAAACTTTGCAATGTTAAAAAACTCCCTCTGACAATAATCTATTTCCTCCTGTGATGATGGCATTTTAATGTACCTTGGCTGTAGTTTCACTATGGCCTTTGACACCTTTTTCACCACTCTACTAACAGTGGGAACACTCACTCCATGAGTTTGAGCTATAGCCAGAAGATGAGTTCCGGTGGCATAAAACCTAAGTGCTATTAATAACTGTTCCACTGGAGCCACACTTTCATTTCTGAAAAGTGATAAGAAAATGTTAAATAAGTTTTTTTTACATGTATCCATGCATTGCTTTTATCATGAACAAAAGCGAGGAATAAACATTGTGGGTAATTTTTATATTGATTGTTATAGGATAGTAATAAGAGTTGATGGAAGAACATCATACATACTATTGAGGTCTAAAATTGTTTATCAGTTTTCAAATAAGATTCTTATCACACTATGTGCAGTAAAGTCCAAAATGACACATTACCATAATGACATTTAACAAAGAAAATAGATTTGAATTTTTAATCATCGACCTTGTGACATAGATGTGTGCATGCAATTATAAGCCTTACTGTACATAAAGCCACAAAGGCCTTTCAGGGACACGACCTTCAGTAATGAAGTACGCGACCAAGAAGAGAAGATAAGAGAGTTATGTAGTTTTACATAAAGTAAACAAGAGAAACTGCTCCTCAACAGAAAAATTTGACTAATGCTATTTCTGTCTGGTACTTAGACAAATCTATTACTTACCTATCACTATCAAATTCCAGCTCTTCATTAATTTGATCTAATATGAATAAAACTGTGTTCTTTGACATCCTGTATATTTTGAAAAAGTCTACATCATCATAATTTTGAAAATGTTCTGTTCTAGGGCGAGTCAACTTTGGTGTAATATTGGGAGGCAAAGGTGACGGTAAGCTTGGTCTATTATCAAAATCCATATCAGTTATGCTGTCTATAAATTTCAAAAACTTTAACAAATCTTTAGTACTCATAATAAAGACTGAATTATTATGTTTTTAACGTAATTATTTATACAGGGTAAACAGCTGAGATGAACAGTCTGTTAACACAACACAACTATAGTAAAAGTACTCTGTGAACTACCAGTATTATAAGGTGCTCTGTGCTGTGAAGTTGTGAACACAACTGATCACAAAAACAATCACAACACAAACAGCCCGCTGAAACAGCAATTAGCTAGCAGTAAGCAGTAGGTAACGGTTCTGTACTTCTGTCAACTTCTGTGTGTTATGTGAATATGTGGTTGACAATGACGTGACACATACCTGACAGCGTTTGTCATAGCCTAAGGGAAGAATGAAGGTGTTGCCAATCTTTCAAATTCACTATATAGTTATATTCTTTTTAATCGATTTCAAAAAAGGAGGTTATCATTTCGATACTTATGTATGTTATATTATTATTGGAACTGTAATAATTATGTTGACATAATGATAATCTATTAGGGTTTCCAAATAAATATACAAAATTTTATACAATCCGATTTTTACAATCCTTATCATTCGAGGTTGGAGGTTCTGTGATCATTTTTTTATTAGCTTAGCTTCACTTCAATTAAGGAACAATGCAAATTTCATCAAAATCGTTTCAGTAATTTTCAAGATATGGACAACAAGATATGGATGTGTAAGTGTGAGTGACGGTCTGTCTTATTGATACGAGCTAAGAGTGTGGTGTGGTTGATGGCTTGATGGAATGTTTTACAGTACGTACCTACTCATCATTTTGCTACCCTTATCCCAATTTATTTGGGTTCGGCGAAACATATCTTTTTCTTCTATACTTGATACTTCTCTATTATTCGTCATCTCAAACTCGGCTTTACGAATCCGAGTCCAACCTCGTCCATCTAGCTAGTGAGATAAAGAATTCGTAGACAGACGGTGTAAAGGTTTGATGATGTAGAGTTCGCGCCACCATTCAAGTCCGATTCCGATAGACGCGGTGCTAGTGTCAAAGTAATAGCATCAAATGGCATTTAAAAAAATGTAGTGCCACAATTTTCCGCTGGTGTCGTGGACTATAGCAGTAAGGTGGACGGTCAAATGAGGTCGGGTTTCATAATGTACCATCGAAGAAGTTCATACGAGTATCTATGCACTGTAAGGACTATTTCTGCTTGCACCGCTTGGCCGTAGAACCGGGGCGGTAACAGATGTGGTCATCGTGCTCACGGGTTTTTTTTTTGAAACTGCTAAGATATGAAGTTCTTCGATAGTACCTCAAAGCTATGATTGCTATTGTTAAAAAATACTGACATGGTAAGTAGTTCTGTTGACTGGGGACTTTTTTTTATAATGGTTACCATTTACCAACGTGTAAGTAGGTAGTGTATTAAGTTTAACAGTTTAACTAAGTCAGAGACAGAGATCCTTCTATAAGCTCTGTAGGATGTCTAGCTTGTGGTCTAGCTGTGGACTGTAACTGTGGGATGGTGTGTTTTTGTATTCAGTAGGTACTGTCCATTTATATGGAATGGGATTGGGGTGAAATAAACCAGTAACCACATTGCTGATGACCTTTTAATGTAGAAGGAATAGAAAATAGTTATAGAAAAAACAAACGCTATGTCGATCTCCACATACATTGTGTATCGAAACAAACTACAGAAAATATTGCTGTTAGTACAGCTTGAAGACCATGGCGTGGCGTGACGACATGGAAGAATGGAAGGGTGCCACGCGGTCCCGGCTAGCTTCTTTGCAGGCTGGAAGGCTGGCAACTTTCAGGTCATTACAGCTTATCGACTAAATTTGTTCATATCCGCATTTTGGCGCCTTGTAACGCAGGTGGTATTATTCTATCTGGTTCCTCCACATCTGAAAATTGATGAAAAGGGGTACATGTTAATATTTGGAACTATTCAATACTAGCTGCGCCCCGCGTTTAGACCCGCGTAAGTCTCGATTCCGTGGGAATATCGGGATAAAAGTATCCTATGTCCTATTCCAGGTCATGGTCTACCCATGTGCATTTATAATAGTAGTTAGGATAGGTATGTTAAAATTAGGATTATTTTGTAGGTTGGCACTTGGTTACAGATACAGATGGGGTCCTACCTATGGGAACATTGGGAATAGGGAATTAATTCCAGATTTTTTTTACAAAATTTTAGCGTCGGTTGTTTCGGTGATAAGGGGAAGGGGGGATGGTCAATTTTCATATCTTTTCTATAATAACTGTAAAATTGTTTATAATTAAATTATAAAAATATACATTTGGAATCCTCATTCGAGCCCTTTTATTTGAAGTCATATGCTACTGTACAACTTGCAAACCTTTTTTATTTATTTTTTACTTTTTCTCCCATAAGTGACCCTTATATTCAAAATTCATTTATTTACGTTACGTTCGTGTTTAGGTCATATAAATTAATTTAAATGTACTAAATTTTAATTTAATCGACCCAGTCCATTCCGAGCAAATCAGCTGTAACAGACAGACACACGAGTGTTATGGGTTCCGTTTTTTCATTCGGTTATACGGCACCCTAAAAAAAAATAGCATGGCCCGAACTAATCCATACTAGTCCATACTAATATTATTAATTCGAAAGTAACTCTGTCTGTCTGTATGTTACCTTTTCACGCCTAAACCTCTGAACGGATTTCGATAACATTTGGCAAGGAGATAGATGGCATCCCGGGGAAGTACTTAGGCTACTTTTTATCGACATACACGCGGGCGAGGCCGCGAGCGGACGCTAGTATGATATAAAAAAAAGACAGAAAATCAACTGAAAAGAAACTGACGTCATTGGATAGTGAGGTACTAACCTTCTTCTCCAGCTTCGTCGTCCATCTTGGCTCCCTAGGTGTGCCCTCTGCTGGGATGTATCACGTCTCTCCTCTGAGAAGCCTCCCGCCCGAATGCCGCAGTACCCCGGGGTGCGGTACTGCGACATAGCCTGCGGTTTTCCAATCAATGCAGGTCGTCACAGTGCGCAAGTGCATTTCAGGAGACTGATTAGCGATTATACGGTCCTAATTTTGGTCAAGCTTGCTCTCATGCTCAGAAAGCAATGTTGGCCCAATGGTAATGGCCCCGTGGGTTCGCATACTTTGCATCCAGTTAGGTACTTTACTCTGGTTAATTGATTATCATCATTCATCACCCCTGGTCTTAAACGGTGCTCTCAAATGTAGAACCAAGAATTTGGACGCCACCCGAATGAATCCTGCTTTTTGAGTCTTTGATCGTCTCATTAATATCTTAGAGTTTATGTTATCAAAAGGAATACATGGTATAAACCAAATGACAACCATTACAAGTTCTGTAACAAATCTGAATTGCCCACAAAAGTCACTAATAAGTAATTGAAATTAGAGTTGTAGGTAGGTATATAATGCCAATTATTGAAAAGATTATGTAAAAAAATAAACATCGTTTGGGAGCAGTTAATAAATACTTGCATTACTGTCGCGGCCTGCAGCAGCACGATCGCGAAAATGTATAGGCCGAGGCGAAGGCGAGGCACACATACGCGAGTCCATCAATGCCTGGTTGCGGCCAAGGCTTGTTGATACCTAATATTTTTCACAAATAATGCGCGGAAATTCAAGTTAAGTAAATTAATTATAAATTGCAAAATCAATAACGAACAGCGATAATTGTTCGCGCGCCAGTTTTCCAAACCAAATCGAAAATGATGATTGATGATTGTGTTGAAGCAAAAAGTTCGTTCCATTTTAAGGGTTTGGTAGTCAACAAGGAACTCGAAAAATATAAGTTTATTTATTTTTTACCATGTCCGTCTGTCTGCCTTTCCGCGGCTTAGCTGAGACTCTTTACTTTTCTAGAAAGCTGTAATTTGAAATCGGTAGGTAGGTATACATAACACGCCGACAAAGTGGTACAAAAACCATGTTATTTTTTTATGGTACCAATCTCCTCAACTCGTAGAGTGGGGATGTCTTTTTTATTTTATTTATCCTATATGGTCTGGGGTGTCGTTGGAAAGTTCGTTCAAAAATATTAATATTGTGGGTGTGTGAAAACCATTTATCGATTCAGGGATCCTTTTGCGTAATATAAGCTTTAAAGTGCTATGATAAAAAATTCACAGCAGTAGTTATGCTCAAGTTAACGAGTAATAATCTCTCAGTAATAAACTCTTAGGTACATTAGCTACATTTGCAGTTGGAATTTATGGGAGAGCATGTTTTTCAACTACAATTTTAAGTTTGTTCTTGTATAAATTCATCCCAACTATGGAACCCTTCATTGTGCTTGGTTCGACACGCACTTGTTGTTTCTAGTTGAGTAGTTTTCAATGTTTTTGTTGGTATATTGGCGTGTGCTAGCTCACTTATGGCAAATAATTTAATTTAATGTTTGGTAACGTTACCTGCCTAATTAAGTACTTTGATTTTAGGTATACTATCGTATAGAATAGTCCTACAGTTTTTTACCCGACTGTCAAGGAAGGGTTATTTTAACTTTCTAGACAGCTGTGCTGCTGAGGGGTTTGTTGCACCACTTCTTCTTCCTAGATAAAGCACTAGCAAGTGGTGAAGAGCGGGCGTTTTGAGGGACTGTCACAAATAATTTTGACGTTCAAAATGATAAATCACTTTTGAATTTATTCAGGTGTATGTCTGTAGGGCCGTACGGGTGTAGGGCTGTAGGGCGTAGGGGGGGGGGGGGACACAAAAACAAACAACCAATTTATTTTTAATTTCATTTATCAAGGTACCAGTACCTACAGCTGTACCGCAATTAAACGATACCAATATCTACATTGATTGAACAATATATGTTAGCCATGTAAGATTACGATTTATATTTTTTGTTTACGATAATATGCATTTGATCAACTAATAGACATCTATTGATTACGTTCACAAGAACAAGACCGAAATATAATCGAATAGGTTTTTTTATGCATGCAATAGAAAACCTTCATGTGAACATAATCAATAAAAATCCTATAACACCATCTAAGTAACTATATGAATTTTAAATCTATTTCATTTGAATGGCACAAAATAATTTAGAACTTTTGATACATACAAGGTAAAAAAGAACGAAATAAAATTACATGGTATGTCCTATGTGAGTAGTTACTACTACAACATACAAACGTAAATTGGAAATAATTAAAATATATTATATATACAATAGCGTATTATTTACATGTTACATGGCAAACGAAGGAGTTTGGTCTTATTTGAAACAATAAATCTAAAGTAATAAGAATTTGCATTTTAGTTGAAAGTTGAGCTTAATTTGTGCTAATGGGGTGTGCCCCTGTCTTTTAAATATTTGTTTTATAATTATGTAATAGTTATGTACATTATAAACAGCTGCAGGCATAGAGTGGGAAGTAATGCAAGATGCGGCCATTCGTCACAGGGGTGCCAACAGAAGGCAAACACCCAGATTGTAAAAAGAGTTTGTTGACAACCCTAGCTACCGTTCACTACAATGGCAAGATCACATGAAATAACTTTGTACACAACATACATTCTTTCTAGCATGAAACATGTCTTTTAAAATGTCTTTTTTCATAGTATTTATGTATTTTAAATTATGTCCTAAATATTTATTTAAGAATATGAATATTGAACTACTGTTGTAATTTGATGTTTGTCTTTATATGTTTGCTGCATGATTTACTACATAGGTACTTGTCTTAGGGAATGTGACAGAAATTATAAATGCTGGTAGGAAAATCACTTTCACGATAATGAAACTAAAAGAATGAGCGAATTGCGACAGAGTAAAGTAACTACTAGACATCAATGGCAAATGTTTATTCACAGTGTCCACAATGCATGCGAATCTTACTCTACACCTACCTACCACTGGTTGCAAATTATAAAAAAAAATATAACTAATTATCACAGGTATAACGTTAAAATAAACACGCTTTTAACATAAGCGCTCGAAAACCTAAAACATAGCCGTCCTTATCGTAAATTAATAAATAACTTATATTTTTGTTAAGTTCATCAGACGTGCACGTCATATAATATTATACAAATTAAAAATAACAGTACCTTTACATTTTAAGTAAAAAATTAACAAACTGTATTTTTATAACTACAATAAAATTCATATCAGAAATTGTATCAACGATCTAACACTAGCCATCGAATCAATGGCACGGGTCGTGCGCGTGCGCATGCGCGCGGCACTATTAAGTAAAAATAGACAATTACAAGAGGAGATCAGTGGGTTTGTTGGCGTGTGCGTTCACACAGTGGTCTCGTTGCGGCGCAGTGGCTGCAGCTCGCGCTGTAGGTCGTTGTAGTACTCGTGGTCCGACATGGACTCCTCTTCCACCGAGCGCTGCGGCAGGTACTTGCTGGTGCTCGGCCGCGGCGTCGACTCGCTCCCGCTGCCCTCGCTCATGCACAGCGACTCCATCGGGACCGGCTCCGTAGGAATGCCCAAAGTCTGCGGCAGCACGTTCTCCTCCGACATCAAGTACTCAGGATTGTCTACGCACCGTTTGCCCACAAAACCACTAAAACGTAAATCCTTCATACCCTCCTGATTCTCGCCACCTTCACCTATCAAGTCCATGTAGGTGGAAGCATTTTGCGTATGCTGTGGCGAAGGCATCAGGTAGTCGTCCTCGTCCAGCGGTAGGTTCAACTTTAGGTTTCCAACCTGCGCTTCTTTGATTTTCGACATGTTATCGAAATTAGTTTCGCAGACATCTGGTCGGCCTTTCATTGGATCGCTGCAGTACCGTGAGCTTGAGCTATCCGATGCGCAGACGCCGTTGTTGTAGTAGTGTCGTAACTCGGTGGCGTCTCCGCAAGGATTGGCTTGATTGTATCTAAGGAGCTCGTGGTCCCACGTCTCAGGCTTACTTGCCCCATCGGGAGTTCCGCACTCGTTGTTGGGTACACCGGATGGCCACGAAGACGAAGGTTGTTTCATTGCGTTCTGGTGGATCTCAATGACAGAGATTGTGGTGTTTGTGCTCGGCCCAGATCTGAACTTCGGCTGCAAATATTCATCGGCTTCAACCAGGGACTCTGGACCTTCCATCGCCGATGACAGGTTTCGAATCATTTCTTTCTCATCCTGAAATGTAAATTAGAATTAGTTAGTTTTAAGTGTTTAAGAAAAAAAGTAACACTACATATCATCACGTTATGGAGCAGGCAGAGGTGTACAGTACACCCATATTTACTTGTTACAAGTTGTACGTCTAATTTTGGTAAGTTAAGTAGTTGCTAATGACGTGGAAACCGCGATTTTGCATCTCGATGTGCCAGAAAAATAATAAAATTAATATCGTGTTGCAAAATCTGTTGGGGCCTATTTTTTGTATCAGCCCAACATTGGTTGACATTCGGAAGTGATTATAGTGAAGGATAAATTAATATAAAGATATTTGCTTATGTAATGTATTACCTGCGTGGAGTAGGACGGCAGCCGCATGAACTTGTCACCTGGTATCACTAGGTACCTGCCTGGGTCTCTTGCCATTTCAGCAAATGTATCGGCAAGCTGCTTGAAAGTAGGTCTACTATCGGCGTCTAGCATCCAACACGACACCATTATACAATAAATATCTAATGTGCATATACTAGGCTGTGGTAGTTTGAGCCCGTTTTCTATTAGCTCCGGGACATTTCGAGCTGAAATCGACTCGTAGGGCCGCGCACCGTAGCTCAACAGTTCCCAAATCGTAACGCCGAAAGCCCAGACATCGCTCTTATGAGTAAAAATTCTGTGTTGGATGCACTCTAGGGCCAGCCATTTGATTGGCATCTTTCCACCAGCAGCTTTGTATTCATCAGTATTGACTTCTAATAATTTGGCTAATCCAAAATCAGTTATTTTAACACAGTTTGGCGTTTGCACAAGTACATTTCGGGCAGCCAAGTCTCTGTGTACGAGTCGCTTTTCTTCTAGGTAAGACATACCACGAGCTATCTGTGTACACCAATTCAAGAAGGCCTTCGAGCCAATTTTTTCCTTGTGAGTTCTGACATAATCGAGTAGACATCCTAGGGGCATCAGTTGTGTGATAAGCATCATTTGGTTGGTCATGCAGACAGCTAATAATTGAAGCAAGTTAGGGTGCTCAACACTGGCCATGATGTAAGCTTCTTCTAAAAACTCCTTACTAGTGCTAGCACCCGTTCCGTCCTTCAGCACTTTGATAGCGACTGGTATCTTAACATTTTCGCCTTCTGGTACCCATACACCTTTGTACACTTTACCAAATGCGCCAAAACCAAGCATTCCTCCTCTCCGTAATTCTACCTCCTTTACAATTCTTAATTTGGCTAAGTTCGGCTTAACGTTGGTAGGACGAAGAGGCTCATTGTCTTCACAGCCAGTCAGAACCATTGTCATTTTAACAGCTTCCTTGTTCGCCTTTGCCTTCTGTCGACACGTATAACCTATAATTCCAAGAATCACCAACAATAAGAATGCAAGTACAAGTATGATTACCAGTACGGTTGGTATTTTTGCAGCTACCATGTTAGGGTTACCATTTGTGTGCGTGGAACAATAGGGTTCGTCAATTGGATTCTGTAATTGCTCATCAAAATAAATTTTGTGGGGCATATGAGCAGGACAAGTATCCGTGCAGTTAAAAAGCGATTGGTTTTCTGGGTCATCAGGTGACAAAAATATTTTTAAATTTTTGCATTTTACGCAGTTTATTGAAGATGCACCCACACAACCTTTACATTCAGGATGACAAGGCGTGCAAGACTTGTTAATTTCATCGGTGTAGTCATCTGCAGGACATTCGTCCTCGCATTGGTCTCCTCTCTTGTAGCCGTTACACATTAGACAGACCTGTGTGTGTATACCAAAGCCAACACACTTCTTGCATCTGGGATGACATTTTCGGCAAACTACTTTTACTTTTCCTTCGAGTGGTTTGACGTTGCCGACCCATTCATTATAATATCCATCGGGACATGGTTCATTTTCACTTAGACAACTTTCAACCGTAGCTTCGATACTGATAATAGCTTTCTTACAGGAATTACAGGCGCCATCACCAACCGTGTTATTTGGTCCTGTGCAGCCGTTGAAGCAGTTCCTATGGCATGGCTGGCATGTAGCATTATCTGACGTGTATCTTGAATCAGGACATTTACTGACGCAGTATGGGCCGTCCCGTACGTGTCGACAACTGGTGCAGTTGGCACGGGTGGGTCCAGCGCATCCGTCCTTACACTCCGGATGACATTCCTTGCAGCTCTTTGGGCCATCTTTATATAACCTGAAACGAGCGTAAAATTTTACGTCAATAGTGTTTTTCTTAACTTCGTCGTTTGCTACATGAATATAAAAGCAATTGTCGGTATATCTAAGAGACAATGAGGCCTTTGCTCGGACGTCGAAACTGTCTGTGCTACCCACACATATTTTGCCTTTGTTATGTTAATAAGGCTGCTAAAATTGACAAAAGCTGCCGTGAAACGTGATAGGTGCATTTCTCTGACAGAATCGACAGAACCGACGGGAAAGATCACTATTAATGAATGGTTGAATAAAATCATTAGGCTCCTAATTTACGCAGTCCCACTTACATAAGGTCCCAAAGGTTACAGTACAAGAAAAAAATATTAAGAGTTATAATATATATAATATATAATAAGATAAATATAAAATATAAATTGCAAAACAATCGCTGTGCAGAAATACCATAATAAAACATAATTATTTCGGCATATTATTGTCTCATTATGTTGATACCCACCCAGACAAAACACTGCAATTCTGGAGGCACATTTCATCAAATTGGTAATTTTTACAGGACAGACATTGGTCAGGTCCGGGGCCCCAACAGCCATCCGCGGAGCATTGAGGATCACACACCAAATCTGCTCTTTCTGTTGAAAATGTATTATTTAGGAACAAAGCGGTACAAACAGAGGAAGTCACACCGTATGGAGATGATGCTCTTGGGGTGACCATCATCGCGCAGCTGTCTGAGGCAGTTGCTGTTAATGGGTTAGTTTCAGAGTATGTGGACAATAAAGAGAAAATAAAAATTCGCTTGCTAAAAAGATAAAATTAATACTGAATCGCATAGGCAAAATAACAATACTTAACTAAACCTAACTTTAAAATGAGGATCCTCAAGGCAAAAACTAACTCGCAAAGCTAACTTACCACAATTTCTGGGATCTCCATTGTTTTGTATTATTTGCTTGTGATCTTTCGACTTCACGAGTTTATTCCAAGCAATTTTGTCGGCGAAACATAAAAACTTATTTTCCATGATGGCTATAGCACCGGAGTTTATTCGTTTCAACGATTTCAATCCTAGAGACTTGAGTGAAGTCTTGACTATGTAGAGGGAAGCGAAGAGGTTCTCGACGACCTGTCGTCCTCCAATTACTTCCAGGTTGCGGAAGTAAGAGAGGCTGGTGAAGTTCGGGTGGTGTGCCTGCACATTTAGGTAGCCGGTCACCTCGCGCACCGTGCTGAACACCTCCAGCTTGTGAGGCTCCATCTTCGCATAGCGCTCACCGAATGAATAATCAGGATTGACGTGCTGAAATCCAGTGAACGTCATTTCTAAAATCTCAATCGAGCCGTCGATGATAGTGCAATCTTTGAAACTGTCGATATTTCCAGAGTGAATGGGTTTTTCCGCATGACATGTCTTCGGGCATGTAACATTGCACGGGATGCATTCTCCGTTGACGGCAGTTTTGTTGGGGGGACAGCTTCTCACACATGCTCCATTATCTTTCAACAGATGCTCAGGGCAGTTACGGACGCACGTCGCACCGTAAGCGTATTTTCCATTCGGATTTGGCTCCCAAGAATAAGTGGTGGGGTTGTAAATTTGCATCGGCGGGCATTCTTGAGAGCATGTGCCTTCGTCATAGAAGTTCCTACAGGCGAGGCATTGACTGGGTAGGGGCCCTGTGCAGCCTCCGGCGCAGAACGCGTTGCAACAGTCCCGAGGGTTCCGCCCGAAGCAACGTCCTTGTGCACACTGTGGACTGCATATCGTTTTGGAAAATTTCTGGCAATTCTCAGGGCCCTCGCCCCAACAACCTGCTTCACAACTACTATCACAGCGCGGACAGTCGCGCTCTGCGGCAGCAAAGTCATACACATAGACATAGGTAGCGTTGACCCCAGTAATGATCTCGTCCCAGTTGATAGTTTTGATGTGGCAAAGGTTGTAGTTGTTGTAGATACCGACGCTGCCGCGGAGCACGTCGCGCAGCGCCGGCAGCTCGAGGGTAAACGCAGATGACATGGTGACCATAAGTGCAAACTCTTCTTCTCTCACATTCAGCTTGAACAGAGTCCGTCCGCGAATAATTTGCAGTTGTGGCAACACAATATGTCGTACATTCACTTGCGATATCAGCACGTAACCGGTCACTTCTCTTATGTACTTGAGAAAGGACAAGTCCATAGTTTCGTTCTGCAGCCATGTCAGCTCGAGGTTGCCGTCGACGTAGGTGCAATTTGTGAATCGATCGCGAAGATTCCGGTAGTGGGTGTCTCGATTCGATGGCACCGACATCCGTCCATTTGTTCCGATGCATACTGTAAAAAAAAGAAAATAATGTTTTAAACATACCAGCCATCAAAACACAAGTGTTACTTAATAGGGCGTTTGTTTAATCATGTATTAATAATAAAAACAATGTATTTGTATTGGGTCGACGTTCGACAAGTTAGGAACTGAGCTCGTCTAACGAAGAGGCGTTGCCGCGTGGGCGGACTTTAAAGCAAGTTTCTTCTACTACGCTACAAGTTAAACCGCTATTTGTGATTAATCTATGGAAATAGTTTACAATGCCGTTTCGCCTCAGCAAACGGAACCAGTGTTAGGAACTAAACCGCGTATGTAAAGCGAATTCAGCGATATTGTAAAATTTGTGTCATCGTTCACCATGTTTACCGTTGAACAGAGTATTTTTACACTAAATACAATACCTGGTTGTTTATTATGTACTTTTTGTATATGTACAGAGTAAATGTAAAGGTAAAATTCAGTTTAAAATAAATTAACATTTTGAAATAGGTACATACTTTGGCTTAGAAGCAAACTTGTTCTTGCTTGAGCTAAAAACAAAGGAGTCACACTTTACCATAAGCAGTATTAAATGTACTTATACTTTAACGTTAAGAAATTGTTTTGCAACTCGGAGTATGGCACTTGATTTCCCAAAGATCAAATGTCCACGTAGATATACTACTTGCATAACTTTACCCAAAACCACAAAACCTGTAAGGCAAGTTAGACAATTGTTTAGTTTTGAGCCTCAATCCCTTGTAGCATAAGTTCAAAATTGCTTGCAGCTTCTTTGGAGGCTCTAGCTTGTCAACAAAGAATAGTTATTGTCATAGAATTGTATAGACATATGAAGGTATTCAAGAGGTAAATTTTACCTGCTCGTCTGTATAATAGTCAGTTTTTTTACCCACCGTGTATACAAGAGTATAATGTTACTGTCATTCGATATATTTTTGGCATTTGAACGTTTCGGAGCAGAATTTTGTGAGAGACCGGAGGTTTTCAAACTTAACTTTAGTTAATTTTATTACCTGTTCAAGTATCCCGTCTTGGTAAGATTTTGATGAGTTTTTAGAGATAGATATAGAAGTCTTTTATGTAACATGATGTTCAACTGTTCGTATTTGATTGGATATAAGAGAATGGTAGCTAGGTACGTAGAGGTAGATAGGTACTATGATTTATGAGTATTCTTTAACGACTGCGCCCACATGCAACCTTAGCCGCAAGACGTTTTGTTGTGTTCATCGAAATCTCCAAATAATAAAAATGAGCGAACACGATTGACTAATTTTGTTGATTGTTGAAAAATATGTATTTTATTCTAAGTCACTTATTCCAAGAATAAATTAAGTGAATTTCATTTGGAACTAATTCGCGCAATCTACTCGTAAGAAGGCGTTATGAATTTATCAGTATGTATTTCCAATTACTTGTTTATTATGTCTTGTCTATCTATATGAAACACGTACTTACATAATTATACATAAGTAGCTTGTGTACATATCGGTAGCCAATTATCTACGCCTTATTTATAGCTAATATATACCTATCTATATATAATTATTGTTATATAATACCAACCCTGTTTTCCTCCAAATAGACAGGGGTCCAAGTTTAATACACCTACATTTGCCAGCTACTTACTAAATTGTATTTGAATCCATTGGAGTATTGAATGATTTTGAACGAAATAAAGTTGTGAAAGGAATAGTGTGATTTGATGATGATGTCAAACTCAAATATGACTTTATGGGATTATCACGAAGTGGTATCTGCCATGTAACTTGGAGGTGGAGTAACCGTTTGTTGTGTTATTATTTTCATCTTGGACTAAAACCAATCTGCGTAGCCTTTTTCCAACTACGTTGGGGTCGGCTTCCAGTCTAACCAGTTGCAGCTGAATACCATTTTTTTACATGGAGCGACTACCTATCGGATCTCCACAACAACCACAACTCAGTTACTGGGTAACACGCCCCCTACCCTTTGGTAAAACTAGTTGCCAAACTTTTGGGAATCTGACTATCCGTAACTACTGTTAAAAATCTATAAATGAAAGCCGGGACCGACAACGGCTTAAGGTGATATCCAAAGCACGGAGGGTGCAGGTCGGTGCAGGGAGGGGTGTTAGTGTGTTATTCTCATCTTAGACCATAATATTTAAATTAATGAGTCGACGTATTTGTTGTGGCCGGAGTCTGTCAGCTTATTTATCGAGTGGCAGCGAAGTGAGTGCGGTTAGATTAAGTGCTAACACAAGTTACCTACATACTCAAGGTAAGCGTATTCCTTTACCACTAGCTCTAACGAGGTAGGCACAGAAATAACTTTCTCCATGGTTTCAATTACAATTAGACGATAAAATATACATACCTCAGACTCGGGTAGAATAATCATTAGACTTGATCGTTTTTTTTAGCTATGTTGCAGTTGCAAGTGTATAGGGTTCCCCTTTCAAGACTGGTTGACATAATTATGAAATCAATTTACTTACACAAAATATAGTCAAATTATATTTAATTTATACTTTCTAAAATACCATCCGTTAAAACGACAGAATTATGAATCGCTTCGTGCCCCAGTGTTGCTCGCAGTTGCACACCTATACAATTCGGATGGGTTGCCAGTTGCCACCCACGTTTGTGTCTGATTTGAGATGTAGCCAACTGTTCGACGAGTGCGCATGATTTATGACTTTCATATTTGGTTGTTTAAACTTGCTACCTCGAGCCGTGATTACAAAACAACAAACCACTTTTCGCTCCTATTGCGCTACGTATGCAGAGTCATTATCAGCTTGTAATTCGTAAAATGCGATGGAATGCTAAATATTGTTTTTAACATAAACATTTTGATGTTTTAACGTGAGCGTCGTTGTAGTGTCCGGTCGGCCTAGATGAACCTGTTGATGACATACGCGATACTATTGAAATGTGCTCACAGATTCAGAGATATAAAAACATCATTATTTAATGTTGAGAGCAAACAATAATGCGTGGGTCGAACTGGACTGTTGAAACTGTCAAATGAAAGTTTGTTTTCACTGGCTGTGGTTGAGACTATGTAGAGATTTGACTAAGAAATATATTTATTTTAAACTTGTTTTTTTGGTTTTTAGAACACTACAGCCTCCTGGAAAATAGCTGACGTCAACAAACTCTTAACTGGTTTTAAACATGTCGCGAATCAAGTTTGGCGAAATATAAATATCATCGAAAGCATTTGAAGAGTTTTGGGGGAGAATAAGTAATTATTGGCAGAATTTTCATAAAACAAATGACTCGAGGACACGACACAAGAGCTACATCACATTATCCATCTCAGTCTTTTTAGCAAATGATGAAGCTTCATTTGATCGCACAAGACATGGATAACCATGGCAACAGGATAACAGTGCCATAGTAATCACTGATAATGGACTACTGAGTTAATTTTGTTTTAACTATGGTATGTAGATGCGATTGCCGTTTATACAGTCAACATTTTAATTTTAATAGTAAGTAGGTAAATGGATTTATCTATGCGAAGGCGATTATGTAATGGATAGTTTACTTAGTAACTTATTTACTTTGCTTGCTCTTTGTTCTAATTTGACTTGGACACACTACTTTCAGTTCCCAATATCCCGACAGATTTTGATCTCGCCTGTGCCGGTGTTTTTTAAACCGATAATCTGATAAGACTTTATAGCCCAGTTTACGTTAATAACGTAGGTTCCTAACAAACAAAACTTTGTATGGAAACGAGTGTTCTACATATTCGATGCGCATAACTGTACCTAATCATATTTACCAAACTCGATGTGGTGAAATAGAAGCTACTCAACTGAAAACGGTTAGGTTGTATAGCGATGTACAACCCGACCAAGTTGGAGAGGAACGAAGAACGTTGCGCTCGCCTCGACTGGTTTGTCTTAAGGCAATGTTTTTATCCAGTTACTTGCATTCTGAAGCATTGGAACCAGTTTTGTCCCGCCATCTCGTTCTTGTAACACGACCTTTCACTACAATCCATTATTGTATGGTGTGCCATGCCGCGCCCGAGTGCAGTTTCCTTTTATGTTTATGAAGAAATGAGGCATTGGACGTTGTGCGTTTCCATATGACCGATGGGTAGATCGAATGGTGTTCGAAAACAGAACTTGAATTTCCACGAAAGTGAAATAACTTTTATACAGGAGTTCTTTTGCGTTTAAAGTAAATAAATCAAAGGATTATTTTTTGAATATCTAGTTTCAATATCTTGGTGCAGTTTTTCTGTTCGCCACACAACTAATGCACTAGTACCGTCTCGCTTTAATGAAGAGAAAATGGCAATGACAGGTACTCGTACCTCTAAAGGCTCACCGAGAGTTTATTGAAGACAAGTTTTTATGAATAAGGGTTTATCTCACGAGCACTTAAAATGATCACCGAATAAAGCCCCGGATCTTTTATCCTGCTGTACCAGGCACACAGAGGCCAGAAGAAGTTTGCACATACACAATACAAAGTCCTGACATAGCGAACGAAAAGCCTTTATAACTAATAATGAATTATTACGTGGATTATATAGATAATCATACATTGTGCTGAAGACCGAGACAAACTACCACATGTATGTAGATATCCTTGACCCTTTTGTGAATAATAAATAACTGACGGAGTACTAAATAAACTTATTTGACCCAAGTGTTGAATATGATGCGGTGTTGTTGAACTAAATGTATTTTTCACTCCATGCTCGGTAATGTCAATTATATATCATGCAAATGTAACCTAAAGCAAGTCATTAAAGCACTAGGTTCAATGATGTACTGGATTTCATTATAACCCGCTGATGCATAATTTGATTTGAATTTAGAACCTCAACTAAATAAAAGATTGTGTATGAAAACTTTTATCAAAAACTTTTTCTTAATTATAGTATCGCTCGATCAAAGCCAGTATTCTCACTTCATAGGAGCTCGAGCTTGAATCCCTCGCTTCACTCAGGATTCTATTCTAACTCCCTCGCTTCGAGCAGCTTCGTTGAATTCAGGATTCAGTATAGAGTCCGTGACAAAAGACATTGCTTTATCGTTAGTGAATAATCTACTAATTGAGTAAAATTAAACTACATCAACATGACACGACTTTCGGACTTCTGACGACCCGTAACGACTGTCAAAGATCCACAAATGACAGCCAGGACCATTGGCTTAACGTGCTTTCCGAGACACGGAGGAGTCTCGGTATGTAAAGATGGTTACCCATCGACGGACCAACCCGTAGCTTAACCTGATAGACTGTTATTACTTAGCCACGAGCTCCTCGTGGGTCTCGTGGGGTGTGGGGCTCGTCATCGTGGGGTAGGCCTGAATGAGACATAATGATAGGTATACCAATACTAAATTCATAATAATATTTCCATCTTCACTCGTTGCTAAACCAATTAGATATTTTTCCTACTTCAGGAGTGTATCTGACTCATAAATTCCGGTTCTTTTCGTTTCTTACCTATTCGGATATTCGATACATAGCGATGGGTCAAGAAACTCCGCGTGCATATCATTTAGAACTCGATTAAATCTACTCAACGTGAAATATCAAATCGGTTCATTAATTCATGGTGTTAATTAAATAGCTTTACATATCCTAACGTTGTTTTATATCTTGAGAGCCAAAACGGCTAAATCACGAATATGTGTGAATTTTATCTTGTCCAGAAAATGTTGACTTGGACCAGTTTTATAAAACAAATTAATTAAGTTATCTGTAGCTGAATAGAGCTCATGGTTACGTAATAACAGCCGCACGTGTCGATCCATCAGGTTAAGATACGCCTGACGGAGTTGGTCCGTGGATGGGTGACCATCTTTACATACTGAGACTCCTCCGTGCCTTGGAAAGCACGTTAAGCCGTTGGTCCCGGCAGTAATTTGTGGATCTTTGACAGTCGTTACGGGTCGTTAGAAGCCCGAAAATCTGACAACCAGTCTTATCAAGGGGTGGGTATCGTATTATCCAGTTACTGGATTGTGGAGGTCAGATAGGCAATCGCTCCATGTAAAATACTGGTATTCAGCTGCATCCGGTTAGACTGGAAGCCGACCACAACATAGTTGGGAAAAGGCTAGGCAGATGATGATGATCTGTAGCTGAATAGATTTAGACTTCAATCTCAGTTGTCAAAAGGCAAGAATGGCAATTACATGATAAAGGTAGGTACAAAATGGTGTCCCCCCATGCATATCCCTCAATTTTTTTAAAATCTGTTATTGTGTACTTGTGCACAACTCAACGTATTTCTATTAAGTAACACTAGTTCGAATAATTAATTTCCCGAAACGTAATAAATTTGAAAATACAAAAAAAAGCTATCTCGCTTGCGTTGAGATCTTTCGTTGGGAAAAGTCGATTACATTGACCGGGCGAATATATGGACAAGAGGGTTATTCGCAAAACACTTATTACTTATTTTTACACTATCGGTAAATAACTACTTAATTAAAACTTAAGTGACCTAGATTTACGTCCTGCAGCAAATAAAATAGTTATAAAAATAACACGTGGGTCTTAAAGCACAAAAAAAGTGTGTAAATACGCAGCCAGGTGGTATGATTGTCATATTATTATCTTTTGCCACACACGTGCATAATTCCATGGAAGTGCGTAGGCGCATGTTATTTCCTTCTGTAAGGTCTCGATATAAGATCGTCGGCTACATACAATACTTGATTTTCCTTGTTGGTGATATTTAAAAATATTTTATTGATATCAATATTATTTATCTATTATCGATTTCGTTTTGTGCGTGTGTCTAGGAAGTACAATGTATTAAAAAAAGTGGTTAAAAAAGTTTTATGGGTAAGTACCTAGTTAATTTTGGTTTTCCTTAACTGATAAAATTGTTGCATGGGAAAGTTTGCGATTTATTACTTTACTAGCTGATGCCCGCGACTTCGCCCGCGTCGATGTCGGTTATTAAAATATATACTAAAACCTTACTCGAGAACTGCTCTATCCATTGGTAAAAACAGCATGAAAATCGGTGCAGTAGTTTTTGAGTTTATCGCGTACAGGACGACAGACAGACGCGGCGGAGGACTTTGTTTTATAATATGTAAGGATGTTGCATAAACTGTCAAGACCGAAGAAAGTGTGCAAATTACTTCTTCTTCTTCATAAATTTATTGACAGTACGATATTTTAATCCAATTTATAAGTTGTCAAGCACGCGTCCACAGTTGCAGGGGTATGCAACTTAATGACATGCATGTCTCTGCTCTCCCAGCCCTGCCCTAATGCAAATAATCACTGCGCGTGACCGCGATGCCACAGAGTAATAAATTTGAATGTTACATGGTTACAGATAAACGTCATTGTTAAAAGAAAATAGGTTAATAAACAGCGAAGATAGAACTTATTGTTTGATTCGCACGAATTTACTCGTCGGAAACTGGCGAATCGACACTTTTAAATATATTTTTTTCTTGTGAGTGAATCGACCACTCCAGAAATACGTTTTAGGCAATTGACACAATTTGAATTTTATGCAGTAAAGTTAAGGAAAAAGTAAGTACCTACACTAACTTTAATAAGCCGAAGATAAGGGACGGGTGAACTTTGTTTGGTGAAGTTTTGGTCATGTTAGATTGATTTTGTAATGTTAAAGCCAAAGCCATAGCAAATTAATATTAAAAAATGATACAGCTTTAGAGATTGTTGCAGGCAATGAATAAGTAATAAACACTGGGAACACATGTCACATGTCTGAGAAAACCAGAGAAATCACAGAAGTTATGGCCATGGAAAATAACTAGTTTTTTTTTTTCCCAACCCTTTAACTGGGTAATACGATACCCCTTGGTAAGTCTGGTTGATAGACTTTCGGGCATCTCACGACCCGGAACGACTGTCAAAGATCTACGAATGACAGCCGGGACCAACGGCTTAACGTGCTTTCCGAGGCACGGAATGAATGACCATATTTACATACCGAGACTCTTTCTCGGTATGTAAAGATGGTCACCCATCCACGAACCAACCCCAGCAAGCGTAGCTTAACCTGATGGCTCGACCCGTGCGGCTGTTATTACTTAGCCATGAGCTATAAAATAACTAGTATATAATAAAACTAATTGACATTTATTATAAAAAACATTAGCAATTTTGCAACACAGAGGATGTGACGCGTTTTAATATCTTGTGGTTCATCTGCCTGTCCTTCTCTATATTCGTGCGAAAGACAGAGATAGATAGTGATTAATTTCAAGGTACGCACTAAGTATCAAATATTGGAGCCAATCACTGTTGGAATCAATGTCGATTTTGTTGTGTAGTCTGTGGCGTTACAAGATAGTTATTACAATAGGATGTGAACTGACATAACATATAATTCAGGTTTTCTTTGAAGGCAAGCACTAATTTATTTAATGGCCTTATTTTCCTGGACATTATAAGGTCTCTCTTAAGGGTTTAGCAAGTGAGTTGCGTTTCAACTGGTGATGACATGAAAATTATAGGTAAAAATGTTTGTAACCGCTGGGTTACAACTGTCATCAAGTAGCCTGTGTTCATGTATTTATTTCACTAAGTATACGTTTTCTGTTTCTTTTAATCCGATCCAGCTTGTCCCTTGCTGTCCTCCCCCAGCGACGCCCTAAGCCCAAGTCCGTACCCCACAGGGGGTGGCCATAGCGTGTAGTCGCTTTGTTTATAAGTTAAATGTTCTGGCTGCAGGCGTAGCATGGCGCTTTCTATTTCTACGAAGAATAGACATAGCTTTTTCTATACAAAGTGACATTTTGTTTCTTCATTTTTGACATCGCACCGTAGAAATCCTTCTACAATCTGTCATTTTGTCTTTTATTTATATCGATCTTTGTCTAGGTCTTTTAATATGTAGACTATTTCGGAAGAAAGTTTTCTATCCTTACTGTCAAAATCACACAGACAACTGAAATTTGTCTAAGGAAGTGAAGACAATTTGAAACAAAACAAAGAATTCTGAGTCGAATTATGTAATTGAGTGAATTTCGTTAAAAGTGCAGTTGACTCTTTTTACTTAGCTGCCGTCGTACTGTCTACACGGAACGTCATTTTTGTCTACTCTTCCGTCGACAAAACGGTGCTCATGCTACGCCTGCAGGAGGGCCTAAAGGAGATCATTCATTTTGGGCTAAATTATGAAAGGGCCGGCCAAATAAAAAATATGATATATTCCATTAAAACATGTTATTCTCTTCACTTTTTACTTATGGGCCAAACCTGTAGGACAATTCCCTGCGCTAATAAACGGTTGAAAAAAATACTGTTTTCTGTATATTTTGTAGTTAAAATAATTAATAGTAATCTAATTATAGTAATAGCTTGTAGTAATAAAAAATTAAGGAAAAAACGTACTCTTTCGGAATACTTATACCTTTTTTTAATTTGACCGGTACTTTCACCTTTAGCCCAAAAATGTATCGACGGTGAATAATCTCCTTTATTGTGACACCCACAGGAAACTCCGGTTAACCACCCAACAACCTCCTAGGCTGATCTGGGAGATGCCATTCATAATAATAACAAAGTTTTCTGTTACGCTGGTTGTGACAAGTGATAACTGACAGTCCCGCATAGGTAGATAAGTACACATGGCTCCATAACAAGCTTTAAATTTCCAGTGTAAGCTGACATCTCATTGTACGGAAATCCTATACAACTTAGATCAGCTTATACTGGAAATGTACAGCTTGATATGTAGCCGTGTGTGTGCACCTAACCGGCTCACGGTGAAAATATTAAGTTACTTTCTAGGTTACTGTTTTGTAAAGTAAGGATATTCATAATCCTTACATATTATAAAACAAAGTCCTCCGCCGCGTCTGTCTGTCGTCCTGTACGCGATAAACTCATAAACTATTGTACCGATTTTCATGCAGTTTTCACCAATGGATAGAGTGGTTCTTGAGTAAGGTTTTAGTATGTATTAACCGACATCCACGCGGGCCAAGTCGCGGGTATCAGCCAGTCGTTAATAAAACGACTAATAACTTTTTTTTCAGTAGAGCAAACAACATTACTAGAAAATAAAATTTGATCAACACTTTCCGCACAAACCTATTAAATATCCTAGTCTAGGAGTCAACATCAAGTTCATGCATTTTATCCGACAAAGTATTAACCTATATTCAAAGATTTAAATTGTTAGATTTGCCCTTACCGTACTTACGTCTCGCGAAAAAGTGTCTACACTGAGAAGAGCGAGTTCACATATAGAACGATAGATACGATTTTCAGTATGAAAGAGCGAGACAAGACTATTCGAATGTCATCGTCAACGAAAGAGAAACATTATCATCTTTTGAGGCAGTCGGGCGAATCTAACGATTTAAATCTTTGCCTGTACCTATTTGCATTTTTTATTATGATATTGCATTTAAAAAAATGCAAATAGGTATAGTCGTTGCAGTTGATTTCACCAGTTACTTTCCTGCACAATATGACAAAGCGTAAAGTTGCCGCTCAAACGTTGAGATTCTTTCTTATGTAGATCAGCTACAGATATTTGTAATTCAAAAGCAAAGGCCACGAGAGGACCACCCCGTAATTTTCTTGATCGTAAAAGTAGTGTCAGGGATGGCAGTATTTAATGAAGGGTTAAGAAAAAAAAAATGGGCTATACATTTTCAATATAATATGTTTAGCCGATTTTATCGAGTTATTTACTAGACCACGGTAATTGCTCGTTTTTTTATATTGAATCCTCAGACCAAATAAAAAACCAAGACAGAGCGCTGTCAACAGTGACGTGAGGCCGGTTTCGTAAATATGTGTGCACTTAGTTTGGTGTGGTTTGGTTGTTGTAGACAGAGCGGTGGTGTAGTTTTAGCATGCTTCACTGTATTGTTCGCAGTGCTCCGTCTTGGTTTTTTATTTGGTTTGAGATTCAATTAATATGAGATTCAAATAATTTTGAGATTCAGTCTCGGGAAAATCCACGTTTAGCATCTTTCTAGTTGATTATAAACATAATACAAACATTTAAATTAGACAAAAGACACTTCTGAAACTTTACACGAAACAAATTGAACATTGTATAGAACCATAGACGTAGTAACATTTGACAAGTAGAACAAATACCTAATGTACCGTTCACATACGTCACAGCTATTTTAAAATACGTGTTTTCTAAGTAAAACCGATTATTTCGACATACCGAAATGAAAGTAAGCAATAGGTTATTAGCCAATTGGGGTTTTTAATAATTGCGACTTTGCACACGTTACTAGCGTTTGAAATTGTTTGAAAATCGAATTTTGGAATGTCTAGATTATGACAACGTATGTCACAGAAGGTCGTACGTAAGTGAATGTCGATTTAGCAAATGGAAGAATAGAGTAGAAATTCATTTGACAATTTTGTTAGCATGACAATTTGAAATTGAAAATTTATTATACCTGTTATGTACCTACTTTAGGAGTTGTTGGTCAATGTACACAAGTTTGGGTCATTTCTAACGGGTCTCGCGTCTGTTACTGGTGTAAATAATTAGAACGGAACAGGTCACCAAAACTATTCAATTTAACATGTACTTATTCACCAAAACACTAATTTTAAATATAATTTTACCCATGACGTATCTAAATATAGATTATTATTTAAATAATTAATTCTTGACATTCAATAAACTTAATCTTTGAGTGCATAACCACGATTTGGAGTAACTTAATCCTTTGTCTCTAATCCCTCAATTGTTATCTATATCTAAGTTTAACCCAAAACCACTCGTGTGCTCAACTTCGAGGCTTTTTATCCAGAGTTAAAGTATAATAATAATAAAGCAAAACAATAGAGCTTCGAAAGCCTTCGCGGTAAAGCAACGGATTTCTATAACAATTGGTCAAAACAAGTTTAATATTACGAACCGTTTAATGTAAGTAGGCTACAAATCTTTTTGTACGCGACTGTACTTTTGATAATATTATGAAAGCGAATTAGTACTGTTAAGGAGAAGGTCTTCTGTTTGACTCGAATAGGTATGTAAAATATTAAATTTATAATATAAGTAACTTTAAAAAAAAAAAAATTTTTTTATATTATCAAAAAATGGTTTTGTAAATTTTTTTATACTAAAGAAGAAGATTATAATTGAGTACACTATATAAGTTACTTTAAAACATTCAAATCTTGTCAAAATACTTAGAATGGGTAGCAATATTCTTTAAGCACCATACTTTATGCATTGATCCAACAAAACCATAACGGTTGTTCCCAACAAACCATATTTATAAACTCAAAACTATCCTAACGCGCTGCCTCCACAATATAAACAAAACAGTCCTTGTTCAGAGCGCTCGGCAAGCAATATATAATTTTGTCAATCCGTCCGTCTGTCCGCGACAGCCGCACAAAAGCTGCAACCACCAACTTGAATGTTAAAGCGTTTCACAATACGTGCACCTTGCCTTTCATCCCGTAGGATATTGTCTTCTTTCAAGGCTCTCGGAAAACTTTGTCACACAACATGAAGTTTAATTGTACATACGGGCAGCCTCTTAAGGCCAGTTCAGTGTACCGTCAAGCAGCTTTCCGCGCTATATAAGGCTACATTTGTTGGCTCGAGATAAGCTTTGTTTATTTTATTCCACCGATTAGCTAGTACCGCGTCTTTATTTCTACAGTTTTATGGAGTTATTTTACGGTCACTGCGTGTGGTTTACATTTAGGTTACAGGTTTATATCACGTTTACAACTATATCACAGAACACATTGGCATGAAGGTTTGAAACTTTGAAAGCGCCGTGGGCGGCACAGCACTTACTCTTTCCTTTAACGAATTCCGAATGTTTGTGTCGTGCGGGGACGTGGTGTTGTCGGTGTCCGCGGGAGGCGACCGGGGTCCCGACTGCGACAAGGCAAAGGCACCACAACAAGGCACGCGCAGCGACCATGCTGCGACATCACTCGCGAAGCTACGCACACGACCGGCCGGCACTAACTTCCATCGTGTACTGGACCGCCCGGTTTGTGGAGCCTCGCGCGGCGCGGGCGCAGCCACAGACCCAGGCCTCCTCAGACCCGACAAGAAGGCTTGTCTTTGGGCGGGAAAACTTTGACGTTAGATTCTTCAGTGTGCCTTCTGATCATAACAAGCACTGCCTTGAAGGCTATAAAAGCCAAAGTCCATTCCAAGTTCACTTTTCTGTAAGTCCACTAAAACTTTAAGTAGAACTATTTATTTTAAATCAATTTAGCACTCAAGAAACGTTTGTAAAATAATCGCGAATAAAATAAAGAAAATAATTAACGCATAAACGGAATTCCTGTGACGCAGTATCAACAGTATCAACCCCGTCACGACGCACAAACTCACAAAATATCAATCACAAAGCTATACTAGACCGTGAGCTCGGCTCCGTCTCGTTTGCCACATCTACTACTTGTGACGGTCTACCTCTGCCCTCTCACGAGCACAGGTAAACGTCGAGAAGGACGCAGGTATGCGTCGCACTCGACACGCCGCGGTAGAAAAAAAAGCCACGTAACAAAAGTTTTTAATAACGCATTGTGCTCACCTAGTACAGATACGAACAAATTTTACTGATGGACAGACGAAAATGTAGCTTTTGGTCGTATCATGCACCTTTTGGTCGTATCATGCACCTTTTTTGGTCCGATTTCGTAATTAAAGTGTGTGATGTATTAGATTTTTTACTCGTTTAATATAGGCGCAGCATTGTTCGGTGCAACTTTTCTAGCAATAAGAACTTCAACTACTGTACTTTGAAATATACCCATAAAACTATCGAATAAGTTTTTTTTTAAATTTTAGAATAATATTCAAAAAAGGTCTGTTACATTTAAAAAGTTGTGTGACTTCTTGTCAATACACAGGATGTTCGATTCGCTGAAAAACAGGGTTGTCAATTAGCAAACAAAGTTTCAAAATAATTTGTCAAGTTCTTACAACACCTCGATGTTCGCGTTAAGTTTGGTCTAAGTGACGTCCCTGAAGCTAGCTTAACTCGGCTAGTGACTAATGTTACAGGTTCCCGTGGCACTATAATCGTTACCGTTGCACAACGTACGTAACTAGACAACGTTTACTATCCAATCTTTATTTATATCTATTTTATAGGTACAGGCTTTAGCCTTTAGCTATCATGTTTTTCTTGATCCTTTGAATTTCCTTAAACATTAATAACGGTCTTATTACAAAAAACTGCAAAAGTACTGGTTTAAACCAAGACTAAAAGGTCTAGGATTGTTACGGTAATAAAGCTAGTACTAGGTTTAAAACATGTTACGATTACAAAACGAAGACTATTCGAAGATCAGATACAGATAGTACCAAAGATAGTTCATGGTTCAAATATTGTCCATAGATAAAATACGAAAATGGCATTCTTTCATTCGTTCACTCAGGTTTTATTTGAAGCAACGTTCTGTTTCTATAAATGTTGATAATATAATAACACTTGAAATGCTTAAATAATTATTTATCAAATTTAAAATAGGTCATAAATTGTTCGTTCTTTATGTTACAATATATTGAACAAGCACAAGTTGTACTTTTGACGCGCTGTTTATAATCAAGTTGTCATATTTTTTAACACCTCTAGCGTAAAGTGGAGCGACTTACATTCGGCGCGGCGCGCGTAATTTGAGACCAATGTGATGTGATGCGTCTTATACTAATAACTAAATATGAAGTATTTGTATTCATTGTTTTTAACAATACTGTACATACGTGGTTTGTCGCGAGCACAGATTACAATTCTATATAATTAGTGAGTTACTTTTGCTTGGTTAAGTCGTGAGCTACATTATAAAATGGAACAACAAAAGAAAAACAACAAAATCCTTTTATATTAATATATAATTGACCCCCATCAGCATTTACTTTTTTTACTCTTATATGAGTACAGTCTATTGCCCCAATTACTGTAGGAAAATTAGCAATACTGCGGAATTTCCGAATGTTTTCTTCATTCATATAAAGTGATGGGCATTTTAATAAATCTTCGGGACATCCGTGACAAAATGACCGCTACCTTTTTACATGTTTTGCTGACAACTGGCTCAGACACACCATGTAAATCAGCTGTATCGTCTTGAATCTACGAATTAAACAATAATATTAGTTTATTTGCATTTTGTCTAATGTTAGGTTAGCATTGCCCAAGGTTACATACTTCATGGTGAGCCCAGTTGCGTAATGCGCGAATCCACTTGCACTTCAGGACTCAATGGGCATCCTCGAGAGTCGTGGGATAAATCCTCACGTAAAAGATCAACTATTTTTCCACCAAAACGTTTTGTAAACCTATACTTATATCTGAAATCTCCGTCACTCAATTCAAACGGATTCACACGATGACGATGTCTGTAAGATCGCCGAAACGGCTCCAGCATATCCAAATCTTCTTAATCTTTCAAATCCATCAAGTCGATCATGTTTTTTTTTATTATATAAAATAACAACAACCAAGACGCCTCGCAAACGTCAAATGAATTAGTAAAAAGGGTCTCGGAGGACTAACTTTAGTACTATAAATAGTTCTGGAACTAGTGATAAACTTCATTTAATAATAACGTTTTATTTAGTCATGGTTTAAACCTAATAACAATCCCAGTACTAAATTTAGATCGCGTTTTGGAATAAGACGGTAAGGGGTTTGTTTATTCATAAACGATGATTAAAGTTAAGGGACGTTCAAACGTCAAAAATGTATGGTTAAACAGTCGCTAATCATTACTTAACTTTAAGCAACGTTTATGAATAAAGGGGTTAGTTGTTGTAATCATTTTACAGTTCAAGCCTACTAATGTAAAAATATCTAAAAAATAAATGAAATATTTTTCTTTGAACTCTAAAAAGCATTCTCTCACTGAGTCAAACGTTTTTTGCAAAATTTCTGAATACATTATCAACTGCAAAATGAGTCTATCTATTTTGAAGCTTCGAGCTTTTGTAGCTACATATCTATAGCCAAATGCCGAGTCGATATAAAATAACCATGTAAATCGACCTCTTTCTCAGTTTTTGGAAACCTAGAAGCACTAGGTGCCTTCAGGATCGTACCTGTACTGTTTGCTGAACATGTTAAATCGTTGACTGCGCACATAACTTTCGTTTGCCCAGCTGTAAACTGTAAAATCTATGTATACGCCTTACACGAGTAGGTAATTATATTTTGGAGCCGTTTAGGGTTGAAACCCTAGGGCCGTGGGGCCGAGTGCTCATAGTTTGTTCAATGAAATCTCCAAACGGCTGTTTTACACTTACACCCAAGGGCTAGCTTTTACCTTGGTCAGGGGCTAAGCAATGCCACACAACGTGGCAATGCCGCCAGTCTTTTGGGTACATTACCAGCCGACAGCAATGCGGAGGAATTTTTCGACGCCATATTTTAGTTATTAATTGTTTATTTGTATACTTAGTTTTAATTAAGTAATATTAGTTAGGATTTCATTAGTTAATTAATAGTTAGTTGCATAATATATTATTTATAGTAACTTTAACAAAAAAAAAAATTACATTGTTAGTAGTACTTCGACTAAAAACTCACACTAATCAAACTGTCAACAAGTTTATGGTATAATACCATAAAGTCATGCCCACATTCGTATACGTCTTGTAATCACGCGTTACTAATAAGCATAATTTATTGATTTAATGATCAAATCCTTTACATCTACCGCTTAATTCCACATAGCGTTTGAAAATCGAAAACAGAGGTGCTCAATCTTCAGTCGGCGTAGCACAAGCACCGTAGCAAGTATACCGCCTAGAAAAAAGGTTGAACATGCCTGATTAAATGATTACTCGCATTTCTCAAACGACAAGCATCTCAGATAAATATATTATTATATATCTTTTATTTTAATAACCAGTTTGTTTTTATGTTATAATTCTTTATTTCTCTAGATACCTTGGTTCGCTTTTGTTATTTTTATACCTATATGCAAGTAATAGCGATTTTAAATAGACTCCGATGAGTAACACAAGGTTTATCACTGACGTTATTTTTATTATAAAAATATTCATTAATGTCCTTAATTGCAATTCAATCCTGTTTGTTCAATGTTTTTATTATTATTTGACGCTGTATAGCTAAGCGGTGTGAAGCCAGCGATTGCTGGAAGCCTGGCTACGATTGGGCTATAATTGTTCTGTAAAATGCCCATTTAATTTTTAGCGTGGAGGGAGACAACTCTCCTACTGGTGTTACTTAACAGTGAAGTGCAAACACCTTCCCGTTACACAGGGGAGTTTATGTGATATGTTTGATACTCATGGCTAAGTAATAACAGCCGCACGGGTCGATCCACCAGGTTAAGCTACACTTGCCGGAGTTGGTCCGTGGATGGGTGACCATCTTTACATACCAAGACTCCTTCGTGCCTCGGAAAGCAAGTAAAGCCGTTAGTCCCGGCTGTCATTCGTGGATCTTTGACAGTCGTTACGGTTCGTCAGAAGCCCGAGTCTGACCACCAAGAGTCTTACCAAGGAGTTTCGTAGTTACTGGGTTGCGGAGATCAGATAGGTATTCAGCTGCATCCGGTTAGACTGGTAGCCGACCCCAACATAGTTGGGAAAAAGCTAGGCAGATGATGAATAGCTTTAAGACTTTTAAGATAATCAATCAATGCTTAACTAACCGAAAGATAGAATTCATCATCTCTAAATTCCCAAGTTAAGTATCTACGTACGCCAACGATCCTGGCACTATCGACTACATTTTGTCATTTGGCGATCTATTCTATAACAACCTCACGAGAAGCATTAGGATATGAAGTGAGCTGCCAATAGTGTCATAAGGTGGAATGACAGCTCACTTCACCTGAGTTTTCAGGGTGAGATTTTTACAGAAGGGAAAGAATATACCCACCTAAAAACTTTTTCAAATTCCGATGCCAATAGGAACTGGTCCAAAATTAACTTGCTAGAATTTATGTACCTAATAACAAGTGAAACTAAATAAAAGCTATTAAAAATTACAATAATTTTACATTAAGTATATTAAATTAAAATAATCAATGATTTTTCTATTTCGATACCATTTTTTAGAATCTTGTTTATTGAATTATTGGCTTTCGCTTTAAGTCTACTAATAAAATATAAGTAACATAAAAATAATTCTCCCTCCACTAGTAAAATATATTCTCCAATTTACATAAAATTTTCAAATCTATTCATATTCATCAGTATAAAATTTATATTACGCGATTAAAATTAATAACAAGCGTGGACATAAATAGTAAAGTTAGTATCGTTGGCCAAATAGTCATGTGCTGGTAATTTACAGGTTTACTGCCTAACGGTATAAGGTTCTGTGAAATATTATTACTTAACTTCAGAAATATTAATACAAAGGAATAATATTTATTGCTCTTTTCATCTTTATGTACATACTAGTTGCGCCCCTCGGTTTCTCCCGCGTAAGTCTTGGTCCCATGGGAATATCGGGATAAAAAGTATCCTATGTCCTATTCCAGGTCATGGTCTACCCATGTGCCAAATTTCATCCAAATCCGTTCAGCCGTTTAAGCGTGAAAGCGTAACAAACAAACTGACTTTCGCATTTATAATATTAGTTAAGATTGTTATGTGATCGTGTATACCACCCTCATAGTCTCCTGAAAAACAAATCAACGTGTCACGGTGTTTCCTGAAAGAATTCTAAGCATTTAGGAGAGTATCCTATAGGTATATAAGTAAGACTTGGTTGTAACTGAAACAGGCAAATTATGATTTCGAGAAGCTTTTAACAATCAGTGAATGAATTTTGAGACCTTCAAACTACTCGTAACTACTTATCTTGGAAATACACGACGTCATGATTGTAAAGTCAAAGTCAAATAATTTATTTCAAATAGGCACTAATTATGGCACTTTTGAACGTCAAAAAAACAAAGAAATAGAACTGATTCTAGCTGCCCCTTCCAAAAGGTAGTTTCGTATGGAGAAGAATGAACAAGAAACTCCACCGTTACTTCTTTTTAATTGTTTTACAATATTTTGTGAACATGGATTACATAATTATTATATGTGAAGATGATGCACCTAGAATAAGAATACTTTACCAAAATAAGTAAAAAGAATTAAAAATGGAGCAATGACAAGTAAATTAATTGATGGTGCTCACATATTTACAAACATTGTAAAACTAAACGATATCACAATACTTCTAACATGTACCTAACTGTGTATTCGTATGGAAGCAGCTTAAAGTGGGATTCATGAATATACGGTTCAAGCGCCACTTTTAAAAACAAACCTCCAGGTCTTTAATACCTTCGCAAACATTATAAACGACCAGTGGACATTAAGCTACAGTATTTATAGTGTAATGTATCAATTACGTTATTTACCAACTTAGATTATATTGTGGACACAGATAGCGAGCGCGCGTTGAACTCTTTACGAAAGTCGAGATCTGATACTAACCACGAGAATCTTGCTAACCGCACTGTGCGTCGACATCGCTTCACTCCGCATCCATTGACGGCCGCATTTGGACGCGTCATGTAATCATCCGTGCCGAGAAGTCAATGTATGTGAAACTTGAAAGTTGTCGCGTATAACGGATTCGCGGAATGAATGTTTGGTCAGTCGTTGAGTCGTAGCGGGTTCACCTCACATTCCTGAACTATAGAGCCTTCACGGTCTAGAATGCTCTTACAAATCTCTCCGATGTGTTAGATGTAGTACCGATGTATCGATATATCGGACAATGGTAATGCAACGAATCGATTTAGAATTTTAATCGATATTTATCGTTAAATGCAAGATGTCTTTTTGCCATTAATGTTTTTAAATGTGTTCAAGAATTTTCAACTATTCGTGAAGTACAGGTTTTTATTTGTTGCACAGTTGGTTTATAATAAGTATGAAGAATTAACTTGAGTAAGTAATAGTGGATTTTTTGGTGAGGTATTTTTCAGAAGGTAGACAATTCAAACACATTTTGGTGGTTAGTAGATCCAAAGTTGCTTATTGGACATTTCATGACTTCGACTTGTTTTCCTTTATTTAACAAACACACAAGAGTGTGAATCTATATAAATCGGCAGAATATAAAAATCTATCTTCTAGAAGCCACTGCCATTTTAGCATAATGTTCTCATAAAATAACCAACACGTTTACTGACAACGTGTGTTCACCATACAACTCCAATTTCTACTTCCCAGTGAGATATTACCAACATAATTGTGCTGGCAGCCTTGTACTTGTAGCGGAAGCTGAAAGCTCATTATTGCATGTGTTGTGTGTATGTTTCTGTTGGCAGCCCTTATGCTACGCCGGCGTACGCCTACAGGTTAGTTCGCCTCGTCAAGCTGCCAATAAAATATCGGTTAAACTACATAATATGAAGCGTGTCTTATTTAAATTGGTACAGTACAACTATTTTCTTAATGTCCTTTGGCAAACTTCATGTTTCGTCAGTAGTTGGATTTCTATCAGTTGCCCTTTGCACTTGGTGTAGACCGGATTCTCGCAATGGACTTCCAAGTCGATTCGACGAAGTTTGCCGAGGGATATTAAGAAAAAAGTTGTACTGCACTTGAGTATCGTCCAGAGTATAATACTCAATACTCAATACTCAATTTTTATTGCATTCCATATGTTACATAGATGGTACAGTAAATAAAAGATCGATATGGACCCTGTCGGGCACAGCAAAATTAGGAGAGAGGAAGAGGGCTAAGCAGAAATGTAATATTATTATAAATTATTAGATGTGTTTAATTATGTAGGTAATATATTATTAGGATAGTATAAATAGGTATAGTATATTAGTTATTTTTATTTTATGTATTGAATAAGAATAATCTAGGTAATTATTATGAAATTAATAAGTAGAAGTATTTTCATTATTATTAAATTATTTTGTTATTTATGTATTCATATTTTCATATTTATATTTGATTTTCTATATTCCATATTATATATATTTCATAATGTTTGGTGTTTATGAGGGTAAATAATTTTATTTTGCAGTCGATTTATCATCCAAGAACTCCTTTACTGAGTAGTATGACTTGGATTTCAAAAAATGTTTCAGTAATTGTGTTATTATCATCTATATGAGAATGAAAATAGGGTCAAATGATATAAATAGGTCTTACTATTAATCGTGGAAATAACTAACTATAGCAGGAAGACACATATTGGAATTTATTCAGTTAAAGTGATCAAGGTGGTACTAGACTGTCGGTTGGCGTATTAACTTGATTAGAACAATACTCAATCTTTAATGATATCTAACAGGTGCCGTATTATGAAGTATTAATGCCACCATTTTTCCAGTGTGAGAGAGAGACGGAGCTATACACGGCCGCTAGCACCATCCCGTTTTCGCAGTGGAATAATGATGGCACTAATACTTCATAATACTACCTCAGATTTGATACCAACGGCATCATTCAGGAAGAGTTAAAATAACGTTTTTTTGTTTTTTATATGAAGTCGAAGAGTTTCTCAATTCAGCACGTGTTCGATTCGCGACTCCGCAAGTTCACATTTTTACAAAGTATCAAAGCACTCGACTGACATAGCTCAACCTGTCTTATAAAACATACTGAAACTCTCCAACACGGGTTTCAATACTACGCCATTTTATTCCAAACTCAGCAAACAAAACATTATTAAGGATTACAAGTAAAGCACGGGGTTCTACCTGCGCGTGAGCACAATAGTGAAATCAAAGCGCCATTGTGGCGTTACAATGCAGTCAAGTGGTTGGAGTGGCTTTGTTGGTACCGTCCTCTAAAAGTGTCTGTTGCTATACTCATAAAAGAATTAGATAGTGTACTTTTTAGTTGCCAATTTTTCGAGATAGAGATTAAACTACGGATGATGTACATTTTAGGAGATTTTGTATTTAGTTTAGCTGTAGTATCGTTTTACTTTAAGCTCAAGAGTCAAATGTTATCAAACAACACAGGCGTCAGTTGGAAGTGCATTTTTAACGATACGCTTATCATATGTAAGGAAAATCTAATATAGATACTTACCTATTAACTAGCCTTTGAAAATGCCTGATTTCTGTTCGACTCCAAGGACCAGATATAAGCTAAGGTTTTGAACAAAGCTAGAAAGTGCGAGTAAAACGCTTGTCTAGATATTATGAATCAATCATTCAACTCTAATCAAAATTGGGACTATTAGACATTCCGCACATGAGAAACAAACAGTTTTTTTTATATGAGTGCACTGCATACTGCTCTCAAAACAGCGAAGCAAAACACTGAGAAAACCGACATGTCCTAGAACCAAAAATTCGAAGACGTGTGACATCTAACAACCTGCACTTGGCCCGCATGGTGGATTATGACCCACACTCTCGCACCGAGAGCCTGTATAGAGCAGTGAGCACATTATAGGCTGCTTATATGCTTATTTAAATCCTGTGCTTTCTCTCTGTGTCCAGAGATTTAGACTATCTCTCTCCTACAGATTGTCGGCGATGTCTCGAACACTAAGGTTGCTTCCCACGATTTAGTTACGGGTTTATCGCGTCTGGTGACAACCAGCGACAAGCCGCAATCTAAGCAATTCCAATTCAGCATCGTGGTTATAGACATGGTAGATATAGCTCCTATTTTAATTTAAAGGCCAGGCTAGTCTAGGCACTGGGATGGTAAACTGACTGGCTGATTTATTTGGGTCATGTGTCTCGTTTGTAGCAGTTCTTTTGGCTTTTACTAGTAATAGTCTGACTTGGTGATTCCTGTATAATTAAATACCTGTATTTTTTTGGGATAGTTCATAATATTTATTATATTATAACAATAACAGGTAATTTCATGAGACTTGAGCTGTTTGCGGTATAAACTCAATTTCTTATGTAGGTATGTCAATTCTCTTGTCAAATCTAGTATTTGGAAATTCACTCGATACATTAAAATCTAAATAGCTAATACACACAAACGCACAATTAAAATTCCTAAATAAATCAATGCGTCAGTTCACATTGATTAAAGAAACTGCCCTCACATTTAAAATTCTTTAGAAGTGCCTCAAGTACCCAAGCTTCATATTAATTAATTGTTTTTATTACTTAAGCCCAAATTGCTATATTAACACTAACACGTATGTTATAAACAAAATCGGTTGTTTGTATTCAGTGTGGACTGTAGGAGGGGAACTACCGAAATGGTTGTACTAGTGGTCGACTAGTATTATTTATTATACGGGTGGTCCTTTTACTAAATGCTTTGGCGATCAAAGCTTTGGTTGTTCTACATACCTAACCGTGTTTTGAGTGTGCAACGATTTTCATTATTCAACTACTTACGTTATTAATAAGCCTTTGATCGCTTGGAGGTAAGTCGTCATCAATTTTTTGAGGGTCATATAAAGACAACGGGTTCTTATAAATTTAAGCAGTAGTGAATATTTTTAAGAACCCACACAAATAAAACGGAATGTAGAATAATAAAATGATTTATTTTTAGTATTCTAATTTTTAGTATTCGAGTTGCGAAAATAGCTTGTAATTTAAAATAATATTACGAGTCTATTAGCCTGATATATTACAAATTATATGTTATTCAATGGCGAACTACATACAATCAACATTTTAATCACCTGCTTTTATGGCCTGACATCTAAAAGATTAGTATTAAATTCGTGAAAAAAGGCATCTCTAAGTATAATTATATTAGCAACATTCCTAACAAGATTTTTTCATTTAAATTGGTGTCAAAACTTGCCAAAAATGCCATTAGAAACCTGTATGTTGCTTAATGAACTTTGTGACATACATCTGTCAAACCACCGAAAATTAATGTTTCAATTAAAGATGCATTAGTCATCAATTAATTTTAAATAAACAATTATTTTATATTGTATGCCTCCAGTACGTCAAAAATTACTTATGGCCTGATGCAATCAAATTTTAAGGCCCAATAACAATTCTTGAAATTGAAACTCAGGTTGTGTGGCGTGGAAAATAAACGAGCCAGCGACGAAGGCAACAGACGCGGCCGCCACCTAGAGACATTAAAAATTATGTTTCTGATCATTAATACCAAACGTAGAAACTTAATAATTGCCGCCTATTATACATGTTGTAATAAAAAATGCATTCTTGGATTCCAGCCAGTATCCCACTGCGACGGGGTTGGAGATTCGAGTTTATGATGTACGATCTTATTTGTCTGACAACCAAAAGTGAACCGTCTTCCCTACACAATAGGAACCAAGTCAACAGGTATGTGTTGACTGTGCATAAAATACGATACGGTGTTCATAATAAAGAATAAGTTTGAGTGTTCGAAATGTAAAGAAATCAAAGGGCGAAGCATCTGCCACCCCCGACTGCTCGTCGTAATCGTATCAATAAGTTACGCCGCAAGTTAATTTTTATCGATATCAATCGATCATAATGTCGTGCGTTAACGATACCATCAGATTCGTTCCTTTTGATTTGAAAGTCGAGTGTTTTATAATTACAAACGATAGAGTTTTGAGTTTTTATAAAAAGTTGATCCTTATCAGTGATTTGTTATTTGTGAGCGAACCACAAATTAAGGTACTTAATTATAAATCTATCCGGCGGTCGCTTGAGGCGGTTCACACTCGCCTGAATGAGAAATCTTCGAAATTGTTTGAAGCGACTCAACCGAGCAATCAATACGATGCAAGTCTGGATAACATACCCAACATGGATAAGCAGATAAACGTTGAAAAGAATTACGCAGTTTAAAATTAGTTATCTTGGAGATATACAAAGAAGAGAGAGCGATGCACAAAGCTATGCAAGGATCACTCAGAATGCATTTGTACAGAAGATATGCATCAAGTTGCTTGCATGTGTTCTCTGAGCAATTCTCATGGTAATGCGTGGCATCCGAGGCATCATCGCACTCGGGTTTTGGGTTCCTGAAGTCTCAGGCCTCATCACTACATATTATAAAACAAAGTCCTCCGCCGCGTCTGTCTGTCTGTCTGTTCGCGATAAACTCAAAAACTACTGCACCGATTTTCATGCTGTTTTCACCAATGGATTCTCGTGGAAGATTTTAGTACATAATTTGTCAAGCGGGCGAAGCCGCGGGCATCAGCTAGTGGGAAATAAAATAGGTACCTACGACTAAATTACTATACAGTATGATCTTCTCCTTCCTTAGCTATAAATGGTATTTATGTTCGCGAGATTGATTTGGAGAAGAAAAACCTTTAACTTATGCAAACATATATTGAAAACCATCTATACAAATCATCCTTTACTATACTTATTGAATTTGAGAAACGTTGAAACGGGTTCGTAATATCAAATTGCATATTACAGAATCGCATGTGTTTATTTTTTCAACACTACTGAAGTCACGTTCAGGCTGTCTGCGCGCGCATACATTAAGTTTATGACTTGAAAATCAGAGCCCATCGCTTCACCACAACAAGTACAACGATCGCATGTCGCTGATAAATACACTACTGAAATTATAAACGTCTTGACAGATGCACTTCTGACATACAGGCGAACAAAGGGCCCGTTCGCACGCTCGCCACAAAACCACGTTTTTTGTACAAGCCTCCGAACGGAATCTAAACGCGAATCACATTGTGGGATCCTGCCTTCTTATTTCAAATTTTAGTTTTTTTTCCTATTGGCTACTTGGAAATGTGGCCAATGTCTTACACTTAATTTTCTGAGACAACGATTAAATTAAAATGAGGTTTTTTGACAAATTGACTGTAGTGAGAACAGTTTAGTTTTGACTTGAGTCATTAGAGTTTACCGTTATAATGGTGTGTGTCGCGGTTTAGATTTTTAAACTGTTATTATATTTAGAAATAAAATTATACTTACATACTTTTTTCTAAATAGTCCTAATAATTGAAGTTAACAGTGAAGCGTAGCGCTACGCGTTACGTAGCTCTGCGTAGGCTTGTTTATAAGTATGGGGTAGTAAAGTGCTTTAGTGAAGTTTATCAAGGCCTTTCTACGAGTGTTGGCTTTGAAAACTTAAGAGATCACGTATAGATAATTATAGGTACGAGTCGAAAATTATCTCTAAGATTCATATCAGTTTACAACTTTATACTGCATTGCCAAATCAGCTCAAAAAAATGCAGCTGACCTATATTACACAGTCATTCTTATCGCTCATATATAAGTTGAGTAAACTCCTTAACGAGATTTTTAATGGCTAGCAACTATTAGAGTTGTGTGTAGAGTATTATCCTCTTATCTCATCCATCTGAGTTCTGTTACTGATAGCGAATTGGGTTGTACCTACTTAGAATTTTTGTTAATTCTGGTAAACAGATTTTCAATTTGGATTTTTGAGTACAGAAATTGAACATGAAAATTTGCGGATTTTGCTTACTTATTAGAACCGGTAAATCATAGCAGGTAAAGAAGGTAGGTGTTTATTTATTATTTTAAAAAAACTGGGCCTTTCTCACATGTGACCGACTAAAACAGAGTATTTAAGTAGGTAATGCTACTTAATATAGAGCAGTACAAGAAAGTGCAAAGAGTGACATAACCAAGGCTAAATATTCGCTCTCAACTGACAGACGGTCATAAATCGTTGACGTAAAAACGAGCGTTATGCCACACCACTCGACGACCAAGTGGACGATTAAAATCAAAAATAAAACTACAACACGGCGTGCTTTTGTCTTACTCGTGTCTACAACAGGCTTTTATCTGTTGGACGCCGGTGCCCGTTCCTTATATTTGAAAAAAAAAAAGTTCGAAGGAGCGATGGCGCGCGCAGCGCAGGTAACTCGGCCATTTTGCTTCACGTTTTTATTGCTATTCTTTTTCAATAATCCGCATGTTTTATGGCTTGTAAGGTAGTTTGTTACGATTCGAGGTTACTAATTAAGTAACGGGAAACACCAGTAGCAGGAAATATTCATTATCAGAACGATTTTTGGGGCTCCATGCCTCGGGGTGCTACGGAACGGCTTTTACTTTCGTTGGCCCATTTAAAAATAAACATTGAATAAATGTTACATGGTCAGAATACATTCGTCAATATTAGGACTTAGCAGAGGTCCACAGTCAGTGGCTTAATTTTAAAATCGGACAGAAGGACTAATTTGTTTGGAACCCTGTAAATAAATCTGTGTGAGTAACTCCGCACCCTAAATGCGTAACACCCTATCAATCACAATCTGTTTCATTTTGACAGTTCAGCAACATTCATAGCGTTATTTACGGTGTTGAGAAGATAAAATTCGAACATTATGAAGCAATGGATTAGCAAATATCCTTCAAAATGATTCAGATTTAGGATGCTGGTCGTCAATTATTGTCATGACATTGGATGAGACGCAGAACAAAATAAGGCAGCCTTAGGCAGCTATTAATTAGACTTAGAATTGAACTAAGCATGAATTCCAACAATAAAACGAAGGCTAAATTCTTTATATCACATTGGCTTCAACTTTTTCTCCACGTTCGAAAGATAGCTATTATAAAACTCTTAGTTAATAATATCTTCGGAGGTGGCGCGATAAACGGGTCTTCGTCCAACATACCATTAATGATTATCATCTAACGTAATCATTAGGTACCAAAAATGCATCCTCGTAGCAAACAGGAAACATAATATTTACCTACCGACATTTTTTATGTTAATTTAAAAGTCGCATATGTAAAAAATCTCATTTATTTTATTATACGCGTAATTCTCAATTTCCTGTGATTAAACACGATTATACTCTGATGAATAACTCATTAATGTAGTTTTATTTTATTGTGACTGAGGTCTATTTGGCAGAAGAAACTTATGGACAAAGGTGGATACGCTAAGGTATCCCGCAAAATCCAAATTTTCTTAAGTTTTTTGCAATTTGCAAGTCAGTGTCAGGTTGTATGTTGATCAAAATATGATTCGCGACCGTAAAAAATATGTATTTACAGAATTATAATTATTATCATCTTAATTAGAATCATAAATTCTCTCACAAAACTCTCTAAGTTAGAATTGACCTCAAATGTCATTTCATGAAATAGGCATTCAATTAATTTGAAGTTAGAGAGTTATATTGATGATTTTAAGGATTATACTCTCTGTTACGATCGCGAATCATATTTTAATCAACATAAAACCTAAAACTGTTCTGAAAATTGCAAAAAACGTAAGGAAATTTGGATTCTTCGGGCTACCCTTTTTTTTTTGCAGGGTGAGAAATCATCCAATTACTTCTCCCGCTCTGGGCGAAACGGAAGGGCGTGTCAGACTATTACTGACTAAAACCCACCCGTGTTCCTTCAGTTGCCTGTTGCCAAGGTCCCGGTATCCCTTTCGGACTTTCCCGCAACCCTGGCAGGCATCGGTCCTACCGGACCCCGTCAATTGTGCTGACATCTCTTTGAGGCGCGCGTGGAACACGACGCGCCATCTACCCGGGCCTGGTCCTTATCGGATGGCGAGCTTCCTCAGGCTACCCTGGCGCTTTTGCCATAACTAACCGTAGTTTTACTTAAATAGATTTGTCCTTTTCCAAAGTTTTCATAACCAATTTTCTACGACACACTTTTCAAAGTGTAATAATTGGTCCTTGCTCAACTTATTGCACGTGTTAATTAATTAGAAACAATTGCTTATTCCTAGGGATTATCGAATTGAAGTGTTTCTTTGAAATATATTATTGAAGGCAGAAAGCTAGTAAATAAATAAAAATCAATTAAGAAAGTCAGATGCATTCGGGTACTAAACCCACTATGATTTCTCATTAAAAATGTCTTAGATATTAAATTCAGACATCCAAATTTAACATACCTGGGTGCCAATGTCCGGCTTTCTCCTGAAGTATGTAGGAGTCAGCTGTCAATAATTTGTAAAGCATGCATATGGATTTTCATGTTTGGTGCGTTTTTACTACGTAAATGAAGGAATATTTTAGTATTTTAATTTTAATTGCAGATTAAATAACATAGGGAGATAGGAGAAATCATAGCCATGAATTAAAAATAAAGTTATTAATCCTACTAATATTATAAATGTGAAAGTTTGTGTTTGTGTGTTTGGATATTTGTTACTCAATCACGCAAAAACGGCTGAATGGATTTGGATGAAATTTGGCAAACAGATAGTTTATAACCTGGATTAACACATAGGATACTTTTTATTCCGATATTCCCACGAGATCGAGACTTACGCGGGTGAAACCGCGGGGCGCAGCTAGTTGATATATAAATCAAGATCATAATAATTTTTTCAATTCAAGATGGCGTCGTTTGACTAAGCTAATATTTTCTGATTGATTACCGTATGAATGCGGATGTTCCTCGTATTGAATGTACATTGTACAGATGTGCGCAAACTCGATTACATACAATTCTTCATTAACGTCCACGTTTCCTTGTATGTACACTTGCAATGAAACATTTATATTCTTTACATTATTAATTTAATGATGACCTAGGAAGATAGATTAGTGACGATAGTACCAGGCTTAGAAAAGTAATCCATTTTTGTCTTGCTTGCAGGAGGGAAAAATATCCCTGTTAACGAAATGCTAGCAAAGACTTGATAGATGAGGAGAAGCAAGATAGACACAAAAAGCATGACACAGAGGGAAAAAGATAGTGAATGTAACAGGACTGAAAATGATGATGATGACAATGAAGATACACACAATTTGAATGACACGAAGTTGTGGACAAGTTCGACGTTAAACAAGGAATGATTGCCTTAAAATGCTATGAATGATGATCATGAAGATGATGGTGATGGTAATGGTTACCGTATAAACCTTGCTGCATCCGAGGGCGTCGTTCCGTAGATGCTTGAAATAAAATCAAAAATAGATGAGCATTTTTGAACAAGAACCACGTATAACTAGAATAAAAATAATAAAATGAAAGGTCTAGTTTCTAATATCTGGAACAGATACCGATATTTTAGGGCAACGGACATCAACCCAAATAAGGGTTGGTGAATGTGGTGATATTATGTTATAATTTATAACTTAAGGATCAGGTCTGAGTCTGGTAAGTATAATAAGTTATGCTTAAATTTACTTGACCTGACCGGGTTTAAAGTTATAAACATGAACATTCCGATTAGAGAAAGCTTTGCCTATTCAATTCAGAATTAAAAATCATCATAAAATTACATCCTGTTGCAAAAGAAGAAATTGATGTTGATGAGCAAAACTGGAATTTTGCAACACTAGTGAGAAAAAGCGAAAACGAGAAAAAGTTAGAAAAATACTGGTATTCAGCTGCATCCAGTGAGACGGAGTGGTGGCCCAGTGGTAACGGCCCCGACTTATAGGTCGTGTGTTCGCGTAAGGCTTTACTTTATGTAAATTATTTCATCACCACTGCTCTCAAAACGGTGAAGGAAAACATTGTGAGGAAACTAGCATACAGCCCTAGACACAAAAATTCGGAGTCACGTGACATCTACCAACTCGCAATGTGCCCGCGTGGTAGATTACAGCCCACTCCTTCTCGAAGAGAGGAGGCCTGTGTCCCAGCATTGGGAACATTATAGGCTGATTATCAGGTGAGACTGGAAGACGACCCCAACATAGTTGGGAAAAGGCTGGGCAGATGATGAGTGAAAAAAAGCTCACAGCCAGAGAAAATAGGAGACCAGAGTTGTAAAAAGAGGAGAGCTACCCTCGATATGTTAAAGCTTGATCTGCAAATTAATCACTCTGCAGTCAAATCTCATTTCAACTAAACATACAGTATAATGGAAGGTAATAATTGAAGAAGAGAGAGAAACAGAATAGTACATCAGAATTTAATAGGGAAATCAAGCAAACAAAAAAAGTAAAGTTAAACTTACCGTTTTGGTTACGGAAGGATCCAGGTAAATGGACTGCTTACGCAAAATCAGAAACAGATACATGTTAGTATTAGAAATATATATGTCGCAGTAAGATGATTAAAGCCGTGATATACTTATATGCCTAGGGATATAGTTATCGACCACGATCTAGTAATATAAATATTAGGTCACTCCGACCAAATAGGTTAGGTTAGAACCGTGACCAACTACGCGCGAGCCGTGCGAGCGAGCGGTGCCGCGGCAGGCAGCGGTCGGCGAGTGCTTCGTCGAAATTGGTCGCAGTAACTAAATTAAGGCACTCCGACAGTTATCAACAATTATCAAAGTGACTATTTCACATTTTTATATGTTAGAATTTGTATCTGTTACTTCCACACTGGATTTTTTTAGTCCCAGATAAATCCAAAATCGGTCCTAAGTACAAATAGTGCAGTCAGGAATACAGTTCTCCCTTAGTAAGGCTTTAAAGCTTGCAGAATTTATGGTAATATTCCTAGGTCGTGCACATAGTGGTTAATGTCAAATTATTTTCACTGCTCGCTCCCTTCCATTGGGTAGGTAATCACTGTAAATGTAGCTACCAAGTTCTAGTGTTCTCCGTGACTCGATAGTGTGATATCGATATCGTAGTTCGTAATAATAATGACATTAAAGGACTACCGATTGCATGTTTTGTTAGTATTAAGTATAATGGCTATATTATGGTTGATATACATACCGTATGAGTTTATCTTTTAGACTTCTTTATTTGGGAAAACGTACTTCAATTAGTAGGTTATCTTATATTTAATAGGCTAATTTAGTAGTAATTTCACTTACCCTTATGGAAGTATCGCTGTCCTGTAGCTGCTTGCGCATAATAAGAAAAGGACACATGTTAGTATGGGCTATTACAGTTGCAAAAACAGTACAAGTCATAGAAAAGGGGAAAGTAGGTACAAACAAATTATAAACACTGCTTTGTATCGATGAATAAAGTAAGGGAAGGGCCCATCACTAGACATCAAGCAAAATGAGATATATCAAAAGATTTTTGTCGGCAAGATGTTGGTGCAGTTTTATCATGTAAGTACCTCACGGCGCCGGCGCCGGTTATCCATCGTGGTCGAATACTTGAACACATTATTAAAACACCCTTTATTGATGATTTAGTTAACGAAAAGTCGCGGATTTTTTGGAAAAAATTGGTCCATTTGGTCAACGGTTTATAGATAGTTGCTGTCATATAAGCACTCAAATTGTAAACGAAAACGGAAAATTTGACAAAATAAAATATTAGCAAATTAAAAATTAAAAATTTGTTCATACAACAAATATATTAGACGAATGACTATTATGTACCTACTACGTATCTCCTATTATAAATTAATTATCTTGAGATGTTGACAATGGCACAGAATATTTTCAAGGACTAGATGGTAACCGCGAAACAGTCTTTACAGGTGACAAATACAGTGTATTATGAATTATTATAGAATTTACAAACAGCACTCAGCAGCCATAATAACGTTGCATGAATTAAACTTAGTGAAACTATTTTCTCTTTTGAAAAGTAAAGACGAAACTAAAAATAATTTTCTTAAAAAAAAAAACATTTTCATGCGGAAAATGTTTATTTTCCGCCTGATGAATTTTTTAATTACTATATAAGCATGGCATAACAACTGCAGAAAAGTAATATGTAATAGACTAACAGTGTTCCTGGGTTTCAATATCTGGGTATCAATGTTTCAATATTCATAGTGCAGCAGCTATACTTATTTAAGTTTTAAACCAAGCTCGGTAAATGTTAAACGTTGCTCCATACGTAAACAGGCATGTAGGAACGTCTACCAAGTACAAATACCCAACATTACTGGTATCCATAAACTAGAGAGGGGCATAATAAAGGTCTGCATGAGAAATGGTAGCAGGTAGGGTCTCCGGCGGCACTTCGTGAAGACGTTTGCACGCCTCGTCACGAGCGAGCCCCGAGCCGCGAGCTTGACGTCCATCATACTGATGGGAGGCACCAAATTAGGGCTCTAAAGCAACGACCACCACTGTACTCACTGTAATTATAGCACTTTTGACTGGACCAGTAATAAGAACTGCTAAATATGGCTAATGTGACTAAAGAATGATATCTCATACTTTTATGACCAGATTAGTGTTAAACAGACTATCTCAACAAAATTACGTTGAATTTTTCTTTCAGTTTCATCAGACGTTTTTATTATTCGGTTCGAGCGAATAAATAGGCACGATGCTGGGGATTAGAGTGTAAAACACTCCACATTTACTTTCTTATCAACTAAACAGTTGATAAGAAAGTAAATTGATTGTCACGAGAGTGCTCTTTGTTCCTCAATGTTCAAATAGCATTGTCATTTATTTTTGCGTCAAACGAGATTATATAATATTTACATTAATTACAGATTACAAATATTAACAAGAATGATAAAAGTTGACATGTTAATCATACCTTGTACGAGAATGTTTAAATAATTAAAACAACAGAGGTAAGTGTCAGTAACGTCAGCACCATGGTTCGGTTAACATTAGCTACTATTTCCAAACATCTAACTGAAGATGTTATAGACAAAGTTTTCAAATTAAAGACGAAAAGTGAGGACAATGTCCAAACTGTTAAAATTACAAGAGCGGCACCAGCAGGGGAGGGCCTCATAAGCGCTGTGTACCGGATCCAAGTGACTGGCAAGAATCATACAGCCAAATTCATCGCTAAAGGACTAGTAAATGACCCTCTAATGCGAAAATCTCTTGACTGCCATACGTACTTTAAAAGGGAAGCTTTATTTTTCTCGACCTTTTTACCCATCTTGTGCGAGATCCAGAAGACTTCTGGTGCAAAAGAGAGGATCCAGAACTATCTGCCAAAATGCTACGGATGCCATCTCGATGGCAAAGACGATTATATATTGATGGAAGACTTGTCTGAGAAAGAATGTTCGTCTATATCTGAACATATTACTTTAAACGAAAGGAATTTGACTCTCAAATCTTTGGCACATTTCCACGCTGTGTCCTTTGCTCTGCGAATTAAAAAACCTGATACCTTTGCGAAACTTGCGAATGGACTTAATGAAGTTTATTATAATGATAATAATAGAAACTGGTATGCGAACTATCTCCAGGACGCCATAAACATTGATAGAAAAGTGCTTGGAGAATTTGAAGCTCCTGAAAGCGTTTATTATCAGAGATTTAACGCCGCAGTTAATGATGATGTTTACGGACAATTGATACGGATCGTTAACAGTCGGGGTGATCACCCCGTGTTTAATCACGGAGATGCTTGGTGTCCCAACTTCATGTGCTGCAAAGATACATCTGTCGCTATCGATTTTCAATTATTGAGATGTGCTTCTCCCGCCACCGATTTGTCTTATTTTATACTAATGTGTGGCAACCTGTGTCGTAATAAAGAAGAATTTCAGGAGGCCGTCGACGTTTACTACAAGTCTTTGGAGTATTATCTGACAGACATGGGGATCGATGCAAGTAAGGCTTTTTCATTTGACATGTTAAAAGAAGAGTTGAAAAAGTATGGTTCTTTTGGATTACTAGCATCAGTCACAGCGTTTCCCCTTTTGGCCAACGAACGCTGCGACACCCTGCAGTCCTGTGAAATGAAGTACTCCGGCTTTGACCGCATACCGCTTCAGGAAATTTGGCCATTGACTGCAATTAAACAAGAGGAACACAAGATACGGCTTGTGAACGCTGTTCGTGTTGCTATAGAAGTTGGACTAATCTGAATTCAACTAATGTTAAATAATAAAAAAGTTCGTTATTATCTCAGTGTTTCTTGTCTATCACGACTTGGGTGCAGCGCACTTAACAGAACAGTTAAAGTTAAAATCATCTCTCAACCACCAACCTCGCAAACTGATTTGTGTAGAGATTCTACACAAAAACACCTGTATCTATATAGATAAGTCTTTAGATGAGTCGGCAATACATTGGAATGTTCGGATTCGTGACCGCTAGACAGCCGAAAACTAATTATCGCGCGGTGTCGAAGTGTTCGGAGCTCGGACGAGACTCGTGTGTATCGAATAGACTAGCATACAACTTACGTTTTTAACCGGCCTATTAACATTGGTGATTTTTTTTACTTTTCTCGGTTCTGTTTACAGCCGGTACGTATTGCTACCTCGTGAATTAATAAAGGACTTAAAATAACATCCAGTGATAACGATTGAAATCCAGTCTTGAATTATACGGTCGATGAAGTAAGTGCCTTCGTCACAGTAACAGATGCACATTGCACACGTAAACAGAAAGTGCTCTAAGGTGGCAATTATTTAAGCGGCCTCCTGAGTGGGGACTCGTTACAAGGTGTTTTTTTTTCTCTTTCGTTTTATCTATCAGTAAAACAAGGATTCTCACAAAGTATTTTAGCTTCGTGTGCAATAACAAATTAACATGGACAGGAATTTATGTTCCCATAAAACACGAGAAACGACCGCATATCAAATGCGAATCACATCGGATTCCTAAAACCGTGCAAAGGCGTATAAAACTGAATAATTCCGCCATACTATGCTGTTCAGAAATTTGTAGCAAATAGTTAGCGACACTGAATGTAAATGTGACGATTTCGTTGTACTTTATACATATTAAAACTCAATACCCGTCTTTAAGAAAATTGCTTAAAAAGCAAAGCGGAGTAGAATTTAAATATGCAAACTTAAAGGTAGGTTTACATAGAACGGTTCTTATAAAGTTGGCGAAGCTGACAGGTGATTGGCATGCAATGTTTTCAAATCACTCGTTCGGCCCTCGATCTCATTTTAATCGTTTCACGTGTGAGGTTTTGCGTAGCTGTAACAGGGAAACACCAATAAACTGGTCTTATCGTTGTGATTCATATGGGAAGGAAATATAGTCTGAAGGCCAAATTAGCAATAGAACGTAGCGCGCCTGTAGTGCATACATCTGCCTAAAATTGTATCAAGATATTAATATAAAGATTAACTAGACTCTATAAATAGGTGTTATTAAATACTTTTTATAAACGTAGACTCAATCACCTTGCTGCGACTTTGATTTAAAATGGTATGACGTATTATTAGGCGCATATCTGATTGAAATAAACAGGCATATAATGACCGATTTGTTTTATTAAACGGATGCTTCATTTTAGAACTTCATTACATGTTGATCTTCATTTAATTTTAGAGGTAGTATCAAGTACGTTTATATAAATAAAATAGTTGCGTTTTTCAATTTTGTGATAGAAACAACCCCTCATCGAATAAATTCCGAAGGCGACAGCTGACCGTAATGACAGACCGCAGTGGCACTACTGGTTTCTATGTATTCCTATTGAAACTCCTTCCGTAGATCGCGACAATGCCGCCTGGATTGCATCGCATTTATTTGGAAGTGTATCGCCGCCGGGGCGCCGCCACGGGCCGCCGCTACGCATTTTCATACAAAAAGCGTGGTGCAGGCCGCCTGTAGTGTGCGTTGGTTGACAGAAAATGTACAAAAGTGATGAAGGAGGATTTTTGCAAATTGCGTCGTGGTGCGGTGCGTCCCAGTCTGTGTTAGCCTTAATAGTTAAGCGACGTTTTGAATATAACAACAACATACACAAACTAGCGACATTGAGGAATTGAAATAGACCTGAAGAAGATTCAATCGGTAATCATAGTGAGACAACATCACGGCTGGATAGACTGACAGCTGGACTGGAAGCAGAAGGAAAACCAGTGATTTATAAGTATTATTGAAAATCGAGATCATTGACAAGCAGTTAACTTTATCATAGCTTCATTGATTTGGATTACTTACAAATTCGTCTGCTAGTTTTCCTCAAGGGTCAGTTCCAATCTGTTCATAACAACAAACTACAATTAACGAACAGTCTCCTAGGTTCCCTTAGTCAAGGTTGCAAGTCTGACTGCTGTGATCCCGGGTTCTATTCCCAGGTCGGGCAGTGTGACCGGTTGTTGTCTGGCTGTAGCAGGAAGTTATGAAGTGTGTGTGCCCAGTAATTCGAAATAATTTTGCAGGTCAGGTAAGTGACCAGGAGTATCGTTATTCGCAGGTTGGTAAAAGATCGAGCTTAAAAGCGTGTAAAGGCTCTAGGAGAAAAGCGCGACGCGATTCTTGAACAATTTCTATGAAAACTTCATGGAAATTATTCTACCAGAATCGCGTCGCATCGTGTCGCTTCGCGCCGCACTGCTGGAGCTTTGATGGCCTACCCTACCTCAGCTCAAATTCACTCTTTATCTCGCTCGCACCATACTACTCGCGGCCTGAGTGAGAGCGAGTCGGAGTGGGGTGCTGGCGACTCCAAGCCTCGAAAAGTTTAGGTAATTGCTTTTTACGGTGAAAACATTGGTAATAAAAAATAAATAAAAAACATGAGACCTGCTTTATAGTTAGTTCAGTTATTATGCAGTTTCATGATCTAATTTGAAGTAATTTTTTAATACTAGCGGTTTATAGTTCGGTTTAGAGGTAACTTTGGATTTTTTTATATCGAGAAAATTTTATGTAATCGTTTTGTCATTAAACATAAGACCTAGCATCAATCCTCAACTATAACATATATTTATTTCAAAATTAATGCTGCAGTATTTTCGACATATCGGAAGATCATGCTAAGCAATTTGAGTTAGGGTAGGCCCTTAATTTTAGAGACAATTATGTCTACCACTGGAGTGGACTTCTACAGGGTCAAATTAAATTAGCTAGCTAAACGTCAGAGATGTGATGGGTATCGATGTCAAATGACGCTGATGATGATGGTGAGACTGAGACGCTCATGCTCAGCAGTGCAGGATAATAAGCTGATGAACTTAGTACAGAATAAAAAAGCCCGAAACATCCTAATACTAACAATCCAAACTTATACAGGGTTACTGGTAACTCGACGTATTGCTTGCAGGACGTCATAGTAGGGTTAAAATGCAAAAAATTAAGCCACCAAATGTTCTACCGAAATTCAGTAGTTTTTGAATTAGTTAAGAATTTTAGTTTTTTAATGAAAAATCCCAGATTAAACCATTTGAAACCAATTTAAAAATGATTTGCGGCGCGACTGTACTGAAATTTAAGTTATTATCATAGTTGACGCCGTAGCAGACCTTTGTTAATAATTAAAAGTTCAATAATGCCTAAATCTTTGGCAAATATCACTAACAAAACATTTAACTTTTTGTAATTTTTGCTATTACTTCATAAAAAATGTAGTCTAGTGCAAAAAAAACTACTGAATTTCGGTAGAACATTTGGTGGCTTAATTGGTTGCATTTTAACCCTACTATGACGTCCTGCAAGGAATACGTCGAGTTACCAGTAACCACAGTATAAACGGCTGAAAGCGTAACAAACAAAGTGAGTTTGTTTGTTACGCTTTCACGTTAAAACGGCAGAACGGATATGTATGAAATTTGGCACAGGGGTAGACTATGACCTGGAGTAGGAGATAGGATACTTTTTACGTGGGTGAAACCGCGGGGCGCAGCTAGTTTACTAATACAATCACTTGGTAAATGGTAATGAACGGAACAAAATGTAAATTCTCCCAAAACAATAGAGGCCAAATGTTAGGTGTCATACGAAATAAACTAACGTTGTATAAGTAGCCGTAACGTTTCAAGTAATTTTGAGTTTAGATCAGTGTTTATAATGAAAGACAGACCAACGGCTTTACGTGCTTTCCGAGGCACGGAGGGGTCTTGGTATGTAAAGATGGTCCATCCATGGCACACCCGTGGTTAGCGTAGTTTAACCTGATCGATCGACCCGTACAGTTGTTATTACTTAGCCACAAGCCCTCTGTAAGCTTATACATATTTATAATTAAATTTAGAAGAATTGCCTAATTACCTACTGATTTCAGCAAATATTTTCTCTTCAATCCAATCTGCCTAGCCTTTTCTCAACTGTGTTGGGGTCGGCTTCCAGTCTAACCGGATGCAGCTGAACATTATTCTCAATAAAATAATTTATATTAATTTTCAGATTTAAGGGATTGGAAATATAGTCATAGTCCGTATCTTCAAGTAACATTTAGTAAAAGTCCTTTATTTCATTGAAGTCAGCCTACTCGGTCAAAAGTCATTACCAGTGATCGGAGTAGGTAGATTGATTTTTGGTACTTGTATCATAAATTCACACAGAAAGAATAACATGGATAAGCCATTTTTCCGGAAAGTAATTGCGGTATTTCCGGATTCAATTAAATATTGTTAATGTTGGTAGTGATATTATTACTACTCAATTCAAAATTTAAAGGAAGGTATAAACTAAATTAATTCATTATTTATTTGCTCATTTTATTACAATTCCTACCTTTTTTTTTTGAGGATGGCACATCATCAAATGACTCCTTCCACTCTGGCAGAATACAATTCCTACATAAGTTCCGGTTTTTTTTTAATAATCCACCAATTCCGGAGGAATGTCCATATTAATATATACGTTTCGGATCAATGGCCCCAGTTCAATCTACCTACTCCGATCACTGGTCATTACAATAACCATTGTTACATATAAGTATTACGTAGTCAATGGCGGCACTAGAGTATACTTATATTACAAATTAATAGTGATATTTTTTAGATTGAATAATTATTATTTTAAGTAAGACATTTGGAATCATAAAAACCTGTTTTTATTTTTTTTAAACCGGAAAATTGTGAGTTAGACTCGCACCCTGAGGGTTCCGTCTCAAAGCAGTGCTCGCTCGGCTGTCTGAATTTATAATTCCGCATTGAAGAACAAACCTAACGTTGCAGTTGATATTTGCATTTCAAAAGGATTTAACAACGCATCGAATTAAAATGATAATTATAATTATCAACACACTCGTGTTACGACGCGAACCGTAAAAGCCGCAAACGATAATACGATATCAAAGTACGAGTACTTTAACGATCGTATGTAACCAAGAAACATCAAAATAAAATTACATGTTGGATACCTGTGTCGGCGCCGGAGCTGGTAATTTCTCGGCCCGACTTCATACCAACTTGGTTACGCAAAATTACTAAGCGTCAGTGCTTCGGAATACCATCCAAAAATTCATGAAAATTATTCCAAACGTGAATCTCTAAAACTGGAAATAAATGGCAATTATTAATAATTTTACATGCCCCATTAAAAGTGACCATGCCGCGACATCCCAAAAGAGGGATAAATAAAAAACAAGAGTTCACATACGACGAGGCTCTTAAAATTGTCAGAGGGAACTTCTAAAAAGAGATAACGCTTTTAACATTAAAAAAAAGTCGAGTCCTTTTTGTAAACAGGTTGTAAACGATCTTGTAAGCGGTGTTCAACCGAAAAATGGTAGGACATCTTAAATGTTTCACTAAAACGTCTCATATTTGAATTACGCGTGACCGCTTTGATGTGGACGAGTTAAAAATATACAATTTATACACACACTTTAAGTGTGCGAACTGCGAAGTGAAACAGGTATTTTGACGCATGTCCGGTGCTGAGGGCTGGTCGTAAATATCACGACGACTTTTCGTAAAAAGCCCATTAAGTTACAAAAATATAACCTATACTTAATAATTAGCAGTGCACGATAAATAACGTTAAAATGTCTGAGCACATAATTTATTTGTTTATAATGCAATAAAAACACTACCTACATTAACATTATGTTACGTGTATTTCATTGATATGGACACCTACACTGAGCCTAAACGTGAATCATTTGTAACCTAAACGCTATACCTATAGCTTATTTTTTAATATTAATAATATAAGATGAACTTAGGGAAAATCGTAAATATATTTAAGAAATCTTATCCGATGACAGGTTCAAAAAATATGGATTTTGATTTTGAATCACCTTACATTATAAGAATACTGGTATTTTATCAAGATTTCTAACTGCAATAAATAATATGTAAATTATAATCAAATATTATTGAATGGTCGACTGTTCTGCCAATCTGTGCATTCCAAAGTTTTGTTGAGCAATTATTTATTGGAAGAGTTCATAGGGAAACACAGTTAAGGACACATTTGACACTGTGTCAAATTGTGACAGTTTGTAGTATTAGAGCGAGTGGACCATGTCTACCTGTGCGCATAGTAGGAATACTATGCCTTTACGAGCCAACCGTGAAATCGGAGAGCGAAAGAACGTTGTAAATCAACTGGATGGTCGCTGCATTTTTTACTGTCCTGTGTGAAGGATGACCATGATTAGTTTGGTATAAAAAATGTACTAGGTTCGGAACGTATGACTATGGCAATATACGTATTTATTTTAATACATTATATTAGTATTTTTTATATAGTAAACTAGCTGATGCCCGCGGCTTCACCCGCGTGGATGTCGGTTATTATATATATGCTAAAACCTTACTCGAGAACCACTCTATCCATTGGTGAAAATAGCATGAAAATCGGTGAAGTAGTTTTTGAGTTTATCGCGTACAGTACGACAGATAGACGCGGCGGAGGACTTCATTTTATAATATGTAAGGAAATGAAATTATATTAATTCATAATATAATATTACATAAACAAGTTGAAATACAACAATCTTTTGTGCTATAACTGTAATTATACATGTCTATCCAAATTGTTACCAGCAGTAACTATGAACTTCTCAAAAATTATGATACCTCCAATAAATCATTTTTTTTTTCTTTTTAAGACTATCGAAATTTATACCAAGTTAAAAATAAAAACACATCACATCACTCAAGAAAAGGATCCCGAGGTATGATAAAGCTGTGGTCACATTAGTAAAGTCTCGAAGCTCTTAACGTTTATCTAAAAGCGAGGCCACTCTTGTTTGTAATCTTCGTCGAAAAGTCGGGAACAAAGCCTTAGACCCTTTTAGTTTATCGAACGCTTATGCAAACTGAAGTATGAAAGAATGTGATTTGCTTTTAAAATGTCTTAGACAAGTGTGTAAGGGAAAAAAGAACAAGTTTTTTGTATGGGTATCCCCTTTTATTCTTAGTTTAATTGTTTTTTGTTATAACGGTCATAGTAGTACCTAGACACTCTGTGAAAATTTCAAGTGCCTACCTTTTACGGTTCAAAAGATACAGCCCTGTGACAGACGGACGGACGGACAGCTGGATCTTAGTATTAGGGTCCCGTTGGCACCCTTTGGGTATGGAATCCTAAAAATGTTGTAAATACATACCGAAGTATGTTAATGAATCAATTACAGACCCTTCAACGATTTTTATATGAAGTAGCCTTATTGATGTGAACGTATGGTAAAATTATGCATATTTCTCTTGGTGGTAGAATGATTGACGGCTGGTACCATATCGAAAATATCATGTTACGCGGGTCCAAAAATAAATATAATGCCTTCTTATATTTCATCATCTGCCTAGCCTTTTCCCAACCATGTTAGGGTCGGCTTCCAGTCTAACCGGATGCAGCTGAATACCAGTATTTTACATGGAGCGACTGCCTATCTGACCTCCACAACCCAGTAACTGGGTAATACGATACCCCTTGGCAAGACTGGTTGTCAGACTTTCGGGCTTCTGACGACCCGTAACGACTGTCAAAGATACACAAATGATAGCCGGGACCAACGGCTTAACGTGCTTTCCGACTATGATGATGACGTGATGCCTTCTTATATTTATAAATGATAAATATTATCTACAAAAACAACGTTTTATCTATACTTTCGAAATAAAATCTCAAATTCCTTTTCCATAAAATGTCAGTAGATGACGAGAACATGACCACGGAACTAAAGTCTGTAAAATTAATTTCTATGTGCATTATTTTCTTTTACCAGGTGTGGCAATGCGCATGAGCTTCAGATACGGGTTTTACGCGTCGAATTTTTTATTAGCATCGTGTTAATTCCCAAATACATTTAACGGTAAACTTTTACATAAATTCACATCAATAATCTACTTAATATATCCTTACATACATCACTACATAGTATAAAACAAAGTCGCTTTCTCTGTCCCTATGTCCCTTTGTATGCTTAAATCTTTGAAACTACGCAACGGATTTTGATGCGGTTTTTTTTAATAGATAGAGTGATTAAAGAGGAAGGTTTATATGTATAATAACATCCATTAAATAGTGGAGAAGTACTGTTATTTTTGAGGTTTCTAATGTGATGTCGTAAATAATTACATTTTTTCCGCTTACATTGCAAACGCAGGCTGAACCCTACGAGTTTTATCAAAATAATGTACTAAGTATTGTACACATTGAAAAGGTCTACAGAAAAGTCCGTGATGGTATATGTCTATCTCTTATGGATAACCCACAATAACTATTTTTTGTCATTTACTTTTTACGACAAATAATGGCTAATTTTCGAAGCGATTTTAACCAATACAGCATTAATCCTTAACCAATTAAATACCTTGAATACATTGTTCATTTAATATAGATCTATATGGCCCTTTACACCGTATGATTTAAGTGAATATTTTCGAAGATATTACAGATTTAAAAATTGCGGGACGTAGCGTTTGCGGCGGTACCGGCCGGCCGCCGTCTGGACTCCCTCCTCACAAAATGGTGTTGAAAGTAGGTTGTCCTGTTATTTTATTAAAAAACCTGAATCCACCTAAACTTTGCAATGGCACGCGTTTGCTGGTAAAATCATTGAAAACTTTCATAATAGAGTGCACAATACTCACAGGATGTGGTACCGGAGAAGATGTATTGATTCCCCGAATCCCTCTCATACCATCGGATTTACCCTTCCAATTTAAACGTTTACAGTTTCCGGTAAAGACATCTTTTGCAATGACCATTAATAAATCGCAGGGTCAAACCTTCAACGTTGCAGGCTTAGATTTGAGCGTTGACTGTTTTTCACATGGACAACTGTATGTCGCTCTTTCAAGAGTGACCTCCAGAGAAAACATGTTTGTATTGTCTAATGACAAGAAAGCTGTGAACGTTGTTTATAAAGACATTCTGTAATATGTTGTAAAAATAAAATAAATAGTTAAAAATGTAAAAAGTAAATAAGTAAAAATGTAGTGTATGAATTTAGATATTCCAAAGATAGCAGGAAATCTTCATGGTATAGGGAAAGGGCGATTGTTTTACTCCAAATTTAACGCGTGCTGGCCACGGGCAGTAATGAATAAATCAAAACTACTGAATCGATTTTAATCACATAGGCTATATATTTTATACCCGTGCGAAGCCAGAGCGGGCCGCTATGTTTTTATATACAACGTTCACAGTTTTTCTGTAATGTATTTAGTATCAGCATTGCACCCGTGCGAAGCCGGGGCGGGTCGCTAGTATTATTATAAAACAAAGCCCTCCGCCGCGTCTGTCTGTCGCCCTGTTCGCGATAAACACAAAAACTATTGCACCGATTTTCATGCTGTTTTCACCAATGGATAAAGTGGTTCTCGAGGAAGGTTTTAGTATTTATTAACCGACAACCACGCGAAATTTCACGCAGATGAAGTCGCGGATAGTTCCTACCTATAAAAGTTGAAAGAAATCTCGAGAAAAATGCTATGACCGGCATGGCCATCACATCTAACCGTTGCCTAGTATAAAGTTTCAACTATTTCAGCTTTAGCTTTCAAGTGTTTTAAATATTTTGTTTAGATGGTATCTCTTCTACCTTCGAAGCATATCAGTGATATTCATCGGAAAACCTGATATTTTTAATATAAAAGGTGACGGCCGGGTTTTGACGCGAGATTGTGAAGATAAAGCAAACGTATCTTGAACTTGTAACTTGAGTTATAATGTTTTTTGCTTAGTGGAGAATCCAGATATGTTTTTGCATTAAGCATAATCAGTCTATAATGTTCCCACTGCTGGGACACTGGCCTCCTCTCTGTGAGAGGCAGTAGGCCGTAATTCACCACGCAGGCCCGGTGCGGGTTGGTGGATGTTAGCACATGTGTTCGGTTTTCTGGTTCTAGAATATGCCGGTTGCCTCACGATGTTTTCCTTCACCGTTTTGCGAGCAGTAATGATGAAATAATTTACATAAAGTAAAGCGCCTGTCAGGGTTCGAACCTAAACGACTTACAACTCGTAAATCGCAGCCTTTACCACTGGGCCACCAGTGCTACTTTAGCATTTGTTGTTGTTGGATTTTTAGCCTATTATGGTATGGTAGGGCGGCTATATGGCAGTAGGGCAGTTTACCGAACACAGGTCAGTTTCTGTTACATAATGTTAAATCTTCTTTCGACGAAGCTGACCCAAAAACATTGATATCTTTCTAACAGAAGTGAACTAGCAGATTCCAATACCTGCATGTCGCTTCAACTTACGATCCGTCCTTTAATTTGTCAGTTTTGATTTCTATACGACCTCTTAACATTAAACAGAGATACTAATCGTTATACAGTGGGTGTCCATTAGACGTTGCCAGTTACCGATCGTTCTGCCCACGACCGATTGCCCAACATATAATAATAAGGTATTGCCTATTATTGTTTGTTTTTGTTGCAGAAACATCTAACACTTATGAATTACACTCACTACGTCCTTAGCTGCCTACGTACGATTCTGGTTGATGCGATGGCTTACCTGTAAAAGGAAAAGTATGAATTAGTTATGTGTTGTAAAAAGATTTAAAGGTTTTATTTAGAAGCGAGCTCTCCGGATTTTAGCAGTCAAAGAGCTTTGCTTCTGAAAAAAGGAACACCCTGTACTATTTAAAATTGTGCAGTAATCTAATATGTAGTGTGCAGTACAACCTACTTGAATATATACATTACTAGCTGCGCCCCGCGGTTTCACCCGCGTAAGTCTCGATCCCGTAGAAATATCGGGATAAAAAGTATCCTATGTGTTAATCCAGGTTATAAACTATCTATTAGGTCTTTACCTATGAAATTGCCGTTCTGCAGTACTGGCCATTTCAAATCAAAATAATTTTTGTTTGGCTAAGAATTCTAATTTCAAATTAATTTTATTTTAAAAACATGGATTTTTTTTTCCAAAAGTAGTCATTTCTTTATTGATTAGTGTTACATTTTCATCGCATTTCAACCTTTTTCGTCATCATGGATACGTTAAAAATTCGAGTAATTATGGAATATGAGTACCGTCGTGGCAGCAACGCGGCACAAGCGGCACGCAACATCAACGACGTTTACGGAGCTAACACTACAAACCAACGCACCACCTGTTATTGGTTTGCTCGCTTCCGTTCTGGAAATTTCGACCTGAAAAATGAACCTCGCGGTCGTCCGAAGACTTTGGTCGACAATGACGAATTAAAGGCGATTGTGGAAGCTGATGATACACAATCTACGGCTGAATTAGCAGCAGCTTTCGACGTTAGCGTCAAAACAAAATTGGTCCATTTGCGTCAAATTGGCAAGGTAAAAAAGCTTGACAAATGGGTGCCCCACGAACTCAATGATCGCCAGCGCGAAGTACGCGTCGAGACGTGCCTTGCACTGCTCAACAGACACACAAATGAAGGAATTTTGAACCGCATTGTTACCTGCGATGAAAAATGGATTCTGTTTGATAACCGCAAGCGCTCAGCAAGTTGGTTGGATCCTGGTTCAGCACCTAAACAATGCCCTAAACGAAAACTTACCCCTAGAAAACTGATGGTCACTGTTTGGTGGTCTAGCGCCGGTGTGATTCATCACAGCTTCTTACCAAACGGGGTGAGCATTACTGCAGATGTGTACTGTGAAGAACTGAACACAATGATGGAGAAGCTGGCGCATCTCCAACCAGCATTGGTCAATCGCTCGTCTCCGCTGCTCCTGCACGACAACGCGCGACCTCATACTGCACAGCAGACGGTCTCCAAGTTGCAAGAACTGGGGTTGGAAGCTCTCCGTCATCCGCCCTACTCACCAGACCTTGCGCCTACAGACTACTACTTTTTCCAGAATTTGGATAACTTCTTGGCGGGAAAAAAATTCAATACCCGAGAGGCAGTACAAAATGCCTTTGAAGAATTTGTTGCCTCCCGTCCAGCTGATTTCTTTAAGAAGGGCATCAATAAACTGCCACTGCGATGGCAAAGATGCATTGATTGCATGGGTGATTACTTCGATTAATACAAATAAAAAATTCATGAAAAAAATTCGTTTAAATTTTTTCATACAAAACGGCAATTTCATAGGTAAAGACCTATTATTTGCCAAATTTCATCCAAATCCATTCAACAGTTTTTGCGTGATTGAGTAACAAACATCCAAACACACAAACACACAAACTTTCACATTTATAATATTAGTAGGATAGTAGGATTTGAATCTTGCTGGCCACTTTGACAGTCAACATTATTGAGGCGAATTGGAGTGAGGGGAGACATTGGGCTTCGACGAGATACTAGGCCAAAGTTGACGAGAACCATGATACTGGTGGCCTTGTCACTCCGTGTCACACATCATAGATAAAAAAACATCCAGTACATCCTTACTAATATTATGAATGCGAAAGTGAGTTTGTTTGTTTCCTTAACACGTCTAAACCCCTGAACAGATTTCGACAAAATTTGGTAAGGAGATAGATGGCATCCTGGGGAAGGACATAGTGTACTTTTTATCGATATTCCACGCGGGCGAAGTCGCGGGTGGAAGCTAGTAATAAATAAAACTTAGAGCTATTTTTTACACCGAAACAGTTCCAACAACTTCGTAGAAAAAAATAATAATTCCAAAGTGCTGTTTCTCTCCATAAAAATAACAGAAATCACTATCCATGTTTAAACTAAGAACAATTTTTTTTTAGTTCTTAACGTTAATCGGCGAAACTACGCAAGTATTCTTCTGACTAAAGTCACGAGTACCAATTAATAAGATACGAATCCGTTGAGAGGCTCATTTAGGCCTTTGGGCACACGCATTAAGAAGCAGAACTTGTTCGACTGGTCGTTAAAATTCCCTCAGATTCGAACCGGGAGGCGGTGCCTACACGTTGTTTTACACTTTTGCCGCGTGTACTCACTTGTTGGTACGCTGATTCGCTTTAGGCTGTGGCGGTGAATGTTGTTGCTTATCAAAAAGTTAATTTTAGAACAGAGTTTTATGTCAAGTTTGGTTTTGAATATTGTTTGTGGTGTTATTAACATTGTTCGCTAAAATAAAGTTTAAAAACTAATTAAAAACGCATTTGCCAACTGTTCAAAATATTCCACGAATAGCGAAGCGAAAGTAGATATCCTTCGTGTTAATTGCGAAATAAAAAGTTTCTGAGGGGGTGTGTGGGTAGCCATATTTAAAACTACGAGTATAGTCGATTTTATTTATAACCAACCATAAACAGTTAAATTAAACCTTAATACCAAGATATAAGGCTCTATTTGGTCGTCATTTGAGTTGCTAAGTGATATTTACAACTTGCCCACGTTTCTTTTCAACACTACGAGGCAACAGCAAGTGGGCGCAGCCTACATGAAACATTAAAAAATAACAACAACTGAGTCTAGGCGCGAATTTGGCCCTGACGCAACATTCGAGATTTAAATAGTGCCACAGATGCAGTAGGAACGATTCGAAAAAGTTTTTAAGGTGTAGATAGGTCAAATCTTTAGACAGGTGTGCAATGCAAAACAGAAAAGATAATAGAATATACATATATTAAAAGGGTAATATAATATTAATCGAAACCCTTTGATAGACGTTTTATAATTATAATTAATTATGAATGTAGTTTTAAGTGTCCATCAATAGATACTTCTTTGCGTAGGCAGTTAATGTCAAAGACTTGCTTTTGTTTCAATATACCAGCCGTTAATTATGTTCGTAATTAACAAAAAAATACTTTAATTAAAAGTTCTTAACGTGTTTCTTGCGTAATGTTCGCTTAAAGCTATACAAGGACTTGATATCGGTAACTTGTATAGCCAAACTTCCAAAAATTCTCAGTTCTGTGTCAATATGTTATTTACTTAAGTCGTTTGTGACCTCACAGTTTCCCGTGTCCTATTTAACAGCGGTGAGGTGGACGCACCAATTACCGGTCGAACACAATTTTTATGTAGGTATTGGTTTTTAATTTTTATCCTTTGACTAGTTTTTTAGTCTTGTTAGGTTTTATTATTATCATTCATAGACTTAATTCTGTCTATTTAAATGTTGTTTATAAAAACTATACATGTTTACTTTTGTGAAAATAAGCACAGTATTTAGTTTCGGACTTAATAACTTGCAATGTTAGATGACAAATAATGTTTTTTACCCATGATTTGACTTACCCTTTGTCAAAGTAAAAGCGTAAACAAGAAAACTTTTTGTAGCTGTTCAAGGCTTGTAATTGATTTTTTGTTTAACCGAAACATTTAGCTGTCATCCGCGTCTATTCAGGCGCAGCATTCGATTTTTAAATTTAATTTCTGTCATAAGAACTATTTGGTATATTGTGAATTAATCTATAGTAATTTAGACGAAGAAATCTGGCAGTCATAAAAAAATATCCAATTTATAAAAACTGTGGTGTTTCGGTACAAAATGAGACCAAGCAATAAACACACAACAAATCTGAGTACTTTTTTTGTGAGCCTTTATTGTGTCCCACTGCTGGGCATTGGCCTCCCCTTTTTCCTTCCAAATCTCTTGTGCGATATATGGCCATGTTGACTCCGCAAACGTTTTTGGTCGTCACCGTGTCGCCTTGGCCTACTTTGACGGTGATGTCCTCCGTCAGGCATCAAGTGAGTGTCCTCTCTCAGGCGTCCAGTGAGTGTCCTCCCTTAAGCGTCCAATGAGTGTCCTCCCTCAGGCGTCTACGTACTTACCGACATAATAATTAAGACATCCAATATTTTTATTACGTGGAGGTTAAATGTTAGCTTCGCCTCAAATTTATATCGGCACAAGGTCATCTATCAGTGCGTATCTCCAAGGATACACACAAGGGTGCCTTTGTAAATAAATCGACCATATTCGGGACATCACTAGGAAATATCAACGTTTATCGGGCCAAGGAGAATAAACATAAATTTATTTGCATTATGATTACACCATTATAATAATACTATTATCTGCCCGTGACTTTGTCCGTGTGGATTTTGGGAGCTGGGAATCAGAATTTCTCATAGACACTTCAACACTCTGTTTTACTCATAATATAAGAATTGATTTACGAAAAGAGATTTTTCTTGGTCTAATAATAATTTAGCGTAAGTATTTAGGCGTTTTTGGTAAGGTTAGAAGGACGGTTTGAGGGAAAACTTCGTGAGGAAACCGGCATGCCCTAGAACCAAAAATTCAAAGACACGTGACATCACCCAACCCGCACTGGGCCCGCGTGGTGGCATACGGCCCCTCCCTCTCACAGAGAGGAGGCCTGTGTCCCAGCAGTGCGAAAAATATAGGGTAATTATGTTACCTGTGCATGGTTTTTGAGTCACGGATAGGACATCTTCATCATCAGTAGTCGAAGCTATGCGTAATATGCGTTGCCCGTCTGTCACAAAGCAATTTTAGACGCTGAAAATATTTTTTTTATACATTATCGTTGGGGCAAAGTACGTTCAAAGTCTACGTTTTGACGTGATCGAATTACAATGAATGTTGTATTTATTTGACTTCTGCGAACCACATACATAAACATTAAAGAATAAGACTTGTTCGTTAAATACAATAGCACGCCTCATTGCTGTACATGGACGTTTGAAACTTGATTTGAAGTTAAGCGGACCGAGATGTCCAAGGCTGGTATAGAGCAGGATTGCTGTATTTACCCGACTAGCCAAAAGGAAGGGTTGTAATTCAGTAAATTTTTCTGGCATCCTTATGGTAGGTATACAGGCATTGCGACCACGGCGTTACCTTGACCATTTTTGTTCCTATGTCTTGATTTCTGTCTGAAATATTGTCTTGTTTCGTACTATTTAGATCGCTTTTAATTTTTTCATTGGGTTAAAATTTTATTTTTATTCGGCTACTTATCTAATAAAGCCGGCAAAAAATCTGATTTTTAATAGTTGATATCTATGTAATACTGAATTTCAGCCAATTCAAATCAATAAAAAATTATAAATCTCTGTATAATAAACATTAAATGCTGTTCGTTGGTAGCGCATTACCTCAGAACGGCTGGACCAATTTGGCAAATTTTTGTTTGAAAATGTTCGTTATAGTCCGAATCAGATTTTTAGAGAAAGATTTTTTTTAAAGTTGGCTGAAAATTCGAAATATCGGGATATTGAACGTGCATGGGAGTTTTGTTTAGGTCAGGCGCACGTCTGTAAGTTCAGTTAGTAATATAATATAAATTAATTGACCTACAACTGTTCAGCTTTATTTTCGATAAAAAAGTACCTGAATTTTACTTAAATCTATCAAAAAGTATCAGTTGCCATCAAATACATTTAAAACCGAAATCTTCGGCAACATATCGATAATATTAAACATTTAATCAACAATACACTTAACATGTTTCTTGTATATTTTGGAGTTAAACCTTCATTTCGTAACGTGGCACGCGTCGCAGCCCACGTGATACTTTCTTTAGAAAATTTATAAACCAGACCCCCCCTGACCCTTCTCGATAGGGATTATGTTTTGGAATGGTACAAACATCGAGATGGTGACGATTTAGATTTGGTATAGTTACACTTTATACTTTTTCTTAAATTAAACAACAGGGATGATATCTGGGCAAAAATAGGAAATACTATTTAGTCAGATAATTGAAAATATTAGACACGTATTTTTTTAATGTGTGTCCTTAAGTTATTAATAATAAAACTGACGGGAATAAATTTAGTCATCATTCCTATTCTTGCACAGGTACCTACATCTTTCACAAGGACGAATGACGGACAGACGTGGTGTTCCATCACCTCCACAGATCAAGTTCCACAAGACAGCACAAACTCAAGCTAGTGCAAATTAAAATGCCGTAATAATAATGTATGTTTAGGTTAAGCTATTCATGGGCCTGTGTCGCCTGAAATATATAAATGGTTTATTTATTATTATAATTATTAATAACACCATTTTAAAAATAACTACTTCTTTGGATTTTTCATGTTAATTTAACAAAAGAATGACCGGGACACAATGCTAACAGAACCTAAAACCACTTCCGCTTATAACTCGGGACCTCTCCCTGCGCCTACGCAGGTCGAAAGTGTGCCCAGCAACGTTGCACTCAAAACTTGATACTTAGTTATACTCATTCACGCTCCATTGTGTGCCTTCCATCGTGGTCCATACATCTGACCCGTTGACACTTCAATACTACTGGATTTTGTTTGAATTAGGAACAAAAAAAAATGGCGGATTTGGGTATGATTTACAAAGGTCTTTAAGGGGCTTATGAAATTCGAAGGTTCATAAGATGAAAGGAATTGTTTTATGGACTTTCTTGCTGTGAAACGACACAGCTTCATTCAATGCAATGAAGCTGTGTTAAGCACAACATTTTAAAATACTATGAAGATTTAATCAATAATTTACTTTTGTGAGAAATGCTAAAGCCTGATTTACACGGAGCGATTAAATTGCTTGTGGCCTCAGACCAACCAAAATAGAAAGACGGAGCACTAGGTACATCAAACGTGTAGCCACAAAACTATGCTCCTGCAAGTAAACACACAGGCTCACGCACACACCTACACAAAAACTATGCTCATTGCTCCTAGTACGTCACGAGTCGTCGTCTAGTAAACTTCTATAAAAAAAATAGAATTATGCCTTCTTGTGTAATGAAAACTTGTAAAAACAATAGCAAATCACATAAAAAGTCTCACGGAATCACTTTTCACATGGAAGTACTTCAAATAACATCGTTTCTTAATTTAGTAAACTATGAATTTTAGGTTACTTGGAACAAAATCCTGAACGAATGAACGAACGAAAACAGTGACATTTAAAGTGCGGGGGTTGCCATAATATGATTTGAAATTTCCCCGTTCGATATTTTTTAGTTCGAGTAATTATATGCCTGTTTTTTATGTATTTAATATTTTAGATTTCAAAGTAATATTGAAAATAAAAGTAAATGCTATAAGAAATAGTCGGAATGATCCAGAATGGCTTCCATCGAAAGCCAGCGTGGTTTGTTCCGATCATTTTGATAATAATGACCTTTATTCGACTAATCGTGGACTTCGTCGTGTGATCAAAAGCGGATATCCTATAAAGGTACATAAATTATAAAAAACAAAAATGAGATTTTATCAAAACATTAATTAAACACTAGACTGTATTTTTTATTTTATTTGAGTTAGTTTCTCAGCTTAGACTAGCTAATTTAAATACTACTGTCCCAAATTTTATTTTTTAGATGTTATTTCCATCGTCTTACGTAATTGCTGAAAACTCAGTTTCACAAAGTTCCGGCTGTACGTTTGTTCAAGTATGTCCTAATTCTTCATTTATCTTCCTAAGGTTTTAATCAAAAGCTGCCATTACTCGAGTAATTTTTTTTGTAGGACTTACCAGACTTCCCTCATGTAGCCATTGACGATAGGGCATTACCAAGTTAATCCTCTGCATTTGTACCCGTATGTATTTTCCTGTCTCTTATTACTAGTTTTTACTACAAATATGCAATTTATTTTGTAATAATGTGGTTATAGGACTTACCTAATTTACCCAATGCGGCTGTTGATTGCACGGTATTACCAAGTGCATCCTCTGCATTTGTATCCGTATGAATTTTCCTGTCTCTTATTACAATTTTTTATTACTATTAATTAAGTACCTATTTTATTTCAAAACAATTTACTTAATGACACATACTCACGACAATGTTATGATTTATGCTTCAACGACCTTATAACTTATAAATTAATTTTTCTATAATTTACAAACCAATTTTTTTTTAACATTCAATTGATAATTAATAGATAGTTCGAAGTGAAAGAGCGGAGTTTCCTAACACAAGCAACTCTTGATTAAAAGGTAATCTCCAAATCATGTATGTAAATGCACTTTGTACTTAATTGTTATTTTATTTTGCGATGTAAAAAAAAATGGTTTTATTTCGGAATCCTTCCTAACGATTGAGGTACAATACCATACTCAACAATATCTTACTCGTACAATATTATCCTACCCAAAATATTATTCCCCAAATTATAGGGAAAAACTTTAACAAATGACAACCCTTTTTACACAACATAGATAAAAAGGTGGCGTCATTTTTGATGTTCGTAATGCTCTGTCTTTCTATTTTGGTTGGTCTGAGCTTGTGGCATACCAGAAGTTCAAGCAAAAATAAAAGTTGCATCGTCTAATCTTTGTTTAGACGATGTAAGTATTCTTCAATTTTCATTTCTTCAATTTTATTTTATGCCTCGGGCAAGAAACTGGCGTTGTGTAAGGGAGAATCTGCTTCAAACATAAGAATCAAACTTTAAGGGAAATAGAGGTAGCTAATAACAGAGAATAGAAACAATAATAGTTATTTATGCGACTGTTATTTTAATACCTAATTATTTACAGTTGCATATAAGACATTATTTACACCCATGATATGAATCCTCTATAAAATCCTCTATAGGTATATTCATTGCAATACTGTTAACGAACAAAAATGGCGGGACACGCCGTGAACGACGTAAATTTGAATTATTCGAATGCGAATAATCTATTTAAAAAAAAAACTTACGGCGCTTCGGTAGTGATACGCCCCCCTTTTGGTCCCGGCTGTCATTTGTGGATCTTTGACAGTCGTTACGGGTCGTCAGAAGCCCGAAAGTCTGACAACCAGTCTTACCAAGGGGTATAGTTTACCCAGTTACTGGGTTGTGGAGGTCAGATAGGCAGTCGCTTCATGTAAAATACTGGTATTCAGCTGCATCCGGTTAGACTGGAAGCCGACCCCAACGTAGTTGGGAAAAGGCTAGGCAGATGATGATATTCAAATCACAACTGTCATTATCTGACAGTTGTAGGTATGCAATGGACAGATCGTATGTCATTGGATCTGGCTAATGACAACCTCGTCCTCCTAATTCCAGAAACCAGGTTAATAAGCCCTAATAATTTTAGGGCAGAGTAACTCTGAAATAACTTGATAGAAAGCAGTCCGCCTACATATGAAGCCCCGGGCCTTCCGATCCACACCTGTTAAAATTGTATAACACTCATTAATGTCTCGTTTGGCAATCTAAAGACCGGATGTATCTTTAAAGCCCGTAGAAGCAGCCTTTGACCCAGTTGTATTATCAAACCATCGCCCCCGCTCGGTCAAAAAGCCTTATAATATTGAATAAATACACCTACAGTCCGTCGTTGCAATGTCATGCAACCACACTATGTCAAAAAGTCACATAATATGAACAGATTCTGCTGGATTCGGACCTCTTATATTCAGTAGGTTTATGATGCAGTTGCCTAATACCATGTAGGTTGACGACGGTGTCGCTGGGCGATCATCGCGTCTAGTTTTCGTCTCAAGCTGACATGGTAATTTCGACTTTATTTTTAACCTGATTTGGTCTGTTATGTATCAATACAGGTTGATGTACCGTTTTGATAGTGGAATTACGTCGTCAGTCGCTCCAAGGTGTCGCAATCGACGCGTGCCTTGTTGCTTGGAACTTACTACTGATGAATAACGTGGCTGCATTTTATGCCTAATTATTTAAGAAAGAAGGTTCAGATTTGACTGCTTCTTGTTCTTCACCAAGCGAATTGAATGCAAGTGTGGGGCAAAAGGCAAATTTGTTGGCACGTGGGAAGAACGCTGACGTCATTATAAGAAATGAGCACCATAAAACTACCTTTCGACTTAGCTTGATAATATTGATTTGGTAATTTATTGTATAATTAGTTAGCATACCTTATGGCGTAGATTCAAACCCGAGATAAAATAAATTACCAACTGATTATTCGTTCTCATTAGATCCCTGTGTGTTTGAAATGGAATTGACGAATGTAGGAACAGTTTACTTACTGCAGCCCTGTTCCCACTGCAATATGATAAAAAGAGATATATATATATACCTATATAAAAATTGTTTTTCGTATACTAAACAATCATGTTTTTTACTTAAACCATTTTCCTAATGTTGGTAGGCTGCACGTAACAAAACCAGTATTAGCTGACCTCTTGTTCTATTGAAACCCTGTACTACGCTAGGCCAGCTTAAAGTCAAGTGTTACCACAGACGTGCGACCTACTGTACCAAAGTTGACCGCCATATAAACTCCGGATTACTCATTTACGGAACAGCGGAAAAAACTGTAGTTATCACACTCTTGTAAAAAGGTATCAGATGAGTAAATGAGCGCTTTGTAGTCTAAAAAGATTAAGGTTATTCTAAGAAGGTTTCCCGTTAATTGTCATTAAAAATTGACTCAAGTCTAGACAAGCAAGCAACAAAGATTTATCTAAAAAGAAAACATACGAATATTAAGGAGCTAACAAATTACAAAAACACTAGTAAAGTGCATAGTACACAGAAACAAAAAACTTTACAGTGCTTAAATAACATTAATGTACAAGACTAGTCGTGAAGGTAATCCACTTGACTTTTTGTCTCACTCACACGTGTGTGAGATGTATGTGGTTGTCGCTTTCTTGCGGCGGCGCAGCCTCCGCCGGGACCTTTTCTTGGAAGTCTCTGCCGTCCCTCTAGATAGATGCTTATCGGTTGTGTAGTAAGTTAGTTTTCTATGTTACTTCAACTTTATAACTTTACTAGCTGTGCCCCGCGGTTTCACCCGCGTAGGTCTCGATCCCGTGGGAATATAGGGATAAAACGTATCCTATGTCCTATTCCAGGTCATGGTCTACCCGTGTGCCGCCGGCGTCGAACGGTTCGCGTATTGCATTTTCGTGATAACTTCGAAATTAAATGTCCGATTCGAATGAATTAAAAAGTATTTTACTGCTACCCTTGGATGTTAAAACTATTTATTTGAATAAGAATTAATATTATGTTGATAAAACTCCTTCGCCAATAATGAATTTAAAATCGAACAAATTTGATTACCATAAAAAAAGGTTATAGCGAGTCAATCTTAAAAGATAGACATATGCTGCCGCGGATTTTTTTTAGAACTTTTAAAGAGGAACAATTCCTTGATATATGATATTTGCGTAACTTAAACCGTTTACGCAGCGCACGCAACGGAAGCTCTCAAAAAGGAATATTTTTTTCCCGTTTTTGCAACATTTTTCATTTATGCTCCGCTCCTATTGGTCGTAGCGTGATGTTACATAGCCTATAACCTCCCTCGATAAATGGACTATCCAATACAAAAAGAATTTTTCAATTCCAACCAGCAGTTCCTGAGATTAGTGCGTTCAAACAAACAAACAAACAAACTCTTCAGCTTTATAATATTAGTATAGATTTAATTTCTATGGTTATATACACGTGTTAAAGAAAATTACTTTCTAAAATGAAGATTTTCCTTACTTGGGTTTGGAAAGACGAAAAAATAATCAAGCAATGGTTTCCCGATTGTAATTTAGTATCTGCCACTAAAGCATGAAAGTTTTTTATAGGTACCCATGGTACCTATCTTGGCTCCTGGGAACGAAGGTCCTCAATTTCCCACCACTCATTTCCTTCAGTACAAAAGATGCGCAGACACATATGGATATTTTTAATGACAAATATTTTTCAGCGTTGAAAAGCCAGTACCGTTCTATCGTCTTATGTGGACCTCGAGAGTTGATTCGGCCAGTCCATAGCAAATGTGTACTCTAAAGCAAACAGTCCGTAATGACCTAAAATATAAGTAATTTAATGAATAAATAACTATAGATAATGATAGCAGTCCGAGATAAGGTGTCGTTGACACCGATAACGAACTAGGTAAACTGATAAACGGTAAAATTTTAAAAACACAAGTAGTTTGGCGAGCGGCCATTACTGTTTACTTGCACAAAAACATGACGCGCCGCGCCGGTGATAATAAAAATAAATGACGTAAAGAAAATTGGCGGGAAATCCCACTAATGCCAAATGTATTGAAATGCATTCATTGGTATTAATAATGCAATTTTTTATGTCGAATGTACCTATTATGATTGACAGCGAACCGCAAATTAAATAATGTGAGTACGAATACTAACCTTTGCAGGGGCCGTATTATGGAGTATTAATGCCATGAATATTCCACTGCGAAAAAAGGATGGTGCTATCGGCCTTCTATAGGTCCGTCTCACTCTCACACTGGAAAAATGATGGCATTAACACGTCATAATACGGCACCAGGAATAACTTGTATACCTACATTCAGGATTTTGGCTATTCCGAACCTTATTCCTGAACAAGATTTACCTGGGACTATAATTTATAATTATGAAGAGCTTTCCTAGCTCTCCATAATTATAGCTCTCCGTTGTCAACCCTTGGGGGAGAGATCACAAATAATAATATATATGTCTTTCGGCTCAAATGTGATATATTCCTAATTCTGGAAAATGCCCATGTAAAGTACAAGTATGTATGTATATATTGTAATCAAAAGTAGTTATATCGAATAAATATAAATAGTTTATTTGCTTCATTACGTACCCAAGGTATGAGCGATGAATTAGCACTTACATAATCAGTGCTAATCTGTCTAGTTATAGACCGTTGGCGGACGATTATATCATAGAAACTACGAGTCAAATATTATACAGCAACATCTGGTTATATATTCTTGGGAAAATTTTGGATGATAAAGAAGATTCAAATGTTCGAGGACTTCCCAACTAGGGTCCTCAGACGTCTGAGGGTCTGAGGATATGTCCCTGAGGGCCATATTCTATGATAGTTAATATTTGTATAAATATTTCACTAATAAACTGGAGTATCGCGAGTCATTCATACTAAGAGTTATACATAAAATTTCGATTATCAGAAATCCCTACATCGTTTAAGGAAAGCGAGCCCCTTTCTTGGACTCGATTATAATCGCCAACTGTTTAAGCGATATCAATCGAGATGACTTCGACGGATAGGGAAAATTGGAGGAGGCGGTTGGAATTTCGAGAAAGCGAACGATCATCACTTTTCAATATCCATTATCAAGACAAAGATATGGTGTTGTATTAATTTTTGAAATATGTGTAACGAACCTAATCGCATAATGTGGACAGCTGTAAGGATAGAGGCGGAACCAGAGAAAAGATGGATAAAAATGTATAGAGCATGGTATGTCTGTAACGAAGTGAACACAGAGGTGATGACTGAAAGGGATGTGCCATGGAAAAAAAGGACATACTGCGTCGAATCCAAAATACTTACAAATTGGGGGAAGATGATCGCATCATTAGTTTAAAAAAAAGCCTTCGAGAATTCTGCTAGTTCGTTGGATCCTACACAAATAATACGGTTAACTTTTCTACACTTGGCAAAGGCTGTTCTGACTAGCTCAGTAATACATAATATTGAACGTAATGTATACACCTAGAATTCTAGTCAGACCCTTACAGGAATGTTTTGTTTTACGTAATGTGATATTATGCTGCATTCCTAATGATAGTGACGGAATCAAGTAAAGCGTTTGATTGTCTTAATCCATAACATGTGAGACTAACAAAGAGTTGGGTGTAGCGGTGCTGTGCATGTTGGGTTCAATGCAGCATCTTTTTACCCGACTACGGCGAAGAAAAAGGAGGGTTATGATTTTGACCGGTATGTATGTAAGTATGTATGTATGTATGTAAGTATGTTCATCTGTTCCCTCCTATCTTCTAAACCACTCATCATAATTTGAAAAATGAGGTATCATTGGAAGCGTCTTGATTGTCCGTTGGTTATATAGGCTTAAAAATCTGGAGTCACACGTAATCTGTTCGATTTATGCCCTAACACGTGTGACTCCAGATTTTTAATTTGTCTATCTGTGGTGTCTTGTTTATACCTTTTTAGTCGTAGTTGGGTTTTAGTTTTTATTACTTTAATTTTTTTCTACCACAAGAGTGTGATTAGAAAGAGCGCAGGCTTCATATCAGCTATATTACACGCAATCAATGCATTGATCCTTTGGTCTTCTTCTTTATATTAAAACCTTCCTCACGATATATCCCTCATTACTCCGTTTCACTTGCCTATACAACAGCAAGTATCCACAAAGATGAAGCTGAATGTAACACATACGTTGGCCACCAATTCTTTCCATATGTAGAAATAATATTAAGAACTCACAACTGAGGAACTTTCATCATAATTTGTGTAGGACTACACCATGTAACACCATCGTCGCCGTACATGGTCAATCAGGCCAACACATTTGCAACACAAATTTTGCGTGCGGCAAATTGCAGATTTTTTTTAAATAAAACCCGTTGGAGTTAGACCCGTGCCAAAATGTTCAGGGCACCTATCATTATCCGCATTATAACTGATCTTACATGCAATGGATTCATGTTTATATGGATTTTTAGCTTGAGGCGTCACTTTCGTATGCTGCCTTACATTTTTGTGATTCCAAACATTTTGTCTGCATACCTGCTTATCATTTTATGGGAACATTTTTTATGTCTTAGAGTACATGGATATTAGCTGTATGGACAAAACCATAAGTATATCCATATTTTTGTCGTCAATGAAGTATTTACGTGCAAAAAAATTTGACCACTTTTGAAAGGTGGGTTCATTAAAAATATAGCCCAAACATCCTCTACAGGAAATCGAGTCTTAAAATCAAGTTATATACAATTCATATGAACATTTTAAAAAGCTGTGTACTATAGTGTATTTTTTACATTTGTATGGCGCGTTAATTAAAACATATCGAATGATTTAGCGCTAACATTAGGAAGCAAAACCGGAATGAAAAAATGTGTTTACTTGCGGAAAACTAAATGACTTTTCTAGTTCCTAAACGAAGAAACAGGTCCTAATATAGAGGGTCTGTATAAAACGGGTTCTAAACCGTCCGATGCTTAGAACGTGTAAAATTGTTTTAACACGACGCCGTCGAGTTTTCTCCGATACCGCGAAGTGATTAGGCGCTGGTATTTCTATGAAACGTGCAACAGGCGCGGGCGCGCATGCGATGCTCAGATGACACTGCTCATAGCTTTCGTATGTAAAATAGACGTTTCGAGTCTGTTTTCCGAGACCGTTTTGATGGTGGTTTAAGAACTATTCAATATTCATGTACTTGGGACACGCTATGGAGGAATATTAAACATGACAAGCTCTTTGGAACCGTAGCTAGATAGATGATGCTGCATTCATAGAAAATAGTTTGATTTTCTGTATTTTACTTTAATGAGAATATAATCATAGTTTCATCATGACGCATAATATGAGGTCTGGCCAAAATCGTGTGCAAATGAGCGCAAAACAGATTCTATGATTTGAAGTACCTACTCGGATTGCCAATCTATCGACCAAGTAGGTACGGCTAGGCTCGAGTTTGATGACCTATCTCCTCTAATGTTAAGTGACGATTATTTGAAGCAGCATATTTAGCAAGGCTGTTCTGTGCTGCAAGCGAGAGCAGCTTATATAGTCAACTCATAGATGCGTACCTTGTAGCATATATGTAGATCTTACTTTATTATAAACTAGCTGATGCCCGCGACTTCGTCCGCGTTGATGTATGTTATTATATCCTAAACTCTTACTCGAGAACCACTCTATCCATTGGTGAAAACAGCATGAAAATCGGCGCAGTAGTTTTTGAGTTTATCGCGTATAGGACGACAGACAGAGGCGGCGGAGGACTTTGTTTTTTTTATAATATGTAAGGATCGTATGGGCTCAGTTAATACATTCCAGTATACTTCCACAAACCTTCTCATTATTTTCAGGATCCGTTTTAAAACTTATATTTTGTTATCATACATTTAATTTATGACGTATTTTCTTTTTATGCAGTATTGCACATTAGTGTAGTTTGGTTATTGTGCAGTACTTAGTCTTTTTACCCGACTACGGCGAAGCAAACAAGAGCGTTATGATTTTGACCGGTATGTATGTATGTTCATCTATTCCTTTATGTCTTCTAAACGACTAATCACAATTTGACAAATGAGGTATCGTTGGAACCGTCTTGATCGTCCGCTGGTTATAGGCTTAAAAATCCGGAGTCACACGCAATCTGTTCGATTTATGCCCGTGTGATTCCGGATTTTTAATTTGTCTGCTTGTAATGTTTTGTTTATACCTTTTTAGTTGATTGACTTTTTTGATCTAGTTGGGTTTTAGTTTTTATAACTTTAATTTTATTGATTAGCATATTGTAGAACGTAGTACCGACTACCGCCCGTTTGTCACTTTAAAGCCAGTACTTATTCTTATCATCTTTCTAAAGCATTTAGAATAGGCTTCGGGTTGTCGAGACTTTGTGAGGTAGCATTAACTTTCCATTACATACAGGTGAGTTATGTGACAAGTGCCACATCTGGGTATAATATTTGCGACAGTATTCCGGTTCGGGTTTTCGGTGGACAATAGGCTCACCCCCTATTACAAGGGCGAGGGACTTAAACATTACTGGCGAAATCTGGGTGTGCTACACCTCTGCCAAACCCTTCAGTGATTACAGGATTATTGTTATAGGTATTTTCGTTTCTTTGATAGTCAGAGCTTTTTGGGACTAGGTATTTTATATGCGAAAAGACTTTTGTAACAAGGCAAGTATCACAAATCTTGATACAAAACTCGGGAGAGGAAAGTAATACGTGCTAGGAAGGTTATCATTCCTGGATCCCTTTTACGAGCAGTTTGTGAAACTGCATAAATGTAAACCATAAAATAAAATAACGGAAACGGAGGAGATTCGTTTGCCAGTTACTACCTGACGCTGATTATGACTAAATATAATGATGGGTGGTAGTTACGAACCAGTTAGGCTAATCAGCGCTATTAATATCATATTAGTTTGTGTACAGAGGAATGTTTTACGTCACTACCTAATGACTTATACATGGTGTGATTGCAGTACGGAGAGATACAGTTGTTGCTTTTAGGCCCGGAGTTTTGGTCGATCGTTGAAGCTCAATTTTTATTTTGGCTTATTGGTGACTTGCACGAACTTACTCGTCCAAAAATGAGCGAATCGTCACTTTTAAATAATATTATTTTTTCTACTAGCTTTTGCCGAAGGCTTCGCCCGCGTGGTATACCTACAGAAATAATCCCACAGGAACGTATTACCGGGATAAAAAGTAAAGTAAAGTAAGTTAATCAAGGTTATAAACTATCTATGTGCCATTTCGTCCAAATACGTTCAGCCGTTTTTGCATGATTGAGTAATAAACATTCAAACAAACTTTCACAAACTTTTAGAATATTTATAGTAGGATAAACTTCTAGTCACAGAGAGGAGGCCTGTGTCCCAGCAGTGGGAACATTATAGGCCGATTTTATATACACTGATGAGCATTAGAAAAAAGCCACTAATTTATCATAACGAGACCACGCAAGCTAGCTTCTTGAAGTAAGCATTCAAGTGTATAAAAAACAACTACAAAACTGTTTCATAGTTTTTTTTTTTTTTGGCACTTTGCATGTGGATTTTTTTATATTGCTCGTCAGTGCAATACGAGAATAAGATGAAAACCTATACGTGTTAGGAAAACGATGTTACCACAATATTGATATTAAATGACTCCTCTGTCTACCGCATATAAATTACTTACTAAGATGAAAATTCAGAAGACATTTTAGTTAAGTAGGTACCTTGTAAAAGTTGTTAATTTATTTCGAGATTTTTTTTAAGACTTACTCGAAGCGCCTGATCACGTCGTTAAAGCCAAAATTAAAATACAAACGTGTTTATATGTCGGACATTTTACCCACAATAATACATCGAATCCCCGTTTCGACCAATCATTCCCTTTTACAACTGTGTTCCAGGAATAGATACACCACACATAGGTAGGTATAAGCATCGATTTCAATATTTAACTGATAAAATCATCGATTTTTTTTTTGTATACACAGTACCTAACGTTTCGTTTATGTTTATTTCTCGGTTCTGTTTGCAATACAAGCATGGACGGGAGCAGTGTTTGTTCGTTGATAAGAGATGGACTTAAACGTTGCTTATCTATTCCATATCGGTATAAGACCGATCACCGTGAGTTATCGTGAATAACATATTCTAAGTAGATTCTAATAATTTGGGCGCTCGATAAAGGCGCCAGTCTTAAAAGCTCGCATACCACTACAGGCGAAATCTTAACGTGTTCTAAGTTATAAAAAATAAACATCAGTTTTCCTCTTTCCAGCTCATTTCATAAGAACATAAATAAATTAAGATATAATCAACAATAAAATATTTTACGATTATTTGACTAATTAATAAATTCTCCGAAGCAATAAACAGGAGGGATTTATATTTTCTGGTATAAAATAAGTATCAAATGTTTTATACTTAATCATTTTATTTTTATATGTTTTAACATGTTTTATTATAAGGAATTTTAAGTAAGTAAGTAAGAAATTATTAAATAATCGAAATTCAACAACGTAACATTAGCAATAGTTTAGATACGTTTAGAATTAGGTAATTACATATCGAACAAAACGTATGCGCAAAAAAAATGGCGGACTTCATTCAGCATGGCGCCAAAACGCGAAAAACAATTGACATGCAAAAGAGGACGAAAAATCCTCGTTTCTATTCAAAATCGGTCAGTAACAAGAAACAAATGCACAGCTCTAAATACCCGATACGGAATGCGTCACTTGTTGTGTGAACTGTTGTCAAGCGAAATATTATATCATGTGCTACGTGCCGGGCATAAGACGCCGAGGTCCTGCATATTTGCATAGGCTAAGTGATACCTGAATATTTATACTCGTGTATAAATGTCGGGTCGGTACGCGGAACACCGCTTCGCGACCACTTGATTTACATAAATATCCTACTAATATTATAAATTTCAAAGTTTGTGTCTTTGTGTGTTTGTGTGTTTGGATGTTTGTTACTCAATCACGCAAAAATGGCTGAATGGATTTGGATGAAATTTGGCAAACAGACAGCTTATAACCTGGATTAACACATAGGATACTTTTTATCCCGATATTCCCACGGGATCAAGACTTACACGGGTGAAACCGCGGGGCGCAGCTAGTAGTTTTATAAATCTAAACTTGCTATCGGTAACCAGACGTGTGTTCGAATGGTTACCTCTTGTATTTTAAATTCAGATTTAGGGAAGTAGGTATGTTTTTATAGGTCGTACAATTATTTACAAAATAATGTATTATAGAAGTCTCTATTTTGAGGAGCTCGTGGCTAAGTAATAACAGCCACACGGGTCGATCCATCAGGTTAAGCTACGCTTGCCGGGGTCGGTCCGTGGATGGGTGACCATCTTTACATACCGAGACTCCTCCATGCCTCGGAATGCACGTTAAGCTGTTGGTCCCGGCTGTCATTCGTGGATCTTTGACAGTCGTTACGGGTCGTCAGAAGCCCGAATGTCTGACAACCCATTCTTACCAAGAGGTATCGTATACCCAGTTAGGGGTCAGATCAGATAGGCAGTCGCTCTATGTAAAATACTGGTATTCAGCTGTATCCGGTTAGACTGGGAAAAGGCTAGGCAGATTGAGAAGGCTCTATTTTAAAATTCGTTTTCTAGATAGAGACTAATAATGACGAACATGAAACCCGAATATTATGAGGTAGGCAGACCTAAAAATACCTAAGTTAGGAGCTTCAGTCAGTAGTTTTCAAGATTAGAAATCCGAATGCTTTATTTAAATCCAAATTTACATTCATGTCAACAAAATACTAAACAAACAAACAACTGTTATTTACGTTTAAAATTTACATCACCCATACTCTGGTCCCTTACATACCGAATTGGCACCTTATTGGTTAAGTTATACAGTCGGATTTCCCTTGGCTGTTACAGTTTTAGTCTACGAAGGTGGTAGCCTACAGCGGGCCGAGTTTATGACGGATATACACAATAACACACAGGAAGTTCACGGTCGTACAAGCCCTGCTATGAAAACCTGTTGGATGTTTCACTTTCTATCCTTCGCTGTTGGAGGCTATTGAATCAAAAGAAATGATCAGCAAATAGGTTTGTCGCTAGAAGGTTCTTTTGGCGCGTGACCAAAATCGGAACTAACGCCGCCATCTTGTTTTTCAATACATTTCACAAAACTATTACACAAACCCCTTTGATCATAAACGTTGCTTAAAGTTAAGTAATGATTAGCGACTGTTTAACTATACATTTTTGACGTTTGAACGTCACTTAACTTTAATCATCGTTTATGAATAAACCCCATTATTTTTACCAGCAGCGCCACCCTGTCAACGTCATTCGAGGGCCAAAAGATCCTTGTATCAGTGTATGTGGAATCGGAAAAATTTGCCCCAATTTTTGTTTCCAGTGACATTTATGTCACTCTTGGATCAGAAAACGAATCCTACTTTTGTCGTTTTGTTGCAACTTGAAATCCTCTCTCTTTTGTTAATTTTTCAGGTAAAATTGTATGTAACCTGTACATACGGCTACATATCAAGCTATTCCAGTATTCCAGTATTTCCAGTTTAAGCTGACCTCACCTTATACGGAAATCCTATAGAATGCGAGATCAGCATAAACTGGAAATGTATAGCTTGATGTGTAGCCGTGTGTACTGACATTATTTTATATTTTGCAATGAACCAACTACATAATAGTTAAAGCCTGTCACATTCGCCCTTACAATGTTATAAACTTCAGGTAATGCAATCTCGAGTCTAGATTGGCAACTCGAGATCTCGCGTGTTAAGTTCGATGTCGAGATTGACCATTCGAGATCTAGCCCAGCAATCAGACGAGATTTTGTTTTCGAAATATTCAAGATCGAGACTTCATCGACTTTTTGAAATAATACGTTTTTTATTTAGGTATTTTAAATTTATATCCTCCTTTTTTAAGTCGGTTAAAAAGGCTCGCGATTACCGTACATTCGAGATCGAGATTGCATTCCAAGTTCTCCTTATAACCTTGTGTTTTACTAAAATAGGTAATATTCGAGATACTTGTAGAAACCAACATTGTCTAGGTTTTCAAAGACATTCCTTCGGCAGTTTCACGATCCGAACCTAACCCTATATCTGCTCGAAATACCGACGCATCGACCGCAATAAAGGCTGTATATTAAAATTAAAAAAAAATAACGAGTAAGCAAGACGTCAGATAGACGCGATATCTTCGGTCGTGGCCGAGGGTCGTCGTGCGGTCCGTATCGGCTCATCTCGCTCTCTCGCCGCTCACGACTCAAAACAAAACTAAACAGAGCGTTCTGGAGATTAGAGACCACATCGACTCGAATCTTGAAACGATGCCTGACTTGCCGACTGACGGTGACAGAGGTTTGATCAGCTATTGAAGTTGTGAGACTTGTGAAGGGGCTAATGAACTGGTAAACAAAATATATGTGAATAATGTAGATCAAAACTCTGGTTAGGAGCAGACTCAGACTGATACCGAAGTAAGGAATCTACCCTGTAAATCTATCACAATCATCGCCATGATTTCGCCACATTTCACCTAATGGAGTAAAAGAGCTGTTAGCCAGATTATTTTACAATGAAGGGCTTGAACGTTGCAAAGCATTCATTCATTTCCTGCATGAGATGCGATAATTATATAGAAAATAGTTTATTTTCTAGGTACTAAGTGCGAACTTCACCACTGGCACTGAACGCGATCAGCACATCTAAATCGCGTTCAAGAGCTGTCAGTGTCAATATTCCACAGAAAATAATGAAACTGACAGCCCTTAAACGTAGTTTGTGTGCTGATCGCGTACAGTTTCATTGGTGAAATTCGCCCTTAGCAGGTTCACAGGTTAACAAGATGAGATGAGCTGAGATGAGTAGCTTAAAATATTACCTACAAGCTTGGTTACAAAGTGTTATTTGTCAGTAAGCCCCAAACAAGACATTATAAGCACAGAATAAATTATAGTACTAACGTGTTTCCACTGAAGCGGAGGCGAGCGGAGCTGAGCGGAGACGTGCAGGAGTCGTCCAATCACAGACGAGACGAGAGACACGATGAGGATTTCAAACATTATGATTGGTCGATTCCTGCAGTTCTCCGCTCAGCTCCGCTCGTCAGAAACGCACCCTTAGTTCGCATCTTGGGGCTGTCTGTCTGTCTAAAATAAATTACTAGTATGGACTTTACCTGAACCATATTGAATTCATCATCTTCAATAGTTTTAATACTGTTCCTCAGTTTTATATTTTTGTGCATAGTTTTTTGTTGCTCTAAATTGTCAACGATTTATTCCGTCTAAGTTTGAATGTCATATAATATGTGGATGGATTGAACTTTCCATGCCTCGTCTACATAGTCGACTAGAGTCTTAACCCCCACACTGGTGACCCTACTATGCGTAGGATGATAAGTAGGTTATGCACTCACTTTAATGTTATTCCGGAGTATTCCGCCACAATGTAGGAAGTTAACGGAAACATGTTACTTTATATTACTGTTACCATCAGGTATTTTGGAACTGCTGTTGCTATAAAACGTGTTTTTTTAAATCCCATAACTCTAGGGTATTGAAGAGACCATGTCAACCGGCTGTCATTTGTGTATCTTTGACAGTCGTTACGGGTCGTCAGAAGCCCGAAAGTCTGACAACCAGTCTTGCCAAGGAGTATCGTATTACCCAGTTACTGGGTTGTGGAGGTCAGATAGGCAGTCGCTCCATGTAAAATACTGATATTCAGCTGCATCCGGTTAGACTGGAAGCCGACCACAACATGGTTGGGAATAGGCTAGGCAAATGATGAATGATTGATGAGACCATGTCAAATAATCAACTACGTATTATTATTATTTTTAAAATGTCTTTAACATATCTCGGGACCCTGGGGTCCCCGGACCTTTGGAAGGCGTACGAGGGGCTGAAGCCAACTCGCAGAAGCCCGTTAGACATCCATAATATTATTATTATTATTTTTGGCCCCAACAGTTTTTTTTTTGGAGTTTATATATATTGCTGTTTATTAACCACTAGCTTCCGCCAGCGGCTTCGCCCGCGTAGTATATCGAAAAAAAGTAGCCTATGTCCTTCCCCAGGGTGCCATCTATCTCCTTGCCAAATTTTATTGAAATCCGTTCAGTAGTTTAGGCGTGAAAAGGTAACATACAGACAGACAGACAGAGTTACTTTCGAATTTATAATATTAGTATGGATGTTAATTGTTCATGGAGGAATCTTAGGGAAGATTGTGGATTTTTACGACAAGCTACCATTTGGGTAAAAGTAGAAAAATATCTGTTTTAAGAGTACTTACATAGGAATGATTTTATATTCGGTCGTGATTTCGAATTTCATCAAGAAATCCTTGTGTGATGCACCTGCACTCAACCCGTCCTGGGCCCAGCTCATTACTTGTTCAATTAGGCAACGTACTCTAAAAAGCCTCATCTTTGTTTCTCATATACGAGTGAAATTCCTTAGTCGTTTGACGTGAGCGTGTTGGGTTAGTTAGTCGACGCACGCGCCGCTTGCCATTATAGTGTTACTTTTGCTCGTATTCCAACTATCGACACAAACAACTTTGTGTTTCGAAATTTTCCTACATTCCTCTTAAAGTGCTGACACTGTAGATTCTTGTGTGTTCAATAAAAGCTGGCCTTGGTTGTTTGTTAGAAGTTTTCATAGTGAGTTTAACAAACACTGTGAAATACAATTTTTGTTAGGGAATCGATATTTTAACCGTAGGCAGACGTTTGATTGGTAATGAGTTTTATTAAGTATATTTAATAACCTAAAGGAGCTTGTCGAACAAATAATACTACCTCCAGTTTAAACTAACATTATTTCTAGTAATTATAATAACAGTGGGTTACTAGTCCGAGAGAGGAGCTCGTGGCTAAGGAATAACAGCCGCACCGAGTCGATCCATCAGGTTAAGCTACGCGTGCCGGGGTTGGTCGGTGGATGGGTGACCATCTTTACATACCGAGACTTTTCCGTGCCTCGGAAAGCACGTTAAGCCGTTGGTCTCGGCTGTCATTCGTGGATCTTTGACAGCCGTTACGGATCGTCAGAAACCCTAAAGTCTGACAACCAGTCTTACCAAGGGGTATCGTATTACCCAGTGGGTTGTGGGTTGTGGAGGTCAGATAGGCAGTCGCTCCATGTAAAATACTGGTATTCAGCTGCATCCGGTTAGACTGGAAGCCGACCCCAACATAGTTGGGAAATGGCTAGGCAGATTGATTGGGTTACTAAAGTCTGACCAACTAAAGCTGTCCAAGAAAAAGGCGGCAATTTAAAAAATCAAGAGCTTGCTACACACTGCTTAAACGGAGTCGATACTATTTATTATTCAAGACATTTTATGCGATACTTACATCAGTATTACATATTTATATAATAATTAGATATTGTAATAATTACGTTACTTAGAAATGAAGTAAAATATTCAACAGATAATTCGTGGTCAGCTTTCGTTGGCCAAACTCTATGTTACTCGTACACTTGAAAGGTCAAAAAGATAATGTAATTTGACGAAACTTTATTTACCCCAGAAGGAATAGGGATACTGGTAATAGGAACGGATTTGTAATTCTTTGTTGCGCCCAGTTCTTAACTCAATAATTATGGTGGTTTGGTTGGCAACTCTAGATTTAGTAATGCTATGCCCGAAGGACATGATACATATTCTAAGGTTACAAACATTTCTGTAAAAAATCGAATCCATTATTAACTTTATAATAGGGTCCCTAAAACATCTGATAATAACACACCATGGGAGTTTATTTCGGTTCTTTTGTCCGATATTACAGACTTCACTAACGCCTACGTTTGATGGTATAGTTCTTATACCGAAGTGTTAAGGTTTATTATTTATTGCTTCTTGTTTTCTGATACGTAAATAGTATTTAGATGTGGTATTATTCTTTGTTCGCGCCGCGTTTGTAATTACAAATCGAAGCTTTTGAAAAGAATCAGAGGAATGAAGAGGAATAAGTACGTAGGCGTATAATTTTGGTGCTGTATCATTGACATCGGAGAATAAATTCGTGCATTCTTTTTGTTCTAAAATAATACCATTGTATAAATAAAGAGGCTGGCCTGAATTGGACTCAGTTCCAATAGCTTAGTCCTTCCCAAACCGCCCCATTTGGCAGGAATAGTGAAAACTGAAAAGGTAGTAACCACAGAATCCCGAAAGTGATTGTTCGTTTGTTTGTTACGCTTTCACGCGAAAACGGCTGAACGGATTTGGATGAAATTTAGAAAAAGGGTAGACCATGACCTGGAGAAGGACATAGGATATTTTTTATCCCGATACTCTTACGGAATCGGAATTTATGCGGGTGAAACCTTGGAGCGCAGCTAGTATTTAATACTATGAAACTGAAAATATACTCGTAGATGGCAAATAAAATCGATACAATACTGGATTTTACGAAATCTAATTAAGGTGTAGTGGTACCTACAACTCCTAAAACTAATATCTGGCAGTATTCATATTAAATACTTCTTTACAATAATAGATCAATGCAAATGTTTTATACAAGAAAACTCACTTCTATTAAATGAAAGCAATGTTTAGCACGATTTCGAAGCAAAGCCCCGAGCGCTCCTGAGTCGAAGGCTTTTATTTTTACGAGCAACGCGGTACAAATTTGTAAGGGCCCGACACGAGCCGTGTTCACGCACGATAAACTTTTTTTCTTTCTTTTTTAATATATGACTCGTTTTGTATCGACCTCGGTGTAATTCGAAGGTCGGCCCATCATTGGATGTTAGTCTTTTTGGGACGGTTCCAACATCTTTCAGAGTAGAAATCACTTTATTACTCTAGTGATGAAAGTTCCATATTTTTTATGGGTAGGGTTACCAATTTATTTCGTAGCTATCTGTTGCCCGCGACTTCGTCTGCAATCCAGGATGAAAAGTAGCCTATGTCCTTCTCCAGGTCATGGTCTACCCATGTGCCAAAGTTCATCCAAATCCGTTCGGCCGTTTTAGCGTGAAAGCGTAACTAACAAACAAAAAAAACAAACAAACTCCCTTTCGCAGTTATATTATAATATAATATTATTTTTAGGATTAGTTTAGTTGGAATATGTTTGTGGCTTGAGCTTAATTTGGAGTTCTGTCTCATTTGCATAAAGCCTTAAATTAGAAGCTACTGTATATTTCCTGATTTGTGGTTTACATTACTCTTTGTACATTTCTCGGGTGCACAATGGTCGCCTACTGAGCCCAGTGATTTCACGCAATTAGAAGAACAACTTCAGTTCTCAAACCACAATTGATGTGGTTTATACACTGTGAGAGTATCATATTATGCATCTTACATTCTTATCCCTATAATTTAATACTTGCACGCAACACCACGCAATGATGAACTGACATGATATAATATCTCATTTGAGTTCCTTACTTTGCTGCTTTACTGTTTTTTTCCGAATATATATAGAAATATATTATTATGATTAGGAAACAAAGGCTATACTGATCAGCGAACAACTTTAGAAAACTTTCAAACGGGTATTCTTCAGGTACTTACATTATAATAATATTCAAATGAATAAATGAAGTTTGATGTATTCCGAAAACCTAGACGGATATTACAATAATTTTATTTAAGTATCTGTCTCGACGAATTGCTTACATGATGCGTATGCGCACTGCCCAAGCCCATGTATGATGCATTACGTCTTGTTTGCGTCCTTCTCCTTGATAGTCATCCAACGGTCACTGCTTAGCATTTCGGCGATTGACACGTAGTCAACGCCGCCATCACTAACTCGGTCATATCGCGTGCCCATGAAGTTCATGAGTAAACACGCATACGATTAACGGAAAGGTATTTTAAATTGCTAAACTATGTATGGAGAGTGGAACGTGCGTTAAACGATGCAAACGGCACAACTGCACTGAAATGTATAGAAACCCCTTAAACTTCTCCACTCAGGGGTTGCTGAACTGCTTCTATCGTAGAACGCACCCAAATATCGCAGCGATCAGTGAAGTGTAATGTTATTGGAAAGATGACGCAGTTGCATTTAAAAACAAAATGTCTTGTTTAGAGATGACGACTGTAGACACATAAAGTAACTTCAAGCAGAGTTGGTGATATAAATAGACTTGGTAACTATCAAGTAAGTAGGCATTATTACAATCAAAATAACCACATATATAACTATTAAGATAAACTATTTAGTAGTGGACACGACACATCGCCTGTCACGACAAATGCTTGTGTGGTCTGATAGACCAGAAATTTAGAACTACTTTTACTCACAATTACTTAGGACCCGAAGACCAAACTATAATGGCACATATTTAGTTAGAGACTTGACAAAATTATAGGCTTAAAGCAGGAAAATGTGATTTAGAGTAACGTTTCTAGATTATTCGTTGTGGGAAAATAAATAGAGTGATTACGAATTTTAGGGCAAAGACCACCGTGGTATGTCTTAGTAGGTGGGTTGGCTACTATTATCAAATTGTTGTCAAGAGAGAAAAGGGGATTACCTATCCATACTAATATTATAAATTCAAAAGTAACTCTGTCCGTCTGTCTGTATGTCATCTTTTCACGCCTAAACCACTGAACGGATTTCGACAAAATTTGGCAAGGAGATAGATAGCACCCTGGGGAAGGACATAGGCTACTTTTTATCGATATAACGCGCGGGCGAAGCAGCGGGCGGGTAGTAATCAACAAAGTACAATATCCAACAGGTTTAAGATGGACAACCATTTTTAATTTTAATCTAGATGGTTCTCTGCTAATGTATCAGCAATCAGGGGTTTGACTTTGAAGAGGTCTTCATCGTAACGAACATTCTAAATGTGAAATGCGAGTTTGTTACGCTTTCACGCTAAAACGGCTGAACGGATTTTGATGAAATTTGGCACATGGGTAGACCTTGACCTGGAGAAGGACATAGGCTACTTTTCATCCTGGATCGCAGACGAATTCGCGGGCAACAGTTAGTTGAAATATAAATATTTTGAGTTGCTAGATTCAGTCATTGCTTTTTCGAATATCGTAGCGATGTATAGTTCTATCTAAGTACTTGAAATCTCCGAGAACACTAGTTGCCTCGTCGTTGACAGGACCAGTTCAAAAATATATTTCAAGATATTACCTTTAAAAGACCTATTTACTTGATGTAAGGAATAGTCTGGTAAACCGCTAGGTCTGCCATTAGTAGGTTTTTTTTTCTTTTTGTCATTATAATTTGATTGCACAAATTACCTACGTGTGCGAAATGCAGGAAAATGCAATATTAGAAACGTGTTCTTATGTATAATGAATGACCCTTTAAATTATGTCGAGTCACGTACGTTTTTGAGTACTAATAAACAATAAACAAGCAATAGAATCAGTCCCTACTTAATGTCATGTAAATTTCTACTGAATCATATAAAATATTTACACAAATTCTTCGCAAAATGTCGTTGAATCTTGGATTTATTTCAAAAATAACTGTCAGGGAAAGTTTCGCGCCAACCTACGCTGCTGAAGGGAAAATTGCACGCGCCATCTTGGAAATCGGACTATAATGCGCATGCGCCCTCGACACGTTTAGAAGAAATAAAACCTACGTGGTATACGATAGCGGCGTACAAACTTATTTGATCGGTCGTTCAACCATGTCGATGTTGCGTGTTGCTCTAACGTATGTGTGCGTCTCGCTCTCTCGTACCGTTAAGGTGGTATGCCTGAGTTATGGCATTCCGATGTTACCACCACCACTTCGGAGGCTGTGCGGCGGGCTGCGCGTAATAGTAAGTTACATGTGATTTTATCCAATGTTTCTTACAAGGTGTGAACGCCCTCTGGTACTTATTAGAAAATAAATTGATGATTTTTTAACTATTTAGTTAGAAGCATCACTTCTAATGGCTTTTACCGATATAATTGTCGGATCAGTTCAATGAATAGGTTGTCCGTTTATTCAAAAACATAAATAAACCTAGATATTTCTTAGTGTTATCGTTGTCTAAATCCCAAAATCTACAAGCTTAAAGCAAGGTTAAGCACTGGTTTAGATGTTTTGACCTAAATTAGACTAGACTTGACTGAATCTGTGTAGGTAGGGGAGACCGGGGTTGGTTGACTAACTTATCGATATTATTGGTCTACTAACTAGACAGATTTAGGACAAAATCTATCGGCTCAGCTAGTAGACCAGTAATATTGAAAAGTAAGTTAACCAGCCCACAGTTCATACAAAAATCCTATGGAGGACGATAAGTTTTTCGTGAATTTGATTATTTTCCGGGGATCTTTTCCTATTTTTCTTTCTATAAAAACCGAAATTCGGACTATTACGAATATATTTACAAAAAAAAAAACTGGTCAAGTACATGTCGGACCACGCACAATGAAGGGTTCCATAGTAGGGATGAATTTATCCCAAGAACAACTTAGGTAACATTGTAGTTAAAAAACATGTTCTTCCATACATTCCAACTGCAAATTTAAGTTGGTCGACTATTACTAGCCATTCCTTATATAATCCATACATATTTTCTTCATCTGGGGGCTTAACAGTCACTTTGGCAGAATCATAATAGGAAAATAATAAGAATCATCGTAAAATGTCACAAACTGACAATTCATAATATGATCTGCGTGCGATTCATATTACGAAATAATTCATCTGTTGACAGTTTTCAATGGAGATTCGCAAAATGGTCCACACAATCTGAATTGCTTTTGTGTCAAATTAGAAGAATTGCTAATGACAGCTATAAATTCAGGAAATTAATTGCTTGTAGAAGAATTGATAATGTGGCCGTTTTAGGCCCACTGTTCTTCAGATACAACCTCGAGTCAGATTAGATTTAACCCAAAACTCTATTGCTGAGCTGACGAGTTATTGACAGTTAATCAACCTACCCCTATAGGCAACCATCCCCGGTTTCCCCTACCTTTCTAGTTATTATTTTGGTCTTGTACCTATCTGCGATATTAAATCTGGCGTACTACCTACCAGTAGATTTGAGATTTTCATCTGTGGCCAATTCACGTGAAATTCTAAGAACTGGTTGGCAATCATCATCACCACATACAGTTTATTGGATACCTACTTTATCTTTGTTTTGATCTTGTACATAACCATTTGTTTAGTTATGTGTATAGTGTTTCAGTTTATTTCTTTCTTTGTGTTATTGGAAATCTTGGAGAGTAGCATCGACGGGAAGGCCGTTTCAAGGCTTTCCTTATAAATGGTTAGGATCGCTGATTATATTTTACAAATAAACTAATATGTTTTGATAAAAGCCGTTTTAATGATACTTAATTACTTTCATCATAAGTACTTTTAACTATGAAATTCTGTTAAGCTAGGTAACTACTTTGCATAGCAAGTAGGTAGGTACCAATAAAAAAATAAGACATTATTTTATTTATTGCTTAGTTAGAGCCAGGGATAAACGGTGAAATTAATACAAAGCATGCATGTTCCTGGAGAGCAGGGGTGGCTCAGTGGTAACGGCTGCGACCATGCGACTTACGAGTTGTAAGTCGTGGGTTCGAACCCAAGCAGGCACTTTACTTTGTGTAAATTTCATCACCACTGCTCTCAAAACGGTGACGGAAAACATCGTGAGAGGAAACCGGCATGTCCTAGAACCAAAAATTCGAAGACATGTGACATCCACCAAACCGCACTGGGCCCGCGTGGTGGATTATGGCCCACTCTCTCTCACAAAGAGGAGGCCTGTGTCCCAGCAGTGGGAACATTATAAGCTGGCTATGCTATTCATGTTCCGCAATCTCAATAAATTTCAGTCTCGTGCGGAAGAAGGTGGATCCCCATGATGACTGCTCATAATGCCACCAGGTAAAGCAGAACCCAAGTGATTCGATACCTATGGCTTAATTAATCACAGTTCAAACTAAAGACCTTAAATTTCATTTCGGATAAATTCATATCAAAGGACTCAATGTTAGCGATAGAAACTTATCCAATGTCAAGAAATGGCGAGGTGTCCGGCAATTAAAATAACGATTCCTCAAATAAAATACCAACGTAACTCACAAACGAAACGATGCATCAGATTCGTAACCGATAAATCAATAAAATCCTGGCCAAACGTATCGCCAAATAAGGACAATTGTTCGCATGACGCGACCACTCGTTTCCTTTGAATGAATATTGAACAGAATCGATTCCATATTTAGTTAGAATCTGTATCTCAACGTGATAACTAAACTCGTACTTTATCACTAAAAGAATAAGGTAGAATAATGTGTGCAGGTGTGTTTGCGAACGAATATGCAATCAACCAATGGTTTGTAGCTTGCAACTATGCAGAGTGATGTCATAGATTTGCCGGTATGAAACGTATATTATATCAAAATCCGCTTTTAGAGGTGTTGGCACTTGGCTTTTGGTTTTTGCTATGTATGTCATGTATTTATCCATTGCCTTCCGTCCATTTCAAAATAACTGTTTATTATTGTTTTTATTTTACAGTGTCGGATGACTGTTGGCGTTGGGAAGATGGTCGGCGATATGACGGAAAATCTAGATAAAACTGGCACCATGTCATAAATTATCCTATACTTTTGTGACGGCGTGTACGTAAAATGCGGTAGTGGGGCGCATCATTTCAGAGACGGTATGCTATAATGTCCGTTTGTGGGACGCAGGAAAACTTCACGCCGCGCATAGCCGTTATTTTAGAGGTTTAGCTTATTACAGTCAGTTCTGGATCCTGAAAGGTCCGCCCTATCCATTTTCCCTTCTTGAATGGCTTTGATATCAGCGGGCTGAAAAGGGCTGTTGAAATTAAATGAAATTGTTTATTCTGTAAATAGGATATCGGAATCAATCGATTTACACGTCATACCTAGGTATTAAACAAATATTAAAAATAAGCTCGATGAAGTCGGCGGCGTTTCCTATCTGACTACTTTGAGAAGAAAGGCCGAAACAAACTCAGAGGTCGAAGAGTCTTCTAAAGTCCAGACATAATCTTGGTCAGGCCATATGAAGACCATGTAGTTAGTGTCTGAAATGGTATTTTTAGTGATGATAACGTTCGCTATGGAGCTGTCAAATAAACAATGCATCTCTACCTAAAGCATTGCTGTTGGACAATTTTTCTGAGCCGAGGGGGAGAATAGGTGTGATTGCAAAAAAAAAAAAACTGCAATTGTATTTGGTATGACCTAATCTAAAACGGTGATAAGAGGTAAGAGGGACATCGAATGATAATGTGCATTTGTTTTTAACGTGTTTGACGCCATTTTTTATCTATGGTTACTACGGTTTTGCTTCACGAAGTGGTTATTTACGGAAGGTTCACATAGACCACAGATGTGGTAATTTAATCTTTTTTTTTGTTAATTATGTACATATTATTTACCTAGACCTAAATATATAATTCAAATGGTTGGCTGCAAAATACCTTATAAGGCAATAAGCGGCCACCGAGCCAAAAACGCACTTTTTATAATAGGTAGGTACGTACGTAGGTAGGCTAATAGGTAGTATAAACGATAATATATTTCGTAAATAACAAACTGACTAATCACGTCCCACATCCTCATAATACTTATCAATATTTCTGTATATTTATGTTATTATAGATTATTCTTTGTAGCTAGATGAATGAGACGTTCATTCTGAATGGTCATGGATTTTATTGTTACATTTTAAACCAATGCATTATATTTTTTTAATATTGACCTAATTTATTGTCTTTGCCCTAGTACTGTTTTTTTTAATATTAAATTTTTGTGCAGTTTTAACTGAAGAAATAAAAATGCTCTATCTTTTTATCCGTATGACTGCGCCTGATGGTTTTGTGTCCCGTCTCGCAAGACACACACGCGCGAGACCATGCTGTTTATCTTGCTAAGGCATGGGCTTACTTATCCATTTAAAAAAAAAATTGTCTTTATTGTTGGTGTTGGTGGGAGGTTGGTGGATCGAAATTAGTAAAAATTAAAAAAATATATCTTTTCAACATAATTCTAGAGCGTACAAAATAAATAAAAATAATATTCTAATAAGTATGGATAGGATTCATCGAAAACTAGACTTATGTACCAGAAGCAATGCAGGGAAAGGGAATGATAGAAATGTAATTTATTTATTTATGTAGTAATAGGCAACAGTTGTTTTTTTTTACTAAAAGATTATTATTTATTTTCCTGTAAGAATTTTTCAATCAATTTTCGAAACTCATTAAAAATTAAAATACGAAAAAAAAAAACATCAATATATTAATAACAATATTATATTGTATATTTTGCGAAAATTATCATAAAATTATATAAAACAGGTCTAAAACGATCTAACTAGTGCCATCTATGAGCAAAGCTTAAAAGTCAGTAGACACCTTAATTTTGTGCCATCTATCGGGTATGTTTGAAACTACTCCAAAGAGTCATAGCGCTGCCTATATGTACGATACGAATTTTACGTGTGTCGTGGTTGCTTCGTGTTTCGTACGTCGTTGTATAGATGGCGTTGGCAGTGATAATTTGGTGATAGTGAGTACATATAGAAAAGGTTGTTGATTATTTATTCTAAGATTGTTGATTAAATAATATTGTTGTTGCTTTCGTGTACTTCTTATTTATTTCCAATATACCCAACACCATTAGAAATTATATTATACAGTAGAATAGTTATAGGGATAATAGTAGTATCTGATCGCAGAAGTAAATTTTACTTTGTATCCGAAAGTAGGAAACGAAATTTATGATCGGTCTGAGAACGATGGATGATGTGAAATTTCGGGAGTGTTCTTTGATTGGTTTATAATTTAGAAGTTTAATTATTATTGTACTAGTTCAGGTTCAGTTAAGATAAACTTCTTGGACAAACAATTCATTCGTAAAATCGTAACGGGCACACAAGCGAATTCGCCTGCGCGTCCTAATGTTCCTGGCTAGGTACAAAAGATTTGTTTGGCATATTAAAATGATCTATGGCATCTAACCCTTGCTTGCAGAGTTCAGTTGTTTGGTGAGAGTTGCAATAAATTAAAATTATCGTCGTGCGTGAAAACTTACTTCAGTACCTAGTAGCAGTGAATATTACGAATTCATTATGTACGTTAGTTCAGTTCAGCTAATGAAGTGGTGAGAATATCATGATAGCTGAATAGTGGTGAGGATGATAGCGTCGGTTTCGGTACCCACTAAGTATCATCACCATCATCAATCTCCGGCCCATATCCCAATCTTCATCTCGGTATCACTCCCTTTCTAGCCATATCATCTTTTACAAAGTCCCTCCATCATTTCTTTGGTTTTTCATTTTATCATTTTCCTATTTCGTCCGCATCGCATGGCCCATACCAGCATATTTCCACATAACGTTTCAGTCACTGGTGTCACTTTCAGACCTTGGTGAACTTAAATATCATAACATATCACGAAACGCGAAATGATGAATTTGATGTTTAGGTACCACAGACCAAATAAAAAATTAAAAAATTGGTCTGAGGGTCTATGTACACGAACAGCATTATATAGAATAGCATTATATTATGAATTTATTGGTTACCAGATTTAGCAGCGACATAAAAACAGTGGTCAGTACAATCGGTCATCTACTTCATGATTTTGATGAAAAAGACAGATGAAAGTACAATCGGTCAGTTTTTTTTTGTATGACCTACGTTCTGTAGTGCGTGCGCGTTGGTACGATACTTTTGATCTCTACTGTTTCATTTAGCTCATACAAAACATTCAGCCACCGGTTGTATGCCGTCAGCGAATGAGAATCTGAACTAATGAGTACCTACATGACCCTGGTGGCGCAGCAAGATATAACTAAAGGATAATATTATAACTTAACATTAAAATGTGCTTAGGATTTAGTGAACATTCCCAAAGAATTGTGCAAATTGAAATCAGATTTTTTGAGAGTCAAATAAACGAGTTATGGATTGTAACGTTGAACCCTCAGTTTTCACATATAGGATTGAGGGCTCATCTGTACCTGATAAACTGTGGACTACAGAAAAAGTCTTTATGCCAAGATGTAAGCTAGTGCCAAACAGAATTTGTAAAAACAAGATATTATCACAAAAAAACTGTTCTACTTTGTATACAGAATTTTGGTATCGCAGGCGGGACAAAACAATATCCTGAAATATGGTGTACCTAACTTTTGTTTGTGGCCGGGCCAGCGATAACAAAAAAAAAATAAATGCTTTTTTATTTATTTTCAGCTGTGTTTTTGCAGTCCGGATTTTTTTTTAAAAAGGTGTTGCGTTTTTTGTCGCGCACTGGATTTTCTATTCTCGATATTGAGCCGAGCATTGAGAATCCAACAGAGCGCATCCCAGCGCGTCAAGAAAACACACTGTTGAATTTTTAACTTTCGGCGTTGAAAATCCAGAGCGCGATAAAACATCGTCCGTGTTAACCTGGGCTAAAACGTCAGTCTACATGTAGGTACATGATAATGGGCCAGCGCAGACGTACGGAGTGGCGGCGAAGCCAGTGATTCTTCGTTGATTTCATTTACTATAGGATACGTCTGAAACTCCGCGGTAGGGCGACAGAGATGGCCTGTAGCCTGTAGGTAATCCAATATCTGTCAAGTGATGCATGAAATTGTGCGCCGGGCGCAGACCGGGCCGTTGCCCCGCCACGACGACGTGAGCCTCGGCTTGATGATGAACTAATTGGTATTACCGTGCAGTAAAAATATTCATTTTGTATCCTCACAAAATACTTGGTAGGTTGGTTAGTTCGGATACAAAGAAACCTGACCAAGCACAATTCCGTCAAACGTGCATTCTAAAAGTTGGCAACGTCGCAAATAGCTGTCAAATAAGTACTTACGTTTTTATTAATTTGTTAAAACAAAACAATTTTTTTTTTTTAAATGTTTAGTTATATAGAAATTACAATAAATACCTACAATAATATATTATTACTATATAATCATAATGATATTATGGAAAAATATTAAATAAGCCTAGAAAAATACCTATAGGTTCAATTAGCAGCAGGTAATAACAACTTATCTATAGGTACAAATACAATCGACGCTTCGGGGAGGCCTATGTCCAGCAGTGGACGTCTTTCAGCTTAAATCATGATGATAATTTTTTTTGGTAATGAAGGTGTAGTAAATTTTTTTTTCCAGCCATGTCGTCTGATTGCTGTTTGCTGTGCCAGTGTGACGTGCATGTCCCGTGTCCGCGCGCCAACAACGTTGTCAGAAGCGGCAAAATCACTCGGGGTGATCTGATCGGTCGGAAAGAAATCTACTCAGTTGGATTCAATTTAAAAAAAAATCTTTTGATTAATCATACGATTCCTTGTGTTTTCGTTGAAAGGGGTGCAGTGCTCAACATCTGCCAACACCCATTATATCCCGAAGAAACCCGAATTCTTAACTTGAGACATAAAAGTTAAATTAATCAAAGAATTTTATCAATGTAAGTGTCGAAACACATTGGGACTTGGGAACATTTAATCGGTCAGTCCATTTGTGCCCGTATGCTGTTGCTCATTTAATTATCGGCCCCTTCATGTCAAGTAGAAAAGGCAAGGGAGGGGGGGGGGGGCTTCAAACGTAACCAATTACTAATGTTTACATTTAGTAAAGCAATTGTTTGAGAATTTCTCAGGCAATGCTGTGCAGACGGAACGTCAGGCAGGCTGGCTGAGGGCCGATTTTTCCATTTTTCCAACGCTACGTATCTTTATCCGAGGAATATTTAGGAATTTCTGATAGATTTTCCAAACAAAAACTGTCAGACGTTAATTTTATTCCACGGATAAAAGTTATCTGTCGATGGAAAAATCAGCCCTGAATGTGATTTCTCACCGAATAAAGCACTTAAAAAAAAAGTTTAGTTTGAATGTGGCCTTCAGTTTTCGGCGCTACAAAAGCAAATCTTGTCTTTTGTCCATTATTAAAAAAAAAAAAAATAAGTTTCTGTGTCATCCATATATGTATTATTTAAAACGTATGTCTATGGTTTCATCCTTAGGGAAATCATTACATGGTTTCATCCTTAGCTTTTCTCATCACAAGGTCTTGATCATAAAGAGTAATTCTAGATTATACATACCTATAATATATGTTCGTCTACCTTATCTTTATTTATATCCCTAGAACTTATTTTACGAATTATTTTCCTCAAAAACAGTAGGAACCTACCTACATACAAAATATAAGTACAACATTTGTCACGTCCAGGCGTCTAAGGCTTAGTACAGATTTAGTATTCATCACGACGTGTGGACGTGGACACGAAAATCAATGTCGACTCAAATGTATTCTAAAAATCATTGGTGTTTAATATTAATACAGTTTTTATCGAAACAGCTCACGCTGATGGTAAATAAGCAAAGCTGACGGTAAATGGTGACAGAATTGTAGCTATGCGCGATTATTTTTTCCTTCGGTCAAGGTTCTGCGTTCAACATCACCACAATCTGACTTTATCCACTGCTGAGCATAGGCCTCTGTTTTCTTGTGCCAATCCCGTCGTTCCTGTGCCAGCCTCATTCAGGTTCTATCCACGATGTAACAATGACGTCCTCGTCCGCCCATCTTGCCGCCGGACGACCAACACTTCGTGTACCTTGGACGCCACTCGGTCACAGGCTTACTCTACCTGTCAAACACTGCGCCGCGGAAGACATACCTACCCTATAACTTGAGTCGCAGTCTCCTTCGTGGTCTACCGCTGTTCTTGGTCACTGGTTCAGGGATCCTGTATTTTGGCATGCGGTAGTTATGTCCAGTCCCTTTGCTGAACCAACTTGAGCCACGCCAAAGTCAAAGTGTTATTAGAACACTCGTGTAGAAATAGGTTTTGTAAATAAAAATGGATCTCTAATCCCTATCAAATATCATTTCGGGGTCCTTGGGGTTTTTTTAGAATGTGTGTGCACGTGTTCTTTTATAATAACTTTTCGCGACATTCTTATTTTATGTTATTATTTATACGCGACATGTCATAATATAAATTTTAGGTATAGGGTGTTATTAACAAATAATTTGCAGTTGTGGACATTTTCACCTCTCTTTTGAATTTATAATTACTTACGGGTATTTTCTCCGCAATGAGGACTTTACTTTTAACTTTAAATTCAATTAAGCTACAACAAAGAAACGAGAATTCGGCGATAAACTAAAAATGACATTCTCGGCGCTAAAATTAGTGAGTTCACTCGAATCCGGTACAAGTTTTACCCGTTTTAATACCAGCATGAATGAATGCGTTGGTTATGATACGAACGAGAGGACACGACATCATATCACTTGTTTTATTTGCAGAAACCTGTTCACTGAGCCCCCGCGGTCCTCGCTGCTTTTTATCGCGTATTTTTTAATGTTCCTACATTTGTGGCTTGTATGCAAAGGTAAAGAATGCAGTGGGAGTAATTAAGAAGGTTCAGACTACAAGGTGAAATATTAAAAGTAATTTTTGGGATTTATTAATTTTTTATTAAGAGGAGCTCGTGGCTAAGTAATAACAGCCGCATGTGTCGATTCATCAGGTTAAGCTACGCTTGCCAGGATTGGTCCGTGGACCCTTCCACGGACCAACCCTTACCCTGGCAAGCGTAGCCATCTTTACATATCGAGACTCCTCCGTGCCTCGGAAAGCACGTTAAACCGTTGGTCCCGGCTGTCATTTGTGGATCTTTGACAGTCGTTACGGGTCGTCAGAAGCCCAAAAGTCTGACAACCAGTCTTGCCAAGGGGTATCGTATTACCCAGTTACTGGGTTGTGGAGGTCAGATAGGCAGTCGCTCCATGTAAAATGCTGGTACTCAGCTGCATCCGGTTGGACTGTAAGCCGACCCCAACATGGTTGGGAAAATGCTAGGCAGATGATTAGATAAAATCGGAAATATTTTTTTTTAAATTAATTTGTTACTTCTTTTATAATAATTCTGAGGTAATAAAGATTTAAATATAGTCTATATTTTATAGCTGTTGCCTGCAACTTTGTCTGCGATTCTATGTAGATCAAAAGTAGCCTTTGTCCTTCTCCAGGTCATGGTGTACCCATGTGCCAAATTTTTATCCAAATCCGTTCAGCCGTTTTAGCGTGAAAGCGTAACAAACAAATTCACTTTCGTATTTATAATATTAGTTTGGATATAACTGATTTATGTTAGGATTAGGTTAGGATGTTTCGAAAACATTAAGGGTCTTACCACAAAAACTTAGCCACTTGTTCAACGCGGTTTTATGACAGTTATATGTCAAACTCCATACAGAAATGTCATGTTTAAAAGGTGTTTAGGATAAATAACTGATAAACACGGTTTTGTGGTAATAAGGTAAGTATGTTGTTTAGCTAAAATTAAATTACTATCAAATTTTTGTGTGCGAAATCTTCAATTGACTTCTCCCTCTCTGGGCGGAGCGGGAGGGCGTGTCAGAGTTTTACTTACTAAAACCCACCCGTGTTCCTTCAGTTGCCTGTTGCCAAGGGTCCCGGTATTCCTTTCGGACTGTCCCGCAACCCTGGCAGATCTTAAGCCTCTGGGGGCCTTCTACAATTCCCGTTAGAAAAATACGTATGCGTTTTTTTATCACGCACTGTTGAATTAAAAACAGAATATGTTAAAGACGCAGCGTTTAAAACGCTTTTAAAAATCGCCCGTGCGTATGAAGGTTAATACAAAAAGATTTTGTGAATCGATTACTTTTGTCTAGAACTCATGGTAAACCTACATCAGTGAAGAGTACAAAAGATGCAACGGTGCGACTGGCTCTGCGCTAGAAAGAGATGACAACATCGAAGCATAAATATTTGTTACAACAACTTTATTGAGGAATTTCACAAGTGAGGAATATAACGTATGCAAATAATGCGCGTATAGAATGTCAATAGAGTTTACTAGGAAACTTGATGTTTTGATCGAGTTCGAATTTCAAAAGATGTTTTTCGCTGATTTGTGAATTCATGTATTCTCTTCTTGTTTCGTATCCTTTCCCTAGTACTAGTACCTCCCTACTTGTAGACCTGTGTATCTCTAGGCAGACTAGACTAGGTACTTCAGTTCAAGTCTAAAATCTGGAAGACATTTTTCTGACCTAGGGTCAGTTCAATAATATAAATATGTTTGTATGTTTGTTACTAAATCTCGCAAAAACGGCTGACCGAACGGACATAGGACACTATTTATTCAGGTACCTAGTACGTTCCCGTGGGATAATTTCTCACAACCACGCGGGCGAAGCCGCAGACAAAAGCTAGTGAATAATAATCTTAATAACGTTACAAGATCCTAAGAAGTGATACACGTTCTGTTTACGTCTCGGCGAGATGAAACGTGAAGATACGGATGCTGTTAAGACTCGTAGAAAGTCTAAGAACATGTTTCTCAAGTGTCGTTGCATAAAACGAAATGCGGTTCTTGATCTCGCACTAATGTTAAAAAATAATGTGACAACATTATGAAGCAACATAATAACAGCCGTAGTCCGTAGCCGGGTCGATCGAAGATTAAGCTTCACTTGCCACGGTCATATCGTGGATGGGTGATATCGAACCCCTCAGAAAGCACATTAAGCGTTGATCCCGGCTGTTATTCGTAGATCTTTGACAGTCGTTACGGTTAGTCAGAAACCCAAAAGTCTGACAAACAGTCATACCAAAGAGTACTTATCTTGTTATCCAGTAACTGGGTTGTGGACGTCATCTGATCTCCACAACCAAGGCAGTCGCTCCATGTTAAAAAACTATTAACAAAATTATTTTTTTGGAATTCGTTTGTTTTTTTTTTGTAAAAAGTTTATATTTTTCACTTTTTCGTTGTGGTACCTACCCCACAGAAATTCGAATACCACTACCTGCTATGTAAATAACAGTGACGGAGTCAAATAAGATATCATCTACATAGACGTAATTATTGAAGCTAACTCAAACACTATTCAAGCAAAATTAATAAAATTTATATGGGACCAACACGGGAGTACACCCTTTCGACCAAAAAAGAAATTTGTAAAGCGGTTCACAATTTGGCGAAAATATCGATGAAAATACACAAAAAAAAAATACACACAGACGAACATAGAACCTCCTCCTTTTTGAAGAAGTCGGTTAAATACTGGTATTCTGCTGCAGCCGGTTAGACTGGAAACCGTCTACAACGGACGGCGGCGGCGGCGCGGCGTCACGTCTGTATTGGGCAGATAGAGGTGTTCATAGTATAATCATTTATCACTTACCATAAGTCCTTACAGGCCTATTGCAACCAGACATAAATCCAGACAGCTACTGAGAAATTCCTTACTTTATATCACGAGACCAGAGGGCTGGCTCGTTCTTTGGCCAAAAATATCACGAGACCAGAGGGCTGGCTCGTTCTTTGGCCAAAAAATTAGCATTGCCATTCAACGTGGCAATGCTGCCAGTCTTCTGGGCACGTTTCCGGATGACAGCGATGCGGACGAGTACTGCGACGCCTAAGTATTTTTTATTTAGTTAATTAAATTTAGTACCTAGTTTTAAACATAGTGACAATAATTAAAAAAAGAGTTTGCCGAGATGGAATGAAAGGCGATTAACATAAGTATTACCAAGTGAATGGAAACGCAGGTATGGCAAGCCCTAGGAAGACATAAAAGTGACGTAATTGGTGATGTTCTTCAGACAGGTCAGGTGCGTAGTACTCGCAACCGGCGTGCGTTTACCAGACGTGTGAACCAGGTGACCAGATGTATGAACGTGCAGTATGTAACGATCGTATAGACGGAGACGTCCTGTAGTTTCTGCCTACCACCATGGGAAGAAAAGAAGGCGAGTGTATGGTTACGGTATACAATACATCCTTACATCTCAGACCAATTAAAAAACCAAGACAGAGCGCTGTCTACAGAGACGTGAGTCGTAAACATGTGTGCACTTAGTGTAGTTTGATTGTAAATAGTTGTAAATGTGTGTGTGTGAGCGTGTATGCACAGAGCGGTGGTGTAGTTTTAGCGTGTTTCACTGTATTGTTCGCAGCGCTCCGTCTTCGTTTTTTATTTGGTCTGAGCCTTACATATTAAGTCCTCCGCCGCGTTTGTCTGTCGTCCTGTTCGCGATAAACTCAAAAACGACTGCACCGATTTTCATGCTGTTTTCACCAATGGATAGAGTGGTTCTCGAGTAAGGTTTTAGTATATAATAACTGACATCCACGCGGGCGAAGTCGCGGGCATCAGCTAGTATATATACTAGCTGATGCCCGCGACTTCGCCCGTATATCAGAATATCTATATTGTATATCAGAACGAAGCATATTCCCACACTTCATTTCAGTTCTTAATTTGAAACATTTGGTAATACTTCTCAGTTTTGACTAAAACTTCAGGATGTGGGTGTTCCCTAAAAACTTCGGATATCCTTAAGAACATGTGTTCGATGTTACGAATTTTTGTGAAAAGAGAGAGAGATGTATAGAAAAAAAAGGTTGCTTTTTCTTTCTTAAGTTTCGTCCCGCCCGGTACAGCATCTGTCAGGGATATTGGGTGACCCGGCGGCATCTCACGTGAGATGAGGACTGCGACTAGACGGTTTTGATACTTGATAACAAAATGTCTTAAGAGATCGCAGAACTATAATGTTCATTAATGTAGATTTCGTGGACGCAAATTACATTGTTCGTTTCTTTACTACTTATCTGTTATCTATTGCACTAGACCTGTGTCTGCGCACACATTAATAATGATTGGCCCAAATTCGGTCGGGAGACCTTTTATCTATTTATTGTGAAGCTTTATATTATAATAAATCAGCTGATAGGTATCGTTTTTTCCCAATTATCTTGAAGTTGACTTACATGTTTTCATAAAGTACGTCGACAGCCATCCGGTGAGTGTATAACTTGATTCTTACCTGAAATAAAAGAAAATATCATTAGTTTTATCTATGCATATTGTATACAGCGAAACCTAGGTAGGAAAAATATAAGGTATGATAAAGAAATTTATTTTTTCAAAAATAAATTCACATGTGCAAAACACGTTCAGTATCAAAACTGTTTGGTCATCGTATATCAAGTTGCATGGAACTCCGGTTCACACAGCCCCCCCCCCCCCCCCCTCAAGGTATTTTGAACCTGTTGTTATGAGTGTGTGCGTAGCAACAGGTATCTCATATTATGGTGTTTGTGTGGGAGTGGCAAGTATTCGCTAGTCTTAGAACTATCGCATATATGAATGAGATCTGAGATACGTTCCTGTCCCATTGAATGTCCGTAGTGCGTAGGAATTTGAAATAGATTTGTGTGAACTGCGTTAGATTGTCATGTGCGTGTTGTTGATTGACCAGGATAGAAGCGGAGTAGCACTTTGTACCTCTATTCTGCATGCACGCTATTCATTCCGTTGTGGTTTATTTTATACTCACCACTATTTATATATATTATTATTTATTTGTTGTTTTTCTAACCTGCGCTGTCCCACTCATGGACAAACCTTGGTTATAAAATATATTTATATTGATATATCAAGTATTCAGATAACTACCCTATTGATTGCTCATATGCTCACTTTAAACGTATACGTGACTACTTTTTAACCGACTTCAAAAAAGGAGGTTCTTTGTTCGTCTGTTTAAAAAAAAATGTAAGTAAGTACCTATGTTCATCGGAAATGAATTTCATGAAATGTGAACCGATTTTGAAATTATTTTTCATTTGGTAGAGGAAGCTCGCGTGGTGGTCCCATATAGATTTTATTAGCTTTGCTGAGGTAGTTTTAAAGTAAGCTTCAATAATACGTATTTATTCCACTCGCTATATGTTGATGATGTTTTAAAACTTCCTGTAACTTTTATTTACATAACATATAGTGGTACATATGATACGAATTCACAACTAAAAAGTGAAAGTTTTATTTCTTTATGTCCTCTAGAGGAAGCCATATTCAATTTGATGTGACGTCCATAGCCTATACCAGCGGACGATCAAGACGCTTCCAACGATACCTTATTTGTCAAGTTATGATGAGTAGTTTAGGAGTTATGGGGGAACAGATGAACATACATACATACAAAACCATTACCATCCATTTAGCATCGCAGTAGCAAAATTTTTTTTTACAAATATTAAAGTTATTAAATTTAAAATAACTAAAACCCGACTACGACAAAAAAGCCAACTAATAAGTCACACGTAATTTGTTCGATAAATGCCTAATACGTGATTCTGGATTTCGAATTTGTCTGTCTGTGATGTCTTATATACATTTTTAGTTGAATTTTTTGTCGTAGTTGGGTTTTTAGTTTTATAACTTTACTTTTTAGTCGTAAGTAGGTCAGTTCCTCAAAAAGTTTTCGTCAGTTTGTCTTACATGTTCCAAAGTATAGATCGCTACGGAAAAGGTGGGAACTCGCTTTTAACTTATAATTATTATGTAAAAAAAAAACATAAATTTATTTCGTTGTGTTGATAACTAAATGAATTCCTTGCGTTTCTAAACTGAAAGCCAAGTTTCAAGTTTATAAACCGAAGCAATACGATTTGAAAGCTAAATGAGTTGTTATACATATTTCAGCTTCAGGAGGAGCTCGTGGCTAAGTAATAACAGTCGCACGGGTCGATCCATCAGAGTCAAAGTCAAATAATTTATTTCAAATAGGCACATAAAAGGCACTTTTGAACGTCAATGAAAAACAAACAAAGAAATAGAATCGATTCTAGTTGCCCATTCCAAAAGGTAGCTTTCGTATGGAGAAGAATGGGCAAGAACTCCACCGTTACTCTTTTCAAAAATGTTTACAATATTTTGTATACATGAATTATATAATTATATGTGAAGACCATGCACCCACAATAAGATTAATGTCCCACAAAAGGCAAAAAAAAAATATAAATGGAGCAATGACAAATAAATCAGTTATGTGATAGGTACATGGTGCTCACATATTTACAAACATTGTAAAAGTATACGATATTACAATATTCCTAACATCTTTACAAGTAATACTAATAAGTCAGTGCGTGATTCCAAGCAATCACAGAGTGTAAAAATCTATGACATACAAATAAGGTTATCAGGTTAAGCTACGCTTGCCGGGGTTGGTCCGTAGATGGGTGACCATCTTTACATATCGAGACTCCTCCGTGCCTCGGAAAGCACGTAAAGCCGTTGGTCCCGGCTGTCATTCGAAGATCTTTGACAGTCGTTACGGGTCGTCAGAAGCCCGAAAGTCTGATAAAACCAGTCTTACCAAGAGGTATCGTATGACCCAGTTACTGGGTTGTGGAGGTCAGATAGGTAGTCGATCCATGTAAAATACTGGTATTCAGCTGCATCCGGTTAGACTGGAAGCCGACCCTAACATAGTTGAGTAAAGGCTAGGCAGATTTTTTATACATATATTTTCAGCTTCAGTTGGTAATTATTTCAGTCGTTCGGAAAATGAAAACGGTGGGCGTATTCTTTTCAGCAATCCCTATTGGCTGTGAAAACAATATTAGCAGGCGGCCTTGCGCACGCAAGATTATCTCTGTGGACTATACATAGTTAGGTATACATGTATAGATAACTATACATACATATTTAGATCGAGTGTCGTAGGGTAGAAATGTCAGTACTTACCAGATGGCGATAGGTATGCAAAGAGATCATGAAATTTTGTGTGATTATTTGAAGCGAGATTGTCTATCGCAAAAAGCTTTCAAAGAAAGGAAATGCCAGAAATCCATAGTTAAAACAAAAATAGGATCTTATAGATCAACTACCTACTTAGCACTTCGTCCGCGTAAATCTCGACAACAGCGCCACCCATCGGTTCCAAAACTATCCTATCTTTCAAGCTGGAACCATCATAGTGATTTTACATACAATAAGATGACAGAACTCTATGCAACTATGCTATGCTATGCTACTCTATGCTCTCTCTCTCTCTGAGACACATAATTCAAGGGCGGATCCAGCATTTATTTCTGGGAGGGGCACATGGGCCAGACATATGCACGTGCCCCTGTGCCCCCCCACGGAATCCACACTTGGCATAATTCCTTCACGTTCCAACAAGTTTCATATCAAAAACCTTTTGAATAAACCACAATCTTACAAAAGTTACCTCCCAGCGTAAGAGCCAAAAAGTAAACCTTAATAATCCTTTAAAAACTGCTTTGACACCACATACAATTATGCTAATCAATTGTTTGGAGACGTTCGTATAAAGAATTCGCGGCATCCCCTCCCACGTGGGTGCGGGGTCCGCGCCGGCGCTGGCTAACGCACTCCCACGAGATCGTAACAATCGTAGTAAAATTTGTAAATGTCTCCCATATAAGGCCAGTGACATAACAGCGTAAACGTTTTAAATTACCAGGTCATTGTAGTAGCTGCTTATACCTACTTTTGTTTTGATTATGATTTGTTTTGTCTTTTTGTGGAAATTAATTGTTTCAAACCCTTTATACCGCAGTCTCCGAAACGGTTTATCATTGATTAATTGTGACTTCACAGCTATACTTTCAGTAGGTACATAGATTTCAGTAAAAAATTTGTTTCTGTCAATATTCGCCCTTCAAGCTAACCCATAAAGCTCATTACCATATTTGATACAGATAGGTAGCTGGCGTGAGAGGGTTGGGTTAGCCCCCGGAGTCTTTGCTACGTTTTATGGGAAATTTTGCTCCGCCTCTGAAAATTACCCTTATCTACACGTTGCCAACGCCCCCGCCTGAACCGCCCCCCTGAAATATTACACCGCCTTCTACGACCCAAACTCATACATATAACTTGTTAATCAATATTTTACCCAGTTATATTACCCTTACCCTGTATATGTTACCCTTTGTATTACCTACGACTTCGCAATAAAACTGAGCTAGACACGGTGTTCGATAAAATGCTCAATTTAAATAACAAATTATTCTAAACATGTTTAAAATATAACAAAAAACAATAGAAACCTATTTTGCTTGCTGTTCGCAGTGGAAAAATATTGAGCGCGTAAGTAACTCAATGTACGTATAGGTGCTAACGGTGGGGCAGATACTAGAAAGGTAATCTACATATACGCTATACTGGCTCAGAGTAAAGAAACGAAAACCCAAGGTCCTACTCTCGAAGGCCCTCAACGAAGATACGGGCCCGTACGAAAGTAGTTAGATACTTCGGAGTGAACCCTACTCACGATTAATATAACTTTTTCAGACGAGCAAAACCACATCGGGAGTAAGGACAACTGTCAAATAGTGTTGGCATTCATTCTTAGTTCAGGCCCCAAGCATTTATACGTTTGTAGGTGCTTACAGAGCAGGAAACGCCGGTAACTACGGCCAAAACTACAGAATTCGTGGTTAGGGAGTAGACCTCCTGCATGGTATGTGAGGTACGACTCGTCTCTGTTTACAGCACCTATTATCGCACCTGACACTGCACAGATAGTGTTCTCGTCTTTCAAGTCTGAATGAAAACAATGCTGAAAAGCGATTCCTGTGCGACGCTAACGGTTGGTATCACAGTTAATTCGTCTGACTGTACTTACTGGTGGGATTTCATTACTCCAACTACCAGCAAACTAATTCGAGTTGTCCGGTTTCATTTTAATAATATTCAGATTTCAGTTAGGTACGCTGAGCGTTTCGTTTTTCTGAAAAGAATGCAATTTCCCTTTTTGGTTTTACACATGTGTTCACTGCCTAATTATTATTTGCCTCCATTTACAAAGCTGTAGAAAAATATTATAATATTATTTGTTTATTTAAATTACAGGTTACCATAATGCTATAGATAACTTCACATAATATTATTTACCATAAAACTTACATAATATTAGCTAGTTAAGAAATATATTATTATTTATTAAATACACTAGGTAAGTATTTTTATTGTTACGTATTTTAAGACCATCACATAGGTTTGTGAATGTAGATTCGATAGTTCAATGAAGATAAGACATTATGTCGTTTCTAAGAAGTGCTGGGTATAGTGTTGATAATATCGTCAAGGCGATGATGGTCGGTTTTTATGTGTTTCTTCGAATTAATATGTATGTGTAATTGTGTAGGTAAATGAAGTCTGTAGTCATGTGAAGTTATTGGAAACATCGAAAAAATATCTTTCTTTGAAGTGTTTCGCGAATTTAGATATTAATGTATTCTTTCAAGAAGTTCGACAAGAAATAAGAATATTATATGTATTTTTTGGTTGGAGAAAAACACGGGCAATACTTTTTTTTGTAATCTTGCGGATTTTGTTTGTTTATTTATTTATCAGAGAACAAGGATGATAATATTCGACAATAAATAAATAAATCATTCAATAAAAAAAAAAATACGATTTCTTCTGTAGATACTAGGTCTCTTGCCGAACTTGGTATTAATAAAATCTTTTGTTTGGATCCAACAATCTACAGCATGATTCAATGTCATATAATTAGTTCATAAAAAGCCGCAAATACCATTAATTGAAAATAAACGAAGTAATATAATAACAACAAAGCAATGTTTTAATTAACTGGCGCTTGTCCGCAATTTATACCTACTTTTATTTTTACTGTATTATTATTAGAATTGTTTCTTTCTGATATCACCTACTATTATTTATTCTGTGCCTATAAAGTTTCAGTATTGTGAATTAAGTATTACGCGTTAGTAAAACATAATAGTTATTTATGCATAATATCACATGAGTGTTTTAATACCTAATTATTTACAGTTGCATACAAGACTATCTACACCCATGATATGAATCCTCTATAAAAGGTTTGCATTACTAATATCGAACAAAAATGGAGGGATACGACTCACATGATTTCGAATTTTTCGAATTCGAATAACCTATGTTCTTTTTTTTAAATTACTGTGCTTTGTTAGTGAAACGCGCCTGCATGACAATGTTCTTTTTTTGAAATGAGTTGTATTATGAAATTTAGTACAGCATTATAACACCCGTTTGGATGTTATTATGGTTACTATGACACTGGCTGTTTTAATGTTGGCATTAAGTTAACTGTTTCAGAAACTTTTATAGAGGATTTATAGCATGGGTGCAGATAAAAATATATAAAAAGTCATATCAGTCAGTCAGTGTTACCCAGATTGCTATTACAAAATTCGATGTGACCATAGAAAAAAATCTCATTAGGTATAATCATCTATTCCATTTTCAAAAGGAAAACGAATAGACAAGCCGTACATTTTTTATATGCATTCTTAACTTTAGTAACGGTAGTGACAGAGAGGTTGATAGCGAATCGACGGTTAGTGTGAGAGAGATAGCAGATAGTGAGTATTTTTTGCTGAAGCTTTCAAAAGACAGTACGGGAACAAAGTGTGCTAAGAACCAGTCTTGGTTTTCTTAATGTATACTTATGGGAAATAGGTGAATCGTAGAATAACGTTTATTCTAAAAGTTGGCAACGTCGCTAATCGCTGTCAAATATTTACCTGTTTTTAATAATTTGGCAATATTACTGTATGGAAATATGAAATATATGGCTTACTAGAATATCCATTAATAATGGAATTGCAATAAAATTATAACACCGAATTTGATGTTGGAAGGCCGTTTTAGGTGTAAAAAGTGTCTAAATACTTTTTTTCAATCGGTGTAACGATATTAATTATTGCATTTCATAATCAATATTTTAGTTCACCAATTAGCCACATTTCATATTTACTTACAGCAATATTGCCAAATTATTCAAAACAGCTAAATATTCGACATCTGTTTGTGACGTTGCCCACTTTGAGAATGTACGCTTAATGGCTCCCACAAACAAACGCGATATCACGGGCGCGACAGCGGTAGCGCTGCCTGTCGCGCCCGCGATATCGCGCCAGTTTGCACCCAAACTCAAATTGCTTAGCATGATCCTCCGTTATGCCGAAAGTACTGCAGCATTAATTTTGAAATAAATATATGCTATAGTTGAGTATTGATGCTAGGTCCTATGTTTGACGAAAACTCGATTACCTACATAAAATTTTCTCTATAGAAAAAAATCTAAAGTTTCCTCTACACCGAACAATACACCGCTGGTATTAAAAAAATACTTCAAATTAGATCATGAAACTTTGCATAATAACTGAACTAACTACAAAGAAGCAGGTCATGTTTAAAAAAATAATTAAATACCCTTTTTATCACCGTGAAAAGCAATTACCTAAACTATTCGAGGCTTGGAGCCAGCAGCACCTCACTCCATCTCGCTCTCACTCAGGCCACGAGTAGTATGGTGCGAGCGAGATAAAAAGTGAATTTGAGGAGCTGAGGTATCTAGTATAGGTTTTATTTCTCGTTTAGTTGATAGTAGAGATGCTACTAGTTGATGTAGCCATAACATATATCTTGATAATATCATTGATGTAAGTACTACATACATTATATTTTATCAATGCTTGATAGAGGTGTAGTAGGTACCTACTTGTTACTGTTGCTCTAGTCATAATAATTAATAGTTTGATAAAGGTACTATTCTCGAGCTCATGAAGCTCATGGCTAAGTAATAACAGCCGCACGGGTCGATCCATCAGGTTAAGCTTCACTTGCCGAGGTTGGTCGTGGATGGGTGACCATCTTTGCATACCGAGACTCCTCCGTGCCTCGGAAATCACGTTAAGCCGTTGGTCCCGGCTGTCATTCGTGGATCTTTGACAGTCGTTACGGGTCGTCAGAAGCCCGAAAGTCTGACAACCAGTCTTATTCAGGGGTATCGTATTACACAGTTACTGGGTTGTGGAGGTCAGATAGGCAGTTGCTCCATGTAAAATACTGGTATTTAGCTGCATCCGGCTAGACTGGAAGCCGACCCCAACATTTGGGAAAAGGCTAGGCAGATTCATTGATACAGGTACTATTGTCGTTTAGTTGATAGCTGAGGTCCTACGAGTTGCTATTGCAGCTGAGGTCATATGTACAAGACAAGTCCGCCATTTTAGTCTCCTTAATTGAAAAGCAGTGCAAGCAAAAGATACGTAAAAAGATTATTTTAGCTTAAAATGTGTACTAATCCATACTAATATTATAAATTCGAAAGTAATTCTGTCTGTCTGTATGTTACCTTTCACAAATCCGATCCAATTCGATTTCCGAAATCCGTTCAGTGGTTTAGGCGTGAAAGGGTAACATACAGACAGACAGACAGACATATTGAACTCGTTATTGACGTAATCTCATAGTTGAATAGTTAAACAATGATGTTCGAATTAATAATAAAACTAAAGCCTTAGTTAGAAATAACAAAAACCATGAAGATACATTCCTTCCCATAATATTTAGCTTCGTTATTACGTAAGTGCAGAAGTAAGTTTTTTTTTTTTATAGGTTTGTTCACCAGGTTTCCATAATGTTTCCTTCATGACGAGATGACAAGTAAAGTATCCCCCCGTATTAAGCATAATAGAGAACAGCATTGCTATTCTGTAACCATCTCACCGTGAAAACTTAGGTGAAGTGAGCGTGGAGTAAGCGTCATTGTCATCGATACCTATTGATGCTAAGGCAGTGACAGTTCACTCCAAGCTCACTTCACCTAAGTTTTCACGGAGAGATTTTTACAGAATAGCACAACTGGAGACATAAGTAGGACGTATGTACTATTTACTTTATGCATTTAAAATCTTTACCCACGCCATCCTCTTTTGTATATCTAAGCCAATTCATTGATTGACTAGACCATAGAGCACCCGGAAGAGGATATAAAAAAAAAAAGACATAACCCTTTCAACTACTCGAAAATCGAACCGAAAAAGGGACACTTGTGCACGATGCAACGCACCGGGACGCACAGGGTGCTGCTTTTTATTATACACTAGCTGATGCCCGCGACTTCGCCCGCGTGGATGTCGATTAATATATACTAAAACCTTACTCGAGAACCACTCTATCGACTGGTGAAAACAGCATGAAAATCGGCGCAGTAGTTTTTGAGTTTATCGCGTACAGAACGAAAGACAGAGGCGGCGAAGGACTTTGTTTTATAATATGTAAGGACTAGCGACCCGCTCCTGATGCGATGTTTGACAAAACATCGAGATTTCTTATTTATATCTTAAGGAGTTGTATTGCTGATTCCAATTATTACATGTAGTTCTGTAAAGCCATATTTGTTACGGTCGCGAATCATATTTTATTCAACATAAAACCTGACAATGACCTGCAAATTGCAAAAAACGTAAGAAAAATTGAATTTTGCGGGCTACCTTAGCGTGTGTCTTGCACTTTTGTAAACTCGTTTCTTCTTTCTTTATTAAGATGACATTTATAATGTTATTAATGGAGACCCGTTTTATGTTTGGTTTCATCATTATTTTTATAGTCATTGTCCGTTGTTATTATTTTTTGTGAAGCTCTACGTACTTTACAATTAATCAGTTCTCCTTTTTCGTTGTGTCGATATTTCTTGTTTTGCATCTGGGAACTCTTGTCTCGTTTGCAAACTGGCGCGTCAGGCAGCGCAACCCTTGTCGCGCCCGCAATATCGCGTCTCTTGGTTGCCTTTACTGTTGGTTTTTTAGCTAGCTTCGCAGGATGAAGTTTGGATGTTCTATGAAAAGGTATTGTAGATTTGCGGAAGTTAACTCTACTAGGCTTTTTTTTTTTGGGGGGTAAAATCTTCCAATGACTTCTCCCGCTCTGGGCGGAGCGGAAGGGCGTGTCAGACTTTAACTGACTAAAACCCACCCGTGTTTCTTCAGTTGCCTGTTGCAAAGGTCCCGGTATCCCTTTCGGACTTTCCCGCAAAAATCTGTTAGGCTGAGGTGATTGGTAGGTACTGTTTGAATTCAATTATTGAACCTGATAATGATGTGGTCTCATAGTTGATTCGTTACACAATGTTGTTAGATTTAATAATAAAACTGAAGCCTTAGTTATAAATAGCAGAAACCACAACGACAAATTCCTTATTGTAACAATATATTTAATAAAATAATATCTTGTTTTTTTACCACCCGCTGAGAGAAGCTAGGTTTAATTTAACTACACAATAATGAAAAATAAAATTACTTCGGTACATATGCGATAAAATTAAACGCAATGTAGGCATCTGTTGCTTTTGAACATCATTACTTTTTTTCTGCCACAGTTGGCGGTGAATGCAAAAAAAGCCATTTTGCGAAATAACTCAACTCAGTTGTGGTCGGAGAAAAAGTATGTTGATAAGCTGGTTGTGTTTTTTTTTGTTATTAAAATTAATTTGAAACTTGGTACTTTGAATAGTTTCCGTACACCATGAAGCTCATTTCAGACTACACTTTATTATAATAGCATATAGTTCATAGCACAGCAATATCGCTCTCTATACATTTATTTAGAACACGTTCACACTTTGCTATACTGTAATTATATTAAATAAATGTATGGTGAGCGATATGAACTATATGCTATATAATATTATAGCGTAGTCTGAAATGAGCTGTTTTATATTCTTAAGTTATGATATAATTTTAATCGAGTTTCAGAACCAGTTCGGCGGTTGAGGAAAGTTTTAAGTATGAATGTATACCTAATGATAATGAGTTAATGTAGTTTAGGTTATGTACTGAAATGAATGAGTATGAATGTGGATGGCTATACGAGTACGGGAAGACTAAAGAAATGATGATATGACGGTGTGAAAGATGATAATGGCTATAGTTTGCGCCAAATAACCGTGGAATAAAAGTCATTAGCCCCACTTGTCTCGAAACTTAAATGCAAAGAAAAAAAACATGCCACGTGCACGCACCAAGGACGCCTCGTACCGCGATACGTTTGTTTAGATCGTGTTAGCGACACTACCGTAACATTTTTTCGTATCGTTTTAAAATATTGGAATACATTGGTAGAAGGCGTCAATGACTTTTATTCCACGGTTATTTGGCGCAAACTATAGAAAGGAGGTAACTACCGAGATGACGGCTAATAGAGAAGTATGGAAGAAAGGGACATGTTAAGTCGACCCCAAATAAATTGGGATAAGGGCAGGAGAATAATGATTTTGTACGTGTTTAAATGATCAATTTACTGAACTTTGAATTGGTTAGGAAATATATGCAAAAAAAAATGCGACTGCACAAAGAATGCTGAAAATAATGTTTAAATTTTCTGTAAACATTGAACCTTTATTCACACAATAAAGCCATAATAATGATTGTCGTAGCACATTTATTATAGTTACGTACGTGATATTTTTATAAACAATGTTTGTACTATCTGAGATAGCCGGTAGGAATAGTCTTTCAGTTAGTACGACTTTGTTTGTAATATGACTCAAGCAAGACTCAACTCAAGCATTTGATTTATACTTGAGTTTAGTAACCCAGCCCACTGTTTATCGTTATATGTAAACAGTAACACGAATGTCACTTCAGTCGTTATCTTCACACTTCTAGGCTGGGGACAATAATTAATCTAAGCGGATAAAACAGCGGAATTTTGAAACAGTTATTTATGTCGCTTCGACAACTGAGCTTGATGTAAGGTGGCGTAATTTTTGAATATCGAAATCAAAATTCGTTTATTCAAAAAAGGTTAAAGAATCAGTTTCACGAGTTTTTAAATCACGATATTCTTAATTTGAGTTGATCAAAACTAAGTCTTATGGTTGTTATTCCAATCGCTCTGGTACGGTATTGGTTTTGCAACAAAAGTGCGACATATTTCCGTAAATGTAAAATGTTTTGAAAAATATGAATTAATATTACTCATACCCGTTTGTTTTCTTTTTTTATTACCGAAGTTCATTTCCACTGCTATTTGAAGGTCAAATGGTGCATGATATCTGTGTTTTTTTTTGTTTTAGTCTAATTTTATTATTAGTTATTTTGGCATCAGTCCGTCGGAGATTGTTAAAATTCTTGAGCAATTTTTTGCAGATGCGTCTGAGATGAATTAAAATATTTATTTTATTTCTTCATACAGACCATTAGCTGCTCGTCATCTCGGTAAGTCATAAAAGTTGTCACTGGAAATAGTGGTCTCGTAGTAAATAGGGTTGGCTCGTAACAGTCACAACCAGTCATTACCTAGTAGTGTTGCATATTAACTAAGGTACACAGAGCCTGTTCGCTTTCCTGGTAATATCCTTTTCTTGGAAACTCAGAAGAGTGATCATCATTATCGTTAGGTGCTGGTCTTAACTAAGTGACTTTAAAACCGTCATAATTATATAGGTAAGTAGGATGAGTATTTAGAGTGTAAGTCTATGAGGAATGGAACGCAATGTGTGTGAGAGAGAGGAATGACAGTGAGAGAAGGAGTGGAGAGATTAAGGAAATGGCAGTTTGGAATTTGGTTTTGAAAGGAGAAGATGAGCTAGAATAATTTAAGAAGACTTTTATTGTATCGGTGTTAAAATAAACCATTAGTAAACTGTTATTAAAGCATTTTACTTGCCCCAAGATCCCACATTCTACAGGTATTTATCATAATATTATTAACTTTTTTTCGGCGTCGTAAAAATTACTATTTAGAGTTCTGAAAATCAAGTGTCTAGCAGTGCGCCAGCGCCACGTAGGGTACCCCTGTTAAAGATCCCAGGTAACTGTGACCAAGATAATAAGGAAATCTAGCTGTACAAGGTAAATAAGTTTTTATAATTTTAATAAAAGGTACCTAATTGACGAATATATTGTGAAGTAATACGTTGAGTGGGCTTATTAATTCTTGTCGCAAATGGAGTCGATTTTAGGAGCAATTTTGGTCATCATGCATGTTCCACGGACTTTAGTGTACCTCATCATCTTGGCCTTTGTTAATCCACTTGGAAGTCCTCCGCCCTGGGGCGGTGGAGGGGTCTGTCAGACTTTTACTCCACACGGTGTTCTTCAGCCACCTTTGGCCGGGGTGCTAGAAGACTTACGCAGTTCGTCACCCTCCCTCGACCAGGTATCTGCCCGCAAGTCTTCCATGTGGACCCCGTCACCCTCTAAGTCCGTGTACAGACGCAGTTCCTCGTGAGGCGCGCGCGGAACTCAAACTCAAAGTGTTTTTTAGGGTTCCGTACCCAAAGGGTAAAACGGGACCCTATTACTAAGGCTCCGCTGTCCGTCAGTCCGTCCGTCTGTCACCAGGCTGTATCTCATGAACCGTGATAGTTAGACAGTTGAAATTTTCACAGATGATGTTTTTCAGTTGCCGCTATAAAAACAAATACTAAAAAACAGAATAAAATAAATATTTAAGGGGGCTCCCATACAATAAACGTGATTTTTCTGCCGTTTTTTAGATGGTACGGAAACCTTCGTGCGCGACTCCGACTCACACTTGGCCGGTTTTTTTCAATTAAAGCATTTACAGGCACATTTGAATAGTCAGGCGTCAGCCTGTAGGTACGGCACAGGCGCTTTTCGAAGCACCCCTGCCCGGAGAGCACCTATGTCAGCCGGAAAGTAAGTGCACCATGCCGTCTCTCCAACTACTCAGCCTGGTCTAAATGGTTAAATTGTGTAATAGTTATCTAGATCAAGAACCAAAATATTTATTCAAATTCAAAGTGCGTTATACAGTTCGCGAGTGGTTCCTTTGTGAATGTTGACACACATTATACCTTGTTACAATACTGGTAACAATGAGCTCATGTTTTGAAAATCGTTTCGCGTTCTGTCTATCGATACTTTATTTATACATGTTTGGTATTCGAACGTCGTGTTACGAATGCACGTTGATAATACGTATTTTTCTAGTAAATGGCATATAGATTTTCAAAATAAAATAATTTAATTAAATCACTTTTGTTGCCATTGAGCTTTACATTAGAACTAATATCTTCTTTGTTTCATTAAGTAATTATTTTTGGCATACATTCGCAAAAGTAATGGTTCCTCTTCTTTCGTTTTTAATGAATCAGATTTTACTATTTAACTTTTTTGTTTTTGAAAATGGCAGCTTATGTGGAATTTCCATGCCATCGCGCCGTTCTTTTGTATCTCCACGTGTTTTTTTTTTTTTAATAGGGTCTGTCGCTATGATCATTGTACTACCAGTACCTATACAGCCAAATTCTGAATAAATCTTTTTGCACCTGACGATTTTTTAAATCAAAACTCGACAATAACAGATTTTCAAAGGAAATTGCTGGTAGCTAAAACAAAACTCACCAGCTATGAAATTCCTTACAACTTTGCTGGCGCTTTTCGAGTAGCGTGGAAAGGTCGACTTTGCTCAAATAAGGAACTCAAAATAATGACCACATTAAAAAGCATTTTTGAGTAAAAGTTTGTTATTTGAGGGAGACTGGCGCATAAACTAAGCCGAAGCCTGTATTTTAGGATACCAGTTCCCCAGGAAGAACCTTTATGTGAAAGTATAGTAAAAGTAATTCCAAAATTATAATATCTGAAAACGATTTACAATTTTAGAACAAAGTAGGCAGACTTTGAATAGCATCATGTACTTATCATCAGCCTACAGCAGTCCACTGCTGGACATAGGCCTCTCCTACTGCACGCCATTGAGCTTAGGTCTCAGCAACTCTCATCCAGTAGCTACCAGCCACCCTGCGAAGCCACATACCACCTAGCCTGAGGGCGTTCTACCTTACGTTTGCTGATTCGTGGTCTCCACTCAAGAACATGTCTACCCCAACGCTTATCGGTTCTACGGCTAATATGGCCGGACGCACTTATTTAAGACTTTAGGCTCTACGGTATACGCGACCAGAAAACTCGACGAAGGTTCCACTATGCTGCCTAGCTGCTCCCTCTCAAAACTTTTCTAACAAAACTGCAGTTTGCCCGAGGTACACGTGTATTTTCGAACAACCTCGAGAGCACCGCCCGCCATCGACAGCAATCGGTCCCGGAGTGACGTGTTCGTTAGTTGAACATAGCTTGGGTTTTATCCAAGTTCATTTGGAGACCAATACGTACAGAAGAATCAACTAGGCCGTCCAGCATCTGCTGCAAGTCATGCAGCGATTCAGCCAATATGACGATGTCGTCTGCAAATCTTAAGGGAGAGATGTTCTCGCCGTTGATTGTAGTGCCGCGTCTAGTCAAAGTCAAAGTCAAATAATTTATTTCAAATAGGCACATAAAAGACACTTTTGAACGTCAATGAAAAACAAAGAAATAGAATTGATTCTAGTTGCCCATTCCAAAAGGTAGCTTTCGTATGGAGAAGAATGGGAAAAAAACTCCACCGTTACTCCTTTTAAAAATGTTTTACAATATTTTGTATACATGAATTATAATTATAATTATATGTGAAGATGATGCACCTACAATAAGATTACTGTCCCACAAAAAGTAAAAAGAATTATAAATGCAGCAATGACAAATAAATTAGTTATGTGATAGGTACATGGTGCTTACATATTTACAAATATTGTAAAAGTATACGATATTACAATATTCCTTACATTTTTACAAGTAATACTAATAAGTCAGTGCATGAGTTTAAGCAATCACAGAGTGTAAAAATCTATGACATACAAATAATAAAATATACAACTAAATTAGCAACCAGTTTGATTTTGTCCAGAGCGTCCTTTGCAGTTCAGTGTCTTAGCCATAACAATTTCGGAGAAATTACGTCCCCTTGTCTCACCCCGTGACCCAAGTCTGTTCAATTCAATAGTCCTCCGTTTGAACGGTCTTGTCAAGTGATGTCAACAGGTGCTCAATTATCGTTTACCACATTTGGCACACCAATAAAGCATCTCAATTTCAACTTTACACATGTTGGTTTCCAGCAAAATGTAATGGACTTTTAGTTCGGCTCTGAATTAAAAGGTTATTTATTATGCAACGGTGTGAGTGGCGGTCCACGTATCGGAAAATAATTAGCATTCGCGTCGTATTTGTTACTTTTGAGTGTTCGATACAAGTTTATTTACTTATAGGTGATTTGCATCTAGACTACGGTTTTACGTTTATTTGATGATCTGAGAAGGGTAGGTATGGAGCAGCTATACTCAACCTCATTATACTCGTAAGTATGTATGTGGTACCTGTAGTTCTTTGAAATCGGTCCGGTATGATAGGCAGCCTAGGTGTATATTATAATAATTACATTAAAAAAATATCATAAAAATTAAAAATGCGAAATGTTTAAAAAAACATTTTTTATTCATTGCTAACTGCATGTTAAAATAACCGGATCTTGCCAAAAATCCACTTTCATTCACAACAGGAAAACGTAATCTAAAAGGCAATGAAATTAATTAATAATTATCGATGGTATCCGTTATACCTACAGAGAGTAAAGAAACTGCTTTTTGTTGATAAACGCACGGTATTAGCTGCTTCAATTTATTGCAATTACATACAGCCTAGCGGCCAGGACCGTTATGCTGTAAAAAACTGGAGCCTGTCCAAGTATCCGAAGTGATCCGAACGGTACTACTACAACCTTATTCGGTCTGTCATCTGTGTTCCTTTGGCGGGAGCGGCCGCCTCGTACTCACGGCTACACATCAAGCTATACATTTCCAGTAGAAGCTGACCTCGCATTGTACGAAAATTCTAACAATGCGAGCTAAATTGGAAATGTATAGCCTGATGTGTACCTACGTATCGGTTATCATTCTTATCTCATACATATAAAGCTCAAATAGGTTTCTAAGTAGCCGACTCTATCGGTAGTTTTCTTGATTGTATGTATATGAGTTATTTGTAAGGTTATTTCTATTAATGTACTTTCTAAGAAAATAAAAAAGGTGGTTGTGATGTAGAAGTTCAATTTTATTTCGTGTTTCGAGTATTTTTTTATGAGTTCAAGGCTTTCTTGCATTCGTCATAGTTCGTGGTCTTAAAGAATTTATCGCATGATTTGTCAAAAGCTAGAACTGAGCGGCTGGCTTCGACACTTTCACTGGCACAAGAGGCCTTTGCGCAACCTCCGATATGACTTTGTTACCGAATTCACAGTCTTCGACTTGTTAAATGGCAGTGAATACACAACTCACTTCGTGACTTTTGACGGCTCTCATACACATTTCCATTAATTTATAAAGTATATTTCAAATGAACTTTATACCTTTTATATTAATGGCCCACGCTAGAGCAAGTTATTAGATAACAAAAATATATTAAATAATATAAAAAAGCATCGCACATTATTATGCAATATATTTAGCAATGTGATCAAAAATGGGATAAGTATCTGAATTTCGACTTTCACATCCCTAGTAGTTGATGACCACTGCAAGTTGCGACGTTTCACGTGTCCAGCGATTTATTCGAATAAATCAAATCGATTGACGTGTCATGTCATTTTTCAACGGTACTGAGCGCGTGGGATATTGTGTAGGTACTGCACAGACAATCAATTTGAAAATCGTCACAAAAAGCGAGCGAGAGCATGTGAAGTATGACATGGTGTAACGGCATCCAAGTTGCACCGTATCGGTTTACTACGAAAGGTTAGTGCCACCGCTACCGATGACGTTGTCAATGTCAAGATAACACGCTTCCTTTGCAAGCATTAACATAATAATTTATTAGCAAACATACACCCAAAAGTATCAAGTTCTGCAAAAAAAGTCCTTATCAGTTCTGTACCTGTCTGTCCCCGAATACGTTTAAAATCTTCTCGATTACTTGTACAATTTAAGTAGGTACCTAAGAAAGGGTTAAACATATTTAGTACTAGCTTCCGCTCGCGGCTTCGCCCGCGTGGTATGTCGATATAAATTAGCCTATGTCCTTTCTCAGGCTCTAGACTATCTTAGTACCAAATTTCATTAAAATCGGTTCAGTAGTTTTGGCGTGAAAGCACGACAGACAGAGTTACTTTCGCATTTATAATATTAGTAAGATGTAACGATAATTTAAGCAGGAGTTTCTTTATAATACTTACGGCAACAAAAATAAGTAGGTATTTGATTTGAATTCTAGTAAGCAACGTATATCATTCGCATGTGAAAAGAAACAAACCACAAATGCCGTATATTGTGCGAAATTTTTCATCGAAAGCAATACTAGTACAAAAGCGATCAAGTTGCTTATGTACTAAACAATTCACCTAACAACCAGTAATTTCCGAAGATCCTTCAACCAGTACAATAGGCTAATAAAAGCACTTGTTTATAAATAACTAACAATATGACACTGAGAAACTATTATTATGTAAGACTGTTCTTGGAAACGTGCGGTGGACGGAAAATGAACTGTTTGCAATGTTCGAAAATAAACCTTAACTTAGGATCTGTTTACATGAGCTGAGAACTCGGAACTTACAACCTTAAGTACGTAACAAAAGTTCAGCTCAGAATATTGATTGCATAAGAAGACATATTATAGTACCTTCTAGCTCCCGCCCGCGGCTTCGCCCGCTTGGTATGTCGATAAAAAGTAGCGTATGTCTTTCCCCGGGATGCCATCTATGTAATTGACAAATTTTGTCGAAATCCGTATAGTGGTTTAGACGTGAAAAGGTGATAGACAGACAGAGTTACTTCCGAATTTATAATACTAGTATGGAAGTATGGATAGCCCAATTCCGTAACAAATTATTTTTGGCGATCGCTTAAAAAGCGAAACCAGCCTTAGAGTTGGTTTTAATAAAGTATACGAGAACATAGTCTTGGTTTTACTTTGTAATTAAGGGTCTCACCGTAAAGTTATAAAATTGTCTTCATACTATCTCCCAATAAATAATAAGTGACAGTGATCAATTGTCATTCTTGACCCAATTGCAATTTGCAAGCCATTGACGTTACAATGAAGTGTTATTCTCAAGTTACGTAACGTCTCGAATGGCACAGTCTCTCCAAACTGTAATGCCTTTAAAACTTGATTAAAATATCTTTCGTTAATTTATTATTCTATGATACCTATCAATACATAGCTAAAATCAATATTGTTTTGAAATTTCCATACAACAAATTCAGTCTTCGGGCCATACATCAAGTATGGTATAGAGCTCGAAGGACCATAACATAACCATTATTATATCCTTACTCCACAATTACCATAAGAACAATACCTTTTTCTCGAAGTATGCATATGTTAGCTTTGAATCCTGACCACAAGACGCAATTTAATCTCACCGGATGGCAAACGCACTCTCCATAAACAGGCTCCTAGATTGCGCAGAACCAGCTCGTACAACCACCATCTTAGTCAGACGGCATTCAATGAGCACCATTTGAGCTGATCCTAAAATAACTAAAACAATCTGAATGCACACCGTACAGGGCTTTAGCCTGACATATAGTATTCCACGGGCATCCAGTACAAGCGATCGCACGCGTGCGTCGAATACCACACCAATTTTCAGTGAACGTTTTAATACAAACAAATTAACCAACAGCACACAACCTACACCTTACTTACTTAACAATAAAGTCTTTTGTTGTAAAAAAATGAAAAATAAACGAAATAGCGGGAAGATGAATATCCAATCAGTTTAAGAATAGGAGATGTATTAGCCAATCATGAAGGAGTAACGCCACATCATCGGCCAATGGTGAACGAGGGTTTTTATGGGTTCTAGTTATTTGGTATTGAGACGGTTGGTCTCCGTTCACTGCATACCGATATTTGCATATTGTAAGCACGATGGTATTATGTAGGTACACGAGAATATCCAATAAAACCTGTAACAGTCAAAATATTGTAATCGCTCCTGAGAAAAGTTAATGCGTCATGTTTTTGTCTGAAAATAATTAATTATAGAAAATACCAATACACACTGGATAGACAAATTTCAAAATTGTTAATGTGAATCAGTATATAATTATAATTTATGTAAGTAATTGTTATATAATATTTAGTTAGGAACACATCATTTTCAATTCTCTTCTTTGGAAAAATACTAAACAGCTAAATCATAAGGAAGTTCAGGAACTATTGCTGCTTAGTTCAACGACCTTTACTATATAGTCATGTTGCACAATTAATACAACTTGCAAGTCTGCATTAAAATTCAAAGTAGGTTGCAACTCATTAAAATCAACGCAGGTACTATTGACACTAAGTCTACATTATTAATCTATTTAAATGCAGTTTTGCTGAATGTTCATTAATTATAAAACCGTGTGGTACGTACCTATGTATACTTAATTGAAAATTGCATGCATCGCCAAAAATAGTTGGTTTAAATTTACTGCGACCACCATTTTGATAAACAAAAGTAAAAAAAATAATAAGAAGCGTTTTCAAAAATACTTGCAAACGCTGTGAAATTGTGTTATTTCAAACGTGCAAAAAAAGCAAAATCAATAAAAAAAATTAAAGATTTTGGTAAGATGGCAGAAAAATACATTAACAAAAATAAAAATTTTTCGTCAGTAAAGTGTGTTTATCTTTACTTTGTCATTTCCATTTTGATGTGTTAATTTGTAATTTGGTTCTAACAAATAGGGAGTCGAGAGTATGTGACTGATGTCAAGCTTGTTTTGCACCGTGTTTGACACGCTATCATTACCGCGTACATCATATCCACTGATGTTATTTCCCCGGAGATTATTCCTGAAAAGCCGGAAAGCTTAACATATTTACCGGTTGTAGACACCCATCAAGAGAAAACAGCCGTTCTTAAAGTTTTGAATGATAATCGGTGAGGATGCAGACCTTCTACAATGAAGTGTCCGGGCATCCGGTCAGGCAGTTCGCCCCGGACGACGACCGGCTGAGAAAGTGGCACGATATGTGCAAATGCATATCCCTTTTTCGGCTTATTGCTATGGATGATTATGATTGCATTGTTAAAAAAGCTGGTTACTTTCTTATACAGGGGCCGTATTATGAAGTATTAATGCCATCATTAATCCACTGCGAAAAAAGGATGGTGCTATCGGCCTTGTATAGCTCCGTCCCTCACTCCCACTGGAAAAATGGTGGCAAAATTACGTCATAACACGGCTCCAGGGGTGCACTTAAGATATTAGCAACCTTCGGTGATAGGACATTTCTGGCCTGTGGAAGGCGCACAAGGAGCCGAAGTCAACTCGCAGAGGGCCCGATAGACGTTTTTAATGAAACGAGGTGCCAGCTGACTATTATCTCTGTGCGCACAGTGCAAGTGTACTCATTTACCCAAGGAATTGAAACAAAGATTACTATGGACTTTGGTGGCAAAAGTGGACTGCGGTTAACAAAAACTATGGAAGTACTCTGGCCCCTGACTGATCTATGTTTTATAATTATATACACGGATAAAATGGCAGGGGTTGACTTGCACAGTTGCACACTCAATAAAGGGTCCCCGGAAACTGTCGCTAGCACGATGCCGAATTATTAATTGTGTTATTGTCACATCATGTTATAGGTTACATGAGACGGGTGACAAGGGAATCAATCACGTCGAGCAAGCTCAACACGAATGCTGAAATTTCCTAGAATTTCGATCCATTTTATACCTGATAGTTGAGGAACTGTGCGCCCAAATAGCACAGAACTGGTGCCCTGAGACAGTGAGACGGGGTCGCGGCAGACCACGTAGGTGATGGCGGGGGCAGCTGGTTAGGTTCCAAACAGAACGCGCGGGCTCGCGAAAGATGGAAGGAGTGGAGGGAGGGTTTGCCCAGGAGTGGAACAGATTAAGCAAGGAAAAAAAAAAAAAGTTACTTGTTGGCAAATTACTAATAGCATATATTTTACCTACTACATGGAGTTTGCATTGATAGTCACTGTTTGAAAATGTTTTTATTTATTTATTTTAATTATTGTTAAATCACAATAAAAAATATAATTATATAATACATCTACCAAACCGCACTGGGCCCGCGTGGTGGATTACTGCCCATTCCCTTTCTCTGAGAGGAGGCCTGTGTCCCAGCAGTGGGAAAATTATAGGTTGATTATGTATTAGTTAACACAGGCATGATTTCAAGATTTTTACACGATGAAAAATAGCTGTGACGCCTAACTACCTAAATATTATGGATATAGTAATCGGGAGCTCCTGCTTGCTCGTCGTGAAAGAAAGACAGAATTTGAAAAGAATGGCAGGCGCAGCCTTAAATAAAATCTAAGAACTTATCTCGATAAATAATTAAGCTCGACACAAATATGTCACTACAAAAAATAACATCGTGTACAAAAGTGATTAGCAATAAAAAATGAAGTGTGTCATAGGGTCGTAAAGTCGTACTTGCGTTCGGGGCGCTTCGTGAGCGGCCGACGTCTCGCGAGATTACAGTGCATTGGCATTAGTTCAACTGAGGATACATGAATGAAAGTGCACTGTTCTTCTCTCGTTCATTAATGCGTCTGAGGCTGCGGAGTTCGGAAGTCATCGCCGCCATAGGCGGATGTCCGTGCTACTAACTTGATCATTATCTTAATTGTTGCAACTTTGTTCTTGTTGGACATGTGACTTAATTAAAATATTTAATGGGGAAACAATATTGTGACTGATTACTTCATCGATTTTTTTTTTATCATCCTGTGATCTAGGTATTTGTTTTACTGTGAAGTTACCTATCTTTCTTGCCTTGTCCCACGGCTTGCCGAAGGCGTCTCTGTCCATTTTCCACACTCTTCTACAGAGTGAAATTGAATTCATGGGCATCCTCATATCTGGTCCTTGTACTCATCATTATAACTGTAGTACTAACAACTTTCACTAAGGGACAAAACATGAAACCGTGAAAAAAAAAACATGGGGGAGCAGTCTTTAGAAGTGAAGACTGAGTAACAATCATTCATTTCTTCAAGCGTTCGGTGACGATGACGCGAGTTCAATGATTTTTGTTCACCCAAAAAGTGCTCAACGCGACTAAAGAAGTTTTTTTCACTTCAAAAATCAGTTGTTTCCTACCTTTGATTAGATATGCGAACATAAACTTAGGGAAAAGCTAATTGTTATTTGTATACCCTTTCGTTAGGAGTCAAGTTTGTTCCTCCATCTTCGTCTTGGTTTGTTTTTGTACTTATTACATTTAAAGGCTACCTAGTCCTACTCCACATAAAATGAGCAACTTCGCAAGTACGCTGCATTCGGTTTGCATCTCACACTGTTTTCATGAAATCATGACATTTGAGACTTTCATGAACTTAGAGAGTTGTATTGCTGATTCTAATGTTTATAATTCTGTAAATCCATATTTGTTACGTGCGCAAATCATATTTAGATCAACATACAATCTAACACCGACCTGCAAATTGCAAAAAACGTAAGAAAATTTGAATTTCGCGGGCTACCCTGGCGCATCCACCTTAATTTTTTGTGTTACCCTAATCGCAAGTTGCGTTAATTTGGAGTTATTCATATTTCGATCTATTTTGGGCTCCCCAAATTACGCTGCATACCACATACCATCGTCTGTCATTTTCTTGAATGAAGTAAAATAATGCAAGCTAATGTCGCTTGTGCATCACAAACCTTCGATGATATATTTAGTTCGATTAATCTTGCAGCTAAGCCGAGTTATTAGGTAAGTTAAATTGAATTTTGATGTAAGTTTATGTGAATTTTAATGTTAATTTTTATTTTATTTTATTTTACTTTGTATTTGTATCATATTTAATGATATTTTAATTTTTATTTTGTTTCTTTTTTAATCGCAGTATACGGATCTAGTTATCTGAATTAAATTAATTTTATTTATTTATTAGAGCAACAATAATATGCATTAACTAACAATGGTCCGTGAGGACACCATTGTTATTTTTTTTTTTTTTACGAGTCATTTTTTGGTGCAATTAGCTCTGAATAAACAAATTATAATTTATTTCAATAACCGAGTAGCTTTTAGGTCTCAAATTAAGTATTTAAGTACTCTCAAATAATTTTTCAACTTAAACTTGTTTGTAAGACAATCAAAATTATAATAAAGCATTACTCACAATATTTACAAAAAAATACCGAACTGTGCCGTTTATCAAAAGTTATAAGTCTACATGCACAAGTTATCTAGAATGTTAATTTTTCGTTAAATTCATAATCAGCCTTAATGTTCCCACTACTGGGACACGGGCATCAGGTCATCTCTCTCTTTTGACCACATGCTATAAAACAAAATCGAATTTAAACATTGATTGCGGTACTAAGCACGATACTTGTAAACTTGTAAGACGGAATAGAGAGTCGCTGGACACTCTCTGGATTTACTATGATTTTCTACAAGTTGTAACTTACAAAGAATATTTTGTTAAACAAAATCACAATTAAAAGTACTTGTGAACTAAATAATGACATTTGAAACATGTAATTTACACGTGTAGTTTTTTTTATAATAATGAAATTTTTTACAGGAAAAATGCTTGTAATACAAAATACAAGGCTTGTAAGTTTTGATAAACAGGGCACTGGTCTTCAATTATACTTTTATTGAACAAAAACAAGCGCTGCTGAAAAAGGCGACGGCGCAAGATGACGCGCTTCTTTCCCACGCATGCGCAATGGGAACCCACGGCGCGCACACATGTGCTCGTTTACGCGGGAAAACTCACCGCCTTCGCATCGTGCGTGTTTTTTTTTTCAAACATATTCGTGTCAAGCTCACACTCTATACGAATTATGTAAACAAACTAGTCTCGAGGTTAGACAATAAACAGCATTTATGTTTATACTTAATAAAAAATTGGTTCAATTCTATGAACTAATTTCTACCTATTGATCAAATTAATATTCGTAATACCTTTTCAAATCACCGTGATCCATCCAGGCCTGACCATCACTAGAAAAATTTGCATGATATCTAATATAAATTAATTTTCAAAAGCAAATACAAATTTTTATTTAGAATTCAAAAGGTAAAATATTTACATTGGGTAACTTATTATACTTACTACAAAAACTAAAAGGACTAACAACTATTTATACCAATATATATAAATTATACCAAATTCAAATTATATTCAACAAAAGTGGACTTCACTTCCATTTTTCAAGATACATGAAATATTGCAGCATGCCACTTTGTTGTATCTCAAAAACTATCTAGTGATATCCGAAGTATCTCGAGGCCGGCCAGCCCGGGCATCGAACCGGCACCGTTATGGCAACCTGTTCTCTCTCATTAGTTCCCTGCGGACATCTTACAATGTAATTGCCATTTATCTTCTGGTTGTAATGAGTGTATAGTACAAACTTTAACAGGACGTAGTACTTTTTTCGTACGCTTACTTATAACTGTAACTTCGATCCGTCAAAGCCACTGTTGAGAAATTGTGAATAGAAATTGTCAATACTTATAACATTTTATTTTTGATACATGTTCTAAATTTTTCTCACATGTATAAATTCAACATGAATGATGTAATGTAATCAATATTTTGGTTTAGATTAGTTTGTTTTAGTGTCTGTGGAGATTTTTGCCCGTTCTTCTCCATAGGAACCTACTACGTTTTGGAATGGGCAACTACATAGCTTCATCTTCCGGATTGGCCGAACCCTTGAGAATTCAAAAGTACTTTTAATTGGTTTATTTGAAATAAATGCTCTGAGTTTGAGTTTAGAGTTTGATATTTTCAAAGTATTTTGTGTGGAACATCCTGCGTTGCATCGTTGGCATTTGGAACAATATTTTCACAAACACTTAAAATGAAAGCATTTTAAAAAACGCATAAAATATGAATTTCAAGTGTCTGTCAACCCCGACTTGGATTTCTTGCTTAAAACATTTTTTCTCGAGGGATCCGATTGAAGTGGGGGCTCATTTAGCTAGCAACACGTGTTAGCCCGCATATGTTCTCACCAGCTTAATAACGAGCATCTGTGTTTCTTGCCTGATATTACACGACAATTATGAAAAACAAGCAAATATTGAACTCATAAGATTGTAGCTGATGACTTTCTAACTCGGTCGTATACTCCTTCGCCCGCAAGAGACATTCAAAATGTTTCAAGATGCAACCGCGCCAATTTGAAATGGTGTTTTATTGGGTATGTTCGTGTCAACTATCGAAGCGTCTTAAATTGGTCGGATTGTAATGTTAGGGTCAGTACCAATTGACCCTATGCAGCTGCCGTTGGTAACGGTCCGTTTTCATGCGTCTCGATGTAAATACTTGTATTTTATTTCAAACGTATTTGTATTGATAGAATTTAATGCCATCATTTATTGGTGAAAGATTTTATGTTATCCTCATATTTTATCGGCAGGAAAGGAAATTGGTTGCATCGTTCGATCTTTCATGTGATAATGACGGTTAGAAATAATTCCCTTTAGAAACTTGGACTTTATCACTGATAATAAAACAGAATGCGAGAATATAATAAATATCTAAGAAAATTTCAAGAATTATGGCGCATTAGAACAAAGCTTTACGGTAAACTGAATCAAAATTTTATCTAAAAACTGAAAAATACCTACAGTCAGATTTTTTTTTAACATTTTCTTTGGAAAAGAAAATGCGAGTCGTTGTGATTTGGAATTTTGTTCATGGGTTATTTCGTATTGTAAGGAAAGCTGTTTTTTTGTTGTTAAAGCAACAAGGTGGAAACAACCTTCATTTTAACCGACGAAAACAAAGGAGGAGGTTCTCAAGTCAACGCGTAAGTACCTATATATTTTTTTTTTTTTTGTATATTGAGTTTTCTATCGTATTCTGATTAATATAATCAAAAGGTCGCTTAAAGCACAATTAAAGTAATTTTAATTCGTAGAGCAGCCTCACTGATTCCTTAGAAATGGTAACAAGCACCTACCACGTTACCTAAACTGGCCTGGCCTTCAAGTCAACAACGCTCCCAGAAAGAAACAGGCTAACACCGACCAACGAGGAAAAGATGTCAATAATACACTTCAGAATGACACTGAAAACAATAATTGCAAGCTGAACGGAAGCTTACATTGCTGTTTTTATTACTACGCCACTTAATAACAGCCACACGCCCAGCTCATTGGTGATTGCTGAACTAGTAAGAACCGATTCAGGACCAATATATGTCAATGTTTTTGAATCATCAGCTCAATTGAAGGCGTCTATCAATGAGAGGCATGACACATCGTTCGACTATTTATTTATACGTATGGCATAATGTCGTATATTGGTAATGAAATATCGTAATTGTCGTCAGCCTCTTTGTTTGATATGGAGCGGAAGATTTCCGTCTGTTGTATATTCGAGTGAACTATGCTACTGACGTCTCTGAGATAGGGTTTTATTGATGCTACAATTGAGCTTTGTTTTCGCCCGGAGTTCTTGATATCTAGGTAATCTAAGACTTATAAAGTCGACGACAAAGGACGACGAGGAGGAGTGGGACGACAAAGGAATGCTCAAAAAAAAAATTGTTACGAAATATTTTATTTTGTACTAGGTTAAGTTTTCTATGGGTCTATGACACCCGAAATAAAATTTTATATATATATTAACTGTAAGTCCAGGTTTCCTCACGATGTCAGTATCGTCCGCGATAAACCAGAAAATAGTTATGAATTGAAAAGTTACATTGGTTCTTGCCCGGATTTTTACTGGGAAAATATCGTAGGTACTCGTACGTACCGTTGTATTTTTACAGAGCAGTGGTGGCCCACTGATAACGGCCGAGACTTTACAAGTTCGTCGTAGGTTCGAATCCTGACAGGTGCTTTACTTTGTGTAAATAATTTCATCACCACTGCTCTCAAAACGGTGAAGGAAAACATCGTGACGAAACCGGCATGTCCTAGAACCAAAAATTCGAAGCGCAACCAGCGGGCCCAGTGCGGGCTGGTAGATGTCACATCATCTACCAGCCCGCAATGGGCCGGCTGGTGAATTACGGCTCACTCCCTCACACTGAGAGGAGGCCAGTGTCCTAGCAGTGGGAATAGGAACTATGTAGGCTGATTAATCTATGCTTATGCTAAGGCACTAACATTATTAACTGAAATGACATGGTAGGTTTACACTTACGTTATTTTATAGGTATCTGTTTAACAGCAGATGTAGCAGGTCTAACATAAATAGCATGAAGTATTAAACGGTATGTGAATGGATTGTTTCTGACAGGCTTTTATCAACTTTGAATAGTTTTGTTTTTTACAACAATAGGTGTTTTAATTCACTAAGTACGACTAATTGACGATGGTCTCATATTCACATTGCAATTTCACATAATAAGCAGTCGTGTGGTAGTACATGAATTTTTGATGACGACAAAAAAAATGTATATCTTTCTGGCACTATCCATAATAATGTTATAAATGTGAAACAATCTCTGTCTGTTAGCTTTGTACGCCTTATATCCTTTGATACTCTTGGCTGTATTTAAGCTGAACAAACAAACTTCTCTGTCTAAAGAACCAAGTTGAACATACAAAATAAGTGGAAAATAATGGTTAGTAAATATTTTACACTCGTCTGTGTGGTGTGGCAGGTGGTACAAATCAGCTGGGCTTAAATTGACTCATTTTGGTACTAATTGTAATTTAAGAGATGGCAGACACGTCATCACCAATGATGTTTGTCATTGGGGTGATTCCTTTTTAATTCACAAAGTGTTCCGTGTTAGAGCTGTCTTTATGGTTGTAGCTTAGATCTTCGGTTGAGTATGTCTACTTCGGCGGTCGCTGAAAACCAGCGTCGTGGCTCTGCCTCGTATGAGGTCACAGCATTATGCTGAGCGATGGCGGTTTTACGTAGATATGACGCGAACTTGTTCCTTTTTAGGGTTCCGTACTCAAAAGGTAAAACGGGACCCTATATTACTAAGGTTCCGCTGTCCATCCGTCCGTAAATGAAACGTGATAGTTAGACAGTTGAAATTTTCACAGATGATGTATTTCTGTTGCCGCTATAACAACAAATACAAAAAAAAACAGAATAAAATAAATGGACACCCATACAACAAACGTGAATTTTTTGCCGTTTTTATAGATTATGGTACGGTACCCTTCGTGCGCGAGTCCGATTCGCACTTGGCCGGTTTTTAGTTTGTCTTTTCTTTGCGATATACTTTAGCGAAAATAAATTGTATATTTTTTTTCCTATTTTAGAATTGATGCAGTTTTCACAATAATATAGGATTTATTCCATAAGGTTCATGTGTACAATACATTAATATTAAACTTACAGTTTACATACATATTTACTTACATTACATACTTACATTAATATTAAACATAATTATTACAAATTAAAATCGCTTTTCGTGTTTGTCTGACATCGTTACTTCGACTTTCGTTGTATTAGACCACGTTGTTCTTCTAAACCACGCAACAGATTTTGATAAGGTTTTCACCTTCATTTATACAATTTATTCCGGTGTGTACAATACGTTAATTTTTAAGTTACATATAACTAAGAAATCTCGATATTTTGTCAAGTCGTAAAAACCGTTCAAAGCATGGGTGGGTGGGTCGCTAGTTATCAAATATTCAAATGGCGGAACTCTTTAAGGAAAATTATTGCGTTCAGCTCTCGTATTGACAATACTATTAACGTTAGGTATGTACATTGTACACTGCGGTTTGAGTTCCAGTTACTATTACATAAACTCTTATTTATACTTGCTTGCTTGGTGATGTGAGCTTATTCGTGATATATTATTAAGGTATATAGGTACCTAATGTGGCCACGTGGCTTTTAGAATGAGTGGATGCTTACTAAGTTTCATTTTAGTACTAGCTGTGCCCCGCAGTTACACCCGCTTAGGTCTCGATCCCGTGGGAATATAGGGATTAAACGTATCCTATGTCCTATTCCAGGTCATGGTCTACCTGTGTGCCTATCCTCTCCTCTCTAGAGTAGGGAATGTCGCGCGGCGCGGCGCCAGCGTCGAACGGTTCGCGTATTGCATTTCGTGATAACTTCGAAATTAACTGTCAGATTCGAATGAATTAAAAAGTATTTTACTGCTACATAAATACCCTTGATGTTAAAACTATTTATTTGAATAAGAATTAATATTATGTTGACAAAACTACTTCGCAAATAATGCATTAATTTCGAAAAAAATTGATTACCATAAAAAAAAGTTATAGTGAGTTAATCTTAAAAGTTAGACATATGCTGTAGCAGACTTTTTTTTACTTTTAATTAGAAACAATTCCACTATATATTTGCGTAACTTAAACCGTTTATGGAGCGCACGCAACGGAAGCTCTCAAAAAGAAATATTTTTTCCCGTTTTCGCAACATTTTTCATTTATGCTCCGCTCCTCTTGGTCGTTGCGTGATGTTTTATAGCCTATAACCTTCCTCGATAAATGAAATATCCAGTACAAAAATATTTTTTCAATTCCAACCAGTAGTTCCTGAGATTAGCGCGTTCAAACAAACAAACAAACATACTCTTCAGCTTTATAATATTAGTATAGATTAACATGACCTACTGCCTCTTTGGTCTCGTGGTTGCAAGCGCTTCGCTCAGCTCATGGTCCTGGGTTCGATTCCCGGGTCGGAAAAAGTGTTGTTGGGTTTTTCATCTGGAATTTCTTAGTAGCAGCCCTGAGTCTGGGTTTGTACCCGGTTGATGGCAATAGGTTCGCCCCTGTTACATGGGACTTTAACAGGCAAAATGTGGGTGTTCTGCAACTCTGCCTAACCCTTCGGGGGATATAGGCGTGATGTTGTTTGTTATGTTATGTCAGCATGACGTAATTAAGTTGGTTGTTATGTCTTCGACTGTGGGTATTCAACTGAATGTTAATCGAACAGGGGGCTTAAAAACAGTCACTTTGGCAGAATCATAATAGGAAAATATTATGAATTGTCGTAAAATGTCACAAACTGACAATTCATAATATGATCTGCGTGCGATCATATAACGAAATAATTCATCTGTTTGACAGTTTCCTATGGAGATTCGTAAAATGGTCCACACATTATGAATTGCTTTTGTGTCAAATTAGAGTAATTGCTGATACCTAACAGCTGGAAATTCAGGAAATGAATTGCTTTTTAGAGGAATTGCTAATGTGGCCGTTTTAGGCCCGCGCTGTAGACTGTTACAAAATAAATTATTTCCATTGATCTGTAGATACCAAAAACATCAGTTGAGTGTTCAAAATGGTCCTTTTGTAAGCAAAAGGATCATCCCTCAAACATAACTGGCGAAATGTGGGGATACTCTAGCTAGATACTCCTCTGCCCAACCCTTCGAGGAAACTAGGCGTGATGTTATTGTATGGTCTAAGGTACCTACTTCATATCTGCCTAACCTTTTCCCAACTATGTTAGGGTCAGCTTCCAGTCTAACCGGATGCAGCTGAATACCAGTATTTTACATGGAGCGACTACCTACCGGATCTCCACAACCCAGTTACTGGGTAATACGATACCTCTTGATAACTTGTTTGTCATTCAGTCAGATTGTTTTTTTTTATGTTAATTTAGACCTATTTCACGTTTGTTATACAATTATTCCCAATATTTATAAAAGATAACCTATTTGATAAATACTTAAATGAAAAAATTGCAATAAAATAAGTTCTACTTACAGGTTATGCAAACGATGCCAAAATGTAATTAAATCTTCATACTAAACTATACATGCAAAAATAATACGTTAGAATCAGTTTTTGTTTTTTTTATTCTTCTTCTTTGTATGGAAATATGATACCATATTTTAAGTAAGCTTCGACCAGATTTCTGCCACTTCGACAGCAGATTCGATTCTAAAGACGCTGACAACAGCTAAACCGCAGTTACCGTCGGACTGCGTAGAAAAGAAAGAGAAGCGAGATGATATAACCCTTGTAATTTATTGCAAAATATGAAACAATTCTCTATTTACTCAAAAATTTGTTGAGTTGTCGAAAATAAATAAAAACAACCAAGTTCTACATTCAAATAAGACGTTTATAATAGGAACATAGACAAAAAAGAAACATACCGACGAACATAGAACCTCCTCCTTTGTAAAGAAGTCGGTTCAAAATACCAACATACGTTGATATTTAATACAGATATTTGGATTGGAACTCAAGGTAAACGGTTAGTTTACCGTTAATTAGTATCGAGATATTTTTTTTTCAAAACGTGTTTCGGTTACTACCATGTTATGAGAAATATGTTCGAGATTAACATATATTTTTTCCGCTACCTACCACAAACTATATAGATTTGGCAATACTTTTAACATTTCCCTCTTGTCAGCTCCTTAAATAAAATGGAGGTGTCGAGATCGAATCGTGATCGTTGCAGTTACGCAAGTCGCTCGCAATCCCAATTAATTCTTAAGACTAGCGGACGTGTTGCGCAGTCGCCATAGCGTTCACATGGTCAATCATTAGGGATCATTGAGCAATTAAAAATTTCCTGACAACCAATCTTACCAAGGGATACCGTGTTACCCAGTAACTGGGTTGTGGAGGTCCGATAGACAGTCGCCTTCACCCGGCAGACTGGAAACCGATCCAGTATGTATTTGGAAAAAGGCTAGGCAGATGAGCAATTAAAAAATGTAGCGTGTCGCTCTTGATTAGAAGATTAGCCCCTGTTCTGTCCGCAGCCGCCTTTTCCTTTTAAGGCGTCCGATCTAGTCACCATTTTCATCCATCCTGGCAAGAACCGTTCCCCAGAGTAGTAAATGTTCCTGTTGATCAATCTGCATTTAATTAATAATGTGAATAATTGGGGGTCGGGCACTTATGGCATAGGCATAAACTTGCAGTGAATTTCAGATAGAGCCTCCTCCGTGTTACGTAATTTGATCGTGGTTAGGTGTGGTGTGGCTAATAAATCTGTAGACGCTTTGGGTACTAAAAAAACGGATATTAACAATTAATTTCTGCACAGTCTGTATATTTTTTTACGAGGTAGTTGTAGATTTTTACGAGGGAAAAGTACGAATCGAACGACAATTACGAATGCGAGATGTGTGAGAATCGCCTTCCAGTTGTTTAGAAAATCAGTAACTATTAAGTTCAGGCTAGAATCTACCAATTGCGTGATATTAGATTCACACGTTTGCGTACTTCATATCTCTGTAATTTATACTGGGCACTGATTCTTAAGGCGGAGACTGACTTTTACTATTACATTTGTAATGTATCGAGTTTTTGTAACGCGTTACAGTAGTCAGTGTAGCGAGCCGAGCCGCTCGATGCAAGTGCCGGCGCCGGATCCTCTGTCGACTGTCGGCTCCTTAGTGAATTCCTTCGAAACGGAATATGAGAAACGAAAATTTCATGGTGCTCAAAGCGAGCGCTTCCCGCGTCTTGTGTATCACAAGCTCGCTGCGAATGACACATTACATGAATGTTACAAGTTAGTCTCCGCCTTAACAGTTTAAAACTTTAAACATCTAGACTAGAACTAGTAGGAACATATTATTATGCGTATCTGTTTATATGTTACGAGTGCATAGTTTACGTGTGTCCGTCATGAGAGGATGGTTAGTAAGCGGCGTAATTAATATTAGAATTCAGATTTGCTTTAAGTGTGAAAATTAAATTATTCAGAATTGTTCTTTCATTACCTACTCATCGTTTGCCTAGCCTTTTCCCAACTATGTTGGGGTCAGCTTATTGGGTAACACGATTTCCCTTGGTAAGACTGGTTCATAGAACCCTAACTGGGATACAGTTACTACTTATGGTATAATTCATCAGTATAAGTCCTTCAACCTTAGACTCTCCATTGATTCAAGAGGGCCAACACGATCTATTCCGAAAGCCCCAAAAATTACTCACTTTCTATGAATAATCAATCGTTATGTAGTAAAAAGTATGTCAAGTTAGTAGATTAGTAAAAAAAAGAGCCGTGGGGCCATCTCGTGGGGAGCCAGGCAAGCGTGACCGTGCAATGGGGCCGCGTGCGAATTGCTCGCTAGCTGATTACTGCCGAACCGGTCGCTATACCAAAAATTCTACAACATAACGTGCTTTTGTGACTGCTCCCGACTTTAGACACTTATTGTAGTACTAAGTTGTGAAGTCAGTGCCAAAAACAGTCAAGTAACTTATTACAAAATACACTTAAAAGGCATTTTTGAACGTCAACATTTTCAAGAAAAAATAGAATAGATTCTATTTGCCCCTTCCAAAAGGTAGTTCAGTAACTCCACAGTACCCAATGGTTTTACAATATTTTGTATACTTTTATTGTATAATTTTATGTGAAGACGATGTATAACTATCGAATAAAATTACCATACCGCAATGGCTGGTATAGTATCAGTTTACCTTCGTGGGAACACATGATTTTTATACACTGCAGTAGGTCTCTCAGTTTTTCACTTTTTAGGGTCTTGCTTGGGTTAAAAAGACTTTAGGAATAACTGTTCAAAAAGGTATGAATAACAGCGGTCTTTCCCAAAAAAAAGATTTGCTAGTTTAAAAAAAAAACGTTTCCCGTTCCACTTATAGGTATTAAGAAAGAAATAAAGAAACAAAAAGTTTTTATTTGGACTCGTACAGGAAAATCATAGACTAAACTGCCATAAACACATTGCATTACATTATAATATATGCACGACATATTTAAAAAAAAAATGTTTTTGCTTATTACTTACGACTAAGAGGACCAATCAAAAAGTATTTCAAGTCATCATTGCAGAACATCCGCAGTACACTGCTTTTTTATTGTCTTCGGTCTATTGATTTGTTTTAATAAATGTATGCCCTTAATTTATGAACATTTGTCGTTGTGCTATTTTCAGTAGAAGTCTACAGACTGACTCTGAGTTCAGTATGCATCTCTAACGACTTCCACTAATTCCTATCTCTTGTAACTCTTCTCCAATTTGGACCTTCTGTGTTCTTTAATTCGCCTTCTTATCTTTTGCATTGTCTTCCCCTGTTCCCTTTGCCATCTTTGGGGTAAAATGAAAGAACTTTACTCCACTTTTCTTAAGTGTTTAAGACTTTTTAAATATAGAACTTCTATTTAATAGTACGCATATGAGTAAAACCAAAACAGCATGTGTGTGTGTTGTGTGTAAGTTGAATTTGAACGTTCGGAAATTAAGTTTAATAACTGGTTGCTTGTAACTTAGTATCCATGGCTTAATCCGTTGTTTTTTTACACAATTAGATCAAACAGCTGTGCTGCTGGGGAGGTCGTTTTTCTTGCCAGCTAAAGCACTGCTGAAGGTCGGGCGTTTATGAAACTGTCTCATGTAATTTTGATGTTCAAAAAGTGCTGATTCTCAGTCTCGTTTGATTGTGTTAGTTAAATATGTATGCATTTTCCTAATCAAAACATATATTAGGTATAAGATTGTTAATTGTTTCCATAAAGGACCAGGACCAGACAAGGTGATTCTTTAAGTTAGATCTACAGTAGTTAAATGAAAAAAATTGTGTAAAGAAGTTCTTTGGACGTTAGGCCGTTGGTCCCGGGTGCCATTTGTGGATTTTTGACAGTCGTTACGGGTCGTCAGAAGCCCGAAAGTCTGACAACCAGTCTTACCAAGGGGTATCGTATTACCCAGTTACTGAGTATGGAGGTCAGATAGGCAGTCGCTCCATGTAAAATACTGGTATTCAGCTGCATCCGGTTAGACTGGAAGCCGACCCCAACATAGTTGGGAAAAGGCTATGCAGATGATGAAGTTCTTTGGCTCATACCGCGAACTAAACAAAGAAGTTGAATTGAAAGAAGCCTAAATATCAGAACGTATTCAAACCATCATAATGTACGAATACCCTATTATTATGTGCGATGTAATGTTTTTAATAAAACATTGTTTACATGTAGGTACAGCAAGCACACTGTTTTCTCATCATGTGTCGCGCACGCATGTACACGGCTACACATCAAGCTATATATTTCCAGTTTAAGCTGATCTCGCAATGTATCGGATTTTCGCACAATGCGAGGTCAGCTTATACTGAAAATGTGTAGCTTGATGTGTAGCCGTGTGTACCTACCATGTGTATATTATTTAATCGCCTGTTTATGTTATGTAGGCTCAATAGATCTACAAACAATCGTATTATGTAGACGTATAAGATTTATAAATTGGAAGATTTGTTGAGAGAATGAAGTAGTAAGCTAATCACGAAGTGAATGTCCATTCTATTTCGTGATTTCCTCAAAAGACCATTTCAGACGCAAATCTAAATGGTCCTCATATCCTGACCAAGCTTATGTCGTCTGGACTTTAAAAGAGACTGCGACCTCTCGAGTTTGTTTCGGCCTTTCTTCTCAGAGTTGTCAGATAGGAAACGCCGCCGACTTTTATTTTTACTATTTTATAATGTGACGTGTAAAAGTGATTCTAATATCCTATTTACAGAATAAACAATTTCATTTCATTTCATTTCAATCATGAAGCTTCTACAAACCGGTTTTTAGGGGTAAGATTTTAATTCATGCTATAACATTATAGAGGATGCTTTTGACAGCGTACTTTCATACAGAGCAAATTGTTAAGGGAGATGCGCCAAGGTAGCCCGCTAAATTCAAATATTCTTAGGTTTTTTGCGATTTGCAGGTTAGTATTAGGTTGTATGTAGATCTAAATATGATACGCGGCCGTAACACATATGGATTTACAGAATTATAATCATTAGAACCAGCAATACAACTTCTTAAGTTCATATAAGTGCAAAATGTCATGATTTCATGAAATAGTCATTCAATACACTTACATGAGTTTAAGGAGTTGTATTGCTGGTTCTAATGATTATAATTCTATAAATTCATATGTGTTACGGCCGCGTATCATATTTAGATCAATATACAACCTGATACTGATCTGCAAATTGCAAAAAACGTAAGAAAATTTGAATTTCGCGGGCTACCTTGACGCATCCCCCTTCAGAGAAAACTTCTTACAAGATCGTCCAACAGTGAATTAAATCGTCTCTTCTAAACTTGAAGTTGGTGTACTTGGACCACATTACCCTACAGGTCGCTTAAGAATCGTCAGCAACAATAATTTTCACATAATTGTCGTTAGTAATGTCTCGTTTGCATTCGTCGCAAACGCAATCTACGTACCATTTAGTTCAAGGAACACTAGAGTAGGGTGAACATAACTTTAGATAAACTGAGACGTTCCCGTAGCGGAACAAAACTGTTGACGATAAAATGTATTCTGCATTGTGTCCACTGAACCGGTTAATTGGTCTATAGTAAGTTCCTTGATAATTTACTAAGTTTTTTTTTTTTGAAAAGTTATGCCCATATTCCACGTAGACAATTATGTAGACTTCTGCAATTTTAATCTCTACGTAAACAGGTTTAATTATTTTTAACGATAAATTATAACTTAACAAATTGTTATAAAATTTTTGCTTTTATTATAATATGGTCCACGTCTATCGCATCACTGTTTGGTATTTTATTTCTTTGGTTTTCAATCGATTATCTTTAAAATTATTATAATATCGATAATATATAAATACAAACGATTTATTAAAACGTACTATTTACTTACAATCGAAGAACGAGGGAGGGAGGAGGCACCTACGTTTAAGAACTAACCGGTTTGCTAGTTTTCTCGAGTTTTCTTGTTTCTGCAGTAACAAAGCCGCCCCCATTACTTATATAATTAAAATCATTAGGCTTTATGACCGGAAAACGCAACTTTAATGAAGTAGCTAACCATTACACTGAATGCAACCTGACTTATTATTGTTTTTCTTGTCTAGGTATTGGACAACTTATACTTTATCATTGTCTTATTAAAAAGTTCCTGTGCATTTATCAATCTGACACACCACACAACGCAACGCTTATTTACTGAAAGTATATTTCAGTAAATAAGCGTTGCGTTGTGTGGTTGTATAATTTTGGTCCTCGGAGTCGTTAATATCCTACTAAGGACCGCGATCATGGAGTGTGTACATGACGACTCTTCAGTATGGGCCTGCGTACGAGTAGGTATCATCGGAGTGCTACTAACGTAACGCTATCTGACTCCACTCATACCTATGTTTAAATCGTGATCGAAGGCGATGACTTTGCATATACAGGGCTCGTCGTTTTTTTTTTGTTATTTGTTTTAATTTAAATTGATATTTTTGTTTATTAGACATTAGTGTTTACTGTGCGCTGATGACATCAGCTCACAGTAAATGCAACAGATTACAATTTCACATGGATATTTTTATGATATGCCCAAAAAAGTAAGTTGATATGTATCTTTTGTAAGTATATTAATTTAAGATTTATCATTTCACTAACTGTTGGCCATGACTTCGCCTGCAATCCAGGATGAAAACTAGCCTATGTCCTTCTCCAGGCCACGGTCTACCCATGTGCCAAATTTTATCCAAATTCATTCACCCGTTTTAACATGAAAGCCACAAATAAAAACCTCACTTTCGCATTAGTTAGGATGGCTAAGTTGAAAGAGTTGAAGGAGTTCCGGAGAGTGCAAAGGATGGAATTAAATTGATAGTTAAAAAACAAAATCCAACACTAACCGTAACTCAAAGATATATTGAGATAAAATCTATGAATAAAAATAACAATTTGTTTATGATTTGAACGATTTCTCTAAACGATCCCAGTATAATTTCGACGGTAATCAAGCTCCGTGAGAAACTTATAAAAATAAACTTGTATATCGGAATTTTATTAAATTTAATAAGAGATAACAGAACTGAATAATTAAATAAAGTGGGCCGAGAGAATCAGATGTTTTGGTAATCGTTGGTATTATAACTGTGGTTTTTGCACCGGAATATCGACTTTTTTTTACTGATTGACTGACGCACAATGGCTGTTTTACAGTTTTCTTCCGGAGTAGATAGAGAAGAATGCGAGAAAGGTGAAAAGGTTGACGTTTTCCCGACGAAATTCTTTGATAAACTTTATCTAAAAAATGCAGTAGGATTATCTCATGAATTCATTACAGTGGCTTCTCATCGCTTTAGTTCATTTATAAATAATATATAATCATACCTTGATAGTAGTTAAGTGGATGATAAAAACAGAAAAATTGTAGGTAAATAAAGAAAGAAAGAAAAATATTTTATTTGGACACGTAGGTACACACGGGTACACATCAAGCTATACATTTCCATTATACGTTGACCTCGCATTGTACGGAAAACTTAAACAATGCGAGATCAGCATAAACTGGAAATGTATTGTTTGATGTGTAGCCGTGTGTACAGGAAATACAAAGAGAAAAAAAAAACATTAATTAATAAAAATAGGTACCTGCTCTTATGTTTCCCGCACGATTCTCTAAAGCAAGCTGTTTTTCAGGACACTGTCTTAAACACACTCAATAAAATTATACACAATATTTCCCATTCACTCCATCTTTGAATAATAGCTTACAACGAGACTGATGTTCAGAACAGCCGACTCTTTATAATCTATCAAAGAATTACTTGTGTAATTACTCTTCTAACTAGATGTCATTATTTCTATTCGTTATCATGATTGTGTCAAAGTTGGTCATGGCACAGAGGCGTCACTTTTTGTTCTTTCAAATCATTAGCCGCATTTGTGACAGCACGCGAATGTCCAACGAACGTTTTTTCAATTCATATCAATTACCTAAACTTCGTCCTTGAAGGTTAACAGACAGTAAGAATTATTTGTAATGTTTTATTCGTTTTGTTCGACTGAATCAATTTCAGAAACGTTTTATTTTAGAACCCGCTGTTTTATCTGTATTAGCTTATTATCATGGCTAAAGGGGCCCTTACTTAATCAGCCAAGCATAGCGCCACTAGTATATTTATGACAACTCCCTTTACACATTCAACTTGTGAAGTTACAACAGCGAGACGCGGGCGGAGCTGCAAACATAATATTCTGTTAGCATAACGATTGATACAGTACGGGATTACAGGATGGCATCATGTGGTATCGAGGCTGGCGAGTAGGAGACGTCACGCTCAGCTGGCCAAGCGTCACGGGCTACCGAACTCCCCCTTCTCCCCGTCTTCGGAAATCTTCGGCTGGGTTCGGCGGTCTTCGGCTCCCAGATCCCAATTCCTTAGGTGCGCGCACGCTCGGTGAGTCAACTAATTATTGAGATCTATGGGTGTAATGATATCACGGGGTCTTTATTGTTTTATTTTGTTGAAATTGGTCTGTGCTCGGCGTGTGATTAGTCATCTAATTATAGGTCCAAACAAATATTTAGTTCCAGAAGTTGGTTGCGTGTAAAGAAGGCTATTATTCATTTCGAATGACTTTGTACAAGAATAAAATTTTTGTACAAAAAATCTATTAACTTTTTCTAAGTAAGTTATTTGGCTGTCACTTGTTGTCGACGAACGTTTGTCGCATATAATGTTGGTCTTAATAATATTACGCTGACACTGTTGTCAGTTGGCTCAAATCATTCGTCCAACACATTACTAAAGGTTTTTATTTAGTGGGCATTGTTCTCTACAGCAATAATGTAACAAAAGTTTCAATGCGTGGATCATTGTACTATGACGTAATAAAAACAAAACTTGGTGCTACACATTGTTTTAAAAAATGGGATGAGTCCTGGGATCCCTTACGAGTTGTGTGGTATGTGGTGGGCGTGCACTATTCCATGCACGGGAATGACTTTTGTTTACATTATATTATGAGGTCGAAACGTGACATAAGATTTAAATGAATTGGTTCTGAGACCTTTGTTCATAGTGCAACGCTTACGCCGCTTAGAGGTATGTCTCATAGCAAGTGTACCTACATAAATTTGACGTTTTCGAAACAGTGATCAAGTAGGTAATGTGAACCTATAAATGTCTACAAAAGGATTTTCAGTTTTCTGAGCATTTGCTTCAGGAAGGAGAATGCTTCGCATGGAGAATTCGCAGAGCCAATATCGTATTCCACGTGCCATATTTTAGAGCCAGCGTCGTTCACCTCGAGATCCCAATTAAATATTAGTCATAATTAAACATACCATCTGAGCTTGTACTGATCTTGAACACTAATTTGTGAATGGACAAAGTATCGCACGAACATACTCTCAAACACCTGCTGAAAATCCCTATATCCAAATATATTTTACTGATGTGCGTACCAATTACCAATGCAACTTCAATATTGAAATATCGGAAGGCGTTGATTAAAACTCGCATACTTTCCGTTAGCATAGTTTTATATCAAAGAAAATATTTTCAGTTTTTAATTTTAAACTTGGAATGTCAAAATTAATAAACATTCATTCATCTGCTAATTTGCTACTGATTTTGAAATGAAATGAATGTAAGTGGACTACAATTTTATATGAATATTATATGATGTGCCGAAGAGAGTAAGTTTTTAAGTATTTTTTGATGGTTTATTAATTTATTTAGATTTATCATTTCATTTTTCTGTTACTTGAAAAATTCAAATGAGTGTAAAAGCTGTAAATCCACTTTTTATTTCCATAATCCTTTATTGATTTCGGTTTGGCAATTCCACATTGGTTTTAGTTTTTGAAGTGCAAACTTCTTTAGCTTATTTATTCGCGTCACCGACATGCTCGCGCCGTAGTGCTATACTATGGAATCTAGATGGCGCTAATATCAGTTTTAAGTTTTATTAGCCTACTAAGCTTGATCACACCTGCAATGTAAGTGTAGTTACACTTGCGATTGGACACAGTTCATCGTGATCACGATCACTTTTCCAAAAACGAAGCGAAGATGAAGAAGAAGACTTAACTCGATAAGCCGCTGGTTTCCGCATAGGTTCTAGTTTGTATGGAGTAGTTTTGTTACATCGGCAACAAAACTCCTTCATACAAACTTCTCCTTGCACTAAAAGTACGAAGGAAATTAGGTTCATACGTCCTTTTAAAAAAGAATCCTGCACCGTTCCATTTCACATGCGATGTCACGCGTACCACTAATTAGATTATCCTACATCGTGGAAACTGTGTCATTGTAATCATTGGGCTAAGCTAATGAGAGAAACAGAGGTGTGTAATGTAAAATCTGTCTTTTAGTAAAATATAAAATCCCATAAGTATCGTGTAAAGACTTTATGAAATATTTGAATCACGCGCGCCATAAATTTTGTATCATCAAGTACTGAGAAATCACAATTTTCACATAATAACAAATTGTTACACAATTAATGTGTAATATGCTGCTACAACACAATAGAAAAAAAAAACAAATAAGCAGATTTCAGTTGCGCCGGAGACAAAATATACGTATTTATGTAATTTTGCAGTCGTTTGTCATTATTTAGTGTAATAGTTCTCTAATGTAAACTTAATTCGTTACTACTGAGGAAGACAACACTTGAATAGCCTTCAATTTTTACATGCTACTTCAAATATTCACTGCAATTACCCGTAAACGTAGATCTCTAAAAAGGGATGCAGAGTTCGCAGGATAAACAGTGGTATATTATAGAAACATTAAACAGACTCAAAACTTTTTTGTAAATAACTGCATAATGAATGTTAACATCTCTGAGGAGATTAACGAGCAGGCTTGAGATAGAAGGTACAACAAGGTAAAGGTAGAAATTGGATCTAAAATAAAATCTCAACTATACTCTATCCTTACATATTATAAAACAAAGTCCTCCGCCGCGTCTGTCTGTCGTCCTGTACGCAATAAACTCAAAACTACTGCACCGATTTTCATGCTGTTTTCAGCTATGGATAGAGTGGTTCTCGAGGAAGGTTTGAGTATAGAATAACCGACATCCACGCGGGCGAAGCCGCGGGCATCAGCTAGTTTATTATACATTTATAACATTAGACAAACAACGGCTAAATAACGACAGTTATTATGTCATATTAGCAAAATTACTGCAATGTACAGTTATTTATTAATCTTAATGGTAAATAGATTACATTGGTTTGTATTTATCGTGAAATATTAAAGTTTATATTATACGTTCTTATTGAAAGGGTCTTAACCGTTTTTTGTCTAATGTTATAATATAAGGAGTATAAAAGGACCAGAATTTCATAAATTTCCATTCAGTAGTGTACAATACCGATGAGTAAACTGTACTACACCCGTAATACTAATAATTTAATTGAAATGGCAATGAGCACGCTACACATAGAGTAAATGTTAGGCGAGCGTTTCTATTTGAAATTGTCATGAGGACGCATATATACGGCTTAACTTATAGATAACTCTTCATTCACTGTAAAAACAAGTTAAATCGACAAAAAACGACTCTGAAATTTACCCAGTTTAAAAAATTTCATCAATAAAATGATAGTGGCACTTGATTATTTTTTATGTGTAAAATAATGAATACACATAATAATGTTAATAACTCCTCGAATGGCTCGTTGGTCTAGTTGTAGCAAGCACTACTGCTGAGCATATTAGGTCTTAGCTTCAATTCCCAGGTCGGACAAAATGTTATTGGGTTTTTCTATCTGGAATTTCTCAGTGGTAGCCCGGAGTCAGGATTTGTGCCCGGTTGATGGCAATAGGCTCGCCCCCTATTACATGGGACTTAAACATAATTGGCGAAATGTGGGTCTACACCTCTGCTTTGGGGAAACAGGACGTTATGTTATGTAATTTAATAAAACTCAAATAAAATCAATTTGCCCAAAATGCAGCTGCAACATGTTCCTCCTCTCTTGTTATAAACGGTATTATTAAGATATTTGCATAGTACTTGTTCAAGTCCTGTTTTTGCCCTTGCAGCATCTCATTGTGCGCCACAATTAATAACAGCTGTGGCCGATGTTATCGTCTATGGGAAAACTGCGCAAGAGTCGTTTAAACCAACGGCTGATACCTTGGATTCATAATGTTTGTTTTGTTTTATGGCGTCTTAAGTTACTTCGTTATTTTGTTTGGTAGAAATTAAGGTCGGAGGCAATTGGCCGGCCATATTAGCCATAGAACCGATGACGGTTGGGGTAGACGTGTTCTTGAGTGGAGACAGGGAATCGGCAAACGTAATGTAGGACGCCCTCAGGCTAGGTGGAACAAAGATCTTCGCAGGGTGGCTGGTAGCAGCTGGATGAGCGCTGCCGAGAATCGAGTTGAATGGCGTGCAATTGGAGAGGCCTATGAGGCTATGTCCAGCAGTGGACTGCTATAGGCTGATGATGTTGATGATGAGGTCGGAGAACCACGTTAGATATGGTGGACGAGGGAAATGTTTGATTATTGAACAGCATATTTTAATTTCCCCTACAGTAGATCGTGGTGAAGACGTGAATGAGACTGGTCAGTCTGAATTGACTGAATTGACCAGGGAAACATGGCAAAAAAGGGAGGAGACTTATATACTCAGCAGTGGGTTGAACAAGCCTGCCGAAGACGATGATAATGATATTTTTTAAATTGCAAATGTTCATAATTATTCATTTTTAAGTACTTAAAAGAAACATAATATCAAAAAAAAAATAACTTTGGTAATTAAACTATGTCACTTACATATGTAAATGCAATCAGTCACTTAGGTACTTCTAAACTTTGTCCCTTCCACTGATAGTTGTCAGCTATAGGCAAAATGATAGGACCCATTGATATTGATACATGGAATTCCCCATAATCTAAGAATTATAGGTATTTTACACACCAGGTGACTGATGATATAGTAATGTTTTCTGTTGTTGTTATTATTTTAGCATTCTTATCATTAGCGAATATTGAACTTTATGGGATGATGTGCCTTATCTGGACATCCGTTGTTTATTCATTGGATGCTGGTCCATGATTAAGTGGTAATAGTGTTTGTATTGGAGCACTTATCAACATCTCTTGAATACTCATCTCAATTTTGAACGAGGAAAATAATACAAATATTATGTAGGTACGTAGGGGTACCGACAAAACTAACTGTATTAAAACATGACATACAGATATGGTTGGAATTAAATTATATTCCTGGTAGTAACTAGAAATAGTTGATTATAGTTGTAGCCAAATCAAAGCTATCATTCTCCTGCCCTTATCCCAATTTATTCGTGATCGGCGCAACATGTCCCTCTCTTCCATACTTCTCTATTAGCCTTCATCTCGGTAGTCACCCCCTTTCTAGCCATATCTTCTTTCACACAGTCCATCCATCGTTTCTTTGGTCTTCCCCTACTCTTATAGCCATCGATATTCATATCCAAAAACTTTCCTCACGAAATTTTTCTCATTCCTTCGTATCACGAGCCCATACTATGACAACCGATTTCCGCACAACTTTTCAGTCACTGGTGTCACTTTCAGACTAAAAAGTATGATAATAAGCGGAGGATTTCTGGACGTCAAATGATTCAAATGGGCTTGGAGAATGGCTTCTACTTTACAACAAAATGTACGCAGGAGAAGATCTAACTGAAGTGCCAAAAGAAATAGCCGTCTTAAGATAACTGGTGCCGTATTATGAGGTATTAATGCCACCATTTTTCCAGTGTGAGAGAGAGACGGAGCTAGACAAAGCTGCTAGCACCATCCCGTTTTCGTAGTGGAATAATGATGGATTAATACTTCATAATACAAACACCTTTTTTTCTTATTTTTTTTCTGATTGGGATTTCATCTAGTGACTTCTCCCGCTCTGGGCGGAGCGGAAGGGCGTGTCCAACTTTTACTGACTAAAACCCATCCGTGTTCCTTCAGTTGCCTGTTGCCAAGGTCCCGGTATCCCTTTCGGACTTTCCCGCCACCCTGGCAGGCATAGGTCCTAGCGGACCCCGTGAAATAGTACTACCCCTGGTCCTAGCACCATCAATAACAAATAATGCTCAATGAATAGGAGTAACGTGTACTCAATTAGTGTTGATGCTAAGCATTCTGCACTGCTCGTTGTGTAAACTGAGCATGAAGCTATGCGCAAACAAAACAAAAGCCATACTGGTTTAGGCCTTCTTCTTCTACGAATATATGTAATTGGAAATACTTGGAACGTAAGCGAAAGTATATTATTTTCCAATAGCTAGCAAATAGATACGATAAGTCAAGTATATCGGCATTCAAATACCAATTACTATTTTTCCAGCCTTCGAGTAGATACGAGTATTTTGCCGTTTCAATCAATCTGCCTAACTTTTTCCCTACTATATTGGGGTCGGCTTCCAGTCTAACCGGATGCAGCTGAATACCAGTATTTTACATGGAGCGACTGCCTATCTGATCTCCACAACCCAGTAACTAATACGATACCCCTTGGCAAGACTGGTCATTTAATGTGACGTCACATAGCCTATAACCAGCGGACGATCAAGACGCTTCCAACGATACCTCATTTGTCAAATTGTGATGAGTGGTTTAGCAGATAGGAGGGAACAGATGAACATACTTACATACATACATACCGGTCAAAATCATAACCCTCCTTTTTTCTTCGCCGTAGTCGGGTAAAAATACGTAGGTAACTGACAACTGAACCGTAAAGCGAGTTCTTTTATTTATTTTTATGCTTAACTTACTTCAAGACTTATTTCTTCTCTTCCCTTTATTTTAATTTAATTTAATTTTTCTTTTAAACATGAATATAATCCTTACATATTATTAAACAAAGTCCTCCGCCGCGTCTGTCTGTAGATGTTGTCCTGTTCGCGATAAACTCAAAAACGACTTCACCGATTTTCATGCTGTTTTCACCAATGGATAGCTGAGTGGTTCTCGAGTAAGGTTTTAGTATATAATAACCGACATCCACGCGGGCGGAGCCGCGGGCATCAGCTAGTATATATATATATATATTAGTGTTAGATTGTGAATTGTATTTAAGATTTGTCAAGAGTAACTAAATATAATAATAACACACAATAAAAAATTAAAAATAAATGTAAACAAAATTGAATGTTTATTTTAATTCAAAAACGTCGACAACGTAATAACGACGTAATAGATAATATTTAATATATACATTGTTCACTAACCAACGAGTTACAAGGCCAACATTCATAGATATGTATCTACACTTCAGAATAAGTATAATAATAGTATATTTTACAATGAGTATTTTGTGGCATAAAACACTTTATTGAGATCACAAATCCAAGGATTAGTTTTAAGGTTGGATTGCTCAAGTCTCTATTTTTTACAGTTCTGTTTTAGTTGCTGTTTTCTGCTGTTTGAGGTTTTTAAATATAATTAACTTACTGAGAAAAGATAAGTTTCCTCAGTGGATATAGAGGCAGATAGTCGTTTCACGTGAATCCACAAATAGTAACCCACAGAATAAATCTATACAATATTATTATAAATTAAAGTCGCTTTTCGTGTTTGTCTGTTTATGTCCGCTGTTGTTCCTCTAAACTACGCGACAGATTTTGATGAGGTTTCACCATCGTTTAGAGAATTTATTCCGGAAGGTTTATGTGTTTATTACGTTAATATTAAAGTTACATATAACTAAAAATCTCGATGTTTTTAAATAAATATCTTTTTATTTATTCTTCGTTGGATCGATGATTTCTTTTGTATATTTTTAAATGGCCGATTCGACCAGTATTTGACCAGTTCGAGCCTTAGATTTAGCCTCTCCCAAAAGGACTTTCAAAGTGCAGATGCGCACACTGTGCACAGCTAGCACGGCAAGAGGTGAGGCATCGTTTGTGATGTGATGTGGCTTTACAGTCGCACTGTGGCTTATCGGAGTAATAAATAACAGTAATACCATCATAAGACAGGTCAGACCTTTCAGGCTCAGACCAAATAAAAAACCAAGACAGAGCGCTGTCAACAGTGACGTGAGGCCGGTTTCGTAAACATGTGTGCACTTAGTTTGGTGTAGTTATTGTAGTGTCATTGTAAATAGTTGTAAATGTGTGTGTGTGAGCGTGTATGCACAGAGCGGTGGTGTAGTTTTAGCATGCTTCACTGTATCGTTCGCAGCACTCCGTCTTGGATTTTGATTTGGTCTGAAGTCATAGGTTTAAACGTTAGACGTCACAAACAAAATTCGTAAGTATCGTCATTTTTCATTAGAGTCGACGTGTGACATACAAGACATTAATATAAGCAATTTTATTTACTTTACATATTATTATTTAAGTACCTTTATATTTTATACATTATTACTCACGCTAGCGTGTATTGGTTTGGTAATGGATCCAAGTATTCAAAACAATCGCATCGGCATAAACGCATTGACAAAATATTATTTGTTAAACATGTTATTGGCCAGTGACGAATTTTAAAGAGTTACAAATGATTTATTTTAATTGTTAATATAGTGAATAGCTGTATTGCTTAACATTGGAAAGTATTGGACTGTAAGTAAACCTAGATAAAAATGAATCCCTTTTTCCCTTGGTCACGCCATAACTTGAGAACGGCTGCACCAAATTGGATAATTCTTTTTTTGTTGTGTTCGTTATTCTCAGAACAAGGTTTTAGGTAGGTAGTTAGGTGCACCGTAGATAAGTACTTACTGCTAACCATGCGAAGCCGGAGCGGGCAGCTAGTATTGCATGAAATCCATAGGAATCCGATTCGGGTATGTACTAAGCACAATTGACACTTCACGTTGATCGTCACGTCGAAAAGAAATGTTTGCCCACTTAGATGAACTATGAAGTCTAGTTGAAGAATATGGAAAAATAGACTCAGTTAATAGAAATAAAGCCTTAGATAAAGTAAGTAGTTTATCACCCAAATTACACGTCCCAAGAAGCGCTACCAGTATTTAAAAATAAAATACCAATGTAGCACAAAATAACTATAACGGCTCGTGCAAACTGGCGCGATATGGTGGGCGCGACAGGCAGCGCTACCCTTGTCGCGCCCGCGATATCACGCCTGTTTGTGGGAGGATTAAATAGCAGTAACTAGTAGTTTCGATGTTTTGCTATTATCCATAAACTGATTCAGCAAATCCGTGAAACGTGCGATTGACATTCCTGCCAGAGGAGGTTGACTGAAATTCTGTATTAAAATTGAAATATATAATAAAATATAAGTTTTGTTGGTTGGTATTTGTGTTAGCAGGTGAACATTGGTTTCTAACCAGTCCACAAAAGAATGGTAGGAAATAACGAAGCTATATTCTACTAACAAAACTACGCGTGACAAGCAAGGCTTGAAAGAAAAAGAAAAGAAATAAAGAAAATATGTTTACTATGCGATTGAAGTGAGGCACAAAACAATGACACCCTTGAAAGGCTGCAGTTACGTCACTGCTTCACTATCTTATCCCTGCTGGCTTTAATCAACTATTTAGTGCAGTAGTGGATATGAGTGCACCAAAATTGTAACACACTGCAACACTTCTTCGAATCACGTTACCCGACACGTGATATCGGTTACTGTTTTGGCAAAAATTATAGGCTTATTGGTGATTCTAAGTCTGTTTTACATGAGCCGGATTAATTAATGTGCTATATTGCATTAGGTTTTAATAAATATTAATTCTAATAGGAATTCTGGTAACTACTGGATGCGAGGAGCACAGAACCGGTCGAAGTGGCGGTGCTTGGGGAGGCCTATGTCCAGCAGTAGACGTCTTTCGGCTGAAATGATGATAATGATGATGAATCGTATTAGAGGAGTAGTCAATTGCATAGATGACAAGTCTTCTAAAGTAATTTAACTTCTGTAAGAGAAGTTTGGGTCCTACACGTCCGATGGTGTAGTTTGATTGTAGTGTCATTATAAATAGTTGTAAAATAGTGTGTGTGAGCGTGTATGCACAGAGCTTTGGTGAAGTTTTAGCATGCTTCACTGTATTGTTCGCAGCGCTCCGTCTTGGTTTTTTATTTGGTCTGAGTCGTCCATATCCTGGTTACCGAAGGTTTTTGCTTGTTCGATTATGGATGAAGTCACGAATATCTTTCCTAGACTACGTCCAGATACTGGTGTTCAACCGCTACACCACATAACAAAATAAAGTAGATACTTCTTGTTTGTGTGTTGAGTGACCCAAAGTGCATAGATTCATCTTTAAAAAAATAGACCAAAATATTAATTACAGTCGGTCTGTAATTTGGAAACATTGTGTGCATCGAGAACAATGGTGAACTGTGAATATTTTGTCAACAATTTTAAACATTGACTAAACTGGCATTGTTTGAAGTAAGACTCAAAAGTAGATAGCCACCTGATATGGTGAAAAAGGAGTCGTGAAAATACATCATGTTTAAAAATAAAGTATTGCTTTAAAACCAAACCGGTCATTATTGTAAAATTAAGTTTGACTGTACCTATTTATTATATATTACTTGTTATTCGATTGAGAATAAATTAATTAATATCTATTTTAAAAAAACAAGTCTCTTTAATTCAAAGTTCTTTTATTATAAATGCAATGCATAATTAAAACTACGATCATCCATTGTGTTAGGGACAAATGGCAGAAAAATAGGTCGATACTGAACAATAAAAAATATCATAGCGCTCCAATATCGACACCACTTAGCATTGATAAGGTAAAACAATCGGCATTCGCAAATCATAATCGCTCGCAAAACGATCGGTAGATTTTTGAACATTGTAAGAAATGTGACCAGTAACAGAACAGAGAAATGATTTAAATGATTGATCAGTAATATACAACGCGTAACGGAATAAACGCAAGAGCTCATACACCCCAATTAGAATATTAAATTATAAGACTAAAATAATATCTGTAATTTAATTTAATTAAACCACACTATTTTATTTAACGCGCACTACACATAGGATAGCTATGAGCGTATTACAAATTTGGTTATGCATTTAAATAGGCTTTATTCCTTTCAGATAAGGATTAAATTTCCTTAACTAAAATATCTTATTACCTTGTTATGACGCAGTGGTTCTAATTTCAGTTAATTAAAAGATTTTTTCATGAAAAATTTACATATTAAATAATGACGGAAATCGATTCAGAAGCCGATTCTGAGCAAACTACTTTCAGGTCTTGCGCTTATTCTGTTACACGTTGTATAATATGTCAATGATTGAAATACAATTTATTTTCATTGTTGAAATAACTCAAAAACCACTGAATGTTATGATTAGCGAACTTTAATTATTTGAAATGTTGTGTGGGAGTCTTGTTTAATATTCCGTGAAACTGAAAATTGCAGGATACATAGTTTTATTGCTGAAATATAATTGGCCAGTGAGTTATGCAACAATTAAAAATACCATTGCTATAACAAAGGTATTTTGCGGAACATGTGACGACGGTCATTAAAATAAAAATAAATATAAATGCATTTACACTGCCCATGCTTTTGCCTCAGCAAGTTTTCCAAGAACTAAAATGACCTTAAGATACAAATTGATTAAAAACCTGTGATGAACACCTGCTACACGGCTAATACTTGCCTGTAGCTAAACTGACATAACGCACAGTACCCTGATAAGAATGACGTGTAACTACATCTACTTATGATTAGTGAAGTCATCAGTCCAACACTCAATCACAACAGAATGCTATAACAACGTCTCCTTTCACACCACTATAAAGCCTATGTATTTACAACAAAGTCCATTTTCGTTAACACAGAGTAAGCATTAACGACGTTTTGATCTATTAATTGTTGTAAAGTGCTGATGCGACGCCAACTGCAAAAACAATCTTGAACGTAGGTATTTTTTGAATGTAGAACAAAGAATAATATTACATGTGTTCATATGAACGAAATAAAATAATGCGTATGGATTTTTATTGCAAAGATAGGACCGTATGGCTGTGGACATTGTGGTACCTAGTTCAAGTAAAATATTTTAATTTTTTTACACGGTTTCCGCCTATTCTATAAGCTGTTTACATACACTAAATAATAAGAAATAGTTTCTGTTTTCTAAACACGTCATATATTAGATAAAAAATTATATACCTAATTGGTCCTTCGACGCGCATGAAGAACCAAATTCTAAACGTCTTTATTCTGTTTCATGTTTCCGGACCTGTTTAAAAAGCACTTATCGAACAATCACGAATAATTTCTTCTCTATTTTCTAAATAGGAGCGATAAGTCGATTTTTATCCCTTTATTATTGCCAACAAAACATTAATAATCCGAAGCTCTTAAGGCGGTATCCTGAGCAAAATAGACTTGAGCATTTGTTCCCTCTTCGCAGACCGAAAAAACCGGTCTATTGAAAAAAAAAATTGTTACAAAATGTCCATTATTAAATTGTTTATCCGTATGTGTCATTAGCAAAATTAAGCAATGTTTACTTTACGAGGAGATGCATGGTATCAATCATTATTTCTCATTTTTATGGTTTCGTTGGAAGGAGATTAATGAAACATATACTACTTAAAAAAAAAAAGAAATGCACAATTTTGGAATCAAGATTATGTAGAAATGTAATGTATTTTTATTATTTGATATTTCTTTTTAAATAACAAGTAGATAGCTCCTAAAAACTACACAAAAAGCGGCTAACGTGGCGTTTTGCTCACCGTGCGTTTGCACTGGCGAAACATTACAACAAAACATGTTTAAATCTCTAGTTGCTGTCAAAAATTGTATGGAACATTGACAGAAAATAGAGATTTCAACATGTTTTGTCGTAAAAGTTTCGCTAGTGCAAACGCACGGTCAGGGTTACCGCCTTAAGTCAGCTTGCCTTTTTCACTTTTAATTCTCGCTCTAGTCCATGTCTACCTTCGTATATGTGTTTACACTGATCATAAGATTATGTTATCGAAGATAGCTATTTTAATGCTCAGCTGTCAGTGAGTGCTGGAGTAATTTTTTTTTTGTGTACAACAGTTATGCATATTATTTTATTCATGACGAGATTACAAGTGTCCTCCTCTATAATAATAATTGTAACTTTAAAGCGAAATCTTCAGGGTAGCCCGCGAAATTGAAATTTTCTTACATTTTTGCAATTTGCAGGTCAGTATCAGGTTGGTTTGGGTGATGCTCGCCCCTTCGATCTTACCCCTAATTGCCTAAGTGTCTTGCTGATTCTAATTCTGTAAAGCCATATTTGGTTGCGGTCTCGAATCATATTTTAATCAACATACAACCCGACACTGACCTGAAAATTGCAAAAAAGGAAAGAAAATTTGAATTTCGCGGGTTACCTTAGCGCATCTCCCTCAGTAGGTACTCGTAATATTTATTATTATGCATCTAAAATGTTTACCCACGCCATCGTCTTTTGTAAGGTAATCCATTGATTGAATAGACGAAAGAGCACCCGGAAGGGGATATGAAAAAATTGATATACGAGTAAGCCTTTCAACTACCCTTGAATGTACCGACTCGAACAGCGAACCAAAAAGGGGTACTTGTGCACGATGCGACGCACCAGGATGCAAAGGGTGTTACTTTTTACAATCTTTATATTAGCTTGCTCTGTTCGTATGTGTTTCCGGTTACTCCAATTGTCATCCATTTTTCAAGCACTTCCTGGCATCCGATTGAGCTGAAACTTGGCATACTTATATAACTACCGGGACATTTTGAAAAAATGATGCCATGGAACTGGTCTGATGATGGAGCCGAGATTTGGCCATAGGAACTCCTCAATCAAACAAGATAGCACCATCGTGTTTGGACTCATTGGCAATGTATTAACCAATGCTTTGATACTAGGTGATGTTCAGGGTCTGATGATAGAACCGTTAGGTGGCCATGGGAAAATCTTTTTTAGTTAATTAAAAGCTTAAAAAGATTTTTACTTATTATTATCATATTACTTGAGTACTGTAATGGCATATTCAATAAAAGGCGTATTTAGTATTAATATGTATTTAGTTTCTTCATTTATTTTTACTGTCATTTATCTTGTTAATAATTCTTTCTATAATTAGATGACATTTATATTGTCATCATTAATTGGATCTTTAGGTTTGGTTTCAGTATTGTTTTTATAATCATTGTCTGTTGATAAAATATTATTTTGTTAGGCACGACTTGCTTCAGTGAATCAACTATTTCATCAACATTAAAATTAAAAGTCGTCTAGGTAACAAAAATATTTGGGCAACCAACAGCATTCATAGATATTCTGATCCAGTCTAGTCTCGATAGGTTCATGGTAGTTTACAAATCATTCGCTTTTTGTTCTTTTACGGCAGAACATTGATCGAAGATTTTGTACTACTGCGAAAGAATTTTTATCTACTCGTAAAACACTTTTCAATTTAACGCTGTCTTTGTTTTGATTTTTCCAAATTAGTAAGTTTTTAATCCTTTTCTTAAACTTTATAATCATCATTGTGTCGTATGAAACGCTAAAAATCTTTATAACTATTAATGAAATCGGAATTAAAATCTATTTTTGTTGTTGAAACTTTTCAAGTATGGTAAATGAAGAGATTTTCTTTTTGAATGAAACACTAAAGCCATTTGGTCCGAGTGCCCACTTAGTTTTTCAAGACATCGCCAAGCGGTTGGTCGACTCTTCACATGACCAGAGGGCTGGCCTATTTTTTGGCCAAAGAATCAGCATTGTCATACAACGTGGCAATGGTTGGAAAAATTTCCATGAAAACTTCATGGAAATTGTTCTAACGGGGTCGCGTCGTGCCAGTTTGCTGGAGTTTTTACGCTTTCAAAACTGTCTAAGTATGTATTCATCTTGTCTTCTAACAAGATGAAAAAATTCTAATCCAGTTGACTTCCGCTTCATTGAAATATTGTTAGAGCCAAAGTATAATATTATTTGTGAATGTCAGATGCAGTGTGGATGTTCTATGAAAAGTTATTGTTGATTTGCGTAAGTTGAATCTATTACGCTGAGGTGACTGGTACTGAAACCTGACAGATTATCAGAATGATTCCACCAAATATTTATGCAGCCTCTATTTTCGAGTTCACTGGCTAAAGTTATGAGGGTTGTCTGACCTAAAAATACTGGCACTGAAATTTGCACTTTACGAAAACTTAGAAACAGTTGGAGAGCTGTGAAATTGATAACCAACTTTATTGAAGGAAGTTTTATCGAAGCTTATTTTAAGGTTCTGAAATAACCACAGCCAAATGGAAAGCCAATCGGGGCTGGAGATGGTATAGGTTAATGGTAACTGACATGAAGCTCGGGGCCGATCGTTGTTGGATCAATAGAAGTGGCCTTTGTCCAGCAGTGGTTGTCTTCCGACTGATGCATAATAGAATATTTTGGTAAGCAATTTTCAAGCAACTTTTTCAGTTGGAAGCAATAGCAAATGAGGAAAGCGATAACTAAATATTTACTACTCTGTGATGATATTTAAACAATCAGCCTGTATTTGCCTTGTTTAGTTAGAAACGGAAACCAATCAACCTACTTAGCCTTTTCCCAACTTTGTTGGGGTCGGCTTCCAGTCTAACCGCAGCATGCAGCTGAATACCAGTATTTTTCATGAAGCGACTGCCTATCTAACCTCCACAACCCAGTAACTAGGTACTAAGATACCCCTGTTTGTCAGAATTTCGGGCTTCTGATGACACGTAACGGCTGTGAGATACACGAATGACAGCCTTGACCAACGGCTTAACCGAAGCACGGAGGAGACTCGGTGTGTAAACATGGTCACCCATCCACGGACCAACCCCGGCAAGCGCAGCTTAACCCGTGCGGCTGTTATTACTTAGCCACGAGCGGAAACCAAAAGGAATAATAAAATTGTGTAAGAGCCCTTCACCACTAATGTATATATATCTTAATATACTATGCGCTGAACACGATTATTTAATTAAACATAGCTTTGTAGCACTAGTGTTTCTAGAAAGACAAGACTTGTTTGGTAAACACACGTTTTTCAAGATTTCTCTTCCGCTGAGGTTCGATTAAGCTTGCCGCGTCTAGCTTTTACCCTCTCATTATGGAGCTGGTTTAATATTATTACTTGATTTTCTAAGAGATGGGCCGTATTGCCGTATTAGCTTACGTTACTTTACTGTGCTGCCATCAAGGGCTCGACGTACGGTGGAGTTGAATTCTGTTTTTTGTATCACTTGCTTCAAAGGTAGCAAAAACCAGTATTTGAATAACTTCTATATGTATTATTCTCTTTGCTATTTTATTCTATAATACTGTTGTTTTATTTAATAGCATATTCGACGAACTCAATTAATTACAGGTCACTTTTATTTTTAGAATGGATTGAAAAAATAAAGTTAGGTCGACCAAGTGCATGTCGGACTATACTGGAATCTTTTTGTAGGAGTTAACATTATCTTTGTAAACGCATGAAGTTAAAAGAATGGTTTGATAGGTATTCCTGCAAAAAAAAATATATTCGATGATTATGAATGGAGAAGTAGAGAGTAGGTTGGTTATGAGTATCATTTACATGTCAAAAGTGGCAAAAAATTTCACAAGTTTAATCTACATATTTATACATTAAAGTCGCTTTTCGTGGTTGTCTGTATGTCCGCGTTGCTCTTCTTAACCACGAAACAGATTGTGATAAGGTTTTGACCATCGTTTAGAAAAATTATTCCGGAAGGTTTATGTGTATAATACGTTACTATTAAAATTACATTATAACTAAGATCGCGATCTTTTGTCAAGTCCAAAATACCGTGCGAAGCAGGAGCGTCGCTAGTTGATAAGTTCGTACAAAATGTATGGCAATATCTCTGTTATTCAATTCCGTTTCGTTCACGATGCGTAAAGAGCTGGTGTCAGTAATGGCTTCATTACAGTATTTGAACTAAAACGCATTGTGGGACGAACCATAATGATACGCTGCGTTTGCACACAAATCATATTATCCAAGTTTGCATGAAAATGCATTGTTTTGTTATTTGACATTTCGAATTTATTTCTCGTGTGGACTGTGGTTTATCTCTGCATTTGTCAACTGTATTTACGAGTTTTGATATTCGGGATAATTTTGAGCTTTGTTGTCACAAAAATTCGACTGAATTTATTCGCATACTTCGCATCAGTGAGGAATGTATCCTGGATTTTCACCTGTATTCCCCACTATTTTAAAGCTTTTTGAAGCTGACTCTTGTTGTCTTTTGCAAACAGAGCGACAATACAGCTTTTATAATCGTCTCTCCCAAAACCTAATAAACTTAAAGTCCATCACTGCCATATCTTTATTATGAATGACAATATTCATTGAATGCACCGTATCTTTTACTCTTGTTCTGTTTTCAATAACAATTTTTTCATGATAATATTTAATAAATTAGGGATAATTATACTATAATTTATAAACTGGCCGTTCGATAGCCGTATCGACTGCATATTTGTCAGTTATCTAGAGGACAAAAAATATGTTTAATCAATGGATTTTATGAACAAGGACGAACACAATTTGTGGCGTGACAAAAAGTTGTTAAAGATTAGTAAATGTTTCATGATTTTTCTCGATTTTCCTTAACAATAATTATAAAGGCACAGGAAATCTTGGCGGATAAAAAGTCTTATGAAAGAGTTAGTATTAACCCATTATTGGCAAGCTAGGAAGTAGTCGAGACATGAACGATATTAGCCAGTGTTGCAAGTTATAGAGTTCTTACAATTGGAATCATATTCAATGCTATTTCTCAACCGAACTTTTTCTTAACTATGAGATAACTGAAGTTTGATGGAAGTCTGAAGAACCAAATATCAGATTTTTAGCGGGCGTGTCATCAGATCACGACTTTTATGACAATGGTCATAATGAGGGCGGATTGTTTGAACTCAAAAGCTGAGTTTGCTCTAGAGAGAAAAATCAAATTAATTCGAATGACATCTCTTTTTCTTATTCAACCAAGTGAATAAGAAATTCTTGTCGCCCCGCTGCGTTAATTGATGTAATCACTTCTTTAAGTGACTGTCAATCAGCATTTAGTAACTCAGGGTAAATAATTTAACTGTGACGAGTTGCTGCTGCACTTGCTTTATCGTATCGGCTCCAAATGTCTATACCTACACATCAGTATTGCTAAACCTAAAAATCAAGAGTTGAATTTGAAGTAGTAAATGCAGTGGCTAAAGAACTTTGAAACTCACAGTTCACAACCTTACTGTATAGACCAGCACGTAATTGATATCATAATAGACTTGGGACCGTGTAATTCATACAATGCATATTAAGTGCGCAATTAGTTGCATTCATAATCATAAAATACATACAACACAACATGGCTACACTATCAACTGTTCAATCAACAAAAGGATTAGGGACAACTTAAAGCTTCCCTTTTTTTTTGTCACCATTACAGCTTATAAGCATTTTGAACAAATTCTGCGCCTACGCAGTGCTGACTCCGTGTTTCTTTTATTTAATTATTATTTCGACTTATTTATTTTGAACTTGTTATGTTTAATCTTATCATCATACATAATTATTTTTAATCACGAATCTTGTAAAACTCCAAGCCATATCCGCAGTCCTTTAAATAAAGTGCTATTTAATATTTAATTACGTGGTTTTCAATTAGTTACACAAGCTGTTTGTTTTAGGACTTAATTTATATCGGCTTTTTCTGAAGATCGGTTAACCACGATTGACGTCCAAAAAGTGACTATAAATAAAAATCGTTTATCCAAATTAGGGCACTTTTTGTATATCAAAATTATATTCGCCAGTTCCTAGTGGAGGAAGAAATGGCTCAGCAAACTCCTCAGTCCCAAGCAGCCCAGTACTCTAATTGCGTAATGAATCAGATGAGAGAGAGAAGGGAGAGAGAGAGAGAGACGAGAATGAACCACGATCGATCAGAATTGGAATCAATTCGAAACAAATGTCTAATCTATTGCTTCATATGTTCGTAAGTTACGTTGATGAGCAGATTTTTTTTTAACGTATGAATCTATGGACTTTTGTTTCAAACCGATTCCAATTGTGAACGATCGTGTATTACACATTTTCGGTGCAGGAATATCGTCTAACATCGTCTATAATAATAGATGGTGATGTTACTGATCATCAGATGACAGAATGATGAGATCCAAGACAGATCTTATCAAAGAGACTGAACCCCACGACACAGGGAATCTTATTCTGGGGTTCAGGGAATTCGTACAAATCTAGTGCCTAAGACTCCCATGTAATCTATTGCTAGTTTTTTTTGTAAATATTGTATTTTGTTTTTCTGAACCGAATAAAGTTTTTTATCGTTTACTAGCTGATGCCCGCAGCTTCACCCGCGTGGATGTCAATTATTATATATTAAAACCTTACTCGAGAACCACTCTATCCATTGGTCAAAACAGCATGAAAATCGGTGCAGTAGTTTTTGAGTTTATCGCGAACAGGACGAAAGACAGACGCGGCGGAGGACTTTGATTTATAATATGTAAGGATTTATTAACAAAGAAATGGCAGAACTGAGAAACTTGTAGGACTTAGCAAAGGTTGAATATCAACAGGTGGTACACTTGTTCCAAGGCGGAATTATAGGGTGACGTCACAATATACCCTAACGGCGTGTAGCCTTTTATACCTGCCCGCTATTCATCAAAGATCACAATCACATGTCTGTATGATTTTTGACAGGAAACAAGTGTGGGTCTTATAAGGATTTGAAGAAGAGATGAGAGATATTTTGTTTCGAAGGGCTCGATACTCCAACTTTTTTTCTAGTTTGCTCTATCTCTATTTGCCATTTTACGGTTCCGTACCCAAAGGGTAAAACGGGACCCTATTACTAAGACTCCGCTGTCTGTCTGTCCGTCTGTCACCAGGCTGTATCTCATGAACCGTGATAGTTAGACGGTTGAAATTTTCACAGATTATGTATTTCTGTTGCCGCTTTAACAACAAATACAAAAAAAAAATAGAATAAAATAAAGATTTAAAGGGGCTTCCATACAACAAACGTGATTTTTGCCGTTTTTATAGATAATGGTACGGAACCCTTCTTGCGCGAGTCCGACTCGAATTGGCCGGTTTTTTAACTACGAAACAGCTCCTATGGTACGGTATAGTTACCCTAGTAGTCAATGTCCCAAGGTTCACGAACTCGCTAACTTTCTTTACCTGTCACTGTCAACTACATAGATTAGAGCTTGGCACCCGCTTCTTTGGGCATGGTGTACCACCATTATTTTTGTTTCGGCATGGTACACACGGCTACTTATCAAGCTGTATGATTCCAGTTTAAGCTGGCCTCTCATAGTACGGAAATCCTATACAATGTGAGATCACTATAAACTGGCAAATTAGCTTGATGTGTAGCCGTGTGTACTGGATCTTATGAACAATCTTAGCAGTCGCTAGATTTATTTGCTTCAGCAGATTTGCCGTCTCTTCTTCAGTGCCGCCTTAAAAGTACGGTGACTTCTTAGATTTTATCATTGCATAGTTTTGATAACAGTTGATAACTATTGCAATTCTCTGAAATCCTTTCTTCTGAGACCAATCGCAAAGTTTTAGAAAACAGGTTTTAGAAATTTGCATTAGTTAAGATCTCAGACTAAATAAAAAACCTAAGATATATCTGTTTGAGATTAATAGACTTCGACCCCGTTTGACCGATCAGCATGCATGACACATGGCACATGTGTAATTTCTTTATAGAGAAGGTTTTTTTAGGGTTTATGTATAAATGTCGTAGGTTATGAACTTATGACTTTTACCAAAATATCGGTATCCGCATTATTAAAAGTCAGTCCAGTTTTTAACATACACAACTCACATTGGGATTGCATTTAAAACCACAGATCATAATATAGGCATTTTGAAGTTTTGTATACCATAGCACATACTCTACAGTTGGCATTACAGCCTGCAATAAAACTCTAAAACGTTCATTAACCCAAACTTTAAACATTGTTATCTTAACAACAAAGGTTAACAACTCTATGGAACAACTTTTAAAAGGTGCGCTCGACTAAGTTTTTTACTAGTATAGTCTGGTGTAAAAGTTTACTCTACAAACTTGTCAAACAATCACAAAAGATCTCTCTACAGCATTGTTTTCACTTCTAGTAAGAGGAAAAGTATTACGGAAACATAACAGCGTTGCACATAACAGTTTGAACTTACTCTCATTAAGTTACCGTAAGTCGTAAGACGATTAGCTTGTACCATTAAAAACAGCAACTGGACTCTTGCAATCAGCATTGCTTCGGCATCTTAACTTAAGAAAAAGTTGGATAAAAACGTGTAACTTTTAAAAAGTTAAAACTTACCTCTTTCTTGGAGCTCAGCGTAGCATCCCAGGGTGAGGGCGATGAGTATGAAGAATCTGAGGTTCCACATGGTCACAGTTTCACAATGTCACAGTCACATTCACAAAAACACGGCACCGAACATGCTAGCAGTCACAAGTGTCAGGGCTGGCGGGACGCTTCGAGTACGCCACGTCCGCTCCGCTCTAAAGCGCAGCCTTATGTGACGTGCCCGCGTGCGGTGCCGGGTTGCCGGCGCTGTCGGCAACCAATGCTGCTGCTGGCCTACGGACAAATACTGAACTGTGCTGCAGATGTGACACTCGCTTCTACCACCAAACGAGTGTCACATCTGTGGCGGATCTTTTTAGATCTATGTAATTTTTATTTCGTTTTACTCAGCTGGAGCTAAACTGAAGTTATTTTTTTATTTGCTTGCAGAGATGGTATGGTAGCCTTTTATAAATATTAAGTTAGTCTTTAAAATGAAGTTGCTGTTTTTTTTACTTTTACTTGTTTGCATTTCGTGACCCAAAAATTCAAAAAAAGAAAATCCGATGTGTATTTAATTACTGCTGGTGCAAAAATATAATTGTTTAACATCCAATAATAACATCCCATTGGCATGTATTTATTAGATGTTGTAACAATAAACAAACAAATTTAGGTTTCATTATAGATATTGGTAGTTGCAGATAAGTGTTAATTTATTACATTGATACATCACCATCTATACTCTTTTCTAAAACTTCCTCTGGTTTTAGAAAAGCATAATTATATTGTAAGCAATGGTTTGTCTAGTCTGCGCATTCATGATCTGTGCTAACGTAGTAGCGGTTCTCTGAGGCTATATCATTGAGCGGCGTACGCGCAGGTAAGCCTCCCGGGCGCAGCATGCCGCCTGGCGGGGCATGCGGACACAGGGGCAGGGGGTGGGGGGAAGGGCTGTAGCGCTCAATGCACTTGCGTCCCGGCTGGGATGAGCTCAAAGGCTTCACGTGTTCAAAGGACTCAAAGGTCCCATTCAAAACGATCGCTGGGATTACGGGCCCAAAGATTCCTAACATGCACACTAAGAAACTTATTTATATTATATATATATAGTAGGTATATGTTTTGGGAATAGTTGTCTATTTTTTTGTGAGAAACCTAAGTTGCTTTAGTTTCTCTGTACATTGATTAGCTACGAGTCGAGGAGAAAATCGAAATGAGTCGTTCATAGAATTCTTAACTGGAATGTAATACCTAATCTTTTTATTAATTTGTCTATAATTTAATCTGTGTAAATGACTAACATCCATTAAATATTTGCATGCTATCACAGCATGGTGGAATGTGTCTTTGCACTGAATTTTATATGTATATAACATTTCATTTTATGCATATATACGATTTTGATTTGGTTTTGACAATTCTCTCGTTCCAGATAGAATACTCTTACACAATACTCAATACTCAATACTTCAATACTCTTCCAGATAATATAGGACATTATAGTTAAAGTGGGAATTCGAATGTGAAATACGCAAACAAATGAAGGCAAACTGTAACGCAGTTTACAAAACAAAAATCACATTGTCTTCTATGAAAAGTGATACTTTTAGTAAAAACACTTTTTTCGGAGCACTTTTAACTTTATGCTATACGGGCATGCAATGCATGAACGCAGTAACTTTGTTAAATAATATGAAAAAAAAATAAAAGATTTTTGTCTAGGAGAGAACCTGTTCTTTCTAGAGCATACTTATTTTGCGCAGTAAAGTTGTTTTTTTTTTTTTTAACCTGTTCTGTTCCACTTCTGGGCAAACCACGCGTGTCTAGCCTTTCCGCAATAACAACCAGGATGCTGTTGGTGCTTGCGGAGCACAGCGTGGAAGCTGTCAACGTGCTGCGTTAATGTTTTTTTTTTAATGTTGGTCTTCCAGGGTATGTAGAAAAAACGAGACTTTGACTGACGAAATATTGTTGTGTAGGTACTATGTTTATGAATTTCGCGGCAGAATTGAGAAGGCGACCTTATATAAAATTATGTCCATGTATTACATGCATAATTATTTTCTATTCGAGTAATAAAAATTATGAGAACTTGAACAAAATAGTACCGCATGCAGGAGTCATAAGAATGCTCACGGATAAGCGAATAGCATCTAAAGCTTGACGCACAGCAGGCCGCACCGTATTGCAAAAATGATTATACATCACTTACGTATATTTTGTATGAACTATCGCACACTAGGCGGGCCGCACTGCACTTATTTGTAATTCGTTGAATCGGACTGCAGCGCATCGCATTTAAAAAATGCGATAATATTTTTCCCACTTTGTCTAGACGATATTTTATTTGACTCCGTCACTGTTGTTTACTTGAGGGTTATTTGTGTCGGGTAGGTACCACAAATAAAAAATAAAAATAAAAACTTTTTACCAAAAAAAGAACAACCGACTTCCAAAAAAAACACAAAAAATGTGAAAAATAACTTTAATTGGCAAAAAACGAAAATTGAAAACAAAGACACTGACTTCCGAAATTAAAGTTATTTTTCTCATTTTTTGGTTTTTTTTGAAGTCGGATGTATTTTTTTTTTTAAGTTTTTATTATACTAATCCTTCTTGAAAGTAGTGTTTTCGAAGAATAAGTACTCATATGAGAAAATTTGCTCTATGTAACTGATCAGGCGCCTCAATAATTTTTGAATGATTTTCATTTTGAACCAAATTCAGAACGGGTAAGTTCTCGTTTGATTTAAAAATAATAGTATAGAGATTATGATCATCGTTCGTTTATAATCTATCTCGGGAGATTATATACTATCGATAAATTGTGAACTGCAAAAAGGCATGAACGCGTTATTTTTCGTCGCATGCAATTACTGAATGGCAAAACTTGCATTCTATTATTGTATGCCATTTTATGTAAATCGCAAACGTGTAAACAATTGCGTGCCATTCTTGAATGGCAATAGCTGAAGGTAGTTTATGGTATGCGATGCCTCCAATGAACGTTTCAGAAACTTGCACCGTGTAAAACGGTGATAATGTACGAAACCTCTTAGTATCTTCGCCCCGAACCTATCGTTTTGATTATAATGTTAGAGGAAATAAAACACTTACTTACAGTAAATAATAAGAGTGTATGGTAAAAGATACAATATAAACTAACTTGCTTTTGCCTGCGGCTTCGCCCGCGCGGATGTCGGATGTCGTCCTACGGGAACGTACTCCGGGGATTACTTAAGAAATGCTGGGTTTCCTATACAAACTTGGGGGTGACACAGGGGATATCACCTCTTAAAGGATTATTTTTGAATTATTGACAGACGGACACAGTTACTTTCGAATTTATTGTATTTGTATGGATGGTGTTCACAATCTTCAACACGGTTCATATAATGTATATTAATATTTCTATAACTACTTTCGTGAAAATGTTTTCTTATCACTGTTCATCATTTAGTCGTTACAAAAATTATTGTATGAAAGGCTAGGTTTATGGAAGCATCACCACCATCTGGCGGGCGCATGAGGAAACAAATATTGAACGAGGTCATTGATTCCAATATTAACGCGCACAATGTGCTTTCATGTGAACGTAGTTAACAAAGTCGCCTATAGATGTCGCCTCTTTAACTTTATGAGCACCTAGTATGAAAACACTGGCGCATGATACATTTAATACATAACATCACGCCTGTAGGGTATACCTATCCCCGAAGGGTTAAGCAGAGGTGTATCTACTTATAGTATACCCACATTTCCAGTTATGTTTAAGTCCAATGTAAGAGGGGCGAGCCTATTGCCATCAACCTTACACAAATCTAGACTCCCGGCTATTACTGAGAAATTCTTTATGTAAAAACCCATCAATAACACTTTGCTCGACCTAGGAATTTAACCCAGGTCCTCTCACCAACGAGGTAGTTTATTATAAATTGTATTTCTTTTTGTTTTAAGTTCATACTTATCTTTATTTTCAGATCACTTCCTTTTCGGCAATCCTATTAAATCTTCGGTAAATCATTCCATTCAAATTCTACATTCGTTTCGATATCAAACGATGCACTTTTTGTTCATTTATGTCTTTCATACGAAACGTTTGGTACTCGAATTGAATCAAAAGTGAAAAATGAGTGAAACAATCCAACGATATTGGATTTCGGCACATCTGTAATAAATTGTTTAGGTCCAGGTGACCAAGTTTATTGCGGTGTCAGAGACGTTGTTGAGATGGACAAGGGTGCAGGTGAACGGATATTTGAAACACTCTAGCAGACGGGACATAGTCTGCTCTGGAGGACCACACTCGCACTGTTTATTAGTAGAATCGATAATACCCCACTTCACCAGATTAAAGTTATCTTTTAAGGATCCATTTACCATTGTAACTGAGAATCAATGAAACCTCCCACTTAAAGATCTAGGCCAAATATTTTTTGATATTCGAATAGCACATGAAGTCATGGCCTAAAGAGTCGCCATAAAGAAAAATAATAAAAAAAAACGAAATTTCGCGGGTTAAAGCTAGTTGAAGAGAGGCATCAATATAAATAATTGAATAAATAAATAATGCCGGTCTAATACAGGGCAAAACCCTCTTCACACACAGAGAAGCCACGAGCATTGATCACCACACTTGCTCAAGGCGGGTTGGCGATTTCAGACAAATAGTAGTACTGTCCAAATCCCATCGAAAAAAGGACGTTAAAACTTCTATTTTTATTTCCATAATAACTTCATTCGGACTATAACGTCCACTTTAAACAAACACAAAAATAGCCGAATCGGTCCATGCGTTCTCAAATGATGCGCTTATCAACAAACAGCACTTGATTTGTATTTTAATCGAAAAGTCCAGGTTTCCCTCACCGATGTCAGAAATATCCAAGCCAAACTCAAAGTACGTGAAAAAGTCACATTGGTACTTGCCCAGAAATATCCAGCAGGTAATAAAAGAAAACGTTTTTTTTGTAAACTGCTTTGGTGGATTTCTTCATTTGTTTTGCTTGATTCGGTTTTCACGGCGGAGCCCAATGTATGTGATACAATCATAGGAATATAAAAAAATAAAGTGATAAAAACTAAAACCCAACTACTACTACATACTAAAATCCGGAGTCACACGTAATCTGTTCGATTTATGTCCAAACACGTGTGACTCCGGATTTTTAATTTGTCTGTCTGTAGTGTCTTGTTTATTTATACCTTTTTAGTCGTAGCTGGGTTTTAGTTTTTATCACTTTATTTATTTTTAAATTCTTTTGGGTTTTATAATATATATATTTTTGAAATGTGCTCATTAAGCCCTTTCATTTGATACCCAACATGGTAAGATTACACAATTTTTTTTCTTAAGTTCCTAACTTTATCTCCTCTAGAGGGCGCCATTTTTAATGTGACGTCACATAGCCTATATCCAGCGGACGATCAAGACGCTTCCAACGATACCTCATTTGTCAAATTGTGATGGGTGGTTTAAAAGATAGGAGGGAACAGATGAACATACTTACATACATACATACATGCCGGTCAAAATCATAACCCTCCTTTTTTCTTCGCCGTAGTCGGGTAAAAAACAATCTATGGATACAATTATATCCTCATAAAACTTTCGACCGTTAGATATTTATGTCACCTTTTGCGAGCAGCGATTAGACATTGCGAAGAGTCCAAAGACATTTTGACTTTTCGTCATCTAGACTACGGGGTGTTCGCAGCATTTTTGGCTCACAGATATTGTAAGTAAGTACTAAATTGTTGATTGGAAAGTAAGACGAAATACGCACCTGTTAACCAAGTAGTTACCTTTTTATGTTCTGGTAGACGTTGAGTTTATTTTTTTAAGAATAATTATATTATTCACGTGTATTTTTAGTTGTAGCTACAGGAACATGAAGATTGTACTTTTATAACTTCTTGAGAATTTTTGATTTGCATTCACACTAGTATTTTGATGGGTACGTATTTGAATATCGAAGATTAAAATACCTACGCTTAAAATACCAATGTTCAAAACATCGAAAATTTAAATATCGATTATATCAAAATGTCGAAAATTGTTATACCTAAGCTTAAAACGTCGAAGATTGAAATGCCGAGTGATTAAAATTTCGAATGATTCAAAATATCGAATGACATTATGCCTAAGTTCAAAATATCAACATTTCATACATCTAAATTCATAATATCTACGTTAAAAATACCTACTAGTTGAAATACCGAAAAAAAATTATATAGGCAGTATGAGTGTATTCATAAATGTAGGTAGATGTGAAATTCTCACACCCTGCAAACCCGTTGCTATTAACTGATTACCATCTAGCAGCAAACAAGCATGCAGCAATCATGCAACATGCAAGCAAGCATGGTTTCTGTCACGGCTCCGGCGCTGCAGGGCTCCGGCAGTCCCACGCGAGCTTAACGTCGCAGATGGTCTAAACGCTCACCACCGCAGCTTCGGCTTGTTGGCCGGCTTCGCCGGCCAACCTCAGCTGCGGCGGCGGGTGTTAAAACCACCTGCTCCTCAGCTCGCGGGCTGCCTCGCCCCTCCGCGCCTACGCGATTCTAAATTACACTCTAGGGGTAGGGCAGACAAGACTACGTGGAGTCGGTTTTGCAGCGATACGTTTCTGTCACTAACTTTAGTAGCACAACATATTGACTTTCAAGAAAATATTTTAATTTAAAGACCTAAATAATATCTTCACGATTGACCTATGCTTGTACACTAGACACTGATTTTCATGGATAAAATAGGTCAAAATTGTTCCAAAACCGAATTGGGGCACCCCGAATTTACGTAGTCTGGCTGTTACCCCTAGAGTGTATATAAAAATCCGGAGGCGCGAAGGGAGGACAACGCCCGCCCGCTGTAACAAAGCATAGGCACCCGTGGGAGCCGTAGCGGCTGAGGCTGGTCGCCGGAGGCGACCAGCAAGCCGAAGCTGCGGAGGTGAACATGGGTGCCTATTCTTTGTTACGCAAGGGCGAAGGGGTTGCACTTCCCGTAGCGCCGGAGACGTTGCAGAAGCAACCTTTTTCCACTCATACTAGTTACATCAATTTTTTTTCGATATTTTAACTTGTAGGTACGTATTTTTAGGGTGAATTAATGAATGTATTAAATGTTGAAAATTAACCCATTTTTACACGTAGGTATATTCATTTTCGATGTTCTATGTACCCATCGATATTTAGGACGTTCGATAGTTTGTACTTCGATATTTAGGACATTCGATAATCTGTATTTCGATATTTGGATCTTTCGATGTAACTTTTGTAGATATTTAGATTTTAGATATATTGGACGTAGAATATTTAACCATTCGATACTATAAACTTTCGTTATTTTAATTTTCGGTTTTATGGTCGTTCGATTTTTCCATTTTCGATGTTATGAACATCGATATTTTAACAGTAGGTATTTTAATCTTCGATATTCAAATACGTACCCATTTTGATCGATTTCTTCTGGTTTGTATTGTACTAATTACGTTTTTGTTTAATGATTTTAGATAATGCAGATTATTTTTGGCTAAAATCTATAATAAAAAAAAAAGTGGGATCCAATTGATGACCATCATCTGCCTAGCCTTTTCCCAACTTTGTTGGGGTCGGCTTCCAGTCTAACCGGATGCAGCTGAATACCAGTATTTCATGGAGCGACTGCCTATCTGACCTCCACAACCCAGTATCTGGGTAATACGATACCCCTTGGTAAGACTGGTTGTCAGACTTTCGGGGTTCTGATGACCCGTAACGACTGTCAAAGATCCACAAATGACAGCCGGGACCAACGGCTTAACGTGCTTTCCGAAGCACGGAGGAGTCTCGGTATGTAAATATGGTCACCCATCCACGGACCAACCCCGGCAAGCGTAGCTTAACCTGATGGATCGATCCGTGCGGCTGGTATTACGTAGCCACGAGCAATTGATGATAAACAACATAATTACCTATGTACGTAATTGGTTTTCATTCAATTAAAAGATAAGATAAACTTAGCTAGATGTTCAAAAAAAGTCAGAAAGTTAGATAGCATGGGGCTCAGTTTGTAATTCATAGGCTTTATTTATTAAAACTTTATGCACAAGTAAAAAAACTACTGTGCAAAGGCGGACTTAATGCCTGAGGCATTTTCTACCAGTCAACCTTAGGGTGATGCAGAGACAGACATGGCCGGTGCTTTAGGCTTACTTCTAAACTTATAATAGCTTATATCTCTCCTCGGACTTACAGAGTAAAACAATACATGCGTATTCTATTAATAACGTCCATAAAATGGCGAGCCGCATTATTATAATGTTTTAGTTTATATTTATTTCTAATGATTCATCAGTGACTTTCTTGGCATGCATTTGCACCGCCAACGTCATAAGGAACAGTCATCACTGATTGCTGACGATGTGACTGTTTATTGATGGAGTATTATTTACATCGAGGTCTATGTTCTATGTCAGGAGCCACTAAATGGCTCATCGCGGTCAAGATCCGGATACCGGTTAATTTGTGCGGACCTTAAGTAAACAATATTTATAACTATTAAACTAAAAACATGTGATTTAATTTAGCCCGCGCTTTGTGTTTACTGCCGTCGACACAAAAATAATTTATGGCGTATTTAATGACAATAGCTTGAACCAAATGTACTCCAGACATCAAATTGAAAGCTTCTACTGCAATTGAAAGCTGCTATTTTTGTTAATTACTTAATAAACAAAACACACACATACACCTACTACACCCCACCAGACCCACACTCCACACACAAATACCACATTTACACATTTTCTGTTTTTATTCCTACATTTATAACTGTAATTTTTATGGTGTACTGACATAATAAAGAGTATTCTATACAAAATATTCGTCGCTAGTAATCGTCTACCAAATGGACCGCGACAGTCATTTTTTTTTTTAAACGGAACTCCTATTATTCAAATTGGTGATGGTATGTTAACGGGATTGGTTTTCGCACTTAGTCCTTCAAGTGAACCATTGTGCATGGGCCATGTCAGCCGTCGTTGAACATTCTAACCAGCTCACCTCTCTCCAGAAAAAAATTAGGTCTCCTAGTTTGTTCAGAACATCTGCAAAAGATCTGGGTGACTCGAGGGTTTCTGTTCTAATTTGGGTGAGGAAACTGTCACGCAGACGTCTTTGAATGCACATCATTCAAAGACACCGAGACAGTTACCTCAGCCTCCATGCATGCTCTGCACTGCATAGAGGACATGCCTTTTGTTTGGAAATATTTTTTTTGCAAGCAGTATCCGGATGTAACAAGCGCCTGGTCATCCTGCTGTCCGAGGATGGCATAGCTTCTTCGGACTGCCTGCAGCCCGGTGTCGCTCTTTTATAAATAAGTGAACTACTTAATTATTAATCAGTCAGATACTATCTGACGCTGGTTTTCTAATGAACCTTTGGGAAAAAGTGAGGGGAAGTGCAAACAGTTTCAACATACCCAATAAATAATTTTAATCATTACATATAAATACATAAGCGAGTACTTAACAAACAAGAAAAAAAATATAATTATACATAATTACAAAAACTACAAGAACCGTCTCAGCAAAAAGCTGTTTAGCGGTTAGGTCGATGCGTGCACGCACCACTCACAATTCGTTCAGGCCGCCGAGCAGAAGCAGAATTTTGAAATGTTGCTTGCACTTTTGAAGCGCAAAGCGAAAAACGCGGCTAGTGTTTTTCTGCGGCCCTCGGATTAGGCTAATCTTTTATTAATACAAGAACGTTGAAAACAAACACTGAAATAATTTTAGAATATCTGGACGGATGACAGTTACCGATAACATAATTATTACATTAACACCCATATGAAGTCTTCATTAATCGTTCTGTCAATATATCCACGCGCGTTGCCCGGTCGTCAATCATTAAAGCAAATGTTTGGCACTCAACGTACACCTGTGCAGGTGTTTGATGTCCGAGGTGACAGTAATTACAGGTACATAGTGCAGGTCTCCCTCTGTCAATCAAATGCAACTGTGTTTTTCGTTGACGAATTACTGCAGACGTTCGTGAAATCAATCACAGTCGTCAGAATATAGTTTTCAAAATAACTAGTGAAATGCTCTTGATAAGCAGATTGTTGGACACACATTGTAGTTATTTAGTAGCAATTATTTGCGTAGAAGTAGAATGTTACATATGAAAAGGTTTATGTGAGTAATTACTCTTCTTTTGGTAATCCTAACGGCCTTACTGGGCTAAACTGAGGGTTATGTCAGACATTTACCGACTTCCTAGTAATCCTGCTACCACGAGTAGTTTTTTAACCCCGGCTTGGTGTACCTATCAATAACCAAGGTTAACGTCACACGTGCCTGCATCCGGTAATCGCTTTCCATTACATTGGCCTCTATTTTAAGCTTATTGGTGTCAAATTGATGGAGTGCCTTGCTACACGTTTAAACGGTAACCAAATTAGCCAAATTACTCGACCCACTATCGATTAAAAGGATTTTTTGTACTTTAATAATATTGTGATAATTGATTTAAAATGGTTGAGCTGAATGGTGCTGATCCATGCGTCATGTCCGTGAACGGGCGCCGTCAGTTGGACATCTCTTATCTGCCATCGCTTAATTTAATTACTTTATTTTTAAAATGTTTTTTTTTTGTTTCTATGTGTTTACGCTACGCTTTTAACGTGTACTTTTTTAAAATCGTTCTCACATTATAGTTATAAATTCAACATTAATGATGTAACTAATATTTTAGTAACAATAAATAAATTATTATTTGAGTGTCCATGGAGTTTCCTCCTCGTTCTTCTCCATAGGTACCTACTACGCTTTTGAATGCAACATCATATTTCTGAATGACCGACTCCTTGAAAATTCAAAAGTGCCTGTGAATGGTTTAATTGAAATAAATGATTTAAGTTTGTGTTTGAAAAGAATGGAAAGGAACAGCGCTACGTAAGAAAATAATATCAAACCTACGAAAAAAAATACAATTATATATTATACTAGCTGTGCTCCGCGGTTTCACCCGCGCAGGTCTCGATCCCGTGGGAATATAGGGATTAAACGTATCCTTTGTCCTATTCCAGGTTATGGTCTACCCGTGTGCCCATCCTCTTCTCTCTAGAGTAGAGAACGTCGCGGAGGCGAGGAGCGGCGGCGCCGGCGTCGAACGATTCGCGCATTGCATTTCGTGATAACTTCGAAATAAATTAAATGTCCGATTCGAATGAATTCAAAAGTATTTTACTGCTACGTACATACCCTTGATGTTAAAACTATTTATTTGAATAAGAATTAATATTATGTTGATAAAAACTCTTCTTATACATCACAGCACTTTTTCTCTATTTCAAATACAGCTGGTTTTAACGATTTTATTTTATTTAAGAAGTCTCTTGTTTTTATTTTTGATTTGATTTTGATTTCGTTTTAAATTATTATTATTATTATTTCTAAATATTATGTAATATATTAATTTACAATTCAGTATCGACCTGGAAGCGAACTGTCTAAAACTCTCAAGGACTCCACGAGACAGGCACGACCTAGTGTGGAGTCCACAAGTTAATGTTAAAATTATGTTTCCTTTGTAAAAACATTATTAGTAGTAATTTACTTGTATTAGTTTTAAGGAAATGTAAGATTATCTTTTTTGATAATAAACGATTATTATTATTATTCAAATAATGCATTAATTTCGAACAAATTTGTTTACTATAAAAAAAGGTTATAGTGAGTCAGTCTTAAAACATAATTATATGCTGTCGCGGACTTTTTGTTAGGACTTTTAAAGAGGAACAATTCCATGGTACATGATATTTGCGTAACTTAAACTGTTTACGTAGCGCACGGAAGCTCTCAAAAAGGAATAATTTTGCCCGTTTTTGCAACATTTTTCATTTATGCTCAGCTCCTATTAGACGTAGCGTGATGTTATATAGCCTATAATATTCCTCGATAAATGGACTATCAAACACAAAATGTTCCAATTCCAATTAGTAGTTCCTGAGATTAGTGCGTTCAAAAAAACAAACAAACTCTTCAGCTTTATAATATTAGTATAGATTCGTCTTGTGTTCGCAATTTTTTTATTACTTTGTTCCAAAAACTCGTCTAATATAGTTATGATTTGATTATGGTATGGACAACAACATTTTGGCTGTCTTTGGCATGAGAGTGGCACCTGGTGCCATGAGAATGCCACCATTTTTCCAGTGTGAGAGAGAGACGAAGCTAGACAAGGCCGATAACAGCATCCCGTTTTCGCAGTGGAATAATGATGGCCCTGGAACTCCTTGGGACACAGGTATCTCAAGTATGAACCCACGTTTCACGTTGCGACCCCCGGGGAACGTCTCCAGTAGTATACGGCAGCACAAGACTTCTTTTGCTGCAGTTGATTGGCTGCAGTTGACCTGAATTGCAATCTCACAGCTCCCAGCACCCAGGGTGCTGCAGGGAGCTGTGAGATTGTTAGTAACACCACGGCGTTGCTGGTCTTCCTTGAGGAACTGGGGTAGAACGAATGATCGCTTTTCCCACCCATACGAAAAATACGCGCTTGGACCTTACTACTACTATCCCACAGCTCAGCTCAGCTCTCTTGAAGTGGAAAAAGCATGCCTTTCCAAGATCTTGTCAAGAAGTTTACCGGGCCGACTCTCAGCTTGTAATTAATTGAGATGAAAAACAGTTTGCTGAAAGTTTCAAAATCAACTGACTAAAAAAAGATTCCAAATACCTACATAATGCCCTCGACGGTATCCATTAATTTCTCATACCGCAATCTATACAAAAAACGTTCGATAAAAGTCCAAATGCTTCCAAACACATACCGAGTTGGTCTGGATACAAAACTATAGAAATGTAGGCGCCGAAAATACTCGTGTTCCATAAGAATGGCCTTCAATAGAAATATCTCAGTAAAGTAGTAATAAACAAATAACAAAGCCGTCACAAAATATTCTCCTGGTATTGCCAGATACTAAACGAAGACAAAGATTACGTTCAAGAGATGTGCTAAACAGGAAGTAGGCATAAAAGTATTACTTATACATAAGAAAGAAAGAAAGAAAGACAATTTTTTTGTTCTGCACAAACAAAACAACAGACCAACAGAGCTGCCAAAATAAAATAAATCTGGGCAGGCCGCATCTGCTGGGTGTACTTCAAAGAAAAACCAGTCACATAGTGGATCCCGAAAAACAGAAACCGAAGACGGGGTAGGCTCAGGGGAGATGGCGGGACGATTTAGACTTCTACCTAAAGGTACAATGAAATACCTTCCGTAGCTAGCGACACGGTAATTCATAGAAATACTAGAAACCAGTAGTGTCGCGACGACACGTCTCCTGCTGCTGCTGCATGCAGTCGGCTACGGACTTGTTCCTTAAAGGATTGGCCTCAGATTGCTATAGACCTGGAAAATAAATTAAGAATGGAGTTTGTAGGCCATCAGAGGGCCTAGACAAGTGACAATCGCTTCGAAAGCGTTTCTTATTTCTACAGCGACTTTCAACAGGATTGACATAAGCTTTTCGATAGCTTATGTCAGTCCTATACATTTTTGCCTTTTCCATCATCGTTATCGCTGATAGAATGTCACTTTGTCTAGGGCCTCTGGTAGGGTTCCACTAACCCTCGAAACAATCCTTTGCTCAAAATGCAATTTGTCGATGTTGCTAAAGCAGAGACAAACTTAAAATGGGAATAGGTAGGTCATGTACATAAAGTCCATTACCGAATAGTCAGTCAACGGACAATATGGTACATTATCACACGTCTTCGTAAAGAATTGGCCAGAAAAATTAAAACATCGGAGAAATGGACGAAATTGGGGAGGCCCACGATTAAGACAAAAGTTACTGAAAACGCATTAATATTCACGAGGTAAACCTGTTGCTTACTGAAAATTTCTAGAACTCATATTTAAAAATAAAAATTGTCAACGGCTTTCGATATTTTTGATGACACGATATTACAATATCATCAGATTATCTGAAGCTGAGTATAATAAAATGAAGTTATTTGTGGTTTACGAGGCGTACAAAAATAATTGTCAATGTAGCATTCTCTGTACTCGGTGGTAGATCTTTTTTTTTTGCGTGTGATTATCTCATGAATATCCTCCACCCTGTGACTTGCGGAAGGGTCGATCAGACGCTTACTGACTCTGACCACATGGTCTTGTTTCTTCAACTAGCTTTGGCCGGGGCGTTGGAGAACTTGCGTGGATCGTCACTCTCCCCGGCCAGCTTACCATTTTACCTATAAAATATGTTTATGGGAAATACAGAAAAGGCAGATAAATATTCTTTTCTTTCCTGATAAATGGCAGTCTTACGTAATTAAAAATAGGAAGGTATATTGCAAGAAAATAAATTCTTTTTCTTCGACCAGGTGTCGGTTGATCTATGCAAGGCCGATGTCGGCGCTTGCGGCGCTGTTGCGAAACTCAGTTCGGATGTGGAGCGATCTAAATATAGGTACTCGAGTCTCGTGCGCGCGCGTCGTTCGCCTGCCAGTTTCCTACCTTCGTATCTTGATCAGAATCACCTGTAATTGGTGCTTTTTATGAGTTCTCTGAGGAGTCCAGGACGTTCGGTATTATGATTTGTATATGTATATGACTAGTGCTTGTTTTGGCATATAAGTTAAAGAACTAGCAGACACTGTGGTTTTGAATTGAACAGGAAATTGTACCAGTCATAATAATATCAACATCATGGCGCTTAGGGCGCTTATCCTGAGATAGTGGTAGGTCAAAAGCGAGAGCATCCGACAAAAAGTGAATTTTCCTGCTTTTTCTGAGTATTATTTTCGTATTAGGTAGACGGTGAAGATTTTTTTGGATATTTAGGGATTGATTAAGTTCATCGTATACACAAGATCGTGGCGTAACTGCCACATTCGTGGATGGGTGACCATCTATAACATGCTGAGACCCCTCCGTGCCAAAGAAAGTTTTGGAAGAGGGCGCATATATGTATGCACTGGCCTGTGGCACATGCCTGTCACCGATTTAAATTATATGTGTTTTTGTACAGTGTCGCTTTACTTGTGAAAAATATTGACCACGAAGTATACTTAGTAATTATCAGTCCACTGCTTATTATTGCCTCTATTTTCCATTAGAAAGCACGTTAACCCGTTGGTCCCGGCTGTCATTCGAAGATCTTTGAGTGTCGTTAAGAGTCGTCAGAAGCCCGAAAGTCTCACAACCAGTGTTGCCAAGGGGTATCGTGTGATCTAGTTAGTAGGTTAGATAGGCAGTCGCTATGTAAAATACTGGTATTCAGCTGCATCTGGTTGGAGTGGAAGCCGGCTCCAAAATGGTTAGGAAAAGACGAGGCCGATGCGAATTTGTTTTAATTTGTTGTTTGTTCCGGCTCTGACTTACGGAACGTCAGTACGGAAACTCTGATACACAAGTCTAAGTAGCATTTGACCCTGCATACCAGAACAAAAAGTTTAATTCATCAACAATTAATTGGAGGTAGGTACCTTCACAATCTCTAATGGGTACTAAAAAACCATACCAAAACCATTAAAATAGGACGTCTTCGATGTGCAGGACGTCTTCTAAAAATGGACGAGACCCTGAGCACCCAAAAGTTAACACGGAATGGTCGGAACAGTCGAGATTGGTTCAAACTCAGATAGTTGGATGGCGTAGAACTTGTGGATTGGCAAAGTGGAGAGAAAGGCCGAAAATAGGCCGTAATGGATAAACGACGTTAATTTATAATAATATGTACTTATTATAAGTTTTTATTGTTGTCAAAGCAACAGGTACGCGAAATTAATGATAACGTCGTCTTTCGATTCAAGACGAGTAATAAATAGGTCGATTTCTATCGATACTTGTGTGCTCTAAAGAATTATAGGTCCATTGTGTTCATGCGAATACAGGATATGCACTTTGACGGTTGCACAATGGACTATTGCGCGTATAATTCAAGCCGGATGAGAAACAAATAAAATTGTCCTCCATCTTTGCTTTAGAAGTTTCCCTAGAAGAGGAAATTATATCCAATTTAATAATACAACAGCTAAATACTTATAATCTACTAAAAATCAGCAAGCACTTGGATGGTAGTACGTGATATTTTTGTTTGAGTGAGAAATACAGACGATATTGTAGGTTTCTATAAATCTGTAAACCTTAATAAGGTAACTTTAAACATGCATGCTCCGGCTATCGGGAGTATGTTTAAAGTTACCTTATTTCTCTGATTCATTGTTATGTGCATGTGGTGTTTACCTATAAGTAACTGATGCACTGTTATTTTACTTTTAAAAATGTATTCTGTGGTTGTATCAGTGTAATCAATTGTTAGTGAACCTAAAATAAACAATAAAATAAAATGAATGTTTCATTGAACTTCAATCTCTAATCTATAATTTTATGATTATCCAAATCTATCATTTTCTTTGTTTTAGAGGTTGCTGACAAGATGGCCATGACGAAAAACTTGCAAATTTTCGATGGTGCCATCTTGAATTTAGATTTTGACCCATTATCGTTTACATCACCCTCGAAAACCATGAAGCGCAAGCGCGGAAGTGTCTCTCGCGCAAGTTTTTTTCGAACAAATGTTTATTCGCGTGAAAGTCCATTCGCGCAAATATCCATTCGCGCTAAAGTCCGTATATTTTCATGCTTGATTATTCTTTAAAGAGACTCCGAACATAGCCCGCTCCATAGTGCGCTGAGCGACCGTGAATTTGTGTTCCAGCCCGACTGTCAGTGACCACGTTCCGGGATTTTATGTCATGACGGGCAGAACGCATTGTTTGAAACCCTTGTCTTCAAACACTGTGGGATAGGCGACGAGAAGACTTGACGAAGTTTTCAAAACGCTGCCCAAACCAGGGATCTTTCTGTCAGCTTCTTTCTCAAAGTTTTGTCTAATGCTGGATCACTTCCTCTAGATAGACCTACTCCTTCAAAACTTTGAGAAGCGACCTTTCGTTGTGGATTGGACTCGGAAAGACATGCGAATTGTACATGACTTTTGTCTTGTCCAAATTCATGCCGATGGCAACCCGACGAGAGGTTTCATTTAGGCTGTGCACTATCTGGTCTTACTGTTCCAGCATCTCTGCCATTATGATGATGTCATCGGCAAAGCGATGTTATGAGATGTACTCGCCGTTCACGTTGAAATCCTCTCCAGTCCAGTTCAGCCGCCAGGGCTGGAGTCCTTGTCCCTGGAGTCGTTTTAAGGCCCTACCTCAAATTGCTAGCATGATCCTCCGTTATGCCGAAATTAACTACTGCAGAATAAATTTATGAAATAAATATATTTTAAAATTGAGTATTGATGTTAGGTCCTACGTTTGCCGAAAACACTATTACATAAAATTTTCTCGATAGAAAAAAATACCAAAGTTACTGAAACCGAACTATAAACCGCTGGTATAAGATAATGAAACTTCAAATCAGATCATGAAACTTTGCATAATAACTGAACTAACTCTAAAGCAGGTCTCATGTTTTTTTTTTAAATTACCATTTTTTTCACCGTAAACAGCAATTACCTAAACCATTGAGAGGCTTGAGAGCCGCCAGCACCCCACTCCATCGCGCTCTCACTCAGGCTGCGAGTAGTATGGTGCGAGCGAGATAAAATCTGAGATAGGATACGGCCTTAAGCTCTGTCATGATTCCGTCATTACTAGATACCTCGTTTTTCTTCAGCTATTCGAGAACCGCCCTAATCTCACACTGATCGACACACCCGGGTGTCCTCCGTGTATGCCGCGTTGATTTGGCTCGATGGAAACTAAAAGAAGAAGAGAATGACGCATGTTCTGTATTGCTGACTTACATAATTTGTGTGGGCTAAGGTTTTACACAAACACTTGTTCCGGATCTAATTGTTTGCGTGAAATGTGCTTCAGTTGTCAAATCCATGAAACAGGAGCAATAGTATGAATACCCTTTCCAAAAGTCAATATGTTATAAAACTTTTTAACCTTAAAACAATGTAAAATATTTTTGTATTTGAAGTATGACACCGAAGTATGATTTCTCTGTCGAAGAACTATATTTTACTGGCATTACGATTTATCCTACACCTTTATCTTGTTTACATTCTTGGCAAGATTATCTGGCGCCGAAATTACATAACATCACGCTTGTCCCTAACCGTGTAAGCAGAGTTACGGATAGCCAAACCACTAATAGCAACCGCATTTAGTTTTGGCATAAATATAAAGTGTTTAAAATAGATTAAAATTGCATAATGCGAGTACAAGTTGCTATCCCAACCAGTCGTCTTTTTGACGTCTTATTGTACTCAAGAATAAAATGAAATGGTAGGTCTGATTAGGTTACAAACAGAGTAGTTTTATTATTAGGTCTTAATGCAGGGAATAATGTACATTAACAGCATCGAATAGAGGCGACATTCATGTTGACGTCCGGTCCACCTTGGGCAGTTCCGCTAGTATCTTACCGGCTATGATTTTTTACCACACAATGAACATTACTTTATAAGTCGTGCCGATACCAAAGAATAGTAAGGGTATTTAAAACAGTAATATTTTCTTGAACAAATTCGAATAAATCTTCTTGACTCGCTTTATTATCTGAATATTGTTCGGATCACTTTTTAGTTTTCAAATACCACGTTGGAGGTGATTGCACACCTACGCGAGACTATTTTAGTTGACTCCGGAATGTTCCCACCTTACAGGCTGTGAGGTGAGGCAATCTAACCCGATCTCACGAATAATCATTCTGTTAATAATCATATCTAAGTATGTGTTGCTTTCAGTTTATTTGAGTTCTAGAGTGATTTGTTTGTGGTTTTGTTTGTTGGCTTTGCTATTTGAATTAAAAGGTTTTGGTCGAATTGATTGTTGTTTAGTTCACAATGGTTTAATATATTTTTTCAGCTGGGTAGTCAGGCAAATATTCAGGCCACATAACACTACAACACTATGACTAATAAATATTATTTTGCAAAATGTGTTATAGTATATCTGTATAGTGTCAATACAACATTCTGTAGCCACAATTTTGTCTTGCTCCAAAAGTTTTCGAAAATTCCGTATTGAATTTGAAATTCTAGAAACATTTTGAAATCCGCGACCGTACACTTTTCTCCTAAAAATAAGTTCCTGTTTATAGAAGTCTGATTAAACTTTGAATCTATAAATATACAGGAAAAGTTTCGTAAAACTCGAATTCTTTCGTTAGACTTCCAAGAAATTCTTATAACAACAAAACATTGGTTTTCTGTTTCAACATAGGTATATTTATTATTGCCCTGTGATGGCCGACTAAGAATAGTTTACCAATCTTTAGCATGAGACAAGGGATTAAGTTAAGAGGCAAAGAGTAACAACCGCCTGCTGAAGTATTACTTATTTCATATACTTTTCAGGTATGAGGCATACCTGCCAGCTGTAAGCTCAGTTTTTCTTTATTATGGCGTTGACACGCCATATACAGCACTCAAAGTATTTTTCAGGTTCTATATTTGGTAAAAAACTGAAGTTTTGTAGTGACGGTGTTTACGAAATTATGAGGGCTTCTAGTTTAACGACAGGACCTTAAAAATATTGTTAACCTTTACCTGCAACAATACAAAACATACAACATTCACACATTAGTTCAAAATAACGATCTTTACATATTACAACGAAGAACACACTGTCTTAATTACCAAAAGAATGTCAAAGTCGTCTGAAAGCTTGGAAACCACGAGATAATCACACAATTTTCGCTCTTACGTTACCTACATATTTCTCTGAAACGAAGCAGCCGCGTTGACTCATATATAAATGTTTATTTCTGAATGAATCATCTTTACGCCAGCGCCGCTTTTGCTTGCGTGAATAATTTCGAGATATTATTGACACTGCGATTACGTGGGTTCTGTATAAGATAAATAAGACTTACATTTAAAATTATGCTCGTGGAGGACTAAAAACAATTATTGTCAAAAAAGTAGGTGCGTACTCTTCTGGCTCTCTACTGATTCTAACTAGCTGGGTTTGTTCGTTTACACTACTGTAAGTTTTCGGAATGTGACTTTTATTCTTAAGTTCTATAGCTGGTGGCTACAACCGATATCAGCAAATGAGTGTGTTATTATCGGTTGGTCGTCAAGTGTATGGTTATCCCGCCATTGTTCGTTCACCAGAGCTTGTAATGAACTGGCTGATACGTGAGACGGGAACCACGATGGACATAAGGACCCGCAGGTTCCTCTTACCCTCTTGTTGACCAATCAGCAACAAGGCTTGCAGTTTATGATATGTAAGAGGACTATTAAATATAATACAGGGATTACTCAAACTCAAACTTAAACCATTTATTTCAATTAAACCATTTACAGACACTTTTGAGTTGTCAAAGAGTCGGTCAGTTAGTCAGAAAGTTGAAGCTAGTTGCCCATTCCAAAACGTAGACCTCTATGGAGAACAACGGGCAAGAAACTCCAAGGACACTCTTTTAAATATGGATATAGATATTACAAAATCTTGGGTACAATATTCTTGTTGCTTCTATATATGTAAGAACAATGTAAAACAAAAAATAATCAAAAAATATTCAAAATATAAGATTAAAAATAAGCTCTGGCAAATAAGAGACTCTCAACTGACGGTGCCCGTTCACGAATATGACACGTGGATCAGCACCATCCAGCTCAACCATTTTGTAGGAAACCGAATGATCCAACACACGCGCCACCATCAGCGAAACATTAAAACGTTAAAACGTTGCACATACAAGTAATTATGTATTTGAAAATAAAAACGAACTGTAATTTGACACACTCATACACGAATTTATTTGGATAACAGACACATAACTATTCATTTGATTGGATCAAAATAAAAATCATAAATTCACTATGCAAGCTATTCCTTACTGAATATTTATAATATATAATAATTAACTATATCCATATAAATATTATAAATTCGAAACTCTGTCTGTCTGTATGTTACCTTTTCACGCTTAAACCAATGAACGGATTTCGATAAAATTTGGCAAGGAGATAGATGGCATCCCGGGGAAGGACATAGGCTACGTTTTATCGAAATACACGCGAGCGAAGCCGCGGGCGGAAGCTAGTAAAAAATCAAGCTGTGTTGTGTTGTTCACACTCTTTCTTTCGTTTTATTCTGTTTTTAGAAGTGAAGACTTTTAATTGGCTGTCAGTCTCACATACAGTTTTCTTTTTCTGTTAATTTTAGCTGCAAGTCATCCATAGCAAATAAATAAATAAATAATCGTAACTAATATCATAAATGCGAAATTGAGTTTGTTTGTTTGTTACTCTTTCACGCTAAAAGGACTAAACGGATTTGGATGAAATTTGGCACATGGGTAGACCATGACCTGGAATAGGACATAGTATACTTATATCATGGCAGTACGTTCCTGTGGGATAATTTTCGACCTCCACGCGAGCGAAGCCGCGGTCTAAAGCTAGTAAGAAATATAATCGGTGGGCATAAAAAAAAACTTCTATGGAAACAAATTGTAGGTACTGAAATATATTTTTGAGACGAAATGTAACCTAATATTTTCATCCGAGGATTCAAAAATCTTAATTGGTAAATTACTATTAATTCCTTTTAAATAGTCTTCCGTTTTTTTAGGGTAGTAATATTTCCTCTATGACTAGTCAGCTACGAAATTACGACAGTCAACTAGTAGCGCCAACGCAATGCTAACAGTTGTGTGATATATAAGAAGATTAACTAATACATAAATACTAACGGCCTTACCACAAAACACACTTGTGACACTTGTTAAACGCGTGTCTACTGTCAGTTTTATGTCAAACTCCACGACATTTCTAATGTCGTGTATAAAAGGTGTTTAGGTTAAACAACTGATGAACACGGTTTTGTGTTAATAATGAACGAGACTAAATCAATGGACATAAAAGAAATTTTACTAAAACAAAAAACGATCTATAATATTTCCCTTATGTCTAGCTAGCTACGAAAGTCAATAAGTAATGCCAACACAATCAGTTCATACTAATAGTTAATTGATTCAGGCGTGACTTTGCGGAAATCCATTATAAAATACAATAGACGTAGATATATTTAGTAACCTATTCCGCTTAACTATTCTTCAAGAGTCATAAAAAACCCTGTAAGAAATCGACACGTGTTTCACCTCTCAACGAGGCATCCTCAGGGTGACGATTGACCAATTGCAAACCAGAACACGACGTGTTGCCACACCCAGCGCTGGCTGCGTCCAGCGCATGGTTTTTTATGACTCTTGAAGAATAGTTAAGCGGAATAGGTTACTAAATATATCTACGTCTATTGTATTTTTTCATACTTTCATGTTATAACTAAAACTGTCTTCCAATTCGCCAATTCTCTTAATTGAATTACTTATGAGAGGAATTTCGCAGCAATTCAATCGCATTCGTAACAATCCCGAATTACCTGAGTGAAGCGCACGAGTTTATTCGATCGTCAGAATTAATGTTCGATCTGCTAGAAATAAAAAGGTCTTATGTGCCTTCGTTTTATTTGAAGTTTGAAGAACGACTGTCATATCCCTGTTTTCTTTTCATTCGATGGACGTAAATCAACTGCTGGACGAACTTGGCCCCCTTTTGCAAACACTCTTGATAACCCCTCGATTGTGATGTCCCACTGGTAGCCCCAGTCAATATTGTGGGTGTTGAAATCACCAACAACGATTTTTGATTCCCGATCATTGAAGTTGTCAGTTGGGCTTAGTTTGAAATGTTGGTTCGGTGGTTGGGAGAAAGAAGTAATGGTTCAATGTCCAATATCGATAGTTACCAGTTCCATTGAGTCAATAAAGGAAACAGAGGTGAACACTATTGCAGTGCCAGGTTAGGCGAACACGGCGCTCTCATATTTTTTCAATAAATAATATATTATATGAAAAAACGTAGGTACCTACTCAAAACCACCAGCTTACCCTTAAGGCTCGTACAAACTGACGCGACATCGCGCTTGTTTATGGGAGCCCTTACCGTGAAAATAAAATACAATTGTCAGCAATGCTTACAGATAATGTTGATATCTATCATAATTAACCTACTATTAAATCCTATAATAAAAAATAATAGAATTATTTTAAGTCTGCAAGCTTTTAAACAATGTAAATACGGGTCTATAAATAAAAAACCGGAGATATAATAAAATTAGCAATATTTGTATGTTTTTATTTAACTAATATACATTTATGACTGTATTTGTTAACACGTTTTCGAAAACGGCTCTAACGATTTCGATGAAAGTTGCATTAAGGGGTTACGCTGGCGAAAAATCAATCTAGCTTGGTCGAATATCTGGGAAATTAGTTTTCTCTATTTTCACCTGAGCAGAGCTCGGTTGCCCAGGTACTAGATTTTAATCTATGAAGACTAACTAATAAATAAATAATAAGAGATTCAGAGATTTATTTGGACCAGTAATTTAATTTTTTTTTTTTTTTTCATAAAATTTCTTTGTGTCCCCTTTAGATTTCGCTAATTATGTTTAAGTCCTATGTAATAGGTAGTGAGTCTATTGCCATCAACCGGGCACAAATCCACACACCGGGCTGTTACAGAAATATCCTGATGGAAAAAACCCAATAACTACTTCGCCCGACTTGGGAATCGAACCCAGGACCTCATATTCAGCAGTAGCCCTTGCGACCAAGGTGGTCGCAATCATTGTGCTGATTCATTCTGTAAAATTATTTTCCCAAACTAATGTGTAATGTCGTATTCCTGAATATTTTGTAAAAGACGAGGTTACCTTTGTGCGCGAGGAGTTGGAAACAGTCGGTAATCGGTAGCTTTGTTTAAAATATTTCTGCATTTACCGAATGTTATCGAAACATTGTTCGGAACTTCGGGTCTTGACGTCAGACTTATAAATAGCACGTTCCTAACGAAGACAACAGTTTTAATATATTACGTAACGTAACTAATTTTGAAAACGGATTGTACTGTTCGTGTATTAAGACTTGGCTTACTTATTTATATAAAGCCGCCAACCTGTCTCCGCCTATTTTCTGGTATTTATACATTACTGGTATCTTCATAAAATATGAAGTATTTCGGTAAAAGACAACATTAATTAAATTGGTGGTTGCTATTAAAGCCTCCACGAGTATTTCCTCTGTGCAGTCAGTCCCTCAACCATCTTCTCTTACTCTCTCTCTGTTAATATTTTGAACACGTCATGATGATGATTATTGTAACCAGTAACCTAACCCTAACCCTGCTCCAAAATCCGGCTAGCCTTAATTGTCTACAATACAAATCCATTCAGAGATGAAGTCAAATTTCATACAACTTTTTGGCGATCAAACTTGTGCTGTCTTTTTAATGACCAAGCTAATTTCACGAAGCTAAATCGGCTTTAGCAGATATCTATTTTCGTAACACATCTCATCCTTCAAAGAAACCCAGATCACTTAACCTGTACAAATTTAAATGAAACGGGAAGAATTGAGCGAACGATGACGCTCTTCAAAAATAAACACTCAGTTAAAACTTGCAAAATGTATTACGTGGTACAAGAATAGAACGGACGCATGTTTCACTTCACATCACAAAAATACGGTTTGTTGTTGATGTAAATTATTATGGCACAAATATTTTTGGGTGATTTGTTGAATTATGCCTTCCTCGGAGGTATTTTTGCCTCTTGGAACACCCTCAATTCTTTGAATAATTGCCGACGAATGTTTTTCGTTGTTCTGCCTTGATTTTCATACCTACGTAGCAATTACACAATTGTAACGATATAAAGAAGATATGCCATTAACCATCATCTGCCTAGACTTTTCCCAACTATGTTCGGGTCGGCTTCCAGTCTATCCGGATGCAGCTGAATACCAGTATTTTACATTGAGCGACTGCCTATCTGACCTCCACAACCCAGTAACTGAGTAATACGATACCCCTTGGTAAGACTGGTTGTCAGACTTTCGGGCTTCTGACGACCCGTAACGACTGTCAAAGATCCACAAATGACAGCCGGGACCAACGGCTTAACGTGCTTTCCGAGGCACGGAGGAGTCTCGGTATGTAAAGATGGTCACCCATCCACGGACCAACCCCGGCAAGCGTAGCTTAACCTGATGGATCAACCCGTGCGGCTGTTATTACGTAGCCACGAGCTCCTCAGATATGCCACTAACCAATTTTTTATAATACCGAAAGAGGTGTTGAACAAAACTTTCGTCATCGTCATTATTTCAGCAGCCCGAGATCATCAACTGCTGGGTAAAATGCCTTTTTGCCATACTTCACGTTTCGTTAAATCCCAGATCAATCAATCTGCCTAGTTTTTTCAAAATGGGGCTCATACATCAAATCTTCCTGTCATATACAATTGGAATAGCGGCTATAGCGATATCTATTCAAAAACTAAGAATAATTCTACGTGATATGCAGTAGCAGCAGTTGTAATCATCAATACTCTAGTAAGTGCCACATAAACTGTTGTCATCATTTGTTGCTGTTACTTTCGTATTTAATCGTTGTAATATATTGGCCGTGTGACCACTGGGTACATTCTGAACAATGAAATATTAACGACTTTCAGAATGCAATCTCGATTATTTATTTATTTGATAGGTAGATACTCCAACGAATTATTCAGTAGTAATAAACAGCATACTAAAATCGTATATAATCTGTGTGAGTAGGTCACTTAAGTCCAACGCACACCGGTAGACGGCGGGGAACGGTATCGAGGAGGATTTGCCAAGGAGTATCCCGCGGCCTCCCGCAGTAGGTATGCCACGGAGGAAATGCAGAGTGCAACCAAGCTTTTTTTTTTTGATGTTGGGAAATCATCAAATGACTTGTCCCGCTCTGGGCGGAGCGGAAGGGCTCGTCAGACTTTTACTAACTAAAACCCACCCGTGTTCATTCAGTTGCCTGTTATTACCCCCGCTAGTACTGCCTCTCCTCATTCATTTAATAATCTGTGGCATAATGGAAGGAATGTCGCTCGACTTCGATCTTTTGGCTTTTACAAAGAACCACAAAAGTAGGATTTTGTTCTTAATTATCAAGGATGGCAAAGTTACTCTGCTTCATTCCACTGTTGGGAAAAGACTAGTAACAATTTGTTCGTGGTACTGGTACATTTGCGCGATCAATCAAAAACTTTATTCTCTTGTCTGAGATTTCAGAATAAACTGATCGAAAACTGACGTAACTTTATCAAGTTATTATCGAGTGCCAGTAATGTTATATACAACTTTATTTAAATACATAAAAGTCTAGGTATTTTGATTATCAACAAAAAAAAAAGCTTTTGAATGAGGGCAGAAACAAAGCAATGCTACGTGAAAGATAATACCCAAGCTCTAAGCCATAAACAAAATAAAAGTGGTTGGTAACTTGCGCAGTTGTTTAAAAACAAGCCATTTTTTTTACAAGTGCCCGAACGACTGACGACGAGATGTGTACCGTTTAAAAGGTTTAAAATTAAGTTATGACGTATGTACAAGCCTGAAAATATTTTGATAAACAAAATAGCCAGCGACACATTTGTCTGAGGTGAACACTAGAAAAATTGAGGGCGTTAGGCCGGTTTGATCGATTTCAGAATAAAACTTGATTAGTTAAACACGAATTGAATGCACCTTCGTTTAAAATGTACATGCTCGTAGCGTTCCTCGGCTTTACACATGAAGCTTTTCCAATTGCTCGACTTAGCTTGATCCACTGCCTATCTTCTGTCGCTACCAGTCATGTTACAAAGATCGTGGCTCTACATAACCGGTCGAAGGGGGTGCTAAGATTTAATGAGCGTGAAGCCAAAAACGATTCAACAAATAACGATGTTATTAGAACCGGTGATTCAAACGTCCACGCGTAAGTATTGCTCATTCGTTTGAAGCACTAGAAACCTATATTTGCAAAAATAGAAATATGACAAACCAAATTTTCAGTAAAGACTACTGTGGGCTGTCGCTCTGATTTGGATGAGAAGGTAAGAAGTGGACAATGAATCCATTCTGGCTGGGTTTAACAAAACACTGATGAAAACAGAAAAACCTTATATTCGATCTTTGACGCTACGGCCTTACGTTATTTGAGACGTTTTATTTCTACTCTTGATCAAGTGATTCATGAAACCAAATGCCTACCTTTTTAAATACTTGTATTAGTCATCACAGGTCTAGCTCCACTTGCTGTTAGAGAAACCGATCTATGCAGATATATAACAGACCACTTGGAGAATAGGTCACCCAGAAATTTCAGAGCATTTCCGATCTGTATCGGGATTGTAAGTGGGTTCTTCAATCATTTCAAGATTTACAGATAAAACAAATATAAATATAATAAACAAGTACATGAGAATACCTTCAATTTCTGTACATATTTTATTTCTTAAAACAAGAACATTAGTTTAAATATAAATGTCCAGTTTTGTATAAACGCATGCGGTAAAAATCTCGATAAATAATCGTCAAGTAAAGATATTTTTTTTTTCTGAAATACCGTTCTTTCACCGAAATTATACAGTGAACTTGAAGTACATAAAACCCCCTAGGTTTTCTATCCGAGCTAAAGTTTTCCGCACTGCGAAATAAGTGCGCACAGCTCTGTTGCTAACAAAACCAAATTCATTCAATAAGTATGCACCAAAAACATTAATACCTCTGTCCCGACCGCAATCACATAACATAATGGTATGGGTGAAGAGGTATTCGAAACGACACGTAAATAACCTGAATTGTTGGCACCGACGCTTACTCCTTTATGACTGTTAGGGACGTAAAGATCAAAATAAACTTTATCGGGTGCGAAGACGACTTCCATGACTCGCTGACTTACGATTTCTGAATGTATTTAGGACTCGTCTTGTCAAAATATCCGAATGATTCGACTACGTTATGGACTTCACTAAGATAGCAGTCGATTTATTGAAGTGATTCATTTGTTCTAAGATTAGACAATTGTTTTGATACTTTCACTTTTTGGCTGTCGGCATGCATTTGACGATCCAAATTTCTTTGACCTGTGACCCTAAATCGGACGATTAGGTTCTGTGTATTAAACGGCCTTTTTAAGCAAGTTTCATAATAAGGTATCTCTGTGAGGCTACCCTCAAATAACATTGATTTTCAAATGTGAAGTCTACCATCTATTTACATACCACTGGTCTAGTTTGTAGACATTTATAAAACGTGTAACAAAAACTCTGTCCGATCCATGAGGTTGTTGTGAAGAATCATACAAAGACTCTATTTCTGTGGTTTTTTTTTGGAAAAAGGAAAAAAAATCGCCTAATTTTTTTTCAATTGTGTGTTTTACCGGTTTATTACATGGGGCGCGGGTGGCCGTCGTTTATCGGGTGCCTACAAGTATAACTTATGACCTCTGTAGAAAATTTGCAAAAATTGGGGTAGGTAATTTTGAATTTGAAATAGTAATAACTTTCTTATTTTGACAAAAAAAATATTTTGATTACTTTTTAGTAATGTTATTGCAGTATCTAGGCGCCCCCTTTCGGACCGGACAGGGTTTTCGTTAAATGCTGTATACAAATTAGGCTCTGAAAATAACGTAGTAATGTTTTTAGGCGAAACACGATGGACCGATTAACCTAATAGATATATTGGTATTAGTGACATAGTGGGTGTTAGTGTCCATAGTGACTTCATTTACCCACTAGACGAGGTGTTTTGGCAAGAAACTATATCTGCATGTGCCCTTTCGTTCTAAATAGATACGAAAAGACATTTGGAATTTTTGAGATTTCGTTCATTGATCTGTTTATGCCTGTGTTTTGCATCTTATTTACGATTATTGCTAAGAGCATTTCTTAGCGTTGCTGCTAAAAGATATATATACTGTGAAATATGGAGATTACCGATAAATTAATTTCAAATACTGGCCGATAAGTAAAATACGTGTTGCAGTATTTTTCCAAGATTCAACTTGCTATGAATCGCTTCATTATGACAAAGTAAATTATTTTCAGTTTAAAAGGTAAGTAGAACGGGAACTCCAAAATAACAAAACACAAATAACTAATTTAAAAAAAAAAACGCATAACATGAGGATTGAAACCGATTCATGGCTCCTAAGCCAAGTGAGGGACCGTTGTAAAAGTTGCAGTCATTTTTATAATAACTAATATTAACAATTACTATTCTGATATCATAATTATATAACGAAGGAATATAACGTTAAAAAGCGTTGTGGCGACACATAAACAGGTTGGAAAAGCTGGCATTAATAATTTCCATCGTGTCCAGAGTCGGCTGAGTCATTCGCTAAAGGGGATGCGACGCGTGGGGAGGGGGGCACACGGAAAGCGCTCGGCCCACTTCGCGCAGGTACGAATATAACCGAATACTTTCCCACCTGCGCGTGCGCTGCGTGGTGGAAATTGGGCCGCAGGACAGTCGTGCACAGATTTTCATCTCTAATTTATTAGTTTGATAACTCTGGCGCTGTAGTTAAACACAAAATATTATAGCCTAATAGCCATATCTATTTATTTCCAAAGTTACTGCATGAATTCCTATTTTATTCATTGTTGGTTTATTCTTAGAGTGAATTTCAATAGTCGGGGCGTAAGGCGCGTAAAATCTACGCATGGCAGCTGTTTTTTAATGTTATAGGTAATATTATATCCTTACATACTGGTAAACGAGGAGCTCGTCGCTAAGTAATAACAGCCGCACAGGTCGATTCATCAGGTTAAGCTACGCTTGCCAGGGTTGGTCCGTGGATGGGTGACCATCTTTACATATCGAGACTCCTCCGTGCCTCGGAAAGCACGTTAAACCGTTGGTCCCGGCTGTCATTTGTGGATCTTTGACAGTCGTTACGGGTCGTCGGAAGCCCGAAAGTCTGACAACCAGTCTTGCCAAGGGTATCGTATTACCCAGTTACTGGGTTGTGGAGATTAGATAGGTAGTCGCTCCATGTAAAATACTGGTATTCAGCTGCATCCGGTTAGACTGGAAGCCGATCCCAACATGGTTGGGAAAAGGCTAGGCAGATGAAGACATACTGGTAAACGTCTCCGTGTTGTTATCAGGCTCGGACTGTACTCCAACAAACCTACAGCAGCTTTGCGTCTGCTCTCAATGGCTAGTAGTGGAGTGATCGGTGACGCTGTACAATTAAGTATCATTTCAAAGTCTTGTCATGCGTAATTATTATCAGTACGACAAAGGTACCGCGACGATAAGCGTGCCTCGTTATTAATCTATCTAAGTAGAGTATGTAAAAAAAAAACTAGTTCTTAATATTTACCTACATTTGTTTTATTTATGACCTTACCTTACAATAAAATATTTTTTGAATAAAAAATATGAAATTCTTAAATAATTTTTGTTACCTATTTTGCTGTGCCCTTACAGGGTCCATAATTGTATCTTAGCTGTAAGCCTATTTATAACAACTTAATTCACATTATGGTATGCAAATATATGAATAAATAAATAAATGTCCCATGATAATTATGTGTGTATTGTATTACCATACAATACTCACATAATTATTCCACCATACGATACATACACATTCTTCTTTCTTTTTCGTTAGTGACTAACCTGGTCAGAGTTTTTATGCCGCCTCTGACTTGGCTTCTCATGCGACCGAGAAATATCTCTAAGGTTCTCTAAGGTTTCCTCACGAAGTTTTCCTTGTTGTGGAAAAGGCTAGGCTGATTGAAACACAAATTAATATTTATAGTTAATATCCATTAAAATTTATTAAATATTCATCAACATATTTTTTTTTAAATTGTACAGTCAGCAAGAATTTGATAATTTTTCTCAAAAAAAATTTTTGATGCCAATCGATCCTGTTTTCGGACCAACTGAGATTCGAGTACTCTACTGGTTTGCTGACTTGATTTTTTCGTCTAAATCTGCTAATATTTTGCCTATTTCTTCATTTTTTGTCTCACGTATATTAGCTTTTGTTGCTGATCGTAGAATCATTGAGAATTTTAATAACCAATGTAGTTAAATGTGGATTTTCATTTCATCAACTACATTTAAAATAAAAGTACTCATAGGCCAGCGAATGTTTTTACTTGCTCAGTATTCTAATGATTTTGAAACACTTAACATACCATGTTGAGTATTTGTTGAATGATTTCTAAGTCTGGCGCCGAAAGATCCGTTCCCTGTCACCTTGAGATGTATAATAACATCGTTATGCACTGTCTGTGGCATAAGGATGCCGCAATGACGATGATTATAAAGAAAACCGCTACCATAGAAAAATAATCCATTTATTTTGGCAGAGGTCTGGATCCATAGTATTTATCCTAGTTATTGATTCATTATTTCAATTATTGTCTTAGTTTCTATATTTGTTTAAATTATTCTTTTAAAAACTTTGATTGAATTTAATAACATTAATGGTTAAATGACAAATATTTTATCTGTGAAAAATATAGCGGTACTGTGAGATGAATACCACTTAAATAAATTTCATAATCAATTTTATTGCATCTGTTTTGATATTTGCGAGATAGTTTTTCGACGACAGTACGTGCACTAACTAAAATAAATCCATGATTAATATCGGTGCATTAGGACAGAAAATATCGTTGACATTTCACTCGACGATACTATGCCGCAACAAATGCAGGTGCTCTGGTTTTGAAATATACTCATAATTACTCATGTATCATGCGAACCGGCTGTTAAATTAGTATTAAAATTCTGTGGAACGTGTTAATTTTTAAATAATGTTTGAATATAGAACTTTACTCGTAAATTATTTCATCACCACTGCTCTCAAAACGGTGAAGGAAAACAATGTGACGAAACCAAATTCGAAGGCATGTGACATCTACCAACCCGCACTGGGCACGCGTGGTGGATTACGGCCCACTCCCTCTCACAGAGGGGAGGTTTGTGTCCCAGTAGTGGGAATATTATTGGCTGATTATGCTATGTATATAGAACGGGGTAGTAATAAGTAAACTTTTGTCGAATGTTAATGCATGCATAGGTCGGTTTTAGTCTCTGGATGCTTTCATGATTTTAATCTACGTAATTTTAACTTAGGTCTTCCCTTAAAAAAATTGGGCCACAGTGCACAGGATGTGCCAGAAGAAGTTTAGTTTCGTTACACTGGAAAGCTCTTCTATTGTTTTAGTGGCACAGTAACATTTCACAAAACATTGGTTGGCGCGCCTGTGACGACTAAGGGCTCATTTCACTAATGAAACTGATCATGATTAGCACTTCTAAACCGTGACAGTGTCAATATTCCATATCAATTTTGACACTGACAGCTCTTGTACGCGGTTAAGATGGGCCGAACACGTTCAGTTTAGTTTGGTGAAATTCAGCCTTATTGTGTTATCAGTTTTAAAAACTGTCACTGTTTTCACAAAGACGCATGACTGTATCTTTTACCTAACTTTTAAGTCGTGTGTTCGTAAAGTTCACTTACAGATACGTACTTATCATAATTATGTGTATAGTACTAAAATAGTCAGCCTGTTATGTTCACATTTGGCCACGAATACTTTATCTTGTTTTGTTGTTTAGTATCTGATCGATCCAAGATACAGATACAGACGTGAAGGTAAGGGTGGGAACGAGACAATACACAGTATATTCTCATGTAGGTACTCACATTATATTTTATGTACGCACAGTGATGTCCGCGGATGAATTTTCACGTATTCGTATTATATTATATTCTAATTACTGTTTATTTTTACCTATTTACTATGTACAAATCTTTGAACCTGACTTAATTTCCGTAAGTATTTTTCGGGTGACCACTGAAAGTTAGCGCTGTGCTGTGGGTCCCCATAGCGCAGCATCATGCTGAGTGGAAGCCTTCTTGTCACAGTCATGACGTGCAGCTGCCGATTATATATCTTTATACTTGTGATCTCATATTTGTACTTAGATCTATTTTGTTTAATTTAGCTGATTACTGTTATCTTTTTGAAAGCACGTGTTTCTGTGACAAATGAACCAATTTTTCTTTCTTCTTTCATAATGTCCGTTTTTTGTAGGGGTGAACAAAGGCACGAAGAAGGGGCCATGTTGGTACCTACAAGTGTGATCAGTAGATAATGTGACAGAAGATGGACAGTAATGTGACAGTGGCAGAAGATGTCTCCTAGGCGCAAAGGCAATGTATTTGGTTTAAGATACATTTAATGTCGAAACTATGTTGGGCAATTTGAAAAACCTCTACCCAACTTTTTTCACTTTAAGAATAGCACTGTATCATCCGCCAAAGATATACATAATAGTAAGTTTTCGTGTTTTAGTTAGAGTTAATACAAGTCATAAATATAGGTACAGTCACGGACTTTAATTGATGAGCCACTTTCAAACTTTTCAATTTTGCAGTTTCATACATTCACGAGATTACACGATTAAACACGAACTTAAATCGCATGCTTGTAAACAAGGTGACAAATTACTAGTAATCGGAAATAGTCTTGTCCATAGAGGTTGACTAATAAGTTCTCAATGATAAATAAATACAATGTTTATCCAATCTGTTTGATACTGACCTCCTTTGAATCAGAGCTCATTAACTCGATAATTCTGAAAACCTATCCGAAGACAGTGACAGTTGAAATGTCGATGTCAGAGACATTATTTTCGGATTTGTCGAAATGACTAATTAAAATTTCTCCATACGCTAACGTTACTATGGCTACGCTAAAACAATCGTCGCTAGGTTACGGTTGCTAGACCTGCAATTGGTTGATTTTGGGTAGTCACTCTGCTGTCAAGTTTGTAGTTCTGGGTCTCAGGTTAGCCAACAGGTAGCCAAGATATTAAATACAATTTTCTTCTATAATATGAAGACATGACTTTCCGTGTCTAGATGTACGAGTATAACCGACTAAGCCCGATTTGCATTACACGGCTAAAATATTAACAGTGCCAAGTGGCTCATCAATTAAAGTCCGCGACTGTACCTACTCATGGAAAAGGCCACGACACACGACACTGCCTACAAACTAACCATATTCCCGCTTTTCATCCCGATAGGGATTGATTAAAATAAATCGTTTAGGATGGTTCCATTATTTGACTTTACGATTATTTTTACCAATTTTCGAGTTAATCCAAGCAATCAGTAAAATCTTCCCCTAAAAAAATTATTACTCCTTTTAACCCAGTTAAGGGTTGAATTTCGATACATCCAAAAACACATAATTCTTATTGGTTTATAAGTATTATTAATGGTACATTTCAAATTCATCGAACCGCGTGTGTAGATTCTTCCGTACATTTAACACCCCCTAAATTCCTTTAGGGAAGGGGTAGTACTGAAAAGCTAATAGAATCTAACATTTTATTTACTTAGGTACGCATTCGTGCCAAGTTTCTAGTTTATAAACCAAAAGAATAAGATTTTTCATATAAACTCATTACCCCTTTCCACCCCTGTGGGTTAAATTTCGCATAATGCTATTCTTATTACTTTCATTTTAAACTAACTAGAGTCTTACAAACATAAACATATAGATTGTGTTGTACCATTATAACTGGTATCCAAATACCAACTAACGTTGTGGTACTTAAAAATCGTTGAATAAAATTGCTCGGTATGGTCTACGTCAAGTGCTACGAAGTGCTACGACGCGACGCTCCGTGAACGCGATGCAGCGGTCATGTAGCTTCATGTGCATATGTTTCTCTAACATAAACAAACATATATAACAAGAACGTTTGAGTTTCTAAGAAATCTTGTGGAGGTAAAGATAAAATGAAACATCAAGAATCTTGGACCCTCAATACGTGATTCCATGAAAATTGTTTTAATATTAAAATTCATGTCTTATACTAAAGATCAAACGATAAAATTAGATTTAATTAATGTTTGTAAACAGAGAGCACAGTCATTGGTTGTTAGGGGTTAATTTAAAGAGTACAAGAAGTTCATTGTTAAGTTCAGTCGATTGGTGGCATTTAGCGGGGCGCGGGCGCCTGCCAGGGACCGACAGGAATCCACCAGGAAACGCCTGGACCCGACTCTCCGCCCACGACTCCACTGTTTACAACAACTCTGTGTACGCCGATATAGCCGCGCTGCGTCAGCTGCACTGCTGCATGATAAAACAGATGGACGTGAAGGGTTTCGCCAAATTTTTGGGCAAAACAAATAAAAGAGAACCGCGACGGCTTCAAGACGGGCGTGTCTATAAAAGGCTGAGAGGGGGGTGCGCGGGGGTGGTAACACGATCCGCGAGCTCCAGCCGGCCGGCCGCCCTGGAGCGCGCGGGGCCGGGAAGGGAGCGCGAGGGGGCGCGGGGGGCGCGGGGCTGCCGTGGTGCGCGCGCGCCGCCCGCACCCGCTCTCACTAGTCGAACGGTGCCCGACCGGTAACGTAGCGCCGACTGCCGATCGAGAGACGAACCAGCGACAATGTCCGCCGTGGCGAAAACTTCCAAGTACACCTACCGCAGCAGCGGCGGTGGCACCACCGACGTCAACATCGAGTACAGCGCCGACCTGAGTGCTCTCTCCAGGCTGGAGGTACCGGCCCCGACGACACAGTGCAGTGCTTGTGAAGTGTTTGCGGACACATGATAGAATATGTTGTATTTTTCAGGACAAAATCCGTCTCCTCCATGACGATCTGGAATCCGAAAGGGAGCTGCGTCAGAGGGTAAGCTGATCGAGCGTGCGAAATGTGATACGGCGTGTGCGCCGGCCATACTGGGCGCGCGCGCCGCTCAGGTGTAGGCGGAGCGCGCGCCTTCCGCAACACCTCTATTAATACCGCCCGCCCTATGCCTTTGATCGCATTTACACCCCTATCAGTGCATACTTTTACCCCCATTTTTAGTAACAAATTCATTATTGATTATTAATAATTAATTACGATGCCATATTTATGTCCTAACACAGCAAACAAAACATATAATTTTTTCATCGCTTATTAACTCCTTCATTTGAGAAAGTTAATCAAATTTTTATGGTAATATTTGAGCTACGAATTACCTTCTCGGAATAACAGTTCGTCAAGTGTAAAAAAAAAATTGAAAAGAAATATATTTGAGGAGATTAAAGTGACCTTAGGTTTCCAAATAGGTTCATATCCGTATGATAAAGTTCAATATCATAGATAACGGGGACGTCATACACAATACGCGAGAGATTGTTCAGGACAGACATCTGATCAAGCTTCGCGCATTCTATTTCGGTTGCGCGGTTGCGTGGTCATAGAATGGCAAGCGCGCATGCGTGCTGCAAGCGGCTGCGTCGCCGACTCGCGCTTGCGCGCGCGCTCACTCTGCGATATATTTAGCTCAGTAGCGAAAGCATTCTCTGAAATCTCAACTCCTCGCTCTCCGGTCTCACTTTTGAAACTGGGCCAAATGATGCTCGTTCCCGTTGAGAATACCACAATATTGAAATATAATAATAGACCGCGGTATGAGTAGCGAAAATATCCGAGTTAGTCAGAGCTGCCGTGAGACATAAACTGTTTCTTATTTTAGATGGGTACAATGCTGAAATATGTGAAGGACGAGTTACCCAGAAACCTGTTATTGCATAATGATTGAAAGAAAGTTATTTTATGTAAAAAGGTACATTCTTAGGAAAGTCAACACTTATGATTGAGGATGACGCACAATTCTTGTAGTTACTTCTATTAACTACATCGAAAACTAAGTGAATCAGAGGGTGACAGTAGTAAACATGTCAACATAACGACATCTTACTTAACTCTATAATCATCAAAAAACTCTTTTCAGAAAAATATCATAACTTATCAAGTTTAACAATCATTGACAACTAGAACTAAAACCATAACGAAATACTATTAAAGTTCACCTTCCAACATAGTACAACTTTTGTTAATTTCCAGATCGAGAGGGAGAAGGCAGATTTGAGCGTGCAAGTTATCCAACTCTCTGAGAGGCTGGAGGAAGCTGAAGGCGGGGCCGAGAGTCAGGTAAATATTCCAAACATATATTTACTAATTTTGACAAAAGTAGCCATTATAACAACTATCAAAGTATCGGTAAGGACTTAAATGGGCCAAGCACAAATAATAAAACAAAACAAAATGAGGAAACTAAAGAAAGAAACAAAGATTTACGAGTAATCAGAAAGATAAATTGGCATTGGAAATCCAACATCAGAAAAGTCAAAAATAAGAAATAAATAACACCGACTTAAGTGAAGAAATGGGGGCAAGCAGGAATGAAAGCAAGAAAAATGCAAAAGACACAATAAATAATGACTAGTAGAAACAAAACACAACTTACAAGAAGAAACCTTAAATGGAACAAAGAAAACTTACAAAAGTCTAAGGAAAATAAAAACCAAACAGTTTTGTGAAAACTTAACAATCATTTTAAAAGCTTTGCGAAATTATTTATAAGTTACCATTGCGAACTATTGCTTAGCGATATTTTCTATGTCTATTAATTGTATCTATTTCAGGAAAATGTGAAATGAATTAAATATAAAAAGGATCATTTTATTTTTCACATACAATGTATTAGTTTTAATAAAGATAACAAAGCATTATTTTACGAGTATACTGAAAGTGAAGGTAAATATTTATTTTAAGTTGCAAAAATATTATCCTTGTTAAAGTTACAGTTAAATTGTTTTTTTGCAACAAGTGTTATAATAATTTAACATGATTAAATATTTAGTTTCACAAATTCAGTAGTGTAGTAGTTAACAAATAGCCCATCAAAGAAAATCGTTAGATTATAGTGCAAAAATAATATTTCAAATGTCCACCCCAAAGATTTCATGTTTTGGGGTCGTATTTTGAAATGGTACCATACATTTTTCAGTTCGAGATCAACAGAAAACGCGACACCGAACTTACCAAGCTCCGCAAGCTACTGGAAGATGTCCATCTTGAGTCCGAGGAGACCGCCCACCTGCTCAAGAGGAAACACCAGGAGATCGTGGTTGACTTCCAGGAACAAATCGACCAGCTTACCAAAAGCAGAGCCAGGTGAGGACACACACTATCCTCTAAATATATCTAGTCATCGTTGTACTAACTAAACTGTGTTTCAATGTTTAGAGTTAAGATAATGCTATGCGAAACTTATTGCGAAAATGGCTGCGCGTCTATTACACTTTATATTAATACATCACCTACAAAACGTCCACTTAAATCATACTAAAAATATTGTCGTTTCCCGTGATTGCATCATATCTTTCTTTGTCACCAGGTCTGAGAAGGAAAAGTCCAAATTCCAAGCTGAAGTTTACGAGTTGTTGGCCCAAGTGGAGAACTCGACCAAGGAGAAGATCACCATCTCCAAGACATGTGAGAGGCTCGAGATCAACATCAGCGAGCTGCACATTAAGATCGAGGAGCTGAACCGCACCATTGTGGACATCACCTCCCACAAGCAGCGCCTGTCTCAGGAGAATGTTGAGCTCATCAAGGAAGTTCAGGACCTTAAGGTGAGCTAATATTTCTCCAATGAGATACATATAATGAAAAATTTTGTAAACCACTTTATTCCCGTAACTGACTTAACAAAACTCATTTCCTATCACAGAAAGCTACTCCGTTGGAACTTTTTCTACAAAAACTTTTATGTATATCTAGATAGTAATAGAAGTGGTTACACTTTCCAGGTGAACATTGAGAACGTGGTATACCTTAGGAGCCAGTTGGGTAGCCAGCTCGAGGACTCTCGCCGCAGGCTCGAGGATGAGGAGAGGAGGCGCTCTCTGCTTGAGGCTAGCCTTCACCAGGTAAGAACCATTTAACGTTTCTATAGGTAATTCTACCCACGCAATTTGCTAAAAACTTCAGGTATATAATAGTTTATACGAGTATTTAGAGTTCATAGATATGAAATTTCATTGAAGGAATCAGCTACTGATTTCACGTCCCACTTACATGAGATTAACATCAATGTATATCAAAATCGTTTTCCAATACCTACAGGTTGAAATCGACTTGGAGTCCGTCCGCGTCCAGCTTGAGGAGGAATCCGAGGCCCGTTTGGACCTGGAACGCCAGCTGGTCAAGTCCAACGGCGAGGTCTGCCACTGGAAGTCCAAGTACGAGGCCGAGGCTGCTGCTAGGTCTGAAGAAATTGAGGAGATCCGCCGCAAGTACTCCATCCGCATCCAGGAACAGGAGGAACAGATTGAGACCCTGATCGTTAAGATCAACAGCATTGAGAAGCAGAAGTCTCGTCTTCAGAGCGAGGTACATATTCGTAATTTTCGAAATGAGAAACTAGTAGTTGCCCCTTTTTTATTTCAGTAGCAAACAGTATCAGAAATCGAAGTCGTTAAACTAAGTTTACGGAACTCAATCAGTCAGTGGAAAACAGAATTACTGTAATTTACCAAACCCCACAGGTTGAGGTCCTCATCATCGACCTAGAGAAGGCCAATGGAACAGCTCGGGAGCTGCAGAAGAGGACTGAGCAGCTGGAACGTGTCAACATCGAGATCAAGTCGCGCCTGGAGGAGACCGTACAGCTGTACGAACAGACCCAGCGTGACCTGCGCGTCAAGATCACTGAGATCCAGCGCATCTCCCACGAACTCGACAAGACCCGTGAGCAGAAGGATGCCCTTGGCCGCGAGAACAAGAAGCTGGGTGGTAAGTCTTTTATTTAACTACAGTATTTTCTATCAAAGCAAAATTCTTCACCTTCAAATCCACTTTCACTGATTACATGATTTGTTTTTATTCTTGGCGTTGTCAAAATTTGTGAATGGTTTGTTTGTATAAAATTGTTCATTAAAGATTCAATTATTGTTAATGAGACCGTTAGTAATCGATCCATGTTTCCTTTTGCTTATCAATCTGCCTAGCCTTTTCCCAACTATGTTGGGGTCGGCTTCCAGTCTAACCAGATGCAGCTGAATACCAGTATTTTACACAGAGTGACCGCCTATCTGACCTCCACAACTCAGTAACTGGGTAATACGATACCCCTTGGTAAGACTGGTTGTCAAACTTTCGGGCTTCTGACGATCTGTAACGACTGTCAAAGATCCACGAATTATGTCGGGACCAACGGGTTAACGTACTTTCTGAGACACGGAGGAGTCTCGGTATGTTAAGAGGGTCACTCAGCCACGGGCCAACCCCGGCAAGCGTAGCTTAACCTGTTGGATCGACCCGTGCTTTTGTTATTACTTAACCACGAGCTTCTCAACATAGATCTAAATAATTAACTAAAACTTTTTAGCCACTATTGAACAGACACATTTTTTTCTGGCAATATGTTGTCACTGTAATTCTTTCTCTTTAACTTCGCGTTGTATATCTCTTTTAGTTCTCTTTCCTCTTCTTCTCTAGTAAATAAGAGACAAAGAAAGAGTCCAAAATAAACTGGTTAAGTACCATCTAACCAATGTATCCTCAACAGATGACCTGCACGACGCACGCGCCAATCTCACGGAGTTGACCCGCCGTTATCACGAGCTCGAGATCGAGCTGCGCCGTCTTGAGAACGAGCGAGAGGAACTCACTGCCGCCTACAAGGAGGCTGAGGCCGTAAGTAGCTTTTAACCTTTTTACTGAATTCTAGCACTCGTACTTGGTACGGTCCTATCACAGTTATTTTAACTCTGACAGCAAATCCATGCAGCAGACCACCAGTAAAAATAAAATGATGCAGTATCAGAGGTAAAATAACTACTGTAAGAAGGACTGTACTAAAAAAAATTATTAACAGGCAGTGACAGCGCTGTAGTCATGTGAACAGCAGTGCCGTTTCCGTGACGAGCTTATTTAAATCGTTCATACTAATTCCATGAGTTTCCTTGATTCAGTTTTACTACTGACATGCGGTTGACATGTCAGGCCAAATGCACCTGTATTTTTAGGTGCAAAATTGTATGCACAAATTTTTTAGTTCGTTCGTAGCTGTACGAAATCTCCATCACAAAATGCGAAAATACTGGTCAAATAAAAATTGCAAAACGTAACCAAGGAGTGATTCGAAGAAGGAACTAGGCTGCTTAAATATGAATGTGTTTATGTTTGTTGTTTATGAAAAATGTGGTGTTGTAGGTGACCATAGCCCAGGAATATAAGATTGATGCTTAATTGAAAGTTACAATATTTATTATTTTAAAGTGTATTGCAGATTACCCAAGTAGTTGAACCGTAACCGAGATCAGGTCAGTGAGTAACATCGATATCCTAAACAGAGAACGTATGTGACGATAATAGGCTTATTAAGTTTCCGGTATCAAACAAACCTCACCCACAAGCATACTTTGCCTTTTCGGAGGTTATTTACACTGTCTTTTTGATACGAAATAGTAACCCTTTGCTTGACAGAACCGTAGTATTACAAAGTAAAAAAAAAACTATTTTATAAAGTTGATGATCATAATCGTAAAGCTTGGAGTAAATTATTACTCTGCCACGAACCAAGATGACAGACAGTCCACAAGGTTCAAATGTTCAATCTTTAGCAAGATGGTCCCTAGTAGGGTGTATGAATATTAATAGAAAACTGAAACTGTTGAATCAACGTGTAACTGCTAAATTCAATTTTGGAAACCTAACTAAGATTTTGCAGAATTACATAAACATAACGGAACCAAAAGAACAATATCTTTCAACAGATATATCAGATTTCCTCGAACCAAACTCATATAAAAATAACCACATAACCAAGCAACTGAACGGCTCATTTGACAACAGTAGTAATTAATAGGTCATTCTTGTACAGATTGTTAGTAACGCTTTGGCAAGCAATCAGCTATTAAATACGATACCAAGAGACTTGCCAGGGTTCCGTAACAGCTAAAAATAGTACACGTATATTTAGCAGCGGGGACAATAGTCTATTTACACGATAAAACTAAAGTTATTCACTGAAATTGGCAAGATTTACGAGGTGTTAATGACCGCCTGAGAATGACAGGGATTCTTTTAAACGGGGTCAATAATTCGCGATGCAATAAAACACGTTAGTAAAATCGCTAATACATACATTCGCATACAGAAAGACATTCGCGTTATTTTTAGAGACAATGAAATGTTAGTTAAGGAGTACGTAGATGAAAAGTACTCCGATGTTACCGGTCCAATCATACCTACATGTTTTTATAACTAGTGTAGCAGCGAAATCTATTTTTAACAAACGTAATGCGTAGGTGTATGTATTAATACCTTAACTTCTGGCAGTACCCAGAATATAATTACCTTCTTCCTGGAATATTTGGTATGATTGACGGCGTCATTAGACTTGTTTATTTGGTCAAAACAGATCCTTCAGTTTATGTGGTATATTTTCGTTTGATCATGGTGTGTTTGATGTACCAGGGACGCAAAGCTGAGGAGCAGCGTGCCATGAGACTGGCCTCTGAACTGGGCCAGTTCCGCCACGAAGCCGAGCGCCGCCTCCAGGAGAAGGAAGAGGAAATCGAATCCATCCGGTAAGTCCTTAAACAAACAAGAAAATATAACTAAAGGTTTTACAGACCAATAAAATAATACAGTTTCTGTGAATTGACGAAATTGTAGGGCTCAATTTGGATCTGGATAGACTACACGTTTTTCACAATAAATTGGATTTAAAACATAAAAAACTGGGACACTGTTTTTCGCTACTAGAAAAGATTATAGATCACTTCAACATGGTCTATCATGTCTTCAACATGGTCTATCATGAGATTTGAATGTTAGACTCAATGTAATATAATCAACATTTAAGACACTTACCTATAGAAGGATTTGTTGCAATGTTTACACCGATGATGTCCACGTATGACTGAGGCATCATCACACACCTCACTCGACGATCGCCAACTCGGAACTACAAGCTTACGATATCTTTCAACGATTATGCCCCACCACTTCCCCGCGCTGACTGATGGGTTTCATCACTGTCATCCAAACACGCAATCAACAAATCACAACCATGACACAATTATAACGTGGATCGACGCCAATCGAAGTTTGATAGAGAGCTTCTACAACCAATAATTTACAGAAATTATATTCTATCAAATATTATTACAATTTACGGTCGAAACCATTCAGAACTAATGCAATCTAAATGTATGAAACGATTTCCGACACTGTCCATTCGAACCAAATGCAGTTATGCATTAAGTAAATATATTTCGAATAATTGGCACGAATTTCGTTTATATATAACCACGCGTCTGATTGGTGCTTATTAACGGTGATCACATACGAGTTTTGGCAATAAGTACTACTGAAAATGTACAAAAGACGATGTTCATTTTCTCGCGCCCCCAATTACGCAACCTCGGCCCCGAACGGCGCACATCGGGGTGACCGCGTCTCAATCGTAGCGAATCTTCGCAACTCGTATATCTTTCATCATGCCGCCGGTTAAAGTGCCTAACTACAATAAGTGGAACAGACCACCCACCGCAATATACGAAGATAATTATGGCTACGGGATAAATTTTTACCAGCCGATGATCGACTACATCAGTGCTAAAGACCAGGGTGTTGCCACCCGGCCTCCGCATCTGCCATGGAACAATGAACGAGGTTTGGAGAAATACAGGTTTGATAAGCCGATACGAACCTACTCTGAAGAGGACTTGACGAGACTTTCGCATGAGGCCGCAGATCAAGCCAAGCGGGATCTCAGCACTTTCAGTATTGCTAGACGATCCCCTTTCTCAGTGATCGCTACTGCCGATGCAGCAAATATAGTAAAACATGTTGGAACCGAAAGTTTAACTTCCAAAACAAGGAAGAAGAAAGAGGAGAGGGACAAGTATAAGATCGAAAGGCAAAAAAAGAGAATAAACGAAATAAATAAGGAGCTGGATTTATACGAGAAGGAAGTGAATGTAGGTGCCGAACTTAGAGGAAAAGCCAAAATGTATAGAGGTAAATCGGCTAAAGCAATCGCTCAGACTCTTTTAGAGGAGAGTAGACGAAATGTTGCCGAAGATAGACCAACTAGAACGCAATATCAAAGTAGAAGAATTGTTGCTGAAGACAGACCTACTAGGATTGAGTATCGTGGCAAAAGAAGCGTTATTGACAAAAACTTGTCCCAGATAACCCAGAACGTTTTATCAAAGGCAGTGGCAGCATCAAGCATTTCGGGTGCAGCGGCCAATCACATATCAGAAAAGATGACTGAAACTATACATAAAGCTATACGAGAAACGTCACCATCCACGTGTGTCGTAAGGGTTAAGGAAATGCCGGCCGAGGTACTCCGCGTAGATGACTCATATTTGCAACCTTTGAACGAACTCAAAAAAACGATTAAACATTTTGATGAACTGAGTTCATACTTAATGATCGACTCGAGGTGACGTGGCTTTTGAATAAGTAGTGATTATTGGTGTGATAATTTTTAAAGTGAATTCAGTGTTTGAATTTGTATTGTATTGTCAACAGCAAGCAGACCAGCATCGAGATCGAGCAGCTGAACGCTCGTGTGGTGGAGGCTGAGACCAAGTTGAAGTCTGAGGTCACCCGCATCAAGAAGAAGTTGCAGATCCATATCACCGAGCTCGAGCTTTCTCTTGATGTCGCCAACAAGACCAACATCGATCTGCAGAAGGTCGTCAAGAAGCAGTCTCTGCAGGTACGAGCCCTTCAATATTTTAGTAACATACCAGTCCAGACTTAGTAGCAACAGTAACATGGGATAAGGGTAGTAAGATGATGATGATGAGACAACGCTTAGTAACCTATGGTTTTTTTTATTTCTATGTAGAAGATATAAAAATCCATAGCAAGTTAGAAATACCTAGTGCATTGGTAAGGTTTCTTGGTGAAACCACGTCGTAAGTTACCGCCTGACCCAATTTCTATGTTTCCGTCAATCACATGACTTGTTCTTATTTCCAGCTCACTGAGATCCAGACCCACTACGACGAGGTCCAGAGGCAGCTCCAGGTGACGCTCGACCAGTACGGCGTCGCCCAGCGCAGGATACAGTCCCTCACCGGCGAGGTCGAGGAGATCCGTGGCAACTACGAGCAGGTCAGTACACACACCAGGAAAAACAAAACACTATCAATGACCTCCGTTCTAAATTTGAATAGGTTCTGCTCGAAATTGAAAAGTGAACGTAGCAATATATTTTGATACATTGGAAGCCAAACTTTAAATCAAAACAAATGAATCATGCTATACAGTTGCTCTACGCATGAGTGTAACTTCGGGACAGTTATTGTTGACGTCAAGCGATAAGTAGCTGCACCTGTTGCTGTAGATTGCCGAGAATCTGCGTGATGATGTTTTGCAACATTGTAAACTTTGGTTACTGCGCATTATGTCATCAAAAATGAACAAATGCCAATATTGATTCATCTATTGGCACAATCCTTCCAACTTTACAGACAGCCAACAGTTTCTTATAAACACTTTGTGATTCACTCAGGCCCTTCGCGCCAAGCGCACCGTCGAGCAGTCGTATGAGGAGGCGGTAACCCGCATCAATGAGCTGACCGTGATCAACGTCAACCTGTCCAGCAGCAAGGCTAAGATTGAGCAGGAGCTTGGAGCCGTCGCCGCTGACTATGACGAGATCACTAAGGAACTGCGCATCGCTGACGAGAGATTCCAGCGCGTCCAGGTTGGTATTGATAAATCTCCTTATGATCTCTAAGGAGGCATTTAAAAAGCAAATGATGAAGCTAAAATTTTAGCCCTAATAGTTGAGGAGCAATTTCCCTATTTTTGAAAACGTTCGCACTGTAATCCTAATGTCAATCTGCCAAAAATACCTATTTTAAAATATTTAAAAAAAAACATTGGTTGTCGCTGCGATGAGATTACGTCTAGATTTGATTGACTGCACGTTTTTAATTACGGGGATTGGCCTTCTGGTGAGCTATGACTGAGGCTGCGAGTTCATTTGTAATTTTTTACTTGGATTCGAATCATTTCAATTATCATAATTATAACAGTATCTTACTAACGCATCTGAATACACCACCAGGTTTATTTGTTTAAACATTTTAGTAACATACCAAATTTTTCGAAGATATACCAAAAAAAATTAAATTATAAAAGATATATACTAAAATAGAACAAACGGTATGAGAAACCTATCTCATTCTACCAACTAACAATTTAAGGAAAAATAATTAAATTTCTTGCTCAAATTTTCAGACTGAACTGAAACACACCGTTGAGCACTTGCACGAAGAGCAGGAAAGGATCGTCAAGATCGAAGCTGTCAAGAAGTCTCTCGAGATCGAAGTCAAGGTACGTCTCCCAAAATACGTGTTTATTTTTACCACCTTAACAATGGACAATAATACCTCAAAGTTGAAAATCTTCATTGCTTTAACTTTAACACAATACTTGGAAAAATCTCAAATATCTCAAATATTCACTTGAAGCTTATAGTTATGATAATCTTATTTAATTAATTAATTTCATTTTTCTTTCCAGAACATCTCTGTCCGCCTGGAAGAGGTCGAGGCCAACGCCATCGTCGGTGGAAAGCGCATCATCAGCAAACTTGAGGCCCGCATCAAGGACATGGAACTGGAAATGGATGAAGAGAAGAGGAGGCACGCTGAGACCATCAAGATCCTCCGCAAGAAGGAGCGTACCCTCAAGGAGGTCATGATCCAGTGCGAGGAGGACCAGAAGAACATCGTCCTGCTCCAGGACTCACTCGAAAAGACCTCCCAGAAGGTCAACATCTACAAGAGGCAACTGACGGAACAGGTACGATTATTTCCATTAAAATGTTTTCCTTAAAGTAATGACTACTTCTCTTGGTTATGACTCCCTTAAACATTAAGGGCATTGATCAGTAACCGCTTTGAAGTCAATTGACTATCGCTGTTGTCCCAGAGAAGCAATGATTAATAACTAAATACCTTTACGATGCTGGCGATGCAAGAATCCTGTACGATTATTTTGGTTCCCCATTTCTAATATGTTATAATCGACACCAACGCAACGTATACGTATGATAGAACGAATGATCAGAACATAAATAAAAAATTAACCTTACTTCTGCCCACAGGAGGGTATGTCCCAGCAGAACGTGACACGGGTGCGACGATTCCAACGCGAGCTGGAAGCCGCCGAGGACCGCGCCGACTGCGCCGAGAGCAATCTATCCCTGATCCGCGCCAAGCACCGCACCTTCGTCACCACCTCCACCGTGCCCGGCTCCCAGGTCTACCTGGTGCAGGAGTCCCGTGCCATCAGCTCAGAGCGTATGTGAGCGCCCTACCCATAGCCCCACCACAACAGCATTTCTCTCCATCAGTCGATATCGGGGCGCAATTCCGGTCGGGTATAATAAGCCTAGTCGTTCGTTAAGTGATGTTCAAGCGGTAGAGGGCGCCAGCGGGCGCGGCGTGGCCCATGCTCGCCGGCGTCCTCTGCGCAGCTGGCGGTGAGTCGGGACGGGCGCTCGGCGCTACGGCTCGCCCTAACGTTGCCGTGTCTCCGCACTACTCCGGCCAAACGCCGACCGTTCGTCCCTACGGACGTTTTTAATGTAACGCTAATTCAACCAAATAAAGGAACCAAAAACTTTAAGCTTTTTTTTTCAATATTTTTCTAATATAAGGTCACCGGCGCTATAGAATACAATGTCGTTATGTACCGTAATTTAGGTGCAGTAGTTTAAAATAAAAGAATTATTTTATATTATTATTTATTAATGGTGCAATGCATATTGTACGTTTGTAACTGTAACTTTTATTAATTAAAAATAAATGCTATTTATGTTAAAGAAACAAAAAAAGCAATAAAACTTCAAAAGTAAAATGGGTTTTTATTTCGGCCATTTCGATCACAAATTAAGTATATATATAAAAACCATGACAAATACACTGGATTATGTAGATAACATTTTCTTAACCTGGCAGCTGCAGCAGTTTATTTAGTTATTGGATCTCCAACTGAGACTACACAACTACATATAAGTTTACAAGAATCAGAACAAATATAAGTATGCGATTCCTATTATAGCAGACAACATCGTTCACGTATAACCTAGGTACAGTCGCGACCATAAATACCTTACGCAAGATTCAAAACCGATTTTCTCCTAAAGTACTTATTTATTTTATGGAGTTACGATTATAGTAGTATCGAACCATACTTTTACAAAAATTTTCTTTCTTGAAGTTGCAATTTTTATTTCACGGGAACACTCTTTTAAAACTGTAAGGTGTTTATGCTCGTGTCTATAAAATAAGTTTAACAAGGACGAAAATATTCAAAATAACTACATTACCTACACAAAAATCATACAAAGGAAAACGAAATGAAATGCAAAATAGTAAGGGTACAAAATAATATAAATAAATAATAACCATAAGAGACAATAGAAAAGAATAACAAAATCTATTGATTGTAAGTGTTTTTTAAATTTTGACATTCTGCATGTCGTAATATCCTATTAATTATCTACGCTTTGATACTTCGTTAAAATACTACCTTCAGAGCCTCGCCAAAACGGTGAAATGACCGAGATTTATTTTGGATCCCGACACACAGAAAAGGGTATAGTTACATTTTCGCGGCAAATGAAATAGTTCACATTTCTGCAGCTTTCCAAGAAGCTTGCTACAGTCAACTAATATTGAACCATTTGTGAAGAAATGTAGGCATGCTGGGCATTAGCTACTGCAACTACTACTACTGAGCATGAGGTCCTGAGTTCAATTCCTGGGTCGGGCAAAGTGTTATTGTATTTCCATCTGGTTAATAGCAATAGGCTCGCCATCTATTACATGGGACCTAAATATGCCACCTCTGTCTAACTCTTCGCGGAATACAGGCTTGATATTATGTTATGGTCTTCATCCATCTTGGAAATTATCAATCTTAAAAACCTATGGCGCACAGACTTGGTCTTTCGACTAACATCCAGAAGGTCTGCCACGAGCAGTGGAGCGCAGTATACTAGGCGTTAAATTATCGTATCGTGTTCGTAACACAATACTGCACTCCAAAACAAAGATAGCTGACGTGGCTCAAAAGGCTGCCCAACTTAAATGGGACTGGGCAGGACACGTCTGCCGCATGCCAGACAAACTGTGGGCCCAAATAGCACAGAACTGGTGGCCTGAGACAGTGAGAGGAGATGGCGGGACGAGCTGGATAGGTTCCATCAAAACTGGAAAGAGGACGCGCGGGCTCGTGAAAGATGGAAGGAGTGGAGGGAGGCCTTTGCCGAGGAGTGGGACAGCGTAGGCTAGGAAAAAAAAGATATATGAAGTGCTCATTTACTACAGTGTACTGAGAGAGCAATATTTTTCAGAAATATTTTTAATATCAGTCTATGCTGCAATCATCAGTATGTTTGGTAAGCATGGGTTTTGTATGTAGGCAAAGACATTTAAATAAATAGTATTTTAAATCTAACCTATCTTTAACTTAAAACAATAGGTAAGTGAAATCTTTACGGAGTCTTGATAGCAATAATGAGGAAAATGTCAAAGGCCTATCATAATCAAACAACCTGACACTAACCTGCAAATTGCAAAAAAAACGAAAGAAAATTTGAATTTCGCGGGCTTCCTTAGCTCATCACCCAAGCAAATGAAAAAAATAAACTCACGAATTCTGCCCATGGCGGAAGCCAGTAACTAGGGAATTACACCTGCTCCGAACCTTACATAGTTCTATTACTTGCTTTACTTCCATACATCTGAGGCCCTAGACAAAGTGACATTCTATCAGCGTTATCGATGATGGAAAACGCAAAAATGTATAGGACTGACTTATGCTATCGAAAAGCTTATGTCAATCCTACAACGACTTTCAACAGGATTGACATAAGTTTTTCGATAGCTTATATCAGTCCTATACATTTTTACCTTTTCCATCATCGTTATCGCTGATAGAATGTCACTTTGTCTAGGGCCTCTGGTCATACACTTAAGTAGATGTATTATGCAAAATAAACCCAAGTCTACAGTATGTTTCCAAAGATGCCACAAACACCAACGGGTAAATCTTATCAAGGTGGAAAGCTTTAACTGTAATTTACATTTTCACTGATTGGAAAGTAGACGTAAATCACTGGATAAGGTGAATCAAGCTAGCGGAATGTTTGACCACGTTAATTACTCTGATAGGGCATTTCTCTCACTTTGTAGGAATATGTGTGTTTTTGATCATTATGGTATTACATGGAAATGCCAGACTATTAACGACGTAGCTCACAGAATAAACAAGCTGTAATGGCAATAGATCGGCCATATTAGCCGTGGAACTGATAACAGTTGGGGTAGACGTGTTCTTGAGTGTAGACTGCTAATCGGCAAATGTTAGGTCGGTCAAGCTAGGTCGAGCCACTATCTTCGCAGGGTGTTTGGTAACAGCTGGATGAGAGTTGCCGAGAATCTAGATGAATGGCGTGCGTTTGGTGAGGTTGTGGCGGCATCTACATCGCCACATGCGAACTACGCATCAAAAGACCTGACGTCACACAAAAATCCAGACGTCACACAAAAATACTGACGTCACACAAAATCCTGCATCGCGCAATGAGAGATTATAGTACATATATACAAGAACTCAACATCAATCGTTGGGCAGTTGCCCGCCAGACACAACACCCGTCTGGTCGGAGGATCCTCCCTTTTCAATAGAAGATGAGTGAACTTTACACCCTGTTCCTCATACCTCTAAAAAGTCTATGTTTAGCAGTGAACTGCTGTAAGGCTGATGATGAAGACGACCACCAGATGGGGGTCTCGAATTGCAGCTGCGTTGCCGACCCAGAGAGAGACAAAGTACAACTGTCTCTTGAAACAAAAGAAAGAAAGAAAGAAAAAATATTTATTGGGACTCTCACAAGAAATCACAAATTAAACTAAAACATACAAAACAAAGTAAGATCAAAATAAAAACAGAAAGTCCTGTACATTAATCATCAAAGCAAATGCTAATACTGGCTAAACAGCTGAAATCCATTGCATTGTTGTAAGCCATTTGGCATCCTAGTAGCTAACACTGTGCCGATGAAAACATATTCCTTAAAAAAATCTTAAACTGCAGAATACTGAGGAACAATTTACACACTGCGATTTTCAAGCGTCTACTTGCAGATTTTATACATTCTCCTAAAAACTTCAATACCCTCTTTAAATGTGCAAAAATTAATCAATTGTTACTTTCTAATAATGGCAATATTGTCTCTAAATGATTACTATAAAAACCAAGAAATGCCCTCTGTTCCTCCCTTTTTTTGTGCTTGCTGTGCTAGGAGACAGACATAGAACCTTCCCTGTGAAACGTCACTAAAATATAGTGAATATTATTTAAAATTAAAAGTACTGCTTCTTAATTTCACGCCCTAAACCTGATTTCCTAAAGGTAGTTTTGAAAATGTATCATCGCGGTCTTTATTTTTTATACAGATACCTAAGTATTTGTGCTGATTTTTTAGTTTCTAGGAATATGAATTTTCATACTGATTTGATTTTTGAAAAAACGTTTAGCTTTTTAACATTTTCATTTATATTTTATAAACTTGATTAACCCTTTTTAATCCAATTAAGGGTTCAATTTAGAAAAATCCAAAATCACGTAATTCTTATTCGTGTATGAAGATTATTAATTTAGGTTTAAAATTCATCAGACCGCGCTAAGATTCAACCATACAATCTATTGGGGGTAGTTCTGAAAAACGAATAATGAAAAACTTTATTATCTACTTAGGTACGCATTCATGGCAAGTTTCAAGTTTATAAAGTACGCATACATGCCAGGTTTCAAGTTTATAAATCCATGGAATAAGATGTTTCATATAAACGAATCCCTTTTAAGGATAGATTTACGCAAAATCCTTTCTTAATACATACCTTCGTTTTCATTTTAAATTATAACTGCTTTCCAGAATTCAAGTTTCTATGTCTAGTGGTTTGGGCTGTTCGAGAGTCTTATTGGCATCTCATCTGAAAATCTCCCAACATCACCTACCTACATTGTAAGACCTTCGCACTTTTTGACTCGATACGGCTGAAATGTGCGATTAACTTAAAAATCTCGTAATCGTATCGTCCGCGTCCCCGTCCCGCACGGTGTGAGTCAGTGCGCGTTGCGGCAGCGAGTCACCAGACGCCGCCCGCCCAGTCGTCGACCGCCCGCCCAGCAGCGCACGCGCAACTCCACGCCACAACACTACAGGTCAGAACCAACTGCATTTTTAACTAAAATACACCCATTTATATAAAACCAACCAAGCCAAACTGCACCGAAGCATTCGTCGCACTATCCGCGTTCATTCAACATAAATTTTATTTTAGTAACGAAGTATATTAGTTGCATGTCGTCCGGGCTGAATGTGTAATTAACCAAAACGGCATTTTGTATAAGCATTGCAACACTTTTTAGATAAACACGCGTCGCACAAGAATAACTTGACGTTACAATTTATGCTGATGAAGTGATCCGGTATTGTTTGATAGATGAGAACTGTCACGTGGTAGGATGGTACTCGGATTTCGGTGTTCGGTACTATTTTATTGTTGTAGGTGTTTTTTATTGTTTTTTTATATACATAGTTGCCGTATATACGTTGTATTTACATATTATGCGTATATAGTCTTTTGGTCTTTATAATTACTCATAAGAGATACAGTTTTCTGTTAGTTCAAACTAAACTCAAACTCAAAAGCATTTATTTCAATTAAACCATTTACAGGCACTTTTGAATCAAAGAGTCGGTCAGTTAGTCAAAAAGTTGAAGCTAGTTGCCCATTCAAATTTGTAGATCTCTATGGAGAAGAACGGGCAAGAAAATCCAAGGACACTCTTTTAAAAATGTATATAGATATTACAAAATCCTGGGTACAGTATTCTTGGTGTTTTGAAAGTTAATGCTTGTAAGTTTCAGAAAAACTATATTCATTTTACATAATTAATTGAACCCGGTAAACAAAGACGGATCCAAGATTTATTTCTGGGAGCTAGACAGGACATAGGCCAGACAGATAAGAAGTGTCTCTCATATCTTGGATTGCAAAATGCAGTTTTTTTTTTTAATTACGTGGTCAATGTCTTTGTAGTTGTGCATTCAAGCCAGTCCATTAGAATAATTCGATTTTAATTTAATTAATTTGGGGGGCGGCGAATGCCCCTTTGTCCCCCCCTGGACCCGACCTTGCCGGTAACGATAGCCACGTGTTGCTAATTCGTCTATATTCTATCATAAGTCAAGTACATACCTACGATAAATTTATTTTCAAAAGAATACAACATCTCTTCAAAACAATAAAATTCAAAAAAATTGTTCAGTTTTCCTCAGCTGTTTTCAGTAGTAGGTACCTATACAAGATATAATGAAAAAATGCATTCAAAAATTTTTCATTTTGAGCATAATTATCATAGAGATGTTAAAATCAAAGTAGTTCCAACAGAAAATCCTAAATTATAATTATTACCTACCTATTTATAATCTCAACAAATATTATAAATGCGAAACTAAGTTTGTTTGTTTGTTTGCTACGCTTTCACACTAAAACGGCTGAACGGATTTGGATGAAATTTGGCACATGGGTAGACCATGACCTGGAAAAGCACAACAGGAAAGGTCCAGGGAAAGTCCTAACTTTTTATCCCGATATTCCCACGGGATCGAGACGTATGCGAGTGAAACCGCGACGCCAGCTAGTTGTATAATAAATACAATTTGAAAGAAGCTGCTTTGGAAGAAGCATAAATATTTGCTACATACATAGTTTCAAAATACCGGTTGATTAATAAATAAATTAAACCAAATCTGACCCTTTATCATTACGATTAAAATATAAGTCGTTTAAATCATTAATGTTCCACTAATATTTACTTTTCTATAAAAAATACACCTTTAGTTGCTTTGGAAACATGAATTCATGATTGATGATAAAGACATCTGGCAAAACCATTTATTTTCATTTGAGCATAACATAAAGATGTCAAAATCAAAATAGTTCCAACAGTAAATCCTAAATTACATATTATTATATATAATCCTAACAAATATTATAAATGGTTTTATAATCTTATAAAATCATTTTTTCACTGACTGACAACGCACACCCTTAACTGCTAATTAAGTAAGCAAGCTTATCATTTTGCACAAGATTTCCATAAACAAGGTGTAAGGGACAGCCCTCCGCAGACTGATGGGATAAATTCAGCATATCATACTAAGACGACCGGTACTTGAAATTATTTCAGGAACGTTATGGGAATCCAATAAACCTCATTTTTATTAAAACCTCACGCGCAATGTATCGTTACCGTGGCAAAACCCGCGTAGTCGCACTCCCCGTGTCGGTGGAGGCGCGCTCGAGTATTTTAACATCCATTGCTGTTTTTTTTATTTTAGCTGTTTTATTTACATAAATGGAGTGCTGCGTACAGAGAATTTAATTTTACATTGAAATAAAGAAAAAGTAACTGAAAAAACGATTAAAAAAATGAAAACTTTCCTGAGAAAATGTCCGGTGGCATATGATTCAAAATAAGGAGCTGAATGCCCCCTGTTAATTTGTGGAGGGCTGTCCCTTACACTCTGTATAACGAAAGTGACAACTAAGAAAAGATTTTTGGAAATTCATTCTAGTGATGCGGACAAGTTCTTCGACGACTTAGTGTCCTTTCGTTTTTTTATATAGTTAGTTAGTAGTTTCACCCTGCGGTTTCACCCGCATAAGTCTCGATCTCGTGGGAATATCAGAATTAAAGGTATCATATGTCCTTCTCCAGGTCATGGTTTACCCATGTGCTAAACATCCAAATCCGTTCAGCCGTTTTAGCGAGCAAGCGTTACAAACGAACAAACTGTGTTTTGTATACTGTTCCAGTTATTGAAGTATTAAAAGCTTTCTGATCATATTCTAGCGATATAATGCGATACGAGCTGTCAAATGTCGTCATTTGAGTGCATTGTAGTGATTAATAGTCTGACACTTCGATAATATAACAGCATACTAGTGCTTTTGAGATGATACGTATCTTATCCGGCATGATGGGCCTTTTTAAACTGAAATGGGTTTTGGAGACTGTGACTGTATGAGAAACTAGTGCAGGAAACTCTCAATACTTTGGCAAGTGATTTTAGCCTATTGCAGATTATTATATGCTAGTGCTGTGTAATAAATCAATATCAGTAACTAATATTATGAGTAGCAGTGAAATTCTAAAATACCTACTGATTGGAATGATGAAACACATAGTAACTAAGAATATTTACACAACAATATTATTATGAAAACTTGTATTAATGAAATAGAAGTAAATCTAATTGCAATATTTCTTGTAACAACAACTTGATTTACTTTAAATGGTTTATTTATAAACGTTGCTTAAAGTTAAGAGACGTTTAAACGTCAATACTTACCTTCGTTTATTAAAATAGACCCCTAAATGATAGGTAAATGGATACCAATATCAAAACTGATAGTAGAAGCTTCAGACAAGGTAGTTATGCATAAAAAAATCACACAGATCATAGTGCTAAAGAACTTTGTTGAACTATTTTTAGTCAATATAGTTGAAAATAGTTCGTTGTGTTTATACTCTAAATACTGACTAGCTACAAGATAGATAAAGCATATGTGCATTATTTATAACCAGGTAGTCTGATTGATTCTATTTAGGAATGGATCGTGAACTCAACTTCTTGCCAGTAGACGAACTATGACAACGCCAGCAGGTTTTTATACTTATAAATAAACATAGTGGTTGCAACACTACGGCACAGTAATAGGCATATTATGGTTTCAGCGCAACTATGTAACTTGTATTTACAATCTTTATATCATTGTGTGAGGAACTCGTGGCTACGTAATAACAGCCGCACGGGTCAATCCATCAGGTTAAGCTACGCTTGCCAGGGTTGGTCCGTGGATGGGTGACCATCTTTACATACCGAGACTCCTCCGTGCCCCGGAAAGCACGTTAAGCCGTTCCCCGGTCACCGCCGGCCGCCGGTCGTTCGCCGGTCCTGGCTGTCATTTGTGGATCTTTGAACAGTCGTTACGGGTCGTCAGAAGCCCGAAAGTCTGACAACCAATCTTACCAAGGGGTATCGTATTACCCAGTTACTGGATTGTGGAGGTCAGATAGGCAGTCGCTCCATGTAAAATACTAGTATTCAGCTGCATCCGGTTAGACTGGAAGCCGACCCCAACATAGTTGGGAAAAGGCTAGGCAGATGATATCATTGTGTGTTCTTATATTCCAAATGTCCTTTCATTCTTTGGTATTGTTCGTCGTTGAGCTCCTTAAGTTCTTAGTTGAACTCCACTGTTACTGACAAATGCTTGCACTGACTGCATGGACAGGTCCACTCAAATCTGTGTGGTTCTTTCTTCAAAAGACCGTTTCAGACACTAATCTACATGATCCTAGTATGGCCTGACCAAGATTGTCTAGACTTTAAAAGAGACTGCGACCTCTGAGTTTATTTCGGCTTTTCTTCTCAGACGTCGGCGACCTCATCTAGCTTTTTTTTTAATATGATTTGTATAATTGATTCCGATATGCTATTGACAGACTAAACAATTTCATTTTATTTCATTTCTTCATAATTGAATAGACTTCATGAATTGCAATACATCCAAAAGACGAATTGGCTTTGTTGAAACAAATATTATTGTTACATTGCGGATAAAACCTGGATGAGGCTGGCACAGGAGCCAGCACCGACATAGTTGGGAAAAGACTAGGTAAATGGTCATAATGAAGTCATCACGTTCCGTAAATAACGACCGTATTTTTTTTGTTTCCTAGCCTACGCTGTCCCACTCCGGGGCAAAGGCCTCCCTCTTCTCCTCCTGATTTAGCTATTTGCACCTTTAACAGGGTGACTGGTAATTAGTGACCGATACATAAACACGTGACTTTACTCATCATTATGAACATCTTTAAACATGGGACCAAACCAGAAATCGCGAAAAAAAAAACAGCTGTTCCTTACATTTTGAGATACGCGAACATAAATAATGTAGGGAACAGTAGTTTTTTATTCGACAACTTTTTCCCGTCCCCAGGTTTGTTATCATAATTCAACTGAGCAAAGTTACGGACAATTAGCCCCAAAATAATGTTATCATAACACAAGCCTGATTCATTACTCAACACCGTCAATTTTAAGGTTAATAAACAAAATATGATCGTCCGGTTCCTCTCACAATTTTTTTCGTACATTGTTACATTAAAACATTGCCTCCGATCTGTGTCAAGTTCGTGTACATTAATTTATTATTATATTATGACTGGTACATACCCACGGGTTCCTGTTTTTTGCAACGACCCGTAGAATTTACGAGCCGTATCTCTCGTTGGATCTTGAGCTTATTGCTGTTCTTACTCAATTAATTCCGACGATAATTATGAATTATTTATACCTACTTCTTAGTTTAAACAATTATTATGGTATGTTATGTTTATTATGTAGCTTCTTGTGAAAGATTCTTCGTATACTTAATGTAAAAAGTTAATAAAGTTCTTTCAGTGGCTGCCACGTTGGTCTTGTGGTCGCAAGCGCTACAGCTGAGCATGACGTCCTGGGTTCGATTCCCAGGTCGGTCAAAGTGATATCGGGTTTTCGTTTTTGCATTTGAAATTTTAACCAACGAAAAAAAAGGAGGAGGTTCTCAAGTAGACGCGTATATATTTATAAGTTGGCCTTCCGATCTTTATGATAGTACAATGCAAGTGAAACTGAACGGAAGGCCTAGACAAGTGACAATCGCTCCCAAAGCGTTTCGTATTTCTACAACGTCTTTCAACAGGATTGACATAAGGTTTTCGATAGCTTATGTCAGTCCTATACATTTTTGCCTTTTCCATCATCGTTATCGCTGATAGAATGTCACTTTGTCTAGGGCTTCTGGACAGCTAGTAACTAAATATTTAGTTCGGGCTTGTAGTGCACCTAATATTGTTCTAGTATAATATTGTTGGAGCGATTGACCGACCGACTGAACCCTGTTGCCAAGACATGTTTGTTTACTAAATAGGACACTCATTTTGGCATGTATTATGAATTTATGATCTAAATACACGCTGGGAAAAATAAAAGTATCTATGGTTTAGCTCTGCGAAAAAGCATAAATAATATTGCTCAAACCCAAGCCACGCCACCTTTGACTTTCGGATTCAAATGTGTTTTGTTAAATTATCACTTGCTTCAAGTGAAGTTCAAAAACGGTGAAGGAAAACATCGTGAGGAGACTGGTTGGCAATTTCAAACTTATACCTATTAACTGTTTACGTGCAGGTTTCCTCACGATTTATCATTATTATTTTCTCTTTACCCAAAGACGAACATACGGATCTTCATGAATATTTTACGGTTAGATATTTGGTGTTAACACGGTCCAAATGTATGTGTATAAGATATCATGTGACAAAGTTATCTGTCAGCAACACATTTCGACATCAAAACACAGTCAATATGATGCGAATTTAAAATATTCACCGCAGTTTTCCCCGAAGCAGATGAGTATGCAAAGGCGTATCTATTTAATACGGAGACGATGATACAACAATCAGTACCTATACCAAGTAAAGCGCCCGTCAGGGTTCGAACCTTTTTTTTTTGGTTGTGGGAAATCATCAAATGATTCGAACCTACATAACTCGTAAGTCGCGGCGTTACCACTGGGCCACCACTGCTCTGCCACAGTTATCCCATGCTTAACATCCCATGTAATAAGGGGGCGAGTTTATTGCCACTAACTAGGCACAAACTCAGACTCCGGACTTCTAACTGAAAATTCATAACCTCCTCCTTTTAGAAGTCGGTTAAAAAGTCTAGTTGAAAAGCCCAAGCTTTACTTCACATTTTTGACATTTTTAACAGATTGCGAATTGAATGTGAACGTTTTTGAAGTACGAGAATTAATTGGCCTTCTGCTTTGTTTATTAAAACACTCCGATAGACAAGCTACTCGTATTAAGCCTTATCTAATAGTATCTAGTAGAAAACGGTCCGTTTGATTGACAAACAAAACACGCGCGTAAAGTTTCAAGTGCACCTGCAGAGAAAGTCTCACTTTACCTCGCGTCATCCAAGCCTTTGAAGTATTTCCGCTAGGATTAATTAATTACTGCGCGATCACATAGTACAATCTCAGAACACATTATTGCTAACATTCAGTGTAAGTATCCACCTAATCATTATTGTCAGAGCCGTTCTTATTTACTCGTATCAGATTATAATATATATAAGGTCATGCCTTATGCCCTGGTACAAATATTAGACTGGTACTAAGATGCAGGATAACGAGGCTAAGTACCCAGGCTAACTGAAAACTGAAAGCATATCTTAGAACCACAGAAAATACAAAACATTCTAATGAATTAACCATTTTTCACTCATTTTAGCAGGGCACTGGTTTAAAATTCAGAAAATAAATGTGAACGACCAACAAACAAAATGATCATCCTTCATCCCCAATCCATCCATCATCACACAAATATGTTGGGATTCTTGGGATCGGCTTCCAGTCTAAACGGATTCAGCTGAATACCAGCATTTTACATTGAACGACTGCCTACCTGTCCTTTACAACCCAGTCACTGGGTAATACAATACCCCTTAGTAATTTAAGACTGGTTGTCAGACTTTCGGGCATCTGACGACCCGTAACGACTTTCACAAGATCCACGAAGGACAACCGGGACCAACGGCTTAACGTGCTTTCAAGTGAGCCACTGCAGGTATAATCTCATCAAAAATAAAAGGAATCACGCTGCGGACGACACCTCACCTGTTATCCACTGAGCCCTAAGTCCGGTCAGCCAAGCCGGCGCAATTCGTCTGCTCTCAACCTAACCAACTCTGATTCTCTGATGAGCAACGGGAACAACAAACACTTCGTTATAGCTTCCGACCACTGTTTTTCGACATTCACGTGGACGGGATCACGGGCACAGCTAGTCTCGGAATAAAATTGCAAACCATTAACAATTTTGAACCCTATCACAGTTAAACAAGATCCAGAATAACAAAATGGGGCAAGCAAAATAGTTCACGTTGACAGTGTTTTATTACAGAAATCTTTGCTTTTAATTACGTCGAGTAAAGCGGCTAATAACAGGAATAGTTTAAGCTGAGTCTAGTAAACGAAAGTACGTAATATATTTAGGATAATGCATGCGGCATGCGTAAGAGCATAGAACTTATCTACGTGCGAAGACAGAATGAGTTATAATGTTTACATTTTGAAATGTAAAATGTGCATACGGTGCATTCCCTTGTCGTTGTAAACTTATTCTAGTTGATCAATTGTCGCGTTTTCATATATTTTTTTGTTTTTCCTTCTGTGTTTTTCATATATTACGTTTAATGAATGAAAAAACAAATTCTTACGTTTTTTGTATCACATCTCAAAACAAACAAAAACAAACGACAACACACGCGCGTCCTTGCGTTGTATTCTGTGTTGACATATCTATTTTTATTATTAAAAACCTGTTTATAAGTGCAGTAGGTACCTAAAATTGTGGATATATGATATGCGTCGTTTACGCTGATGACTATCAATGGAGATTAATTGTCAACCTAAGAATTTTTCTTCAAATTTTAACCACAATTATGATTATTAGAGCTTTTCATTTACAATTGTAAGGCCATGCTTAGAAAACGTTGCATCTTTCATCGTTGTTTTCGGGTAGGTACAACGGAATATTTTGCGAATGTAAGCGTAAAACTAAATGAACAACAGAAGCATCGCTACCAAAATACTCGGTCAAGGTGAAGCCCGATTACCTACCGAACGGCTTTTTTATAGATTTAGGAATCTTGTACAAACTCCTTTTGTTCGGTTTTGATCAAACTTTTTGGAAGACATAAGTTCATTGCTCAATCAATCTGCCTAGCTTTTTCCCAACTTTGCTGGAATCGGCTTCCAGTCTAACCGGCTGCAGCTGAATTCCAGTATTTTACATGGAGCCAAAACCAAAGAAAAATGACTAAAATTTCCAACTAATGGGGATTATATGTTTGAACTCAGTAAAGAAGCACTAAATACAACAAAAATGCACTATATTAATTTTTTTGTTCCAAGCGAGTCTTGTTTTTAATATAGTTGATTGAAAGGTTTAGTTGGCAAAGTAAGACGTCGCCGTCGTTCAGAAAATAAAATTAAATAAAAATTACATCATAATAGCGAAAATAAATACAATTTTGTAATGTTGCTGTCACAACAGAAAAAGCGTGCGAGTGAATCAAAATATTCTAATTTTTTACGCCTCCACCAATGACACAAACCTACACTCATCTGCAATCCGTGCAAATATTTTGTACACATGCACGCTGCACACTTGCACACACACACATTCAAAGAAAATGTAGATTCTCTTTGAATGTGTTTAACATGCATATTGAAATGCCTGGACTCATGGACCAAATACTTGTAACTTGTTTCGCGCAAACTTTTCTTCCTTGAAAATAGGATCATATATCCGATATTTTGCACTTTCTGGAAACCATTGTGTACAACACCGATCATTTATTAGTCGACAAGTTCCAATCAAGGCACGTACCATCAATCGTGGGCGGGTATCATGGTAATCATTTGCTTATCTGTGTGTGACCCGGCTACCGTTGTGAAAAGCCACATTTTTTAACGTACTTCTTTTATGGGCTACCTTCTTTTGAAAATGCCGCATTTGGTACCAAGAGTGAATTTAAACATTTTTGGTTTGTTTAACACCATGTGTGTTTCAAACCTTGTAAGCACCTGTAACTTTCATTTGGCACAGAACCCTAAATTCACCAACATTTTCTCTGAGATGTCTCTGCTGTTTTTTTTTTTTTTTTTTTTTAACTATGGCATCTTGAAGTGTGATTTCGGAAATCATAACTTCTTAACCGGACTTTCCTGTGGCTGCCTTAAGCTTCTACACTCAGGGCCTCCAGCCAGGGGCATATAAACTATTCTAAATTAAAATTAAGTGTGCGCTCGCTAAGGGCACCCCCTGTGGGGTACGAACCTCGGCTTAGGGCGACATCACTGGCGGGGGGACAGCAAGTTGTTGGGACAGGCTGGATCAAAAGGTTTAGATCATCATTATTATTAAACGGGGAATTTAAAGCTACGTGCTCAGCTACGGCGCGGGCTGGCACTACTTCATCGGACAAGGGACGGGGGGGTGAATTTAATAATCGGGACGGACGCGAACGTGTTTTGCCTCGACGGCGAGGTCGGAATGACGGGAGGCGTCTGTATTTGTGCACTGTACTGGTCTCCCTACTGCTCTCCTGGAGGAGAGTTATGGGGTCGTCTGGCTCAGTGAGAACATGCCGCGGACGGCGAATGACGCTAATAGTAGATGTGCGATATCGGGAGGCCTCGACAACCAGAGGGTTGCGATGTGTGGCGGCTGACTCGAAGTAACGCTTTGAGAGGCGTTTGAGAAACTGGCGGATTGTGGGAATCTTTAAGTCGAGATGGAGGATCTCGTTACGAACATAAAAGGGAGCTCCCGTGGCCTTTCTAAGGAATCGATTTTGGAGTGTTTGCATCCAATGTATATGATGGGGTTTTGCATGAGCAAAGACGGAACCCGCATAGGTCATGATGGGGCGAATGCACGTAATGTAAGTACGCATTTTGCACTTGAGTGACAATTTGCTGCGTGCATTCAGAACTGAGTGGAGTCTACCTAGAGCGAGAGCAGCTCGCGAACGAACCTGCTTTATGTGCTCTCGAAACGTGAGATGATGGTCCAGAGTTACACCTAAGTATTTGGCTTGCTTCTCCCAAGGGATCTGCTTGCCGAACATGGTGACTGGAGGAGGGGGGGGGAGGGGCCAACCGCCCCGCGGTTTCTGAAAGAATACCGCTTGACTTTTGTCGGGATTGACTTCTATACGCCATTTTTGAAACCAGGCGCCAAGATTGTTGACCGCTCTCTGGAGAGTTATGCGTATATTATCATTACTAATACCCTTGTAGTAGATGGCCGTATCGTCTGCGAACAGAGCCAACTGTGCCTTACCATGTTTTGGGATATCGCTGGTGAACAGCGTGAAAATAAGGGGAGATAGCACGGAGCCCTGAGGGACGCCCGCGCGGATGGGTCGGGGGGAGGAGACGGCTCCTTCGATGCGATAGCGGAAGGTGCGATTCGTCAAAAAGTCCCGTATTATGAGTACGAGACGATCCGGCACACCGAGTTGGTATAACTTGTATATCAAACCGTTGTGCCAGACCTTGTCGAATGCTTTCGCTATATCGAAGAAGATTGCACCGGTCACATTGCCGCGCTGGAAGCCGGCGCTTACGTGCTCTATGATCCGGTGTACCTGATGCACGCTAGAGTGCTCAGTTCGAAAGCCGAACTGTTCGTTTGGGATGAGGCCTTTGGTCTCGGCGTAATCTCTGAGTCGCTTATAAATAAGTCTCTCATAGATTTTACCTATGACCTTGAGCAAACTGATGGGGCGGTAACTCGAAGGTGCCGACTTTGGCTTGCCGGGCTTCGGGATACCTATTACCGTGGCTTCTTTCCATGCCTGTGGGAAGATGTTATTGCTCAGAGCACCATTGAAGATGGTGGTCAGTAGCATTATAAGGTGGGCTGGGAACAGTTGCATCACCTTATTGGTGATGCCATCTGAACCGGGGGCTTTGCGAGTCTTAAGACCCTTGATGATCTCGTGCACCTCGTCTGGTGTGACGGGGGGCAAGGGATCGTCAGGGTCTTCTACTGGTGGTAAAGTAGACCTACGTTCGACTTCAGCGTCGACCTTATCGAGGTGAGCTTTGTCTACTGGTAGGGTACTGGGAGAGCATTGAGCCTCTAGGCTGTCTGCTAGGCATTCAGCCTTATCGGTGTCCTCGAATGCGATGGACTTATCGGGGCGTACTAGGGGGGGCATGCTCGCACACTGATCTGATTTCAGCTTCCTAGTTAGTTGCCAGAAGGCGAGATGATTCGGCTCTAGATCGCTCAACAACTTATCCCATCCCGCGTCACGCAGCTCCGCTACACGTTTCTTTACAGATCTCTGTAAATAGCGCATATGGGCTTTGTTTGCGGCACAGGGGAAGTTGCTGTACGCACGGGCGGACGCGTTCTTCTCCGTTATCAGATCACGTACATCCTGTGGGAGCCTCCAGCGACGGTCGTCCGTCGCTGGAACCTCCTTTGAACTATTGTTCAGCACAGTTTGTACGTGATCGGTAAGAGAGTTGATCGCGGCCGCCGTATCAGCGGTAGAGTCGAATTTATCTGGGATAGAGTCCAATTGGGGGGACGTGTTGGATTTCAGCTTTTCGCTTACTTTCTTCCAGTCCGTGACCCTTTTGGTGGCGAGGGGGTGAGAGGGGTCAGAGAGACCTATGCGGGGGGCGAGACTAATAATTATTGGGCGGTGATCAGAGTTAAGCTCGTCTACCGTTTCTATTGAATCTAATCTAAGGTTGACGTTCTTAAGGAGCGCCATATCAATAATATCGGGGGTGTGGTTTGGGTTATCGGGGTAATGAGTGGGAGTCATCGGAGCGATGATGTCGAAGATTAGGGAGGATGAGAGGTTGAACAATTGTCGCCCTCTAGTAGTGGTGGAGAGGCTATTCCACGCGGGATGTTTGGCATTGAAGTCGCCCGCTATAATAACGGAGCTACTCAAGCCGAGAAGAGCTGAGAGGTCATTTGAGAGGGCTAGAGAGTCCTCTGAGGGGGTCGGAGGGAGGTACGCCGATACGAGAGTGATCGGTTGGTGACCGGTCATGCCTAAGCGGCATACGGATACTTCAATACGTGAGAGGGACGGGGGAGGGTCTATGGGGATGCAATACAACTCCTTTTTATAGTAAATGAGAGTGCCACCATTGTGACGGAGCGTTCTATCGTTGCGAACCAAGCGATAGTTAGCTAGAGAGGGATCGCGGTGATGGGGTTTTAAGAAAGTTTCCTGTATAAGGAGAATATCTAATTGATGGTCGCGAAGAAAGAGAGCGGTCTCTTCTTTTTGACCTCTGATGCCATTGGCATTGAAGATTCCTAGTCTGAGGGATCGGGGTTTAAACCTTTCTATAGTGGCGTTATACATTATGGGATGTCATAGCTAAGTTCTCAAGGGCTTGCTTAATCTCGGGATAAGCATTATAGATGACAGCGATCTGTCCTATGTTACAGCTAGTTCTAGCTGCCTTAATTTCGGCGGCCATACGTTTAGCGCGGGGGGAGAGAAACATCATATAGGTAGATGTTATCTCGTTGAACGGGTCTAGCGGGGCCTGGGCCGCCACGGGAGTGGGGAGGGGAGTGGGGCGCGACGCTACGGGAGCGGGAGCGCGTTTTGCGGGGGGCGCTGAGGGCGCGGGGGCGGGGGTGGAGAGGGGCGCATAGTGCGCGGGGGGCGCAGAGTGCGCGGGTGGTGGTGGTGGGGGGTGAGCTTGGTGGGCACGGACACGCGGGTCCATGAGAGAGTAGAGAGGGGTGTGGGGGGGGGGAGGCCTAGTAGCAGCCAAGGCTGGGAAAGCCTGTTGGTGCTGTAGCATGTTCCAGGGGCTAGGCCTCTGGGGGCTAAGCCTCTGGGGGAGTTGAGAGGAGGGTATCGGAGGGGGGAATTCCCTAAACTGACGATTGTCAGCACGCTTTGTGAGCTTGGGAGAACTCGATTTGGGGGCTTTTGAACATCCGCGGTAATTCGCTGGATGTCCCTCTTGTCCGCATAGTACGCAACTAGGAGGACTGAGGCATAAGCTTCGGTCTTTCGGTCTGGTGCATTCAGCAGTGCCATGCTCGCCCAGGCACTTTACGCACCTAGGTTTCGCATGACAATGCTTCTGCGAATGTCCGTATAACTGGCAGCGATGACACTGCCCTATGTTGCCATTCTTACGGGGTTTCTCGATTAGGAAACCCGTGAGATTGCACAGATTTTTGATGTTGAAAATGGGGTGATGCCCCTCTACTGGCGAGCAGACGACAAGTACCATGTCGAATGCTTCGCCACCGCGCGAGCGGTGCATACGGTGGACTTCGTCCACGGGGACATTTTGCGACTGAAGGTCGGCTTTAATATCGTCTGATGTTATTTCCTTAGGGATGCGTTTGACCACAACCCTAATCTGTCTGTCCTCTGGGAGCGCAAAGGTGTGGAATGACACACCTCTAGCTCTCAGTAGCCTCGTCAAGTCGCGATAGTCATTCGCGGTCGGGACTATTACTTTAATACCGTGAAGGGTGGATCGGGCATTGGTGAAAGAGATCTTTTGCTCTACACACCATTTTGATACGTCAGTCCACTTAGCCTTGTCCTGAATGAACACGGGGGGAGGGGGCTGAACTTTTTTAATAGTTACACGCGGGACTGCGGGCGCAACTTGTGCGCCGGGCGCGGCGGGGGTGGTGGAGGGGGAAGTTATCGCGGCAGCTGCGGTAGCGCTGCTTGGCGCTGCGCCGGCTACTTGCGAGACGGAGGTAGGGGTGGGGGAAATGACGTCAACCGCGACTACCTTTGACGCTTGACTAGAGGTCTGTTTCTTTTTCTTCCTCTTATTCCCTTTTCCGATGACAGGGGTGAACCCGTCGTCGTCAGACTGGGAAGGAGAGGAAGAAGGAGAGACATTCTCTGAGTCCGAGGCGTGCGCGAACTGAGTGATCGCTCTCTTAGAGGAAGAAGAGGAAGCGGGCTCGGTAGTATCCATAGCCTCTGTCGCCGCGGGGCTAGAGGGCGGGCTGAAGGCCGGGCTGGGGGAACGGATAGAAGGATATTCTATCTGAAGTAACGGGCGGGATTGGGAGGACAGTACGTCCGTGAAAGCGGCTAATTCGTCCGCACTGGGTTCTAACAGGGGCAAAAGGAGGTCTACCTCCTTACCTATCAATGCCATCTGTTTATCAGATGGCTTGGCTAAGAGCCTGAGGACGATTGAAAAAGGTTTCCTTGAAACAGGATCCATTTTTCAATCGATTAAAAAAGACTAAACTAAATGAAAACTAATGAGAGGGAATTCTAATTTCCTAACATAACATTAATCCTACTCGCTAACTCCCCGGGAGGTTGGCCCGGGGATGTGTAAAACCCTCCCTGTCGGGTATAGACAGGGAGGTTGTGTACTTAGAGTGAGCCCTAAGCTTGCTTTTGCCCGTTGCCTATCTTATTTGTGCAACGGGGTCCTAACAGGTCTAGTGTGTCGGGGTAGACACACCCAACCACACCAGGTGTGTAGCTGTGAAAGGAAAACTGTCACCAATGCCGACTAGGAGATCCCCCAAGGCCGAACACTGGGACCCGTCCAACTTTCTGCCTCACCCTGAAGGGGATCGGCGGGTGCGTCTGGGTCAACACCCCCTCGGTTTCGTTAGCACCGTTAGGTATCCACCGGGGACCACGAAACTGTGGTTTTAATCCGTAAGGGATCAAAATACACGACGAACGTTTTGACGACAACCTCTGTTATAAGAATACCTTATTAGCTGTGCCTTGAAAAAGGCACTCAGCTAATAGATCGAAGTTAGTCACAATGACTAAGAAGCACTCGGGAATACTAGATTCCTGAATATCTGGAACGCACGAAAACACACACAGGGCAACACGACCGACCGTTACCGCTGGCGCGCATCGAGTCTGTCTGTGATGTCTCTGCTGCTTTGCCTGCAGGGTTATAACCTCTTCCTCAAAAGGAACGTGAACCATCTCATCACCTTCATCATCACCTTTCGTGCTAAAAACTTGTGCAGCATTTGTGCCATAACTTCCTCCACTTTTAGAATCACCTCGATCATTGAATATGTAATTACTAAAATCATTATTTTCAGGCACTTTATATAAGGGGTAGTTGATAGATTTATTGGTAAAGTAATTCAATAATATACCATTTATATATAGATTCTTCATATAAAGTCGTTCGTCAGTGTCCTCAGATTAATAACAGACAAATTCCATAATTATCAAGAACCTGTGAAGAAAAAGAACATGAGTTTCTAATAAATAAATCACCTAACATCTATTCCAAATCCTTTATCATCTAGGACCATTCATTCATAATAATCCACAGTTCTTAAAATTCACACCACTAATACATAAATACCATAGCGAACCAAAAATAGTCCCCTACAACAAACAATTAGAAGTAGGGACCTCCCTAACGGATATAGAGACAAACTGGGATATATAAAAATAATTTGTCAGGATATGTCGCATCGAAACGTTAGCTCTGGGTTATTTTGGGCTACCGTCAAGAACTGTACCCTCGCAACTGTCGTACGTAGTGATAAAATTATGTTGACAAGCTCTGCTTGTGGGTCTTGGTATGTATGCGTTGCGAATCGTTCTATAATGTGAGTAATTTTTATAGGTTTTAGGATAAGAATGACGGGGACCATAACTATTAACACTGTAATTCGAAAATATTGTAAAAGCCAATTATCTTTTAAAAGAGTAAACATGGAGTTTCTTGCCGGCTCTTCTCCATAGGAAACGACCAATTGGAACCATGCACCTAGCTTTTGACGTTTCATAAGTGCCCATGTAGGCTTATGTGAAATAAAATATTTTGATTTTGATTTTGATTTTGACGAAAATAGATCGTTTTTCGTTTTCGTTGAATGTTTGTCAAAAATCGTAGGGGCTGGAAAATCGAGGGACTTGTTTGTGGCTAAGAAATAACAGCCGAACGGGTCTATCGATCAGGTTTAGCTATGCTTGCCGCGTTTGTTCTGTGGATGGTGTACCATCTTTACATACCAAGACCCCTCCATACCTCGGAAAGCACGTAAAGCCATTGGTCCCGGCTATCATTTGTAGATCTTTAACAAAAAGTGAGTTTGTTCGTTTGTTATGCTATTACGATAAAACGGCTGAACGGATTTGGATGAAATTTGGCACATGGGTAGACCATGAGCTGGAATAGGACAGGATACTTTTATCCCGATATTCCCACGGGAATAGATGGAATCGGATCTGTCTGTATCGATGGAATCCGATCGATGGAATCCGATCGAGACTTACGCGGGTGAAACCTCGGGGCATAGCTAGTACTTAATAAATGCAAGTTTTTGATGAACGGACGTTATAATGTTATCGAATAAAGTTTAAAACAAGAAGCGATTTGCTACACTGGTTTATGCCATGTATTGTATGAAAGTTCCTTGAGTAGGTAAATGATATTATAAGAAACAAACAGAAAGACAAGCAGCATTAAAATATCTGTGTGAAGGGTCTTAATCTTGTCCACAACAGATTACTGAGACTTGTTAATCTATCAATAAAAAGCGCGAACAAAATATATACAGTGTGTAAATCTTTGGAAAACAAAATTAAATTAGTAGTAATGACTTATTTTAGAATATCGATTTTCTGCCTGACCGTACAAATCACCGTAATTAATCGGGAATTCGAGTTGAGTTGACACGGGCCCAGGTATCACTGACCTATTCTTTTTTCGTGGTCCCATGGATAAATTTGTTAGGTTTGAAAGAAATGACCACACATTTCTGTTACACGCCGTTTAAATAGATTAACGAATAATTTTTTCGCGATTACATTGTTGGTCAGAGAAAGTTGTTCAGTTGTCTGTACCGCACCCTTAAATTTGACACACATTTCTGATACACGCTGTGTATAATAGAATATTATCCCAGCCTGTCTTAAAACAGATACCACTAGAGGTGTTGTCTTGATACCAGAGAGTTGGCAGTAGACCGGCGGCACCACTAATTACTTTTTATCAAATCTTAGCACACCGTATCTAACCAAAACGTGTTTCCAATTAGTGCTTTGGCTTTCGTACTAATTGTAGCAGTGTTTATCCTGTTTCTGTATCTGTTTAAGCGTGATCTTATATACCTATTTAAGGTCTTAAGAAGTGGGAACATGGCATTTTGCGCTTAAAAGCGATTAAAGCGAATTAACAATACCAGTTTATATATTTTTACGCAGAATAGGTTCGCTTCTGATCACTTTTTCACCTGCCGGACTATTCTGTAAAATTCTCACTTTCAAAACTTTGGTAAAGTGAGCTTGAAGTGAGCTGTCACGCCACGGGACTATTGACAGGTTACTCCAAGCTCACTCTACCTTAGTATTCATGGTGTGGTCTTACAGAATAGATCGGTTGATACGCTTTTTCATGTTAATCTAAATCCTACCTACGGCTTTAATATTTTTGTTTATTTGTCAATGTTGCTTATTGCTTGATACAACGCCAAAAACGAAAGTCAGAATAGCCAAGTCAAAAGTTTTGACTTTGACTTTGATTAGACTAGAATCCGAGCCCAAATCATTGGAGTTTTTACGACTATAACTTTTTGGCATAATCCGTGACAACGTAGAACGTTTTCGAAGAATTGCCTTAATTAAGGTTTTCCTGTATTGTACATCAGTGTATAAATAGGTCACTCGGGTACTGGAGCGTCCACTCAAAACATATCACCTCTTACGATAATGCCCACTATCTTTAGAACAATATATTTCTGGAATAATTTACTGGCTTTCATCCACACTACAATTTAATACGTATTTTACGAAAAAGTTTAAACTATTATAATGACGGGCATGTGACTCAGTAGACATTTAGCGATGAAATTTTAGTTACAGTAAGTAATCTATGTTTACTATCTACTAGTTTATGGCTTAAAGTTATTTATTTGTCTTTACATCACCAATTTATGAGACTGTTCTATTAATGTATTTGCAAAACAGAACACATAAATAATGTGTAGAGAAACACCGCAAAATTAGTAAAACTTGCATGACATCCAAAGCAAAGAAAAGCACAAAAAGGAAGTTTGAAAAGCCACCCTTTCCCTCCTTTTTTGACTGGAAAAAATAGGCAGTCAAAACTTGAAACTGGTATCATCACCATCTATATTCTATAGTACAGTACTACGGCGCAAGCAATCGAGCATGTCGGTGACGCGAATCCATAAGTTTATCCCCAAAAATCGCTCAACCCGCCAAGAAGTTTTCACTTCAATAATTGAAATATTCACTCAAAGAACCAAATCTAACAACGCAGGTCCGGCAAAACTGAGGACACATTCAGTAAAATTCGAAGTACCAACAAAACACCTACCAAATCTCATGTAGTTAGATGACTCAACAACCAGTAGTCACCTTGTAAACGTACTACCACGTGGCTTGATTCCAAAGTGTGACTGTGCACGGTTTCATCACTCCAAATCATCGCCCATTCTTACGTACCAACTCATTTTTCTCTGCCATTCATTTATTTTAGTCTCTAGGGCTGAGCTGCATAGACTATTTTAATTGTGCAAACGGTATGCATAGAACTTAATCAGGTCACATTTAAGAGTCCCCAGAAGTCTGACAACCAGTCTTACCCAGGGGTAACGTGTTACCCATTAACTGGGTTGTGGTGATTTTTGATTTTATTGAGCAACAAAAGTTGTCAACTAAAATCGAACCACGTGAACCCGGTAAGCGACAACCAATATCAAAAACTTGTCACAGGTTAGGTAAATTAGAACTATTTTCGACAGATTACTGAGATTAAAATGAGAACGTTCCTCAAAATGCGGGAATTGCCTCAGGCGTGTGTGAAACCACCATCTTTGATTTTGGGACAGTAAAATACTTATCCAGTCATCCAAACCTGACGAAGTAGTTCGTATAAGATTCAACCTCTTTCGTGAAGGATCGCATATCCTGTGAGTTTACGCTTCGAAATTTATTGGTTTTATTTAGTTCTGAGAATCTGTGTGTGGTCGCTTCACCGCTTAAGAGTTAAAAGGATAATACAATTTTGAAGTGGACTGTGACTGTTGTTAATTTGTTTTTGGCTGTCGAATGTTTTCATGGTTTGTGAAGCAGGTCGGATCCGTAGAGTTTTGTTATATTTGATGAGAAAATGTATGTGAATAAAGAGGTAATGCCGTTAATACAAATATTAGCCAGTCAGTAAGGTGATAACGGGGTTGGCGTACCTACATTATCTATGTATCGACTATCCTGGAGGGATGCTCCCTGCTCAGCGCTCCTGCTACTTTGAGTGCGATGATTTTGATAAATTTCTAATCATAGATGTAATTATGGGCAATTATTATAACAATCATAGATGTAATCAATCTGCCTAGCCTATTTCCTACTATGTATGTTGGGGTCGGCTTCAAGTCTAACCGGATACGGATGCAGCTGAATACCAGTATTTTACATGGAGCGACTGCCTATCTGACCTCCACAACCCAGTAATTGTATGATACCCCTTGGTAACACTGGTTGTCAGACTTTCGGGCTTCTGACAACAAAGATCTACGAATGACAGCCGGGACCAACGGCTTAACGTGCTTTCCGAGGCACGGAGGAGTCTCGGTATGTAAAGATGGTCATTCATCCACCGACTAACCCCAGCAAGCGTACCTTAACCTGATGGATCGACCCGTGCGGTTGTTATTACTTAGCCACGACCTCCTCAGTCATAACTTTAGCAATATGGGCAATTATTTAACTTTTTTGTTGATGTAGGCAACGTGTCGTGTGTTTGGTCTGGCGCTGGTCAGGAACATAGCTACCTACATGTCCAGATAGCTAAAACATACTCGTAGTATCGCTTTCCCCTAAAATGATAAAATAACGAATAAAATACTTTAACTTTCGCACTAGTTCTAGGTCACCATAAAAATAAACCAAAAGTAATCATCAGATTTTACGAGATTAATAAAAAATCAGCAGAAACGTTAGAAAAACATATTTATTTACAAAGGAAGTCGGATCACATTATAAGACAAGATCATTTTTTTACTTGTATGCAAATCGTAAATCTAGGAGAAAATCTTATTAATCATTGCCAGTTTTATTAGCAAGTTTCGGTTTATTTTCCGTCGATGGCCTGAAATTAGGTCATCGTGCATTTGAGTTATAATTTAGTAATTGATTGACGTATTTTGGTGCGTTAGTAATTTGGTAATCTAATACGTTTCAGCCTTGACAATTGGTGTTTTTACAGATTTGTAATTTAGCAACACAATTCCTTCGTTGTCTTTGATATCCTTTGTCGTAAAGGAGACGACAGTGATTTTCCCACCACCACCATTTGTACATTCATTACTAAGGGCGAATTCGAGCAAACTTTTATCCCTAATATAAGTCTAATCCAGCGAATAAATATGAAATTTTTGATAGATTTTCTGTACAAAAACTGTCAGACGTCAATTTTATTCCCCGAATAAAAGATATCTGGCTTTGGTTAAATCGGCCCTTAGCCTATTAGATCATTGCTGGACAAATAGGTAACTACTCTTTCAATTTGCGTCACCCTACACATATGAACTTGTTTTTGTTTGTTCCTGTAACACAGGTTTTACCTACATCAGGACCTACATCAGGCACCAGCTCTCACAATCTGAGAGCTGGTTCAAAACTGTTAATTGCAAAAAAACATTGTGAGAAAAAGAAAACCCATTATTGTAATGGCAATATTACACGGTTCAACTGAATTAGTTCAATTTAAATGAATGGTGCAGAACTATTATTGGCTTACCTGTATTAGTGACCATTAATTAATATCTTCTTTTACATTATTCAGCTTGGTTGCTTCATCAAAATTGTCAGACAAAAGTTAACAATGTAATTCCCGCATGATAAAAGGCTGTCATAATGTCACAAACCTGTCAAATGTCTATAACATGGAAGTCAATAACCACATCATAAATAGGTGTCACGCAAGAACCTTCCAATTATCTATGCTGTAAGATGTAGCCCACTTCACGGAACATAGCAAAGTGGCCAAAGTTTCGGGAAGCTCGTGGAAGTTGAATGCAGAAACCGTGGAGCGTTTCGTGGAACTGTGTCATTTACAAGGAATACACAACTGGAGCATCAGATCAGTCAGTTTCACAACAAAAACTAAGATGTCTTATTCTTAGCACGTCTAAATCCCACAGGCTTGGGTACCAGGCACCAAGTTGCACCTGTAAAAACCGATCTTAGAAAGTTGGTTGGCAGCAAGGTGTTGGCGGATACCTACGGGAAGCCGATCCGACCCCATTTCGGCAGAGGCAACAACCCGCACCGAACCCAAGTCTTTGACACTTCTACTGAGAGTAGGCCATTTATTTTCGTAATGTACTTTCGACAGAAATAAATCTAACAGTTCCTATAACGATTGTTTAGTTCGAGCTCCCGTTTGGTGTTCTGTAAACCGAATTTAAATAGACGATACGTTTATGTACGTAGGTTTGCGTCGTTAGCACGAAGTTACATAGTCAGAACTCAGACCAAATAAAAAGTATGACCACCTGTCAACAGTGACGTGAGGCCGGTTTCGTAAACAAAAACAAGTGTGCACTGACTTTACTGTGTGGTGAGGTGAAGTTTGGTTGTAAATGTGTGCGTGTTAGCGTGTATGTATAGAGCGAGGTGTAGTATTTGCATGCTTCACTGTATTGTTCGCAACGCTGTCTTCGATTTTTATTTGGTCTGAGAGTCGGAATTAGTACTGGGAACACAAAACTGTTTCTACTACCTTATTATCCATTGCATGGCACATTTAAACTGTTCATTATGTGTAAAGTAAAACACGGTTTATTAGCCACCATTATTAAATAAATTACGCGTTTTACATTCAATTTATTGTATAAATATTCCATTTTGTACAGCAAAGTGTTTTTTGTCACGGGTGACGTAAAGAATGCGAGCGATGCACGAGTTCAATGATTTTATTTTCATTAAACATCTGTTCAACGAAACTTAAGCTTTTAATTAGTCTTTATAAAAGGCGAATAGTAATTTAGTTTTATTCCGATTTTTTTTCTAGATTTGACGAATCGACTGAAGCAACAAAAAAAGCAAAATATCTTAATAGTGTCAAACTTTGCAAAGGAGTCCGAAAATAAATTAATAAATACTTTTATTTTTAACGGAAACAGCCTTCATTGAAAAATGAGACGTTATTCGATACAATCACTTAAGCGATATATTTTCCCATGATGTTTCTTTATTTCTCTTTTATAAGACAAGATTTAAGTTAGTTGTTGTTCTACAGACATGTTCAACAGCTTGCCAACAAGTTTTTTGTGTGTAATGTGACAGATCAAATTGACTGCTGCAGTGACCACGTACTACCAGTTTTTATGAACATGATGTGATGTGGTTCTCTGCAGAGCGAAATCATATCGAGAGAGTCAATTAATTCAAACACTGTAAATTATATCCTATGATTTTCTATTTTTATTTGTACTGGGTTGATTTATTTATTGTCTACACTTTTTAAATGTATTGACTTTAGAATCATGAAGTTTTTTTTCAATATCTACATATATTCACCATAAAATATTTAGAGCCAATTATTTCAGCAATTATAACTTTAGAGACAAGTAGCTTATTATGATAAATGATTTTGTTTCGGTAAGTAGCTTTGTACACACACTTTTACACGTCAATCATATTTTAAAAACTAGATGAGGCCAGTGTTTCCTGTACAACTAGTCTGAGAAGAAAAGCCGAAACAAACTGAGAGGTCACAGTCCTTTTTAAAGTCCAGATATAATCATGGTCAGCTCATGTAAGGAGCATGTAAATTAGTGTCTGAAATGGTCTTTTGAGGAAAGAACCACACATATTTGAGTAATATTTTAATTAAATAATATAATTAATTAGTTCTAGCTCGAGGAGGAGCTCGCGGCTAAGTTATAACAGCTGCAGGGGTGATCAATCAGGTTAAGCTACGCTTGCCGGGGTTGGTCCGTAGATGGGTGACGATCTTTACATACCGAAACTCCTCCGTGCCTCGGAAAGCACATTAAGCCATTGGTCCCGGCTGTCATTCGTGGATCTTTGACAGTCGTTACGGGTCGTCAGAAGCCCGAAAGCCTGACAACCAGTCTTACCAAAGGGTTTAGTTTGCCCAGTTACTGGGCTGTGGAGGTCAAATAGGCAGTCGCTCCATGTAAAATACCGGCATCCGGTTAAACTGGACCGACCCCAACATAGTTAGGAAAAGGCTAGGCAGATCGATTGAATAAATTAATTCCAGCAAAACAGGTTCATTTAAATAATATATGGCCGAGCTATCACGACACAACGAAATATCTCAACCAAGTCACTGAAAGAAACAGACACATGCCCTAACCACACCTGTTTACACCAGCTGAACACCTATTATGTTTCGCTCAGTACAACAGCAATTGAGATGTCACGAACGTAGATCAGGCGGATAACAGGTAGCCATAAAGTTCTAAGGACACAAATAGCCCTATCCTCACATTGCTGTTAAAATATTATGTAATTACAGTCGCGGTACGCTGGCCAGCATTATTTCAAGATCTATGGCCATTGTCCCGACTTAGGGCTTTATTACCGGCCAGAAATATTCTGCATTACTTAATCAGCATGGTCTTATTAGGTACTAGTATGGCAAGCGAATATATGCGTCGTATGATGAGTTTTTGTTCTTTTGGCGGCTGGAAGGTACTTCACAGATAATGAACATTAATTGTCGTCATCGTTAGACCCTATAAAAAGATATTATTTTGACTCGTGACAAAAAAAAAACTCGTTGAGATGATTTTGGAGGTCTCCCATTTTCTCTTTTCGTGAAAAGCGTGATCCATTTAACCGAGAAATACTATAGTATAATAGCAACTTATTTTTGAGATAGTTTTAATCATGCATAAATATTCATCCCAACTAGAGAATCCTTCACTGTACGTAGTCCGACACGCACTTACTTAGCACTATCATTCTTTAAATGAGTATTGTGTTATGTATTTCGAAAGAAAAAAAAGAAAGAAATTACTTTTCATCTCAAGCTCGATCAAAAAAGGTATCATTATATCCGTGTCCGATATCTCACCGGTATCTTCAAAAACAAAAGCAAACTGAACATACAACAAGACACACACAAAAGACAGACAGACAAATAGCTAGAACCGAAGCGTACTTTGTTTCAGGGCCTACCCTACCTCAGCTCGAATTCACTTTTTATCTTGCTCGCACCATTCTATTTGCCACCTGAGTGAGAGCGAGATGAAGTGGGGTGCTGGTGACTCGCCTTTAGATATTTGATTTTTACGGTGAAAATAATGGTAATTTGAAAAAAATAAAAACATAAGACCTGCTTTACAGTTAGTTCAGTTAATTTGAAGTATTTTTTGAATACCAATGGTTTATAGTTCGGTTTAGAGGCAACTTAGGAATTTTTTCTGTAGCGAAAATTGTATGTAATCTTGCTTTCGTCAAACATAGGACCTAGCATCAACCCTCAACTTTAAAACATATTTATTTCAAAATTAATCCTGCAGTATTTTCGGCATAACGGAGGATCATGTTAAGCAATTTGAGGTAGGGTAGGCCCTTAATAATACATAGTTATTAGGACATCTTCGTGAGTTTACTGCCAATAGGCAATAAACTCACGAAGATGTACGATGTACCTCCAATATTATTGGAAGTCGTACAAGCTATATATTTCTCACAAAATAGTCATGATAATATAATATTAAATTATTAGTGTTTGGACAAATCTATGGACGCATCTTGCGGTATAAGTGATAGGATTGTTTACGGAAATATTATTAATATTTATGTGTGTCTGTAATTCGATATTAACTTTGAATAAGACGAACCAAAAATAAACCTTAAAAAAACATGGATGCAAATGCCGATTGAAGATAAATGAAAAGGCAAAAAAATTAAAGAAGAAGGCAAGATTTTTCAGGATAAAAAAAAATATGTTTTTTTTTTTTTTCATAGGCACATTTCTCATACTCTACCATTACGTCGTAATCAGACGTACAGACTTGTAAATCGCTTTAAAACACGCGGAAATAAAATTTTACGTACTTATTTTAAGTCTGATGGCGATTGTCCAAACTCTATTTTATTTGTATTATCTTCGATACAAGAAGTTGCTGAGTAATTTGTTCCCTCATGTAATTACCATAAATACTGATTTAAAGCGGTGGAAAAATATTCTTAAAACATAAACAAGTGGAGTAGAGAGCTTTTTCTTAAAACATATACCTCTTTCTTCATAAACGTTGCTTATAGTTAAGTAATGATTAGCGACTGTTTATCCATACCGTTTTGACGTTTAAACTTCTTTTATTAATAATGGTTTATGAATAAACCGCAAAAACACTGTATTCGATTCTACAGTTATGACTTTGTTCTAGTGGTCTCAAGCGCGACCGCTGAGCTTCAGGTCCTGGGTTCGATTCCCAGGTCTCCCAGTCGTGCAAAATGTTAATGAGATTTCCCGTCAGGAAGATGTCAGTAGCAGTTTCGAGGCTGAATTTGTGCCTTCCTGTTAATGGCAATAGGCTCGCCCCCTTTTACATAACTGGCGAAATGTAGATAATATATTATAGTTACACCTTTGCCTAGCCCTCCAAAGAACACGGGCGTGATTTTATGTTGTTATGATTTTAAACAATATTGTTTGATTGAATTCGTCATCAAATTGAGAATATCGAAAAAAATCACATTGACGTTCGCCGCACCTTGACCACCTAAACAGTCACATGCTTTCAGCTTGCTGACTGGCTGAAAAGGTTTATTACGACATGGTCACATTTCCTTAATATTACGAGTACATAGTTCGTAGGCCGAAGTAGGTACTGCCAAACTTAAGTGGCAGCGGGCAGGGCACATTGCTCACAGAACAGATGACCGATGGGGCCGAAAGGTTCTGGAGTGGCGACCGCGTACCGGAAGACGTGGCGTTGGAAGGCCCCCCACAATGTGGACCGATGACCTCGTGAAGGCTACAGGAACCCGCTGGATGCGAGAAGAACAGAACCGGTCCAAATGGCGGTGCTTGGGGGAGGCCTATGTCCAGCAGTGGACGTCTTTCAGCTGAAATGATGCTAATGACATAGTTCGTGCCAACAAAAGATGAAAGACAATCAGTTGCCATTAATTCTCAGTATAAAAAATAACAAGCATTTCAATTATTTGGGATCCATCTGTCATCGCTCCGTCTACCGCTTTTCGGCAGCCATTCCGTTAAAGCTCTGCTTCACTTGGCTAGACGTGGTGATAGCACCACGTGTAGTCAAGTGTCCTACCAACCTCCCTTTTAGAGCCGCTACCTTTAGTCGATAATTCATGTAATCTACTTTGAAATATATTTCTTTGCTGTTGTGATTGGTTGACGAAAGTAGCAACATGATATCAGAAGAATGTGACATAAGGTTAGATAACTGATTCAATTAAATAGGCTTTTCTAAATCTTTGTGGGTTAGGGAAAATTACTGCCAGAACTGATGTAAGTAATTACTTTCTGTTTCATGTGGTAAGCATAATAGCAAACACGTTCAAATAAAAAATTAAGTCATCTATACAAATTAGGCTGACAATTTGCACCTTTTGAACGAAACAATTTAAATAGGACAGTCCCCCAAAACGCCCACCCTGTATCACTTCCTAGTACTTTGACTATTACCTACTTTATCCAAAGAACTTAATCGTAAACCCAGAGACACAAATCAATCATTCGCAACAAATAAACCTTTTCAAACATTTTACGAGTTTTCTTCATCCGGGAACCGCTTAGTATTATTGTAAAACATTCCGCCTTAACTTGTACAAACGATGGAAATATCCTTGTGGAATCAACAATTACTTGAACACTACTGAAATATTTACGTAGACAGACCTTAGTCATGGATGATGTTTACAAGTTGAACCGAACCGCGAACAAGCTTTAAGTGTATCGGTAATACAAAGAAAAGTGAGGAACAACATCGCCTTTACGAGTACTACTTCACACCTTTAGTAAAAAGTTTGTTATAGATTGAAAAGGTTTTTTAAAGGCTTGAATAGGATCACCATTATTTGTGAAAAGAGGGAGATAACTATTTTTTAACATTTTGGGGAAAATAATAGAAAAAATCGGATTGGATAACCGGTGACAGTATCGTAGTTATAGAAAAAATATAGGTCTAAGTGGTTTAAGATTCTAAAAATACATGTACACACGGCTACCCATCAAGCTATACATTTCCAGTTTATGATGATCTCGCATTGTATAGGATTTCCGTACAATGCGAGGTCAGCTTATACTGGGAATGTATAGCTTGATGTGTAGCCGTGTGCACCTAGGTACTAAATATTATATGTAGCAACCCCGCATCACATCAATAACAAAAAGACGTCAAGGAATTAGAAGAACACAATTTAAAAGAAGACAAAGACACAACGCTATCCCGGAATACCCGAAATATATCGTCTAGTCTATTTTACACCATTCCAAGACGAATACCCGAATATTTTTTACCACCTGTATGTATTTACAGTTTTAGAGCAACACACGACAATTCGGAACGTAAATAAAAACAACTCTAATCGTCACATCTGTTAGTGCGATCTATATATTTGTACACCAGAGGCAACATGGACCGGAAAAATAAGGAATCATTCACAAACAAATTTAAAACTTCGCTTCAAAAAGATAAAGTTTAGAATCGTAGTAGAGCAAAATGCTAGGAACTTGACCATCCATCTTTTGTTCATTGACTCAATCGATATAGGTCAGTCCGGAAACTAAAAATGTTTCTATTTTGAAACCAAAAAGAAACTGGTATTTCTTACGCAGTCGTGTATAGAATGGCCCTGTTCGGTGCGTTTGCGCAAAGGATCTTAATGCGGTCTTATTGCTTCGACGTATACACGTGGCCGCGTGGGCTCACCAATGACGTTTTTTTCTGTCTTCACTAAAGAGGAGACGTTGACTATTTATAGTAAACTTGAAAGTAAAAATATATCTTTGTATCAATCACCTACCTGCCTTATACCGACTTAAGCGGTTTTTAATATCAGTTTATGTTAGGATCTACAAGCTTATTATAACAAGCGTGTAGTTAGGGCTGATAATGGGTGACCGTGTACGAAGATATTGATGAGCAATTCATAAATAGAATTTAAAAGAACTGCAGGCTTAAAACAGTCACTTTGGCAGAATCATAAAAGGAAAATATTATGAATCATCGTAAAATGTCATAAACTGACAATTCATAATATGATCTGCGTGCGATTCATAAATGAAATAATTCATCTGTTTGACAGTTTTCTATGGAGTATTCGTAAAATGGTCCACAAATTATGAATTGCTTTTGTGTCGAATTAGAGGAATTTATATTGACAGCTGGGAATTCAGGAAATGAATTGCTTTTAGAAGAATTGCTAATGTGGTCGTTTTAGGTTTTTCAAACTTCATTAAGACAAAGCAAAGTAGAAAATAATCTTCGTCTTTCTTCCACTATTCCAGCGAAGGAATACTTTAGGAATAGCTTGCTCCGGTTGACATATTCAGCATGTATTAGCCAGGTTTCGTTTGCATACGCACACGCTCGAACATGCAAGATACCTTAACACTTCGACATAACACTAATCGTAAAATTAAACTTATGGCTTTACAGTGAAATAGGGAATCGCCTTCTATGTACATTCCATTTACTGAATCCGTTACTACATAACAGTAAATTACAAATGTCTTTTAGTCTAATGTTCACCTTTGATACTTTATCTTAATGGATTATCTATACTAATAATAATATAATAATAATATAATATTATAAAGAGGAAAGATTTGATTGTTTGTTTGTTTGTTTGCATTGAATAGGCTCCGAAACTACTGAACCGATTTGGCTGAAAATTGGTGGGGAGATAGCTTAGAATCAGGAGACGGACATAGGATACTTTTTATCCCGTTCTCGGTAGGGTGGGTAGCTACCGCGAACGGGATAAAAAGTATCCGATATTAGAATGAGGTGGGAGCTCTGTTCCTCGTCAGTGTTCACTCTAGCCGGTCAATAAAGGCAAGCCAGAGATGAGGAACGAGACTTCTCCCGGGAGGTAGGGTCCGTGGGGTCGCTACTGCCCAACAGCTCGCCACATGCTGCCCTGCGGGTTTTTGTATCTCTCTTGGTCTGGCTCCTCACCTTAGACCCGTTCCGGCAAAGTAAATCCTACCGGCACAGACCTAGGGTTCGGAGCGTGCAAGCCCCACCACGACGTCAACGTAGAGATACGGCGGTGGGGATATTATTATTATTATTATAGTACAGACAAGTGTCAGTACACTCAAATGTCACATGATAAATGATTTATTTCTGTAAGTAGGTTTATACAAACACTTTTACACGTCAATCATATTTTTAAAACTATATGAGGTCGGCGTTTCCTATCTGACTACTCTGAGAAAAAAAGCCGAAACAAATACAAAGGACACAGTCTCTTCAGACATAATCTTGGTCAGATCATTTGAAGACCATGTCGATTGGTGTCTGAAATGGTATTTTGAGGAAAGAACCACACAGATTGAGTGGACCTGTCCATTCAGTGCACGCATTTGTCAGTAATTGTGGAACTCAACTCCGAATTTAAGGAGGTCAAACGAACAATACCAAAGAAATGACATTTGGGTAGGCCGCAGAAATTACTCAAACTGCCAGACCAATCTTAAATGTTCACATTTCATACCTATGTTCAAAGAATACATGCAATTAATTGGCTAAGTGGTACAAAAATAATTTAAAAAAAACATAAAATTATTCGGATTTAAATTCAGGGTATACTCTTAATTTTTTGTAGGTTTCTATAATGATTATAGTTCTTTTTTTTAATATTTATTAATTGCGATGAAAGTGTATTAAATGTAATGGGCTGTTGGTCATCTACTCGTACTTTATATAATTCCTTCGTCGACACTACCCACCCACGAGAAGAAATGAGATGTTTTATTTTTAGCCGCGATTCACTTTATGTCTGAACCGTATGACATCAAACAGTGTAATGCTAGCCCAATAAATTGTGTTGTAATATTAAAACAATGATTAATTTCATTGCAGAAATCACTTGAGTTGGATACGTGTTACGCCCCGCCTAATGGAAGAGAGCTGATGTCTTGGCAACATGTCTTTCAGAAACTATGTAAGTATTTTATAGCAACCTGCTTTTTCTTCGTTCGAAAAGTGTTATTTTTCTCAAACATGCTTGGAAAGAGGATTATTTTGACAAACTTCTTCGAGATAAATAGAAAATGCTGTACTGGCCAATGCATGCGAGCAGACATCCTAGATGGAGAAGAAATAAGAAAACCAGTAAAGGAGTTCATACGCAAACCTGAACCATGTCTGTGTGACAAGAGTAATATTGATATTTCATCACTAAAAGTAAAGTGCAAAACATTTTTTTAATAACAACCATGAGATCCTCTCATAACATAACAAACTAATGCCAATTAATGTTCATGTAATTTGTTATTATTTAAAAATATATATATGAAAGGCAGTCCAAATTAACAGCAGACGCCAAAAAAGGTTTTAAAAATGGATTCCACATTTCTAAGCTAGACAGGTTAACGTCCGTCCTATTTTAGAAATTTTCTCGAAATCCACACTAATAAACTGTCGGTAGATTCCGCACTTTAGTCGGCGATTAATCAGTTTCAAGCTCTTAAATATAGTGAATAACGAAGGGCTCAATAAAATCCCTCCCCGTATATAATCTTCACACGTATACCCATACACGCATTCCCTTTGCTATTTATAAAACGGTGAAAGGAACGACTTTATATGATAGTGTTGAACGAAGAAAATCGATCTTACGTTTTGTTACAGCGATGTACACAATACTTCAAGCTTGTTTTGAATAAACTGCCATTCGTTTGTTTTGATAATAATCAAGAGCAGCCACTACTTAATAAGCATGATAGTAACAAAAAAGTTTCTAATTTCAGTATGATACACCATCGTACGGCCGGAGTCGAGACACCACCGGTCGGAGTTCATCAAGTACAGCCGCGGAACGACCGACAACCGTTACAGCAAAGTACCTCAACACAACACCGTCTTATAAGTCGTCGAGCATTCCCATCTTATGCCCTGAGCGCTCGGCTAAGGAGGAAACCCCAATCTCAGCCATTGCTAACAGATATGCGAACTATAGTAAAACAGAGAAAACACCCACCAAATACGATGCCTATAACACGACTAAAACAGAAAAACCTGCAACAAAATATGATTCCTACAACATTAGTAAGACAGAAAAACCTGTAACTAAATATGATGCCTACAACACTAGTAAAACAGAGAAACCTGCAATGAAATATGATGCCTATAATACTAGTAAAAATGACAAACCTATTTCTAAATATGATGCATATAGTACGACTAAAGCTGATAAATCTGCCTCGAAATATGATACATATAGTACAAGTAAAACAGAGAAACCCACATCTAAATATGAAAAGAAAGACTATTCAAAACTCTCAGTACCATCAATTACCACGAACAAAAGTAGAGACGTAAGTCCCGTTTCGACATCGAAATACAGTCTGAGCCGACCTTCTCGGCATTTGAGCCCAGAGAGGAGAACAACGAAAACGTTCAAAGATAAAAGCCGAGATCCTAGCCCAGGGGATCACGACAAAGACATTCCAAGTAAGACTGACAAGTCTACAGGCTACAACAGCCTGTCGAGTTACAAGTTATACCCTCGAACTTCAAATTACACACGACCTGCATCTAGAGCAGAAGCTAAACCAGAAATTACCGTTAATAGATACGCTATAGCAAATAGACTGTCGTCAAATTATTTAAGAAGTCCTCCCACTGTGAAAAGACCATCTTTATCTCCAGTAAATCACCCTGACACTGTAAAGAGTGAATCGGATAAATACGTATCACAATCTGCTGTAGTAGAAGAATTAAAACCACAAAATGAAGCAGGCAATGAAAGTAGCGAAATTTTAAATTCAAATGAAACTCAATTTGAGGAAAAAGAGACTGAAACAGTTACTATAATAACCCGTCACACTTCACCTACCCCACCTGGTTCATCTGCATACGTTCGAAGTAGAAGGGCGGACATGGCAAAAACTATAGAAAAATCGATAACAAGGTCTAAAAAACGGCCTGAAATGATAGATAAGGAAATTCAATCGGATAGATTAGATGATTCAACACGATCTAGTAGATTTGGTAGTACAGCAAGAACAAGCGTGACAAATTGGTCTTATTATACACCAAACTCTAGCAGCTATACAGGATACGCTGGTAGATATTCCACACAATATTCAAATTTGAGAGAGGGTTCAGGTAGTAATTCCTATTCCCCTAGTGAAAGGACAGGTCGAAGTCAAAGTTCAGAGCCAGAGAGAAGGGATAATTCAAGTTGCAATTCCTTGTCTGAACATAACAATTTAGATAGCAATTTATCGAACCATGTAACTGAAGCAGACCAAGAAGACGAACAAAATAAAGGCGATGATACATCGGAAATCATAATTAATGTCAATCTAAAATTAAAAAGACCTAAAAGTCCAGTCACATCTACTGAAATAGTTTCACCTGAGATCACAATAACAAATAGTCAGTTACCACCACAAGCACCGAAGACAGAAGGGGCAACCAAGATTAAAAAAACGAAAGTGAAGAAAATAAGTACAGACTCATCATCCGACACGGGTTCCAAAAAAAAGATAATTAAGAGAAGAAGTAAATCAGTAAGCTCTACTGATTCAGATCAAGGAAGTGAAGTAAGTGAAAAAGGATCTTCATTAAAGAGTATACAAAAGAATTCGTCAAGTAGTAATTTACAAAATGGACTTTCAAAATTAAAACATTCCAAGTCGCGAGAGAGTGCCAGCCCAGAATCAAGTATCACGTTATCGACACAGTCGTCTATTAGCGAGGATGAGACCGTTTCGAAGTCGAAAACAAATGAGGTTTCTAGAACTTCTGCTGATGAGTTATCAATTCCAACTGACCGGTCAGGCAAACAACCCTCGCGTGCATCTCCACAAAAAAATGAAACTGGTACTGAAGAGGCTAAATCATTCTTGATACGAGCGCTGGCACCTGTTACTAATCTATTTAAAATGAGGCATCAAGAAAGCAGTGAAAATAGTCGTTGGTTAGAAAATTCTACTTCAGAATCAACAGGCAAAGATGTTTCTAATATTACAACAGAAAGTGATAGAAGTAAAGGTAAAATTGATACTACAAATATTATAGCATCTAATGATGACAATCTAGTAAAACTCAAAGCAATAAGGCCCATAGAATCTGGAGAAAGAGCGTGGTGGTTGGATTCTGAATCCGAGAAAAAAAGTAACTCACAAAATAATGAAAATCAAAGGTCTCCTTTAGAAAAGAATATTCCTCGAAATATAAGACACGTTGAATCAGGAGAAAAGGCTTGGTGGCTTGAATCTAGTAGCGAAAGTAAACATGAAAATCAAATGTCACGTGGAAACACATCAGAACATTCTGATTCTAACAAACTTATTAAGAAATGTAAATTCGCTGACGACGAAAAGCCGTGGTGGTTAGACAGTTGTGCAAACATCCCAGAAGGTATAGAACGGCTTAGTCCGCCCAGAAAGTCGTCCAGTGACAGTGAAAAAAGTGATAAATTCAATTTTTTCAAAGTACGCCACATTGAATCTGGAGACCAAAAAGATTGGTGGGTCACGAGTAATGAAAACTCAACTAATAGCAATAAACTGGATCAAAGCCTAATCCTCAGTAAATCTGGTTCAGAACGCAGCTTCCCATTGAGGCGAATACGGCATATAGAATCTGGTGAGCGGCCTTGGTGGCTGGCAAGCGACAAGAATATTCCAGAAGGTATTGAAAAGTTGCCTACACCTCCACCGCCGGAAGAAAGTGACTCATCTGATTCAGAAGTCCAAGTTTACGTTCCACCAACACACATCCCGCCGTTCCCTCTACATTTACCTGATGATGAACCTTTAGGAGCTAGAAGAAGTCCTGAGGGTTTGGAAACGCCAAAAGAAAACGAAGACTACAGAGGCCGTACATCACCTTACGAAAATAATCGTCAATTTAGGAGACCTTCAACAAATTCTTATCAGAAGGGCGTAAACAAATACATCTCACGTTACACTGACATAGACGATATACTTGGTACATCTGGTCAAATATACAGTCCGTTTATGGACTCGATACTGGCTAGGAGAACCGGACAGCTACCATTTGACGACGACGCGTGTGAAGAAATAGATCCAACGCAAGTCCGAATCCATGACAGTACGGCGCAGCGGCCTGTTATTAAGAAGATTCGTTCCAGGTAAGGAATTTTTAATACATTTAAATGATGCTATTTCTGTACTTTAAAAAAGAAAACGATATGTTTTAAGCTGTGGCCTCAGTAATTGTGAAAAAGCTGGCTTTATACAAACACACGTAGTTTGTAAATATATCTCCCTTGACTCTCATAGTCTGATGGGGCGGCAACTCCACATGACGGAAGAGAGATCAGGTGCGGGGCCAACGGCTTAACGTGCTTTCCGAGGCACGGGGGTATCACACCGCCAACTTCTAAACTCCCCGGAGTTTGGATGTTGACAGTGTGACACCCCCGTTCTTAGTAACACCCCGGTGTTACTAAGAAATTCCTAATTAAAAAACCCAATAACATTTTACCGACCTGGGAATCGAACCCAGGATGATCATGCGCGCTTGTGGCTACAAGACCAACGGGGCAGTCAAAAAGCCTTACCGCCGTAAATGACTGAGAAAACTCACAAATGAAGTTTCATTCGACCCAATTAAACAAAATAATTACTATCACGATTCGACAGTTTTTGTCACATCCGTGAATCCTATTTTGTAGTTCGTTGATTTACATTCCTTAGTAATTTGACTTAACGTACTGACTGTACTTGGTGCACGCGATACATCGCTGTAGGTAAGTATACCTATGTAGCGTTGCCAAACGGGAGTAACCCGAAATCTTCACGGAATTATAATAGCTTCCATTTCCGCAAGTATTAATAGTAAATGTCGTCCTTAATTTTCATAGTTTTATAGGCACATTATTACTTAAATTCTTACCTAGACATTTGTCTTCCGACTAATGGTATCGCACGAATACTGTGCTTGAAGACCACTTTCACATTTAGGGTCAGGTAACACTATTGTCCCGTCCAATAAGAAACTGTTAAAACTCTAGTTTTTTTAAATAACTTAATGGTTATTTTATCAGCTTTCATATAAAATATTTTTTTAAAGTTGCTAAATTCGCTGCACTAACACAGAGCATGCTTCAAAAGTTCCGCATATGCACTTTCTACCAGAAAACCTTTCAAATTCAATATTATAATGTTAAAACATGCAGACTGACATGTGTCCATCCCTACCCTCTCCTCTACATCGAATATAACGTAATGAAATCCTCGAACTCGAAGTACTGAAAAAAAACTGACAATAGTTATCTAAAAAGATTATTTTTTCAATTTCAGAACCAATATCATCGATTACCGGGACGAGGATCAAGTGAGTGTTTTATTATTATAATTGCATTAGGTATTTCATTTTCGTCCATATAGATTAAAATTTTAAAATATGATAAATAGTAGCCCACCGGTATCGGAAACAGGGTCCAAGCTACCGGTAGTCAGAGCTCCAGAGAGAGCAAACTCCTAACGATACGCGCCGTGTCCAGAAGTACCGCTTTCTGGATCAAGCCCTTGATCCAGCCGCCTAACGAGAGAGTGCCTATTGCATTATTATTTTAATGAAATCTCCAATTACAATTTATCGGTCAGAGGTTTAAATCTTGTAATTCCAGGAATTTTACCTAGACACGGATGACTCAGGTTAGATCGTTTGCTCATAAACTCCTAAGGCTATTTTAGCTGCCTTATTTATCTAATGGGCTTCCTAACGGGACCTATTCTGACACACGCATTCAAAGTTACTTAAAACTACCATCATGGATTGCCACAAATCCTAATTTAATCTATGACACGTACTTCTTTTGCCTTGTTATTTTTTTTAAATATGTAGTTACAAGGTGGAATTGACAATACGACAATAAATTAAACTGCTAAAGTATATGTAATGACGTTCCCAGTCTGGGGGCCTATTATACTCTCTAACGGCCAGTTTCTTCAATTTGATGAAGAATCTGGCCGTGAGTCCGTCAACGAAGATGCGGGCCCCGCCCGAATATAGCTCGAAACTTCGGAGTGAAAACTACACTGGTTAATAAATTTTTCAGACGGCTAAAAACACATCGGGAGTAGGGACAAACTGTCAAATCATGGTTTCATTCATTCTTAGGTCGGAGCCCACACTGATCTTAATGTCCGTATGTGATACGGAATAGGAATCACCCGAAACTACGGATTTCGAGCTTAGTGTGTAGACCTCCATCTCCCAAATTCAATCCAATATATCCAATAGTTTAGTCACTATAGCTAGTCACAGCAAAATCCATAGTCAGCCCATCACTATTGTTTACTTTGTTAGAAAAAATCACAAATGTTAGGATTTATTTAAATAGCTATAGTATGACCATTGTTTTCATACGACAATAAAGGTGGTATATACTTAAAAAACAGCCTAGATTGTAATCTTAACCCATACCTTAAACTCACCCAGAGTAAGAATGTGGCGGCATCTAAATCGCCACATGTGAACTACCGCATCACACTGACGTCACGCAAAGTCCTGCATCGTGCAAGCAGACTTTACCGCGCGACTAGCCTATATACAACGTCCCGACAATAAATCGTCGGGCAGTTGTCTACCGAGACACAGCGCCCGTCTTGTCGGAGAATCCAACAATTTCTTTGGAGGATAAGTGAACTTTGCACCCTGTTCCTCATACCTCTATAAGAACAGCTCATGTCGTGGTAAAAATACCAAAAAAAAAGGGCCAATCAGCATGGTAGTAGTCGGGCTGAATATCTAGGCTCGACGTCGTACTTAATTTATCATAACATAACGCCTCGTTTTTTTGAAAGGTTGGGCAGAGTGTATTCTATAGATCGAAGGTACACACATTTCGCCAATTATGTTTGAGTCCCATGTAATAAGGGGCTGTGAAAGTAGCAATAAAATATTCAGGCAACACTCGTTGTTACTCTATGTTTAGTGTCTATGATATGAGTCTATGAAAGAAAAACAAAATAAGTGTGTGTGTAATGGCGGACGTTCTTTGTAACAATTTTTGCAGTTGTTCTAAAATAAACTAATAGAAGTAAAATATATGTTCTCATTTGAAGACGAGGGGCGAGCCTATTACCATCAACTGGGGACATATCCAGACTCTGGGCCGCTACTTAGAAATTCCAGATGTAAAAACCCAATAACACTTTGCCCAACCTGTGAATCGAACACAGGACCTGGTACTCAAAGTAGCGCTAAATTATAAAATAATCATTAGCGGTAAATTAAATCATGAAGGTTATTTTAATGCAACCCAAATGTAATACGTATATTACCCACATATATTACTGTGCAGCAAAACGAACGTGTGAAATAGGTATACAGTGAAACCCGACCTACATAACCTGATCTAATCCGATAAAGTAAATTAAATCAGTGGTTGCAGAGTCATATGCAGACTGACATACAGGACAAGAAAGGCGGCATTTTGTAACAAAAGAGGCATGAACACTCATAATACATTATGCTGAACAATAATAAAAACCGGCCAAGTGCGAGTCGGAGTCGCGCACGAAGGATTCCGTACTATTATCTACAAAAACCGCAAAAAATCACGTTTGATGTATGGGAGCCCCCTTAAATATTTATTTTATTCTGTTTTTTGTATTTGTTGTAATAGCGGCAACAGAAATACATCATCACCAACTGCCTAACTATCACGGTTCATGATATACAGCCTGGTGACAGACGGACAGACAGACAACGGACTCTTAGTAATAGGGTCACCCTTTGGATACGGAACCCTAAAAAACAACCTCTGGCAAAAGGTATTAGTAAGATGTAAGGAACAAGAGTTTTAACAATACGGAATGGCCACTAAAAATGACGGTACGAGTCTTATAGTATTTATTGTATCTTGTGAAGTTTTCAAATACCATAAACACACAGGTAACATTGCGCCTGTATTTCCCAAAGGGTTAGACAGAGGTGCATACATCCACATCTCGCCAGTTATGTTTAAATTGTTTTGTTAAAATTCACGTCGCGCGACGAATCGCCCCAGTATGTAAGAGCCTTTTAAGTCTCATGTAAAAGGAGGAGAACACAATGCCATCAACTGGGCACTAATCCAGACTCCGGGCTGCTACTGAGAATTTCCAGATGGAAAAACACAATTCCACTGAGCCCGACCCGGGAATCAAACCCAGGACCTCATGCTCAGCAGTAGCACTTGCGACCACGAGACTAGCGAGGCAGTCAAATAGCATAACATTCAAACATTGTCGACATTAGACAAGCGAGGCAGTCAAATAGCATAACATTCAAACATTGTCGACATTAGACAAGCGAGGCAGTCAAATAGCATAACATTCAAACATTGTCGACATTAGACAAGCGAGGCAGTCAAATAGCATAACATTCAAACATTGTCGACATTAGACAAGCGAGGCAGTCAAATAGCATAACATTCAAACATTGTCGACATTAGACAAGCGAGGCAGTCAAATAGCATAACATTCAAACATTGTCGACATTAGACAAGCGAGGCAGTCAAATAGCATAACATTCAAACATTGTCAACAACCAAAACATTGTCGTAACCATAGATATTTAAATAATACATCTATGGTCGTAACCTTTTTTTCTTCTACCATTCTTTTGGTTTCTCAGTCCGTCTTTTAAACCAACATGAAAAAGCTATTTGCTGGTTACAAACCACAACCAATTATGTTTTTTAACATCAAAGGCTAACTTGCGGTTTGTAATAGCCTAAGTTATACTTACACTATAAAAAAATTACGAGGACCCTAGCAGCTATTTCATGAGTGATGTTTCATAGAAATACCTACCCAAAACTAATACGTTTGTATACGTAATTAGGTGCGCCCCGCGGTTTCACTCGCATAAGTCTCGATCCCGTGGAAAAATCGGGATAAAAATATCCTATGTCCTAATCCAGGTCATGGTCTACCCATGTGGAAAATTTCATCCAAATCTGTTCCGCCGTTTTAGCGTGAAAGCGTAACAAACAAACTCTCTTTCGCATTGGATTAGATAAAATAATTACTTTGCCTTACTATTCAGTATAATTATATAAATTAAGATATTTTTAACGTATTCTTTTCTTAGCAATGTGGGCTCATGCTTTTCATTCATAGAGGGCGCTCCTATTTTTAAATGAATAGGGACAAATATTTACACAGGCCATTAAAATAAATTGCAGTCGCCACTAATAACATCAGCTGGCAGTACAAAAACTTGTCCAAGTTAATAAAAAAAAAAGTGGGAGCCGAGCAAAGTCGGTTACCGGTCTAATGGAGGCGGACTTGGTTCGACAGCGAGGTATTACTGTAATTAATATTTACCTATCCTAATTTCAATAAAACATCACGATTCTTTACATCATCTTATTTATTGCAATGATTAAGCATACATAAATTAATGACAAATTCATAATGGGTTTTTTTTTTCAATACTTTGATTCTGTTTCTATTTACATGAACATAAAACTTAATCAAAAATACATTGCTTAAAAAATTGCAAAGTAAAAATATTTATACGAGTTAGGGAAGTAAAAAATACGGTTGGACGCTCATGCGCAGAGTAAGGCTTCGACGCAACAGCGGGAGCAGTGAACTGAGGAGTGCACTGTATCCTTGAAACGGTCCCGTATGGGAGCTCGGCGGCAGAAAGAGACCGCAATATGGTGCGCGTTGCTGACATTTTACAATGATGACGTCAGAGTCAAAGAGTTGAAATTACGTAGACGGGGTGTGAATGAATAATGATGATGATAATGTCAGATTGTGATTGTTTATCTGTCATTTTGTCTATTCTTCCGTCGACAAAACCCGTTTCTACCGTGGTAATGCTATGCGTGCAGTGGGTATTCTTTTATATCTTACAAACGGATCTAGATCCATATTCAAAAATGTATAGAAATCCCCCATTTGATAAGCCAGCATAACTCTTCTCTAGTAGAAGAGTTTTGAAGAGCAAGCAACTGTCAAAAAGGCGTGAAGTTATACCTAGACCAATTAAGTACGATTAGAGTAAAGACTGATTTGTTTCATCATCATTTCAGCCGAAAGACGTCCATTGCTGGACATAGGCCTTCCCCAAGCATCGCCACTTCGACCGGTTCTGTGCTTCTCGCATCCAGCGCATTCTCGCGGCCTTCAGCAGGTCATCGGTCCACCTTGTGGGGGGCCTTCCAACGCTACGTCTTCCAGTACGCGGTCGCCACTCCAGAACCTTTCGGCCCTATCAGCCATCAGTTCTGCGAGCAATGTGCCCTGCCCACTGCCACTTAAGTTTGGCAATACTTCGGGCTATATATTTTATATATTATATTTGTTTAGATTAATTAATATTTTTTAACCAAGACCATATAAAACAACTCATTGCTCCATTTAAAACCAAATTCCATTTCAGAAAACAACAAAATAAGTTCAACCATCTTTAATTATAAAGACTGTTTGGCTCCTCTACGCGTAAATATAGTTATTCTATGCAAAGGTTCAGTCATTCACTTTTCATCTCTTTCTTCCACACCGGACGATGTGATACAATGTTCTTTTCGATACAACCTTACCGTATCTAGTAGGTGGCTACGCCCGTACAGCGCTACTACAATACCGACCTGTTCAGACTAACCGGTTAATAAAGACGTGAAAATTGTACCTGAGGCGACTTGTCTCGCAAGCTCTTCAGTAATACTTATGACTCGGTATTGGTATCTACTCGGGTGTGCCGACAGTGCCTTCGCACCCTAAAACTTGGAAACAAAACAATGCAGTGAATATTGTGATACAGATACGGTTTTCTGATCTCCGAAGGTAGTGTTTAGACCTTATTTATTTTCTCATTAAAAATGCGCGCAAACTTTTGAACTTGGAGCCGGTTTTTTAAAACTTTTTTTTTTATTTTTTATTCTCGAGCTTTCTTACTGTACATCGTGGTAATATATTTTGCTATTGTTTAAGTGTGTAATTTTACGTTGTATGTACTATCCCTATGTTTTTATTATTTTTATTTAAACGAACAATTATTTTCGTGGAACTCGTCTTAACACATTTTTCGAGTACTTAATATTTTGATCGATAGCTTGATGTTAGGTTTTAATCATTACGTTGTATTGAAAACATCGTCTGTGTTTTTGTTGCTATTTGATTTATTGTGTGCAAAATATGTAATTAAAATCTTATCAAAAAATTTCAAATGTCACGGATGAAACTAAAGTAGGTACCAAAACTATACATAAGTTAATTACCCAGCTGAGATTACTTTTAGGGGAGTTGTACAAAGTACAGAGCCAATATTGTTTTTAGGGTTATGTGCTGATTATACTTTCTTAGAACATCTTGCCTCTAATTGCCTGAACGCTAGGCCGTAGGTATCCTGACTACCCATTTTCCAAAAATTCTTTTTCTAATTTATTTCGGTGGCACCAAAACAAAAAACCCATAAAGCTTCCCACATTTCGGTATTTGTCAATCCAATATTATTGGTTATCAAATAATGCAGTCCTAACATGTTTTATAGCATTTAATTTCGCCTTTCAAACAAGGAAAAATATTAAGCAAAAAACCCATTGCTTGGTCCTTTAGTTATTACGAGAAAATAGTCATCTTTAGGTTGCAGTCACGCATTTATAATTATTATTTATTAAATAAATATTTAAGTATAACTATGTTTTTAATACACAGTAATTTTGTTACTGGGTTTTTCCATCAGACATTACTCAGTAACAAACAGTCTGGACCTGTGCCTGGTTGATGGAAATAGGTTCGCACGCACCCTATAACATATTAGGGGACAAGGCTGGCCATCAATCGGGAACCACCATTTCGCCAGTTATATTTAAGGGCCGAGAGACCTTAAATATAGCTTAATAACTTAAATATGTTATGTTTTAATTTTGACATTGAATTTATTTAAGGTCACAGTCTCACAGATATAGGGTGGAGAAATCTAAAAAAATATCAACAGGATTTCATAGTACTTAAATAGGTATCTTCTTAAAGTTAAACTATCCATAAATGACTGTAAACGTGTATTTTATAAAGACTAAGTAACAAGATAGGAATATTATGGTAATTTCCTATATACTATATGACCAGCTGCTCCTCGGTTTCACCCGCATAAGTCTCGATTCCGTGGGAATGTCGGGATAAAAGGTATCCTACGTCCTAACCTAGGTCATGGTCTACCCATGTGCCAAATTTCATTCAAATCCGTTCAACCGTTTTAGCGTTAAACCGTGACAAACAAACAAATTTTAATTCACTTTCGCATTTGTAATATTAGTTAGGATAATTATATAGTTAGGATAATTAGGAATTACCTTTCATTCATTGAATTATTTTAACTAATATACAAATGGATCAAAATCGACTTTTCTCTTGATTGCCGTATTTTTCAATTTATTGTTTTCTTATAAGCCTGTTTCATAAAACCGGCCAAGTCCGTGTCGGATCACGTAGAGTAAGTTCTATAACTGGGATAAATATTTACGCATGCATATTTACGATTATGTTTACCGCAAAAATAAGTTTGTATTTTATACCATTTCTCAAAAAAAAAAATGCCGATGGACGGGTCAGGCAGAAGGAAGGACAGACGTACAGACAGACGAATACACGTTATTCTGTCCAATTTTCAATAAATCATACAAAAATCCCATAGAAAATACACTTTCAGCGTACCTAAAAAATTACGACGAAATTACTACGAATTTAAAATTAAAAAAATCTGGTAAATCTTGATCCAGATAAACAACATTTTAAATACAAAAAATTACCAATTCGTTCCAGCCGTTCTCAAGTGATATGGTTATCAACGAATAGCATTTCACATTTGTTATATAGATTGTAAAATACGCTAATTTAACATGTTTCCAAATTCCCAGGTAAACAGATATTCCTTATCTGAACCTACATGGGAAGAACATTCTTCATTCATTCAGTTTTTTTAAATGTGAGGTCAATTCCGGACCCTCAAACCCGATAAGAGGTTTATTGCCTTTACACCTTGGAACAAAGGATAACATAAATATTTGGAAGTAAGGGGAAATTCCATTGGACTGTTTTATCCAAAAAAGCAAGGTGTAAGTTGCTGGTAACAAATAATAAGATTTTCTGGGTATTCTATAGATGTGTCGAAATTTTTTAAAGTAAAACATATACAGTTTTTTTTTTCATCTATTTTTAAGCTGACAAGTTCATGTGGGAGGCTTTATAGTGAACCAGTTTTGAACTCTGAATGTTTTAATAGATATCTAGTTTTTTATTTATGTGGATAAACAATCCCAATGTACCAGTTTCAGTTTACAAGCCCAAAAATAGAAAAGACCAGACTATGGGCGCGGACAACTAGGTAAATGTTTTAAATTCCTACATGAGCACTAGGTACCTACCTAGTGCTCATGTAGGAATAATAAGTCGGAGTAGGTACCTACCTACTCCGACTTATTATGAACAAATAAGGCCCCATGTACCTAAGTAGTTCTCTGTTTAAAAATAATAATTATGGAAGTCTTCTAATGTCAGAAACCACAGCATGTTCACCAATGACATCTCAGTGCATCTCTGGTCGAAAATTTATGTAGGTTTACTTTTTTCGCTGTACCGGAACCGAGCCGGGCCGAAAAACGGACAGGTTTCGCACCAACCGGTTGCTAGGAACAATGTTCAGAGGACGTTACACCGATATTTACGATGTTTTTTTATGTAAGAAACGCTATCGATTGGGCTATTGATTTGTTGTTTTTAATTTATTTAAGAATAGATGTAATTTTTCCACTATAACCGAAAGAACAGCATAATATTACCAATGTCACAGATATTATAATGTTTGTCAACAAATTAAATAACAACTTTCCTGTTCATAATGTTGGTATGGCATCCCCATACAAAAGTACGTACCTACATAGAGACCATTGGAACAATCCGCTTAGCAATTAAAATATGACACGAGCTTTCCTAATGAATTAACAAAAGATTAGAAAGCCTGGTTAAGACGGTTTCACTCGCCGCCGTGGAAAGTACAAAGGACGAATGATCAGATCGTCGAGCGAGTTTAATTCTTTTTTTAAATTCAAACTGCGTTTTAATTATTTGTGCAACCAGTCTTAATAGTGACGTACTATCACTCAGTTTTAGTCGACTCGTTTAATAGTCGAGTAATTAATAAGAAGCCGTTGAAACGCAGTTTTTAGGAACAAGGCCGAAACTATCTTGATTAATTATAGAGTTTACACTACTAAAGTTGTTTTGGTCGAAATAACTGAGGATATTGGTGTAAAGGCTCCCGCAGACAGTCGCGACGCGATACCGCTAGAACAATTTTCTTGAAGTTTTCATAGAAATTGTTTCAGCAGAGTCTGGAGACCAGGTGAGGGAGCCTTAACAAAATAAAATCATTCTTCTAAGAAAGAAACCCCAGGGCTCGCTTAGTCTTTCAAGACATCGCCAAGTGGTTAGTCGACTGTTCACGTGACCAGAGGGCTGGCCTATTTTTCGGTCAAAGAATCGGCATTACCATACAACGTTTTAATGCTGCCAGTCTTTTGGGCACTTTTCCTGCTGACAGCGATGCGGACAAATTTTTTGATGGACTGTAGTGTTTATTTCCCCCTCCCCCCTTTTTATATACTTGTACATATTATTATTAATTTAGTGTTAGATGTATATTATTGGATTATTGAAATAAACATACTTACATAAGTATAAAAAAAGAAAGAATACGATGCAAAGTAAAAAAAGATTTTCGTTTAATTGAGGGTAAATCTTGTAATTTTTTTATAATACCTACAACAGAGTCCAGCATAATTTACGATTCAATCACTAGTGAATATCAATGTAAAGTTTCTATCAATATCAATTTAATCTCGTATAAAAGAAAGTGAACGATTGTTAGATTTATGAGGCTAAAGGCTATATATTGAACATTATCTTATTTTATAACAAACTTTTACCCACCACTTCTACGGTTGTAATGAACATATTGCTTTCGTGAAGCATGATTTAGGTTTAGATTTTCAAACGATTTATGATATTTAATTACCTATTAACTGGGTCTTGGTTTGGCTGGCAACATTCACAGCAGAAACGGGTTCATTACAATTTTCAAACCTACAACCACTTGCATAATTCACAATCTGTTTCATTTTGACAGTTCAACAACATTCATTGCGCTATTTATATTGTTGAGCAGATACATTTTTCGAGCATAAGAAGCAATGGATTAGCAATATCCTTCAAAATTATTCAGATTATGATTGATCGCGTGTTACGCAATTAGGGTGCTGTTTAAAAGCTATCGATATCGAGTTCCTGCCGTAGTGAAAGATTTACTTATTCATGAGTTAAGATTAAGTGGTACCAACAATTATACAATCAGATTAATTTAAAAATCATATTAGGAAGTCGAAAACGTTCGTGGCTGAATAATATCAGCCGCACGGGTCGATCTTCAAGGTTAAGCAACTCCTACCGAGGTCGGTCCGTGGATGGGTGACCATCCAATACGTATCAAGCCCTCCGTAGCTCGTGAAGCATGTGAAGTCGTTGGTACCGGCTGTCATTTGTACATCTTTGACAGTCGTTACGGGTAGTCAGAAGCCCGATAGTCTGACTACCAAGGGGTATCATGCTACCCATATATCTGGGTTGTGGAGGTCCGATAGGCAGTCGCTCCATGTAAAATACTGGTATTCAGCTGCATGCAGTTAGACTGGAAGCTGATGGCAAAATAGTTGTGAAAAGGCTACGCAGATGATGTTAGGAAGTCGAAAGACGAGATATTTCATAAACAAAACCGGCCAAGTGCATGTCGAACCACGCACAATGAAGGGTTCCGTAGTTGGGATGAAATTTACCCAACAAACTTTACATTGTAGTTGAAAAACTTGTTCTATGTTTTTATGTAATATGTTTTTGCAACTGCAAATTTAAGTTGGTCGATTATTACTCGGTAACTTGTGGAGCCTACGTAGCGGTGACTTAGCACTTTAAAGCTTAATATTTCGCAAACGGATCCCTGAATCCAAAAATGGATTTCACAAACTCACATTAGTTTTAAACGACCTTTCCAACGACATCCCACACAATGGGAATGACGAGAAAAAAAAACCAATGCCCACTTTACGTGTAGGGGAAGTACAGTAAAAAAAATATTTTTCATGATTTTATTTTACCGCTTTGTCGGCGTAATTTATGTGTATATCCATACCAAATTACAGCTTTCTAGTACTGAGAAAAGTCTCTGATCTAAGCCGCGGACAGACGGGCAGACGGACAGATAGACGGACAGACAGACGGACATGGCGAAACTATAAGGGTTCCTTGTTGACTACGGAACCCTAAAAACGAAGGTTACGATACTGGCTAAGGCACATTCACACACACAATCACATTCGCATCGAAACAATAATCGATTTTTAATACAGAGATCGGCAGCTGATGTATTGTAAGTTTTTCTTTCGCTTCAATTCCAAGCTTGTCATGTTATTATGTAGGTATAATATAATAGTTTCAGATGCGAACGGTCAAGACTGTCAGACTAAAAGGCGTTGACCCCGCGGTATTGCGAATAATATTTGATATCGATTCTTGACGCGCCAGTAGTGGAATCAAGTGATCATTGCAAGCCTGTTAGGACCACGCATTTTTTATTGCCGCAAGCTTTCTGTCGCTATCTTCTAACAGTTGACTTATCTTTTTTGGGTTCCGTACCCAAAGGGTAAAACGGGACCCTATTACTAAGGCTCCGCTGTCTGTCTGACCGTCAATCACCAGGCTGTATCTCATGAACCGTGATAGTTAGACAATTGAAATTTTCACAAACGATGTATTTCTGGTGCCGCTACAACAAACCTGATTTTTTTGGTCATTTTAGCTCAATATTGATAACGGCAACAGGTGAACGCTTGAAATATTCACAGAATATTTAGATATATATTCACTTTAAAAATAAATAATTAAATTAAAATTAAAAATATATTTAAGGGGGGCTCCCATACAACAGACATGTTTTTTTTGCCGTTTTTATAGATAATGGTACGGAACCCTTCGTGCGCGAGTCCGACTCGCACCTGGCCGGTTTTTTTTCAAACCAAGTATATAACTGACTTGACTAACACCGATTAGATTTCATCCCACGGATACTGAGCATCTGCACCCTAGCTGCGTAATACACGATCAATCATAATCCGAATCATTTTGAAGGATACTGATGACTAGTGATGACCCATTGCTTTATATATTCGAAAAATTTGTCTGCTCAACAACGTGAATAACGCAATGAATTTTGTTGAACTGTCAAAATGAAACAGACTGTGATTGATCATCTGTTACGCAATTAGGGTGCTGTTCTGTTCTGCAGATTGCAAAGACTTGGTAATTAAGTATTCTAGAATGTTGAGATAGCAAAAAAAAAAAAAAAAAAAAAAAAAAAAAAAGTTTATTGCACATATAAAATACATATCACATGTGAGCTGGAGATCACCTTTTAAGCAAGAAGATGCTTGTGTTAGGTGACTCCGCTCTTCCACTATCTACAATGCGGGTATGCAATTTAAAAACAAAAAGATAAATGAAAAAATACAAAAGGATGCGCACTAGTGTGATATTAGTGATGTATGTGAGTGAGTTTTGGAGTATGCACGTGTGTGAGTGGGTTTTTGGGGTGCGTGTGTGAATTGAGGTTGTGTGTGCGTGTGTGTATGAGGGTGTGTGCGTGTGTAATAATGTGAGTGTGGAATTAAGTATATGAGTTAATGTATATATAAACTTTAGGTTTTAGTGTAGGTTTAGGTATAAGTTTAGGTTTAGGTTAGCCCTGCGACAATGTCTTGGGATCGGAGGAAGCCAAGTACAGCTTCCTCCACTAATGAATTCCTTACCGTGGTAATAATAGTGACAGGACAGTTTATAGAAGCGATGATACCAAAGCCTCAATGTCGTCGTAGGTTTTGTTCTTAAGCCAAACAGATACAGCTTGTTTACAGTCACGGAGTTTCAGAGGGTAGCTGTTTAGCTCTTTGTTCAGTAGGTTGTAAATGTGGGAAGATTGCCTTCCATACTGCCGCCTAGCAAAAACAGACCTGACTGGAACAGTTGGAGCGACTAAGTAGCCTCTTCTGCTACTGATACTCGGCTTCGTGGGATCATACGGAATGGATTTGTGTTTTCTCAGGATCAGATGGAGTAGGTAAAGTTTCCTTACAGACAGAAGGTCAGAGGTAAGGTAAAGACTTTGGGTTGGGAATCTATAAGGTGTAAATAGCATAACCTTAAGTAGAGAACGCTGCGCCCTCTCAAGTTCCAAGAATTTAATTTTTGTTGTCCCGCCCCAGCATGGTATACAGTACGTAAGAATCGACTGTGCCAGTAAAACGTATACTTTCCGCAAAAGATTCTTTGAGGCGACGTGTCGCAATGATTTGAACGTCCATATTAATTTTCTCACCCTTTTCATAATTAATTCAGTATGCATGTGCCAGGACAGGCGCTGATCAATCATGATGCCCAGGTATTTGGTATGTTGTAACCTTTCAATCTTTGTACAAGAGCAATCAGGAGTTGAGGGGCTGGCACAGCAATGGATCTTAATTTGAAATTCGTGCGGAGGCTGAGTGTGTGCATACTTGGTGAAGCATATATAGTTGGACTTGGAGGCATTTAGTGTGAGGAGGTTAAGATTGAGCCAGTCCATAATCTGTGACAGGCCAGCTTCGGCTGTTCTTCTAACTTCGGGCCAAGTTTTACCAACAAAAACTATGGCGGTATCATCCGCATAAGAGAAAATGCGGCCCTCGTCAATACTTAGATTACATAGGTTATTAATATATATAAGAAACATCGTCGGACCAAGAACACTTCCCTGCCCAACGCCATACGATGTTGTTTCTTCCGAGCTAATATACTCCCCAATTTTTACTTTTTGTGTACGATTACTCAGGTAGGATTTAAATATCTCGAGAGGAGGCCCTCTTATTCCAATGTTTTCGAGCCTGCGTAGAAGTATGGGAACGGAAACGGTGTCGAAGGCCTTTTTGAGGTCAAGGAAAACTGCCAAACATTTGCTACCTTTATCCACCTTGTCAACTATAGTAGATGTTAGTGACAAGACCGCATCCTCAGTAGACCTGCCCTGCCGAAACCCAAACTGAGACGGGGACAGAATGTTATGCTTAGAAAGATATTTAATTAGTCGTGAATTTAGGAGTCTTTCAAGGATTTTCGAGATAGATGGCAGTACTGAAATTGGCCTATAGTTCGACGGGTCTGATCTGTCTCCACTCTTGTAAACAGGCGTAATAAGGGCTGATTTCAATGCATCCGGAAAAAGTCCCTGCTCAAAGCATAGGTTTATTAAGTAACTTAGAATAGGGACAACTTGTTCATGTGCAGCTTTCAAAAATTTAACTGGAATGTTATCCCATCCAGGGGCGCTGTCTATTTTTAAGCCCATTAGTATAGAATGAACTTCGTAAGGGTCTGTGTCGAGTAGAGCAAAATTTGAGGACGATGTAAAGACAGACAAGGATGGGCCAAGGTCGCTGTTATTGACTGTAGTAGCCGGAGGAGGTGTGATTTTATCCGCGAGAAGCTTTCCTATGTTAGAGAAAAAGCTGTTCACCTTGTTAATAGAGTGCTGTGGGTTGTTGGTTAGTTCAAGGAGATCCAAGTTATTTGTTTTTTTGTGTCTTCGCTGAGTGATGTTGTTAATAATATCCCAGGTTTTCTTTGGATTTTTGTGAGCTTTGGCAAGTTGGTCTCTATCATATTTCCGTTTTTGTTTTTTGATAATGCAGTTACAGTAATTTCGGTACCTTTTGTATGTAATTTTTAGAACCTCATTGAATGGGTCAAGTCTCAGTCTCCGTTGCATGTTGTTTCGATTGTGAATACAGCGCAATAAGCCAGTAGTCATCCATGGTTTTAGAGTTCTGTATTTTAACGGGATAATCCTAGTGATAGTACTAAGGGTGATACAATTGTGAAGAATTTCGATTAATTTGCTAGTTAGTATGTTAGGGTTAGTTAGTTTTAGTAGGTCTGCCAGGTTACTATCTTTTAAGTGAGCGAGTCCCATCTCAAAGATAAAATCAGATTTTATTTTATTCGGTTTAATTAGGTTTGTATGGTTAGTAATTTTTAGGAAAGTCATGAAGTGATCTGTGATGGTTGTATGAATAATTGCAATGGCAGCAGTTTTACTAAAAGGTTTGAGCTTTATATTGATATGGTCTAAACAGTTTTTGTCTCTCGTGGGTAGCGAGTGACCAGGAAGTAGCCCATGCATAGCCAGCATGTTAAGATAATTAAGTCTGTTTGCCCGCTCATGTGACTGCTCAGCGTGATTTATTATCAGATTAATATTAATGTCCCCAGTGACAATCACATTATTAGTAGTTGCAATGGTAGAAAGATGAATATTTAGGGATTGGATGAATTCGTCTGCATTAGTTGTTGAGGGGGACCGATAAATCGCGATGACTGTAAGGTCAGGTGAGATATGGACCTCCAAGCAAGACGCGTGAGTTAGCTTTATTTCGCTTATTTTATATTTATGCGTGTTTTTAATATAAGCGACCACTCCATCAGCTTTGTTAAGATGGTAGGTAGTTTGGTGTGAATTATAGTTGGTTATTTGAGGAATTTGTTTATTTGAATTTAATCTACACTCAGTTAAGATTATCAAGTCAAGTTCCGTTTTAAGATTTACTATGTTAAGTTGCAGATCGTCAAAGTTGGAATAAATGGATCTAATATTTTGTGAAACGATGGTAAAGCCGGAGGAGTTAGGCTTAATATGGTTGGTAAAGTCGTTGAGCTCACAGTCGAACACTTGGGCTATTTCATGATTGTCAATGTCATTCAAAGTTTGTAAGGTACTATCCATAATTATAGGCTTTAAAAGTGCAGAAGAACGTAGCTAAGTAGGCATTTAGTGTGTGAGTGCTAGTTGTGGGTGTGATAGCTTGTATGAGAGTGGAATTGAGTGGTAAGTGTGTATGAGTGCATGATAGGTAAGTATTTAAATTAACAATTAGCTTAATACTTATCCTAATACTAATTAAATTCAAGCAATTAAAATCCCAGTAGAACCGAGACAAATTAAGGTAACACCAGAGTAAAGTATGGTGAGTACGACAAAAAAACGTTAGTAGCATTACATAGAATTGATTAAAATTTAACATGGTGATAAGGTTAGTGGTAAAATTAATGCTAAAGAATAAATACAAGTAACAGCATAGTAAAATATGGCAAATAAGAAAAATGACTATCAGCAGTGCAAAATCTAGTCATGCAAGTTGCAAAAGATTATGGACCTGTGACTCACTTGTTATGTTGATAGTAGGATAGTTATCATCCTTCCTAACAAGTACCTTGCCGTAAGCTGTCCAGCAGTATTTGTAGGCTTTAGATTTTACCAGATCACGCGCAAGGAAGTGAAGTCGAGCTCCTTTTGCAGTTAGCTGTTCCGAGATGTATATTGGAGTGGATTCTTCCGTCCTAAATCCAAGATGCTTTGCACATATTTTCTCATTATGTTTCCTATTATAATCTCTAGTTTTCTTTAAGAGATCGGACTTCAGAATAGTTGATGTCAACTCAACTATAATTGTACTATTTCTAGTCTTAACACGCTTGTTCTGAACTCGGAAAATGTCGCTTATGTCCGGTTTTGTGATATTGCATCCAACTTCATTAGATAGGGAGATGGCCATTTTTATTAGTTCTTCTTTGGATTCTTTAGCCAAATTTGGTACGTTTTTTATCTCAAAATTTGACTTACGGCTGCCTCGTTGCAGATCCTCTATTTTGTCTTCTAAAGTAATGATATAACTTCTATCTTTCGCTGTTTGAACCTCGAGCTGTTCTATTTTGTTTTTAAGCTCTTCATTTTGTTTCGAGAGAGAAGCCATGGCGGTTTCTATGTTGTTATTAGTCGATTTAATTTCCATGAGTGTCGGGTATATTTTCTTGAGTTCCTCTTGCTGCGTTGACATTAGATTTGATATCAGTGTTTTGACTTCATCTTTGAAGGCAAGGAAGTCAGAGTCGCAATAGCATTCTCTTGGTCTTTTATTACGTTGGGATACAAAGTTAGGGGGGGTGTTTAGTTCCATTTGACTGGGATAGCAGAGAGCAGTCAATGGCTGCGACTTAGATGTAGGGTTCGAACCCTGACAGGCGCTGTACTTTGTGTAAATAATTTCATCACCACTGCTCTCAAAACGGTGAAGAAAAACATCGCATGGAAACCGGTATGTCCTAGAACCAAAAATTCGAAGACATGAGACATCTACCAACCCGCATTGGGCCTGCGTGGTGGTTATGGCCCACTCCCTCTCACAGAGAGGATGCCTGTGTCCCAGCAGTGATTATGCTAGAATGCTTTCTCTAACACTTAATTCCATTGCTAGATAATGTAAACGAATAGTCGTAAAGATTTATATCGACTTTCAAATACTTTGAGTATCTTCAATCGTTTATTTACTCTCTCTATACGAAATACCCTGATGATGATAAGAGACGCAATGGTTAGTGTCGTCTCGCCAGTCATCAAAAACAAAAGACGGCTACGGACCACTGCTGAAGTCATTATTAAAAATAAATAAGTGGAATATGCTCCCCCTGGAAATCAGGATGGCAACCAACCAATTATCTTTTATAGTTAAAGTTCACAAGCACATTCGTAAGAAGCTGGCAGTATCATCACAACGATAATTTTGTTGTTTGTCTCATTTATTTTACTACTAGCTGCGCCCCGCGGTTTTACCCGCGTAACTCTCGATCCCGTAGGAATATCGGGATAAAAAGTATTCTATGTGTTAATCCAGGTTATAAACTATCTGTTTGCCAAATTTCATCCAAATCCATTCAGCCGTTTTTGCGTAATTGAGTAACAAACATCCAAACACGCAAACTTTCACATTTATAATATTAGTAGGATAACCGTGTATTTATGTCTATTTATTTGTACTCATATTTATATATAGTTAGGCATATATTTAATATTTATAGTAGGTATATAATAGTTACATGTGTAGTAGTAGTTATATCTTTATATTTTTTTATTCCATATAATTTTCATATTTGCACTTACCACTGTTTGTATCTGCATCACCCTAAGGTTGACTGGTAGAAAATGTTTATAGCTTAAGTCCGCCTTTGTATATTTCTGTGCTTGAAGTATTGAATAAATAAATCCTAACTAATATTATAAATGCGACAGTGAGTTTGTTTCTATAATTGCCTGTTACGTTTTCACGCCAAAACGGCTGAACGGATGAAATTTGGCAATTTCATCCTGGATCGCAGACGGCAATAGCTAGTAAATAATAAGAATCTAAACGATGGAAATAGAGTCCTTAAAACAAAAATCAACACCTGACACGTCTTCTCAATCCGTCGATTGTGTAACATATTAACTTAATCAACAAGAAAGATTAGAGCTATGATATAACACCTTAACGCAGATACCAAAGCGATTAACAAAGAACACTGTATTAAAGTAAATGTAAGCCAGCTTGAGAAAACTTGTTCTGCTAAGAAATGAACTAACGAGATGACTACTAATATAAATCGATTTATTGGTAATAAAGCGGGAGACTTGATTGTCGTCCGCAAATATTTAGGACAAACATATTAATCTTGTTGAAGATTAATTATCGAATTTCCACACTGTTTCATAGACTGTTTGATTTGAAGTAGATGTCAATGTTAATGTCAATGAAGGACCTGTTCCGTTAATTCCCAACAATGGTGGTGCTGTCATAGCTACACACACTGATGAATCTAACAATTCTGATAGAAGTTTAGAATTATATAACACGGAAAGAGTAGTGCCTACTAATTGAAGATGTTAAATAATAAACAAATATGAAAACGTGAAGTTGTTAAATAATATCGGTGACGTTCAGTGGTTGGTTTGTCGATGATTTCAGAGATAGAAATAGAATCGGCTGACATTGTGCTAACCGTGGTTATATCAACATTACATAACCCTAATGATCTTTAGATCTACAATGACGTTATATTAGTATCTTTTCTATTCTCAGTGACTAGGACTTGCGACTATAAGCCAAGAAATCATCCTGTAAAATGCTTGTATAAAGGCCGGTAAAATTCGATTCAAACTTAATGACTGCTCGGAAGTTAGCTACTTATTGCGCAGTACCCCACCCCTCACCCCCACTGACACATGAAATTGTTACTTCGCACCGACTCGCCTCATGTTCAGAGCTTGTTTTGTTGGTAACCGCTTATTACTCAGCTAACATCATTCAAAATAATCGTGACATTATAATAACTACGCAGCCATCTCTTAGGTGATTCACCTTGTCTCATGTAATTAATCAACTTAATGTAGTCTAAAATAATCCAGTTCGGTCTATCTGAAATTCGTTCTAGATTTTATGCAAATTGGAAAAGTAACTGTTGATTGTAATGGCTAAAACTGTGGGCAGACAATGAGATATTTGAGCAATAACTATTTATCTTCTTAGGCACCGGTTGTAAGACATGCAAATGACTAATTATAATGAAACACATTATGTTTTGTAAATAAATAAGTAATAAAAAGAAAGATATATAAAACTAGATAGGTACTAAAATCCTAGCGATGCGCGCTGTTAATATAACGTCTTACGACTATACAAAAAGTTAATTATGTACAAATTGTTTAAAAAATGAGTTAGGAAGCATCAAAGAAAAATAATAGAAGAAAGACGATGTTCCATTAAGGCGTCGGCTATGCGTATGCATGGAGAGACTGCGCAACTTTACGCAAGTTGTTTGCCTCGGTCCGAGCACTTGATTTAAAGTAGCCTATCGCAGTCTACTCCTGGACACAGGCCTCTCCCAGACTGCGCCACAACACCCTGTCTGACCCTGTCCTCCGTCTTCCGCATCCAGACTGTCCCAGCCACCTTTTTATATCGTCGTCAGTCGTCGGTCCACCTAGCTGGGGACAATCCCACACTACGTTTGCCGATACGCGATTTCCACTCCAGGTCTCGTCTGCTCCACCGGCCATTGGTCCTTCGACAAACATGGCCAGCCCACTGCCAGTTCAGCTTGCTTACTCTGCAAGTTAAGTCTTTTCCCGATAACTTCATGTCTGATTTTATCCTTCCAAGAAACTCCGAGTATAGCCCGCTCCATAGAGCGCTGAGTGACCTTGAATTTGTATCCCGACTTTCAGTGTCCACGTCTTGGCACCGTATGGCATAACGGGCAGGACGCACTGGTTGAAGACCTTAGTCTTCAAACATTGTGGGCACCTTAGCCGTTTGTAATGGAACAGCAGTCCAATGTTTTTGTTGTGTTTTGCCAAATGATGTCATCGTTATATTTACATAAATGCTTATCTTGTTTACTTATCCGTTTCTTAAGTATTTGAAAACTATTCGTTTTCCTTATTAGGTTATATTTAGAAATATTGCAAGCCAATTCTATGAGATTATCTTCTCATAATATTTGAAGTATTCATGGGGCATTTTGTTTTGACATTGGTGACAATAATGTTGCAATCTTGAATAGCCATAGCGTCAATACTACTAATAATATAAAGTACAAGACGAGTTTAATTGGATTCGCTTAGAATCTTTCGTATTTACATTATCTAGATATTAGACAAAGTTGCATAGCTTACTCTAAGGGCATTTAGACAGATGGCAGACTGTGAAATTGCAGAGATTAAGATGCGTAAGCGCATTAGAAACTGGAAATTTGGAAACGAAGAAGTAAATTAATTTTATATGTTACTAAATTTAGATACTAACAAGGTTATATAGTTCAAAGTTATATACTGATATTTTTAGGTTAAATTGAATCGGTCATACATATTTTATATTTTAATGTTTTCCACGCTTTGACCACGAATTTCGTCAATCCTCGATACGATGCTCTATGGCGTGTACACACGGCTACACATCAAGCTACACATTTCCAGTATAAGCTGACCTCGCATTGTACGGAAATCCTATACAAAACGAGACCAGCATAAACTGGAAATGTATAGCTTGATGTGTACCTACAGCAGGTGGATTTAACATTCGTACTATAAAATCGATTTAATTGCGGCGATTTACTAAATCATCCTTCCATTGTTCATAATTCTAATTGGCCTTGAATAATGTTGACGGGTACGGATAATGTTACCAGGAGTAAAATCAAGTTGCACCTGTTCAATTTCACACGATCAATGTTGCCAAGTTAGTAGGGATCGGTATATGATATGCAGGCGATAAATAGCATTGCCCTGCTGCATTTCAATGGTTCTCAGTATCTGATGGTATTATTCATGAGCGCAAAGTGTGTCATATTCTTATTCATGGAGTCACATTGTGTTTTTAAGATTTTTGTAAACTTATGTGTGCCTAGTTGCAATGTTATCGATATTGTGTTGCCTGGATGGAAAATCGGTAATCGATTTGAATGTTTTGTGTTGTCGTCAGATGGCGCTTGAGCGATTGTGTTAATTGTAGAAAATCAAACTGCACTTTCAGTGTCTGACTGGACGATGCAGTTTGTATGAGTTAGGAATATGTAATATGGTAAATAGTATGCAAGAATTTTCAAACATTGTGTATTTTCCAGAAATCCATAGAACACCAATCTACTTATGATAATCTTGTAAATAGATTAGGGATTACTTATGTTAGTATAATGATCACTTATCCTTAATATACATAGATGTGTCTGAATAAAGCTTTAAGCTTTCATAATACTTGTATTCAGCTGCATCCGGTTAGACTGGAAGCCGACCCCAACATAGTTGGAAAAAGGCTAGGCAGATTGATTTTTTGTCTAAATAAAGCTTTAAGGGGCTGGCGGAGCATCGATCGCAACTATGAATCAAGTGCTACAAATGTTGCGCTGGTGTGCCTGTTGGGGCGATACACACAGCTACCGTGAACTTTACGACCACGCACACATTTTCATTGCATTCCATTTGCTTGATGCGATAGCACTACTAGCTATTGAAAATTGGTGATAAATTTGGATGTGTTCCGTAATTCCAAAAATGATGAACGAAAACTTAATGTTTTTCCATATTTTTTTTCGATAATTTGTACCTTGATAATATAGGCTATGTTTCTGCTGAAACAATATCATAAGTATTGTTGTTTATAATACAGAAAAAACAATATGAAAACAAGTCATTTACGCTCTAAAAGTGTGCGAAATTCAATTCGCTAAAACTTCATTGCAGTTAGGTTTTTTGGAAAAAAGAAGATGTAGGAACCTAGATAAATACTGTCTCAATCCGAGAAACATCACATTATGGTGGAACTTTGCTCAAATTGCAAATGATTTAGGTATTTATTACGTTTGTATGGAGAATTCATCCGTCGCCGCGTTCTTAAGATGGAAATAAAAATATGCTATACGAATAATTTATAAATGAATGAACAATGTTTTGACATAACTGATAATATATTAAAATGTTGGCCACATTACTGGTATCGCCAGGTCATAAAATGCGCAGTGAGTTCGTCCTATGGGATTAACATCGCATACAAAAGTGAACCACGTCCCAAATATACACAGAGTCCCTATCCCTCTCACACTACGTACCAATGAAGAAGACAGGAACATATTCTCGGATTCCTATGCATAAATAGGCAAACGTGGGAAAATAACACTCGAAGTTCTGTGGGCGTCGTGCTAACTATGTTGGGACGACGAGAACACACTGACAGACCGACAAATATATTTTTTGTAGCATAAAAAATGTAAAAATTATATATCTCTGAATGTGAGTAAGTTTAAAAAACCAAGAAAAATTTTAACATGATAAAGATCAAAAATACCTGCACAGAAAACCAATACAAAGGCAATAAAAAATGATAAAAAAAGAAAGAGGATAAACCAACAAAGTCATAGAACTGCAATAAAATCAAACCAATTTATTCAAATTAGGCTTAGAATCAACACTTTTCGAACGTCAAAATTGTATAAGACGGTCCCCCTAAACGCCCGCCCCTCCTCACTCTTTAGTGCTTTGGCTTTAGAAGAACCTGGCGCAACAAAATCCCCAGCAGTAATTTTAATAATCAAACTAGCAATAAAGAAAAATCAACAATAAAAGGTTTTAAACTACAGTTAGTTTCTTAATCCCAGAGACTAAATTGACAGGTGCGAATATCAAACTCCAAATTGAAAAACAAACAACAATCATTTGAAATGTCAAATTAGACTCTGGGATTAAAAAACGAACTCTACACGCAAGTGGTTGAAAAATCCTCATTGTCTATTACAAAAGTCCATTACAGCGGAACAAGAAGACAGACAGACATAATATTATGTATAGGTACAATAGAGTGGAATCACAATATGTCTATTACATACAATCTTCGTACAATGATCGAATGTGAGCCGTTGTCACAAAACACTGTCAACCGGGTCTAGGTTAAGTGGACTGTGACAGACAGACTATATTCATAAAGGATTCAATGCTAAGTTGCATTGTAACTAGGTGCAATTATATTTTTGTCGTTATGGTTTTGTAGGTCAGGAACTACTGGCCTATCTTCTGGCTATTTGTCTTACACTGTTGAGCTTTATTTCATGGGATTTGCACAAATCACAAACATCCCGGATGATCTTCTGGAAGCGTATTGCCACATTTAGCAATTTCGGATGATACTGAGCAAGTGAGGACACTGCAGAGGATTCAATCCTCGAAAAACAATTTTTTCAAAGGGCAATTTTATTGTGGTCTATGAGATGCTCAAGCAGATCTCTGAAGAAGGAACAACTCGACTCTGAATGATAATCAACAGATGTGTCCCTTGACTCGACTCCACTAAGTTTGATCACCGAGAAGTTTGGTCAAGTTTATCCCTCTAGTTTTATAGGAATGACGTAAGCGCATCACAAAAATATGCGACGGATTGCAATTTACTACTTTTTCATCTACCGCCTGTAGCACGCCTAAAAACTCTAAGACTTCCGTACACAGCTTAGTTTTTTGAGTTACTAAATTCGTTTCATCCAAAATCAAGTGTGAAATATATTTTTACTTGTTCTGGTCACGATTCTAATGAAAAAGGTTTATGAGACAACTCAGAGGCACGAATGAGGAATATTTGAATTTTTATTCTCCTGTTTTCGTGACCCTTAGGATCTGCGCCCACAGCCGGCACAGCACGGCAAGGGATTTTTATGCGACAAATAAGAATGTAATTTAACAGTATGACGATAAAATTAAAATTTTAATGACATGAATGCCTGCTATTCCGCATCTTTGTTTTTATACCTACGATGATTATCATTGAAGTTTCCACTTTAGTGCCATTATATTAAGTTACAATGATATTCGTCGCTTAAAAATCCCTTGCCGTGCCGTGCCGCCAGTGCACAGAGTGCGCAAGCGCAGACCCTTACACTGAGGTGGCCATTTGTTCTGTCTGCATAAACTTTGTGCGTGTCATTTGCGTTCCTAATGTCACCCACGACAGTAGCGAACTAGGGAAGTCTGCGTGTATAGCATTATTTATATACTAAAGTAGTTTCATAACAGGCTGCTTTACTAGGACCGTTTTTTTGGTTGAAATTTTACAAATATTGGAAGCACGTACAAAGCAAGTCTTCTTTTATTAGTTTTTTCTGGATCCACTCTGTCTGCATTGAGGCCGGTTGGGGCTATTTCTAAACACCAAGATGTTCCTTAATACCTCTCGAGATTTGTTTTTTAAAATTTTTAGTGATATGACAAAATGTTAATAATGTCAGTGTTGTTTCACTAAACTAAATCTAATAACATGAGAAAAGTGTTGATGGATAAAATAATAAAACAAAATTACAAATTAACTGTGATATTATATATATACTCGTATATATATATATATATGTATATATATTAAAGTGAAACTTTAATATCTAAAAAAATACGTCAGTTATTAAATAAACATTTATTTTGACGATGATATTCTACCTATTATACTATGTGAATTCGTTCATATAAAAAACAACAAGTAATTTAAAAACAAAAATTAAACTCACTTCGAAATGCGTGGTAAGAGTAACACTTAAGAGGCCGTATACGAAAATTTGCCGATTTTGCTAATTTACGTGATTTTACAGTTACAATACTGGCCAGTGCGAGTGGGAGCGAGACGAATGCTTGGCTCGAATCTTATTCTCTAGTGTCCACTTTTTTTACTTTTTACTGGATTTAATTTAGTGAAACGACATATCACAAAACATTTTTATTGAGAAGATGTACTTAATAAACAAGAATATTCGACATCTACCATGATTTCGTGATATCCCTAGGGATTTCGTGAAATCCCTGGTTTCCTCATTTCCCTGCGACATATATATTATAGACTATACTTAGCTACCTAATTGTGATCCGATCATCCGACACAAGAACCATTGTTTAACCCCGCTATCGCCACCGCTTCCGCTTATAGTCGAACACTTGCTCAGTAGTAATAACAAGCCCTTTATTAATGGCCATCATAATAACAAAGTCAAAGCAACAGGTTTTTTGCAGTTGTTATATCAATTAAAATAGTCAGGGCTGTCGCTCATCATTATAAGTTTGTCCTCGTGTTAATAACTCAAGTTTTTTAGTCCATATATTAACCCGTTGACTGGTGGGTTATATTTGGACAACAACTGACGGATCGGCAGGGATTTTATTAATTGTTGACCATCAACCAATTTGTAGGGACACCGTGACCCAATTTGACGAAGTATGTAAAGTGGATTTCAATTAATCGTTATCTTTGATAGTCGTACGGGTCGCCAGAAGCTCAAAAGTATGACAACCAGTCTTACCAAGGAGTATCGTATTGCCTAGTTACTGGGTTGTGGATGTCAGATATGCAGTCGCTCCATATAAAATACTGGTATTCAGCTGCATCCGGTTAGACTGGAAGCCGACCCCAACAAGACGGGAAAAGGCTGGGCAGATTGATTGGTGGTAATTTTCAACGTTCATACAATATTCGAAACTGATGTTGAGAGTACGTACCTTAAAAGCTCCAATAATAGTCGAACTAAGAAAAGCATAATTCATAGTTTTTGGTTCAAATCCTACTTATTTTGGTAACTGTTGTAAATCAAAACATCTCATCAACTGGATCATTCGACTGGAAAAGATTCTTACCACCAAAACGACAACTTTCAAAATAAGGACAGCTTAGAATAAATAAGCTATCTTGTCATACCAATTTCAACTTAAGACAGCACTAATAAAGTTAATAATCCCAGAGTAACTCATAAAATACAGTAGCGTTACGCCGTCCTCTGATTACAACCTGTCAATGGATTCCTGAATGGAACATTTTTCCTGTTAATTTCTTAAAGCTACTTGCCAGTCAAGTTTCAATTTTAGTCCTTTACGATAAGGACGATAAAGTAATTTCCAAGTTCAAAGAAAGAGGGTTAGTACCTATTGTGATGCGTAATAATCGGTTTACTGACAAGACATTGTCCCAACATTCTAAAGATTTTTAGGGTTCGGTAGCCAAATAGCCAAAACGGAACCTTTATAATATTGACATGTCCGTCTGTCCGTCCGTTCAGATGTTACAGCCATTTACTCGGAAACAATTTGCATAATATCGATGCAAATTAGAAAGAAGTTGTGCATAATTAAATACAGATAGATGTTTCAAAGTGCCTTTGCTATTTAAGTCAATAGTTTTTGAGATAAGCAATGTTTTCTATTAAGTATAGTCGCAGAAATAAATTCGAGAAATAGATACTATGAAATATAAACTTATTTTTGAGGTCGATAGAACCAATAATGTGCATTCGTAAATATTCATGCCAATTACGGAACCCTTCACTTTGCGTGGTACTACACGCACTTGGCCGGTTTTTAAAGTTGGATTGGTCACGGGAAATGCCCGCCGTAATGGCGCGAGCGCGGTGCAGCAAGAACACATTCCAACATAAGCGGAAAAAAAAAATTGGACGACAAAACGTATTGGGTTCATGATTATAATTATTACTAACCGCTTTCCCAAATGTTCAGTCAATTTATAAACTAACATAACGTTACATCACGCTTGAAATCTTCGAAGGGTTAAGCAGAGGTGCACCTAATATAGTACACATATCGCCTATTATGTTTTATTCCCATGTATTGTGAGCCTTGCCAACAACCCGGCACAAATCCAGACTCCGGGTTGCAACTGACAAATTCTTAGAGGAAAAAATCAAATAACATTGGGAATCGAACCCAGGAATTCATGCTCAGTACTGCTTGCGACCACAAGACCTCGAGGCAGTCCAGATATTAAAATAATTGAATTGAAAATTTAGCACTATAATCATTGTTAAACTAAAATAATGTAGTATATATTATTATACCATAGACAATGTATTTAAGGACGTGTCGAACACATTCAAACCATGGAATATAAATTAAAATGCACACGATTGAAATGAGAAAAAAACCGTATTTTTTTAACGAAGCTTTTATTTTTTTTACAAGGTAAAAATGATAATTATCTACCCTAAATATTATTTATATTAAAGGGAAAATATTAGTATTTTTGTTTAATAACTACGGTTAAAATCGGTCGGGTACTTTTTGAATTTATCTCAAAAACTACTGCACCGATTTTAACAATTCTTTCACCAATAGAATGATAAATATTATCACTGAGTAACATAGGCTATAATTTATAAAGATATCACGCGGGCGAAGGCGCTAATATTCATTAAGTATCCTGTAATAAATCAAAACGTAATTATATTCGTATTTGTGGCACAATTCCGTAATTACATTTAGTAATAGCTAAAACAGTACAGGTTGCCTCACATAATGTTTTATTCTAATTAATATGCACATCTGCAATCGTAGCGTAAAAGAATTTGCGTTACCTTCAGATACCTATCTCCTTGGTTCAGTAAGTTTTTACAAAATTTTACATTTGCAACACTTCTGAATAAAATTAAGGAACAATGAGGTTAGTATGCATGCAATGGACTCGATATTATCGTTGTGTATTAGAATAATCATGAAGAATGATAAAATGTTAAAATACCATCGACACGGTCTCCCACAAAATATTTAAGCGTGCCCCAAAGCGAAACTAACTGACGTAGTAAAAAAAAACAACACCAACGTGTGGTCTGTAACCATTATCCCAAAATACGCGGAAGACTAATCGAACTCAAGGACAATTCAATTTACCGAAATCGGTTCAGCAATTTTCGAGACGGCTACACATTGAATATATTCATACATACAATCGTCCAACCGGAACCTGTCCAGTGTTGCTGTCGTTCAAATAACGATTTATAGCGTATCAAAGAGTACGGTATACAAAGAAGTATCTGTGGGCATAACACGCATGCGCGGAGTAAACGTAATGTAAATTCAAACGATTTTAAAATTGAAAAAAACTAGTTTCGCACATATTATTTACTACGGATTTAAAACTTTATTCTTACAGGTATATCTTTTTTTTTTCACATTTAAAATGGAAGTATCTTTTATTTATTTATTTTTTATTTTGTTATCTGCTGAATATTATTGTGTACCTTTTAGTAAGAAAATGCATTTAATTTAGCACAGGCTAAATGAAATGTATTTTCTTTTTTTTCTTTCTAGGAGAAACTAAAAGTGAAAAAAAAAAATGTTATATAATATGTAGTTTTAATCTCACTTTAAGTTTACGTCGAGCGTTCGTGCCTCTGAACGCTTGAGTCACTCACGCCAGAGAGCCTACACAAGTGACAATCGCTTCGAAAGCGTTTCGTATTTTCTACAACGACTTTCAACAGGATTGACATAAGCTTTTCGATAGCTTATGTCACTATGTCCTATAATTTTTTTCCTTTTCCATCATCGTTATCGCTGATAGAATGTCACTTTGTCTAGGGCCTCTATATAATTATTTTACCGTTACATATTCGCAACCATTGTCACATGGCGTCTATCTTTGGAACACTGGCTGAATATTGATGAACCTATTAATATTTTAGAGATGATCTTTCTGGGATCCTTTGAAATAGAAATAAACTATCTGTTAAACTACTACATAACGGCATTCCGTAGTATTCCATATTTGTGTAACATTAAGAAACGTAGTTATTATAAATGATTATAATTATGTTCGTTATAAGATCGAATTTTAAGAATTAAGAACAGTCGGTTCTGAGAAGCTCAAAGAATTCCAACAATTATGAAGTATATTACTGGAATAAGCTGTCTTCTGGAAAAACGAACCAAAATTGCTAGATCCGTCTAGATGACCAAAGCGTTTTGAAATAACAAGAACAGGAACAAAAGACAAATAGCAAAGACAAAAAACAAAACAAACTCGAGTTTAACGGGACTCATAGACAATGCTACAAAAACCGTAGGATGTGACACCTGACGACTACATCTGTCACTTTGCTTCGAATTTGAATACATTCATAATCCATAGATTACGGCTTGTAATAAGATAATCGTTAAGTATTGACACATCAAGACTTTTTTGTTAGCTCATAGCGGTACGAAGATTAAAATATCACGATTGAGCTCCGTGAGTTCTTCCGTACGTTTTGTGTTTATAATTTTAATGCAACAAAAGACGATCGATAAGAAAACATCCAACAATGTTAATCATGCCTTCACCAATCATCAATGTGATTAAACTGAAAACATTGCATTAAATCAATAATTAACGATGATATCATAGATAATTGTAATTAATGTAGTGTTGCACTATTGTTCATATTTCCCATGATCCGTTGTTCTAAGTTAAACCGGTATGACGTTGTTTTTAGTATATTCTGCGAAATGAAGAATAACCTGGGGGTCGCGGCGTGTAAAACGTGTCATTGTACGGGACTTACGACTGTGATGTCTAGAAATGTACATAAATGTACGGGAAAACGCCAAGTTACGACTTGTGACCTAGCTGTACATATAGCGTCTATATTGGAAACTGCATAGCTCTTGTCGAAACAATTTATTCAGACACTTTGAATATAGTGAAGATAGACAATACAAAGAAAGAAAACACCAAGGCTGCATTTTTTTCGTTTTTTTTATTCTAGGTGTTTGCGCAGCGACTGTTCAATCTTCTGCGCACTACAGGCCATGCATCTTTTTCTAAAGAGGGGTACTCCAATGTAGCCCGCAGAATTCAATTCTCTTGACATCATATATGACAAATTACAAGCGGGAGATTAACATGTAGCACTAGTACACCCTCTTTGGCGCCGCGCGTTCACACTGGGGCTCGCTCACAATAACTCGATTTGTTTGTCCAGCAAGATTCATCAGTATCACTGATCTTGAGTTCTGGTATAAGATTTTCTTTAGTGAAGTGTTCGTTGACGAAAATTTTCCTGATTTAACAATTTGGACCTTGTTTTAAATGCCTTTATTATTTCGTCCTTTTTGGCTCTTGGTAGAAGTTTTACAATATCCGGCCGAGGAAAGTTAGAGTCTGAGACACTGCGCCTTCAAGCCTGCACGGGCGGCCCAGTCGATATTATCTATGGTTTGATTGACACCAATTTAGCCGCTGTGACCTTCGCGATATGATGAAGATTTTCATGGGTAGTTTCTTCCACTCCTATTATCTTAATTTCATTTCATATGCCAGACTGCGTCTGCTGATTCAATTGGTCCTTTAATGAGCATATTATTTGGTTCAATGTACTGAAACCACGTGAGCCACTAGATTTGTGCTTTTTAAAACGCCTTCTAAATGTTTCATGTAAAACCTCTCAGCAAAAAAGTCCACATCAAGATAGAATCAATATTATTATAAAAATCGATAGCAATCATTGCGCGCATTCTCAACAAAACATTCCCGTTTGTCTAGCTTTGCATTTCGTATACTTCGCGTTAAGCACGGCTTACACATTGACCTTCGACCTTGGTTAGGTAATGTTTGTGGAACAAGTAATTAAACTTGAGCGATTACGTTAATGCACTTTAATTTAAATATTATATTTTAAGAGTAATCAAATCTTGTTCTTGTGCAATTTTATCTAGTTTTTGGTGATAAAACTTAAGCGGTCTATCACAATGTTACCCTGCATTGTGATAGATTAAATTGATTAAAAACGGAACGGCTACCATTTAGGTATAATGTAGTAATTTCTTCTCTAGTTGACACTGTACAGACTGAAGGCGTTTACGAAGTATTCTGCAATGTTGCCAGGGGCCGTACTATGAAGTATTAATACCATCATTATTCCACTGCGAAAAAAGGATGATGCTATCGGTCTTGTATAGCTCCGTCTCTCACTCACACTAGAAAATGGTAGCATTAACACGTCATAATACGGCCCTTGGTTCTAACTATCACCGTGATCGTCACTATACAGTGAAGATATACAATGAGTGCGTCGTGAATCTCGTGTTTGATCACGCAATTTATACTGTCTATTACACAATCATAAATATCTACGATCTTAAATCTATGAGTCATAGATATAAGGCTCCCACACCAGATGGGTGTTGTGTCTGGCGGGCAACTGCCCAATGATTGATGTCGGGTTCTTGTATATTTATGTCCATTGCACGGTAAACTTTAATTGCGAGATGCAGGATTTTATGTGACGTCAGGTTTTTGTGTGACGTCAGGTCTTTGATGCATAGTTTATATGTGGCGATGTAGGTACCGCCACAAAGTCTTTGTTTCTGGCTTCCGTTGCTTCTTCAGATAATTTGCCAATGGGCATAATATTGTTTTGTTTGATAACTTAAGCACCATGAAGTAGAAGTTAGTGGACACTCGAAGGCATGTAATACCAGCCTTAGAGCTCTACGTACATTTCTGAAGTAAGGCGTGCAAAGCCTAATTAGGTACTTGTATTACAGACAATATAATTTTATTGTGACTAGGGCCCCATTTGGCCCCGTTAGAGTTTAACTAGTAATGTTCATGACATTAGTATCTAATTATAACTCAACGGTGATTAATATAATATGAATTACTTAAATTAGTTCTTGGAATGCAATTTTGTTTCAAAAAAGTATTTAATCAATATCGTTTTTAATTATTCTCATCATAATAGTCATTAGCAGGTTATAAACTAACGATAGTATAAGTAAATCGATCAGCAACTTCATTTAACCGCATGAAAGATTTGAAAAATCACATACCGAAAATTCAAAATTTCTAAAAGTTGCTACGCGCAAATCGGCAACTGACTGTGCATGAATTTGATGTCATCTTGATCGCCGTATATGGTACAATAGCTAGTGTGAGTACCAGCCCTTCAGATCCATTCAGTTTCGAAAAAATAAACTTTAAGTGTTTTCTCCCATACAAAATAAAACACAAAACTTTTTTTACTCACGCGTGGAGCTACTAATACCGTCCATACGTTAATATCACGTAAAGGGATACCAGAGACATTGCATTTTTTTTTTAATTTCGTCTCTTAAAATTTCTATGAGTATGGAGCTCGATTTTCAGACTACTGTGCGATGGTGCGACGAGATTTTGGTAGATCAGTTTCAAGAAGTTTTCTTAGAAATTGTTCTACTAGTTGCGCGTCGCGCCTGTTTGCGAGAGCCTACATGACTATGCAATATAGATAATATGTGAATCATTTCGTTGATAAGACCACCAATCGCTATCGCCTATCGCTTGAGCAGAGACTCGCGCGAAGTCACGGCCAATCTCGTTAGTAAGGAACACAGCACACGTGGAATAGTGACGTTAAAAGAATCCTCTTTGTTGTGTTTACTTTTACCGTATACCACGGGAACTATCTCTCCCATAGAGTAAAATACAATATTTTGGTTATTTTATTTATCAATAGAGCTGTAAAAAGTTCGAGAAGGTTACGAAGTCTTTACCTATATAATATTAATTTATAGCAGAGTTAGTGTTAGCCTTGTATTTTATTTCTAGTCTATAATGAATCCATTTCGATACGGTTATTATTTCAAAAAGAATTTTCTCGGTAGTTATTTTACCATGTTTGGTCCTAGCCTTCTTTTTCTTATTAATATTATTTTCAATACTTTATATTATTATTTGATTTCGCAAGTATATATATTGTTCAATAAGCTATACCTTGACTTGCTTGAATGAAACAAGTCCTTGAATCGATACGATCAGTTTAAATGCAACCAGAAGTGCAATTGTCTGCATAAATCGCATAATGAATCGATTTTACGTCCATCCAATTAGTTATCGATAAACTGCAAAGATTTACCGATATTGAGTGGAAGCGATGACCCTGACTATGTTAGGATTATCATGAACCTTGAACATCGCTATGCGTAACGAAACTTCTGTGCTAAAGTGATTAACACTGCCACTCCTTTGCTTGCATCTTGATTACCAATGTTGCAGCAGACTGCATTTTTAATTGATTTGGAGTCAAAAGATCAAGGGATTGTTGACCCTTGTTTGATTTTACTTATCAAATTTGATATCAGTTAAAAATTCATAGTGTGGAAATTCGTTGAGGACAGTTTCAGCACCATATTGATGGCGATCTTAAACCACAAAGTACTTTCGGTCCTTAATATTCCATTGATAAATCGAAACAATACCGAAATCGTTCCTCTCCAATATTCAATGATTTAATTTGATTAGTGAGAACGCATCCTGGCTCTTTTACTAAAAGCGATTCAACCAACATTAATGACATTCGATAATTTTAATGATCTTTTGGACTTTATTTTTCAACGGTACGAAATCAAACGGTATATTTTTTGTTAGAATATTAATCTGTATCTTAATTTGGTGGCTCAATAAAAGTGTCAGTTATGTGTACCAGATTTGTTTGTGTTTTTTGTATTGAGCTTCAGTATTTTCAGCTGACGTTCACCTGCGGTGTGGTAAATTGCATTACCTACATTACAGTGCAGTGCCAAAAACTAGAACAGTCTGCGTACCTACCTAGTTCAGTATGTCTAATGTGATGGTTGAATATAGTGGCGGTAGATGGAAAACTGTCCATATAAAAAACTTTTTTACATTAAATTAAACCGACGAAAAAAGAACTGAAAAGCGAAAAATAAATAACTTTAATTTCGGAAGTCGGTGTCTTCGCTTTTCAATTTTGGTTTTTTGCCACCGACTTCCGAAATTAAAGTTATTTATTTTTCGCTTTTCAGTTCTTTTTTCGTTGGTTTAATTTTTTGTAAAAAAGTTTTTTATGTTTCGCTTTTGAGTTACCATCCACTCCAGGGTACTCCAGGGGTTACTCCAGGTTAAAGACCTGGAGTTGATGATGAGTGGTTGTGTCATCAGAACTATGTATGTGTGCGAAATTTCAACAGAATCGGTTCACAGTTGAAAATTCAGTTGGTGAAAAATCAATCATCCCCATTTTTTCTACCTTTAGGGGTGGATTATAGTTTCCAATTTTAAATGGGACCAACTTCGAGGTATACCCTTCCCAATAAAAAAAGATTTTTTCAAATCGGACTACTCACTAAAAAGTAATGCGTGGTAATACATTAAAAAAAAATATGTACATGTCGACTTGAGAACCTCCTCCTTTTTTTTTCGTCGGTTAATAAAATGAACGACCCGGTCATGCAGTTGTTAATGGCCGCACGACTTTGGGCGGACGTTAGAATACAGATGCTTTCCTAGAACAAGCCATGACATAAAACTGATAAACGAATGTTTGTCTATAAACTTAGAACGCAATTCACAGTTATGCAAAAAATATTTGGATGTTTTTTGCATAAATTAAGTAGCAATGATGACATCTCCATAAAGTTTCTGATGTAACCATTGGATGGAGCTAACTGCATCACTGCCTAAAATAGCCAGTGACGTCATAGGCGGTAAACCGGAAGTATGGTCGTATGTTGTAACCAGAAAGTCGTGTAGATATTCTGATCACGCGAACATTGCGCTATTGACGTTTAGTAGTGCCAATTGTAGGAGGTGATGTGTATTACCTGGCAAAGTGGAAAGTTATTTGTATTAGTGCTGGATTTTAATAAAGCGTTCAATAGCCCCTACTGAAACAGGTTCACATCATCGGAAGAAATTAAAAATAAAATACGGTTCATCATTCTTTAACTAGACTCGTTTTAGTGTACACAAATACTTTAATTAGTACTGCTTCATATGGAAACGCATTCCAGAATAAAAAGTATCTATCAACAAAAAACAAGCATCGAAACTTGGAGTTCCCCAGGGAACTATCTTGGGACCCGTAAACAAATTAAGCAAAATGAAAATAAGAGTTTACTCATGATAATTATTGTGCCGTAAAATATTTTCGCGTTCATAGAGTTTATTAACAAGGTACATACAGGCTAAGAACGCCGGTTTGCCATACAATTTACACCTGTCTGTCAAGTGGTATGTTCTCACGAGACGACTCACATGTTTTGTGTTAATTACTTCTCGTGAGGGTTCGAACACACGATCATCTACTGTTAATATTCGAAATAGAAACACTTATACACCGGTGTGAATATACTTCGTAGAACTATTTGTCGGAAACGCCCCGTTTAAGTAGGTACTAATTTGTAAATAATTCTATCATTTCATCAGCAGCTGCTTTAAATTAAATCGAGTCTCAGAGAATTTTTAACCGACGAAAAAAAAAGGAGGAGGTTCTCAATTCGACAGGTACTTTTTTTTTTTTTTTGTATGACCACGCATAACTTTTTAGTGAGTAGTCCGATTTGAAAAATTATTTTTTTATTGGGAAGGGTATACCTCGAAGTTGGTCCCATTTAAAATTGGAAACTATAATCCAACCCTAAAGGTAGAAAAAATGGGGTTGATTGATTTTTCACCAACTGTATTTTCAACTGTGAACCGATTCTGTTGAAATTTCGCACACATACATAGTTCTGATGACACAACCACTCATCATCAACTCCAGGTCTTTAACCTGGAGTAACCCCCTGGAGTACCCTGGAGTGGATAGTAACTCAAAAGCGAAAAATAAAAAACTTTTTTACAAAAAATTAAACCGACGAAAAAAGAACTGAAAAGCGAAAAATAAATAACTTTAATTTCGGAAAACGAAAATTGAAAAGCGAAGACACCGACTTCCGAAATTAAAGTTATTTATTTTTCGCTTTTCAGTTCTTTTTTCGTCGGTTTAATTTTTTGTAAAAAAGTTTTTTATAGTATACCTTATAGTGATTAAAAGGATAAAATAAATATGCAATCACTTAGTGAGTGACCAGGTTTCTTGAGTGTTAAATATAATGTGCGTGTTCTCAGCCTCATTAAGAATGGTAAACAACTATGTAAGTAGGTACGTCCCAATGCAAGTTAAGGACTTTATAGAACCTAATTAATAATCCGATAGACATGGAAGCGACCTTTTTGTATTATTGTAGTCCCTTTGTACGCGGCACGATTGGTTTACGGTACGGCGTGTAACCGCACCGTAGAACAATCGTGTAACCTTATATTTGACACGGTTCTATGGTATACGGCGTGTCGTCAACCAACTTCCATAGTAATCCATAGAACACTGACAACCGTCCTACAGACGGCGAATAAACCGTAGTTTTTCACGGCAAGAAAAACGTGTGCGAATGGCCTTAATCTTAACACAAACTTTGTGATGATCAAAGCAGGCAAAGAAATAGATCTAATTATGCTTTGGAAAAGTTGGAAAGCCCTCATATGATTTGATGTTTGCCCAGTAGTACTCTTTCAATAAAAACCTACCGATCTATCAGCTAATCATAATTACAATGTTGGGGTTCTCCCAAGTTCTGCCCAGGGGGCCTAAAACGGCCACATTAGCAATTTCTCTAAAAGCAATTCATTTCCTGAATTTCCAGCTGTCATTAGCAATTCCTCTAATTTGACACAAAAGCAATTCATAAAGTGTAGACCATTTTACGAATCTCCATAGAAAACTGTCAAACAGGTGAATTATTTCATAATATGAATCGCACGCAGATCATATTATGAACTAGCTGCGAACCGCGGTTTCACCCGCGTAAGTCTCGATCCCGTGGGAATATCGGGATAAAAAGTATCCTATGTGTTAATCCAGGTTATAAACTATCTGTTTGCCAAATTTCATCTAAATCCGTTCAGCCGTTTTTGCGTGATTGAGTAACAAACATCCAAACACACAAACACATAAACACACAAACTTTCACATTTATAATATTAGTAGGATTGTCAGTTTGTGACATTTTACGATGATTCATAATATTTTCCTATTATGATTCTGCCAAAGTGGCTGTTTTGAGGTTACGGTTCTCCATTCCAGCTTTCCACACCCATCCTGTCCCAGGTCCCTGTTTTGGGTCTCCGTCCATTTAACTAATAGATCAGACTACGTTTGGTGATTCTCGATCATTATAATAACCTGTTTTGTTCCATCAGGATCAGATTCACTTCCGATGATTTTATAATATGTACTAGGTATAACAATCCTATTATGTTTTTAGTTTCATTATCCGTTACCATTTAATCTACTTGTTTAACTTCGCTTGCTTGTATCATAATATGACAACCACAAAATGTAACAACCAATTTGGTTGTTTTTTATTGTAATAGCTGCACGTTTGTCGTAGTCCTATGTTGAATAATAATGTACAAAATCGACTATCTGTTTTAAAATAACGTGCGCACACGATGGTGAATGTGATTATACAATAGAAATGCACTGCATGGGTTATGCAACATTTGACAAGACACAGTAGAAACAAGACAGTGTAGTTTTTAGGGTTCCGTACCCAAAGGATAAGACGGGACCCTATTACTAAGAGTCCGTCCGTCCGTCTGTCACCAGTCTGGATCTCATGAACCGTGATAGAGAGTTGAAATTTTCACAGATGATGTATTTCTGTTGCCGCTATAACAACAAATACAAAAAAAAACAGAATGAAATAAATATTTAAGGGGGCTCTTATACAACAACTGTTTTTTTTGCCGTTTTTATAGATAATGGTATGGAACCATTCGTGCGCGAGTCCGACTCGCACTTGGCTGGTTTTTTTTAAACTATACAACAGTACACGACCAAATATTACAGGAACGCGTTGTATCAGGTAAAAATGATCCTAATCATTTTCCGATATCGATAAATCAAAATAATGAAAGTGAGAGTAATGGAGACTTGCTGTAAAACTATTTCGCTTCAACAAATCCTTTGTTTTCAAAAAGTTATTGCACCATGTCCTTCTCGAAAGCTTTGTCCAAGCTTATACAGGGTGAAATTGAATTCATGGGCATCCTTTTAAAGGGTCATTATACTAATCATTATGAACAACTTTCACTATGGGACCAACTCTGAAATCACGAAACAAAAATCTGCTGTTCCCTACATTTTGACGAGCTATGCGAACAATAAATGTAGGGAACAGTTGATTTTTTTTCGCGATTATAGCGTTGTTCCCATAATGAAAGTTGTTCATAATGATTAGTATAATGACCCTTTAAAAGGATGCCCATGAATTCAATTTCACCCTGTATACTTCAATAACACACAATTCCTTCGGTTGCCAGCTCCTTTTCGATAGATTGCATAGGAATGTTGATAGTGTGAATTGTATACAAATAGTCGAATATCGATATTTAGGATCTATTAAATGACTAGCGATTTTAGAAATTTGTTTTGCCCAATAGATAAAACAATTAAGTGATAAAAACTAAACCCAACTACGACTAAAAAGGTATAAACAAGACACCACAGACAGACAAATTGAAAATCCGGAGTCACGTAATCTGTTCGATTTATACACGTGTGACTCTGGATTTTTAATTTGTCTGTCTGTGGTGTCTTGTTTATACCTTTTTAGTCGTAGTTGGGTTTTAGTTTTTATTACTTTATTTTTTATTAAATTCTTTTGGGATTATAATAATTTTTTTTTAAATATGCTCATTGAGCCCTTTAATTTGATACCCAACATGGTACGATAAATCATTTTGTTTTTTTAGTTCCTGACTTTATGTCCGCTAGAGGACGCCATTTTTAATGTGACGTCACATAGCCTATAACCAGCGGACGATCGCTTCCTACGATACTTAATTTGTCAAATTGTGATGAGTAGTTTAGAAGATAGGAGGGAACAGATGAACATACTTACATAAATACATACATACCCATTAAAATCATAACCCTCCTTTTTTTCTTCGCCGTAGTCGGGTAAAAAGTAAGTACACATTTATGGATGCAGAATACAAGGAGTTCATTTAGTCGACAACTTTCTATCAAGAGATAATTCTGATGATGAGATTGAACTATGCTTTGTAAAAAAGCAACCATATTTTATATTGTTTAGAAAAAGAACATGGTTACAAAATATCCTACCAGCCGCTAGTGCAGAGTAGTGGTTTTGTTTAGGACTACCAAGGAAGTATCTTTCTTACGAATTTCGCATCTTGTTCTTTAGAAATAGGACTTTAAAAAAAGTCCATTCATCCATTTAGGAATTGTTGTTCACAAAAGCCCAGCTTGTATAGTTTGGAAATCCAAGGATACCGTGCATTTATATCGATGGATTGAATTGAATCGATATCGGTTACGAGTTACGACATAATCTGGCTTAGCTTCTTTAAATGCAAAATAGATCCAATACGTTATACAGCAGGTATAGGTTGAACGATCCAGCACGCTTCTTCGATTGTTGAATTAGTTAATTATACGAATCTAGTAAAGTCCAGTTTCTCTTCTTTGTTATTTCGATTTGAATATTCATTTTATATGATTTCGATTCTCACTAATTGATATGTTGTGTTCATATCGTAAGAAGGTATGTCACGATTTCCTCAAATGATGTTGAATTAAGTTTATTTGTTTATCTACATTTCTTTTTTGGAAGTAAATTCGTTTGGCCGTCTTTTCTGTGGTTTGAACCAACCCATATGAAACTTATGACGTGCAACGGAATTTTGAAAATAACTGCGTGATAATTTATTAATATTATCAGCCTTTCAAATTCTTGCCACTATGGTAAGCATAGGATGTTTTACATCAAGAAAATTATTGTACGTTAGACACCAATTCGCGGAAAACATTTTCTTGTACTAACAAAATAGTAATATCTTCATCGTTAAAATCATAACTCGCTCCACATAATTCGAGCACTTCCTAATAGTTCACACCTCGTTATTAAATGTGGTCTCATTTTATAATTACAGACGCTTACTCAAAGCTGACCTTTCACTTTTTTAAATATAATCCCAACTTGCATTCTTAAGTAAGGTTGTGAAATTAGCCAATATTATAATTAAGAGATAGCTAATCTATGTGGAACAATGAGATTTCAATCCCAATAAAGCCATAGATGGTGATGCTGCTAAACAATCAGGCTGAGACGTCCATAGAACATCTGACTATTCGAGAGAGTCGTAGACAAAATTGCACTTCGTAAAAGCTCAAAAGCTCTTCCTTGTCCCTCGCTTTTCTACAAAGCGAGACGGAAATACAACTTAAGCCTACATGCAAACTAAGAATAAATGAGATAGATGATGCCGATGATATAAAGCCATTAGAACAATAACAGTCGCGACGGCCCCGTGGCCACATTTTCGCATATTGCTCAACTGTTACCTACATTCGTCCCTGCCCACGCGCAAGTTACGTAACCGCTTCGAAATTAGAATAGAATACCGCCTAATGACGGCTTGTAGCGCTTGTCAAAGTAATGCCACCTGTCAAATCTAGCTTTTAAATGCAAGAATAGGTGCTAAACATGATTCATATTGATTTGTTAACGTTTACGATTGTGTTGGGCCGATGTTTGTTTGTAAACTTGATGTCACAGTTTATCAACACCGCCTTGTTCTTTTTTTAAACCGGTTGACCAGTCTGTTCTGAGGCTGAGATATTTATCAAATGCAAATAACCGAAACCTGTCAATTTAATGCCGATTTGATAGAAATACGGTCTCCGTTTTCCGCGATATCCATCTTTCTGGGAAAACAACAGTTAATGTAAGCTGACAACGTATTCCTGCAACTGCCAAGTATTTCTGTTAATTACAGGTTGTTAAAGATGGGATCTTCTGTAGTGATTTCTTTTCCATACGTACTAAAAACATTTGTGGTATAGGGACAGAAGCCACAAAAATATTTTTCATTTTTACAGTCCAACGACACAATAAATGAGTCATCATCTGCCTAGCCTTTTCCCAACTATGTTGGGTTCGGCTTCCAGTCTAACCGGATGCAGCTGAATACCAGTATTTTACATGGAGCGACTGCCTATCTGACCTCCACAACCCAGTAACTGGGTAATACGATACCCCTTGGTAAGACTGGTTGTCAGACTTTCGGGCTTCTGACGACCCGTAACGACTGTCAAAGATCCACAAATGACAGCCGGGACCAACGGCTTAACGTGCTTTCCGAGGCACGGAGGAGTCGTGGAATAAAAACTGTAATAAATTCAAGATTATGGCAAAAGTAAACAGACCCTATCTACCGATTGAACTAAAGTCGTGATCACAAGTCCAACACTATTGGGGTAACCAAACATTGCTAATTTAAAGCTTTCTATAAAATACATTTTAATGGACTTGACTGTGAGACTTGATTATAGGCTATACTTAAATGTAAGTGGAGATTACGTTAATGATAAAACTTCAATAAAATCTAAGATAGAAATGATAATTATTAGAAATGAAAATAATTTACTTTAGGTTTTCATATACGATCAATGGGCTAAGGCTTGCCATATGAATCCCTTAGAAAGTTCAACATTTTCTACTAATTCTAACAAACAAGTGAATAAAATAGAATAATAAATATTCGCGAACATGTCTAAAAAATATCAAAGATGATAATAAAGTCAGAGCCGTAAGCAAATAATACCTGGTAACAGTGGTAACCCCATCACGACTGCGGCCGATAAAGTTCAGGTCACAAACCATCACGACAGCGCCGATGGTCAATAAGCATCGCACAAAATATTATAATTAATATCATTGAACACAAAATGGTTAATAAAAGAGAAAGGGACACGACATGAGCCTTGGACGGTTGACTTCATTTTTTTAAATAAAAAAATAATATTTGTGTGTCTTGAAATTGCACGCGTATTGATAGGGTTATGATTATCTCAAAGTTATCTTTTTAGAGATTTCAAATAATGTCAGTTATTTTAATATAAGTCTTTTTTGTCTTTTAGAAGTAATAATTTCTTAAGTACGTTTTCCTGAATTGATATCTGAAATCATCATCAACATATACGTCTACGAGAGATAGTAATACAGGCTATGTTTATAAGTATACTTATTGTCAATTGTATTTAGCACATTGTACATTGTGTCAAATAAAAACAAAACAATCTACAACAAAGAGTATAAATACGCTATACTAAATGAAATGAAATGTTCATTCAAAAACGTACGTAACGTGAACCATTTATATAGATCTTTTGACACATCTAAATATCCAAGAGATATCTCCGACATCCTCAAGTTATCTCCACGGGTCTCCACAGCCCTGATTTCCGTCGGTTACTCCAGAATTATCTATAACAGTAAAATATTAATACTAGAGATGGGTTGTAACAGGTTAAACACGATATCTGTTATCACTTTTACTGTGACAAATAAAAACAGATCTAAATATCTGTTATTAAATCACAGCCTGTGATTTTTGACGATAAATACGTATTTAAATCTCAATCAATATCTTCTTTATGTCTCTTGGTTTAAAGTCGAAAATCGTATCTATCTGTTATTAAATAACAGCTTGTTATTTTTGTACGGATGATAAATACGTATAAATCTCAATTGAATATCTTCCTTATTTCTTTTCGTTAAAGTCGAAAATCGTATCCAAAGTTTTAACAGTAGCAGCCGCGGTAACAGTCTTGAGGATCTGTTATTTTAAGTAACAGATATGTTTTATTGTTAGGAGCAATTGCTATCTGCTATTTTTTAATATCTGTGATTTCTGTCTGTGACGATAAATACGCCTCACTCCTAATTAACACTAATAAAAATATGGATGCGTAAAAATGCATTTACAATAGTTACCAGAATTACAAATGTTCTACTCCAGTAGTCGCTTACTCCACATTGTCTGACAAATTGGAATGATTGCAGCTGTAATCCAACTAAAAAGAACAATAACGGAATTGCATTGCAAATAAGTTCATCTGGTTTAATGTCCAATGTTCAGACTAAGATAAAAATTCTTTAACACTGCTGATACCACTACTTTCCATGCATATACGGTAACGAGTATATAAAGTCCGGCCGTCTCGCGTCGAGAGAATGCTTTCCTGACACCTGTCAGTTGGACAATTTCTAAGTAGTAGAAATAAGGACCAAATTCGCAAAACTCTAAGGGGTTTATTTATAAACGTTGCTTAAAGTTAAGTAATGATTAGTGACTGTTTAACCATAAATTTTTGATGATTGAACGACACTTAACTTTCAACAACGTTTGTAAATAAACCCCATATTCGTTAGTATGGAATTGACAGGTGTCAAGACATTATCCTATCGACTGTCAGACTTTAGGGATGCTCATACAGTTATGATGTATTTATCCAGTGCACAGGACTGTACAAAGGCTAGGCAAGAATCTCTGTGATGATCAGAATTCAGTAAAAAACACTAAACAGATTCGGCCTTCCAGCAAACTATTACGAAACGATTCTATCCGGAATCAGTAGTATTTTTTTTTATTTGAGTCCCCAATCACAGGCGTGATGAATCGTAGAAACAGAGCGAGCGGCGCGTGCGCCGGGATCGTTGACCTCACGTGAAACAATTTCCCGAACAGAAAGTTTGGGAACAGATACTTAGAGTATTTTTCTTGAGAAATAATGTAAAGCAGTTGACTGATGATCAAAAGGTACAGAGTTAAATCAAAATTTTTCGATCTAATAATGAAAAACGATCCAGACCAGACTAATGACGTATAGTAACTGTAAACGACTAATAAATGACGTATTGACTACGTGAAAGTTGCGGCAGGTAGTATACACAGCAGGGAGCTAGGCGATTGCCATTAATTAGGGAGTTATGTAACTGCAACCCTCAGTATTTACTAAGAAATTCCTTACCTTTCCTTATCTTCCTTACCCACCTTAATGTTAAGACGTTTTTTTTAAATGACAGGGTACATTTCCGATAAATTGGGTGTAGATAAGTCATTTTACAATTTACCGGGGGCTGCTAATTTGCTTGTTCTGTTTGTCAGATTTTAAACTGCCGATAACACTAGCAGCTTTTATAAAGTTGAGTTCCGACGATCGAGTGACGTAACAAGACTGGAAGTACGCACAATGACCATTCACGGTCATGATCACGCCCCGATTTTGAACGATGGTCACCTGATCGCAGCTTATGGGAGAATAACGAAAGAGTAATAGTTTTATAGTTGATGGTCGAATTGAAATAGTTGTAGAAAAAGTGAACTTTGGGCAAGTGGCCTCTTATCAGAAATATTTACCACCACTGGTGAATATGGCTTGTTTTAACTATTAATAAAAAACCTTAACTCTGAAAAAAATATAATTCTATTGCATATTCTTAATTTTATACCTACCATTTCATTGGTGATCTTTTTAACTTGAAAATAGTAGACAAAACAAAAACTTAAACACTACGATTTCTGCAAATGGTGCAATATTTTATTTGACCACTGTACCAATAAAGATCATAAATATTATGACGTCATTCGAAATGACGTATAATTACCCGATTACGGCGAAGAAAAAAGGAGGGTTATGATTTTGACCGGTATGTATGTATGTATGTATGTAAGTATGTTCATCTGCTCCCTCATATCTTCTAAACCACTCATCACAATTTGACAAATGAGGTATCGTTGGAAGCGCCTTGATCCTATAGGCTATGTGACGTCACATTAAATTAAAAATGGCGCCCTCTAGAAGATACAAAGTAAGAAACTAAAAAAAAAATGTACGATGCTGGGTTATCAAATGAAAGGGCTTAATGAGCACATTTCAAAAATATATATATTATAACACCAAAAGAATTAATAAAAAATTAAAGTAATAAAAACTAAAACCCTACTACGACTAAAAAGGTATAAACATGACACCACAGACAGACAAATTAAAAATCCGAAGTCACACGTAATCTGTTCGATTTATGCCCTAACACGTGTGACTCCGGATTTTTAATTTGTCTGTCTGTGGTGTCTTGTTTATACCTTTTTAGTCGTAGATGGGTTTTAGTTTTTATTACTTTAAATTTTTTTTCACCACTGTTCAATAATGTCGCACGTATTGCTATCAGTAGATATATCAATGAATTAGAATAACAGGTTTTAAAATGGAAAACCGATGTTTCGAGTTAGTGACATTAGTGATTACAAATTAAAGATCTAACGATCTCAACCGTTATGTCTGTTTTTAATATGTCTTGAATGTTACATAGAGGAAAATCCTTTGGTAATAGAATTCTCCTTTGTAAATGTGAGCACCACCAACATAATGAAGATAATTATATCATCATCTATGACGAGACTTTCTATTGGTATTCTTACACATTCCTCTTCATTATCAGAAGTGACGTCAATAATAACAGTTAGGTACTTACTTTATGCTTGAAGCGAGTCATGGGTGATGTTGTATCCTAGAAACGGAATTGGCCAACGGAACCTCATGCCCAAGATTCGGAAGTGCACCAGCTAATGCATCTTTACATATCGCGAAACCTCATGAAGTCCTTCACCTTTTTAGACCTCGTTTCCCAATAGTAACGAGGTCCAAAGAGGAGGCGAGGTGAGAAAAGTAGATGTGTGATGTATTGGTATCTTTTATTTCAGTCATTTCACTAAAGACACTTACAAATTACATTTTTAAATATTAGAATATAAAATATAAAAACATTTAAATATATAAAATCTTTTTATTTGTCATTTTAGTTCTCAAGAATGGACTATTCATTAGTCCATAAAAACCCGCTTAGACAATATAACTAAAATATTACGATGTTGTTTTGTGGTGAACGCTGTGTAGTGCGTATATCTACAGGGTGAAATTGAATTCATGGGCATCCTCATACGGGGTCATTGTACTCATCATTATGAACAACTTTCACTATGGGAACAACGCTGAAATCGCGAAAAAAAATCAACTGTTCCCTACATTTATTGTTCGCATAGCTCGTCAAAATGTAGGGAACAGTAGATTTTGTTTTCGCGATTTCAGAGTTGGTCCCATAGTGAAAGTTGTTCATAATGATTAGTATAATGACCCTTTAAAAGGATGCCCATGAATTCAATTTCACCCTGTATACTTTACGTACCTACTTTTTGTATACTTATGTTCTGTTTCAATATTTTGTAGGTATTTACTGCTGTTGGTGTATGTACCAAATAAATAAACAGATATTGTTTAAATTTTTATTTTAAAGAAAGTTTTCATATTAACTTTATTATTTCTACTTAAAGTCATCATCTTCGTACTTTTATAAAATGATTACTTACAGTAGGTGATCCTATACTATTAAATGAGCAATATTTGTATAATCTATACATCCTTACATATTATAAAACAAAGTCCTCCGCCGCGTCTGTCTGTCGTCCTGTACGCGATAAACTCAAAAATTACTTCACCGATTTTCATGCTGTTTTCACCAATGGATAGAGTGGTTCTCGAGTAAGGTTTTAGTATATTATAACCGACATCAACGCGGGTGAAGTCGCGGGTATCAGCTAGTAATATTATAAATTAAAGTCACTTTTCGTGTGTCTGTATGTCCGCGTTGTTCTTCTAAACCACTCAACAGATTTTGATTAGGTTTTCACCATCGTTTAGGGAATTTATTCCGGACGGTTTATGTATGTGTTTAGTACATATTAAAGTAAGATACCACTAAGAAATCTCGATGTTTTGTCAAGTCGTAAAAATCGTGTGTAGCAGGAGCGGGTCGCATATTATGTAATCACGTTCTTGAAAACGGCTCTAACGATTTCAATGACAGTTGCAATAAAGGGCGAAAAATCGATCTAGCTAGGTATCATATCTGGGAAAATTCATTTTCTCTATTTTTACCCGAGCAGAGCTCGGTCGCCCACACACGGCTACACATAAAGCTGTACATTTCCAGTTTATGTTGATGTCACATTGTATAGAATTTTTGTACAATGCGAGGTCAGCTTATACTGGAAATGTATAGCTTGATGTGTAGCCATGTATACTATATCGTTGATAAGAAAAAGGCATGGTTGCAAAAAAGTGAATATTGACAATTCAATTCCAGCAATTAGTGTCCCACTTTTCTAAATAAAGATGGATGCTTCATTCAGATAGTCAATGCAATCAGTTGAATGTGAATTGATTTGATTTCAATTATGTATGTTCGACACTGGTCATAGTGGGGATGATCTCGTGTCAATATTGGTGTTGTTAGAAGGACTTCACATTGAAACATTATTGGCATTTATTAGAAAAGTTGTCCTTGCCTTGGCTTTACTGGCAGAAATATGAAATTGGTCAGTTTTTTACGGTGATTCGTACTAGCTTTTGCCCGCGGCTACGCCCGCGTGGAGGTCGGAGATTATCCCACTACCGAGACAATATATATTGTATGTCCTAAGGTGTGAAACGATAACAAACAGATAACATTAGTTGCGAATTTATAATATTATTAGTATTGGGTTCACTTCTATGTCCCATTGTGATCGATATTTTTGTTCCTATTGTATTGCATTGCTTAGTCATTATTCAGAAATAGGTACTTAATGCATTTGTCACATAAAGTTTTTTTTTTTTTTCGATTTGACTTATTTCATTACCCAACACCCCACCATCTTTCCACTCTACACTTAAACAAAATCACTCGCACATACATACACACAGACACACACACTCGTGTTTGTATTGTTTCTTTAGATCCGTCATTGATGCATCTTTTTGCATGCCTTTTGGGCTAATAACTATTAAAAAAAAAAAATTGTCTATTTTGAGGAGTCTGGCGCTGTATGCCGAGTTAAAGGACTCGTCCTAGTTCGGCTACAGATGCTCTCATGTCATATACTCCCAAGTATAGCAGTATATTATATAGTAAGTACGGGCCTATAAGTAATTGTAATCCAATGTATTCGTTTTGGAGAAATAAATACATAAATTATAAATTATTATCACAGTGATGATGGCATTCTGGCTGGCTCATCTACCTAGTGTCCAAAGAGTTCTATTTTTTTTCATTGCTCGAACGTAATCCTTGGAAACAAAATATTAGAAAAAAAAAATCCACCCTGCATGAATTGGCCAAAGCAATACTTCTCAGCCGTAGGGGTGTTGGAGTGTTGGCAAATTCTCGGACACGTTACACGTGATATACCTAATCGATAGCTATAATTAGAATGAAAACAATGCGTAAAAAGAAAAAACGTCATCATCAGTCACCAAGGACTACGAACCTAAGCGATTATTGGTAGAAATTAAAGAAAATCTATTTGCATTTTCATGTATTGTAATGGAGTATGAAATTGTACAGTTTCTTTGTTTTCCATTACTACTTCAAACAGCAACGATGTAAAATAGAATCCGTTTCGTATTACGTATATTGTTTAGAATCTCGAGAAACCTTGACGTGGAAATGTTTATTCACTCGCTAGCATCGGAGGAACATACTTCAGTTTTTTTACCCGCCATTTCGCAATAACGGTGCCTTTCAGAAAGAGAATGAACTTCGTTAGCGTTAGCACCAAACGGAGCAAACCACATCCTTACTCGTGCTGTTGAAAAAACTTAATCATAACATCTGGCTCGCTTATCGTGGCACTACCATCAGACGCGAGCGTGAGCTCCGCAGCGCCAAACACAACGCGGAGCGCAGTCGCCGCGCACTCGCGATTACTTACACACTGGACAAGATAAACCGCGGATTTATTTAAATGAAACACCGGCTCCAATAAATATTTTTTGTTAAAAATCAGACATTTTAATTAATTACTCTTTTTACAACAGGTTCGTTTTAGTGTAAAATGTGATTAAAACTGTGATCTTTTAAGTTAGTGCATGAAAACATGATTGAAATGTTAAAAGTAAATGACAACAGGGTAAACGGAACAATGAGAGATATCGGCTCGGATTCGTTTGTGTGCAGAGTTCAGTATCTGGATGACCTGGACCCTTTTATGGAGTACAATGTTCGGGAGCCTCCGAGGCCACTGTACCACACGTTCAACACCACCATACCCCTGTCCTATCAAATAGCTGCCGTACACCGCTTGCTTCAGGCTCCACACCGGGTGAGTGTTACCTGTTATATAACAACTTTATTGCTTTTTAAATACCGTAAATAGTTTTTATTACTTGCAAAATAACGCGTGTACGACCTCCTTCGTTAATTAAAAAAAAACAATCGCCGATTATTTCACGTGCTCACACTCACGCACCGCGCAGACACGTAAATATTGACAATAAAATCAGTCATCGATAATCGTATGTTATCAATATATTATAAATGACTGATTTAAAAGAAAATAGGTGACAATCACTAAGGACAATGAAAAATAATTAATAATACAATGCTGTTATTTTGGTAATTAGATTAAACGGAATACCTTTGTTTCGATACACAAAAAAAACAATTATCCTTTGTGTATTATTTCATTCATAGATTCGATCAGTTAAAAACGACCAACGATCGTTCAAGTAAGAGATAAGACCACCAATGTACCCTTACACTAACGATATTGATATAAGCGGAACACTTAGTTTATCACGAGAAAGTATATGTAAAATGCAGCACCTTTCGTGCTCATAATGGCACAACTCAAATCAACGTCCAATGCCGCAATCGTATAACAAGCCATTGACGACGCCGACTGTTTAACTATTAACGACCAATGTCGACCATGTTACAGAAAGAAGAAATAGATACACAGGAATATTTAAAGCGTTCGAAATTGATCCGGCACACGAAAGACCCTTTAAAATTCATTCATTCAAGGCTACAGTCAGGAACAAATCGTAAGGAAGCACAGAATAACACAATGCATTAAAGAGCCAGCCTAATAATAGTGCAGTGCGTTATAAATGTGATGGGAGTAAGCACTATTACTAATACCGGTGTTACTCATCGCGGTATTTGGCTAAAATTATACGTTCTAAATTCTCCCGCTACCTCGCTCAGGTGTTGCTATGACATAATGTCACTTATTACAGTAGTTGTTTCGTCTGCATTCTATAGGTCATGGATTGTAATAGACTACCCTGTGTTATATTCCTGCGAATTGAGAATTGAGTCAGAGGTGATTTGGATACCTCACACGATTATAAACCTAGGAGTAATTTCTGAGACTTTTGTCATCATTTTTGAAGTGAAAACTTCATTAGGCGCGTGGAGCACGTTTTGGGTGAACAAAAATCATGGAACTCGCGTGATCGTCACCGAAAGCTTGAAGAAATGAATGAATGTTACTTAGTTTTCACTTTGAAGTCCATAAACATCTTCTTCTGAGATGGACCTCCCAATGACGGGTTCACCACCCTTAGCTAGTTAGTGCGTTACCAGACAGGACGACGCTACACTGCCATATATCCACGTGTGATGTCATCTCTTCGTCATATATTACAAGGAGGACTATACAGCATGATTAGATAAACGTTGAAGTATGCCATACATAAAAATGGAGATGTTGTTGCAGTCTTAATAATCTAATTAAGTAAGTCTCAATGGGCTTACTAGGTGATTTTGTTCCATCTTTTAATAATCCTCGACTCCTAAAAGTCTCTGCATCACCCTAAGGTTGACTGGTAGAAAATGCCTGAGGCATTAAGTCCGCCTTTGTACAGCATTTTTTTTAACTTGTGCATAAAATTTTAATAAATAAAAGAAGATTATTTATAGCGAAAAGATTATTGAAATGCTCCTAAAATTCAGCGGCCCTTCAGAAATACTGAAATACCAGTGCTTGGATCGCATGAAAACGTTCTACCTATTTGCAAAATATGTTAGAAAAAAGTGTCTATATATCTCGGGAGTGGAAACATCTACTTATCCACAACTAGCTGGTAATACCTGGCACTTAAATCTGAAGTGAAACATTCATTACCTTTAGACCCAGTCCCGGTATAGAACCAGTTTCCATTGTCATAACATCTGTCCGAACTCGTTCACAGCGCATTCTCAATTACACAGATTAGCAAAATTACAGTCTATCCAAGTATACTGGCGTAAGTCACAGGATGTGTATTGGAAAGAACGGGAGCACCGATTTATCAATCAAAATTACTATAATTATTTTGTGTGCCGTAAAGTCATACTTATAACGCCCACTTATCTTTGTCTTTGACATATTATCACATCCTCTAATTCAGGCTAAATGGAAGTTTTTTTTTTTGTATTTGCCATGGTTGCAGGTCTCTGTAAGGTTAGCCTTTCGGGAATAACAGACGGTATTGAATGGTTCAACAGTTTAAATCGCTCGTTAGGACTATACTCACTAGTTATATTTTTGAAGTGAAAACTTCTTTAGGCACGTTGAGCACTTTTTGGATGAACAAAAATTATGGAGCTCGCGTCATCGTCACGCTTGAAGAAATGAATTAATGTTACTTAGTTTTCACTTCTATCAGCAGTCCGCAAAGACTGCCCTGCATGTTTTTTTTCCTCGTTGCGTTTGTCGGAAGTTTATTAATCATATAATCTTTGTTTATATCAACACTACCTGAGAAAATTCTGCTAAGAGCATTGTAAATATTCCATAACATCCTTGAAAAATTTTACTTTCATATTGCATTTGAAAAGGTGTTTGTATGTAAATAAATTGCTGTGGATAAATGCTGGGTTATGAAAGGAAAAGATTATGCAGAGGTTATTTTAAGATAATATACATTCAGAAGGTAACAACAGAACGGTTTCCCATTGCCCTTATAATAATAAAATCATGAATTTTATAAACAGTATAATATCGTCAATTTGCTTCATTATCGTGATAAGTCCGACAATTTTTTTATTTTTTTGATTATTGTCAATTAAAAATCATAATGAATTTTTGGCGATATAATGTTTATAAAAAATATAGAAATTTATTTATTTAACCATTTATGTACACACATAATAAACAGACAAAGAGAAAAGAACAGAAAAAAAACGTACAAAGGTGATGCTTATTTCTAAATAAATCTCTTCCAGCACACCTGAGATAGGAAAGTAGATAAGAGATGTAGACACCATGTGTAAAAATCGAGAGAAAGTAAAATACATAAAATCAAAACAATTCACTTAAAAACAAAAAAATATTATAATACACTTACAAACATACATACATACTTCCTAAAAAAATATTTAAAAAAAAAATGGAAAAAAAAATGAAAATGGAAATAGAAAAGATTTTTTTTTTCACAATACCCAAAATAATACAATAACGCAGTATTTAGCCCACGCCAAAATTACTCAGTCTTGTTCCTCTGATCCCTCTGACCTTACTTCCTCTGCTGTGACATAATATGTGTGTCATCGCATTACTAGATCTGCCAAAAATAATGTGGACTGCGTGTTCCAGGAAACGATCTGAGAACGTGCGTGTGATGTTGCACTACGAACATACGATGCGTCAAATGTGGGTCGAGTAGGCTCGGATCATTTCCAGTTTATTTCTACATCTTTGTTTAATGTTTATTTTATTTTTTGTCATTATGATGAAAGTTTGTGAAATGGGAAGACCCTTAAATTATTATTGCCGTCAATTTTCTTTTTCGTCAAACAGTTCAAAACATTTGTGTGGTAACACTTCCAAGCAACATATAGCTAATTAATCTGCCTAGCTTTTTCCCAACTATGTTGGGATCGGCTTCCAGTCTAAGCGGATGCAGCTGAATACCGGTATTTTACATGGAGCTACTGCCTATCTGACCTCCACAACCCAGTATCTGGGCAATAGATACCCTTTGGTAAGACTGGTTGTCAGACTTTCGGGCTTCTGACGACCCATAGCGACTGTCAAAGATCCACGAATGACAGCCGGGACCAACGACTAAACGTGCATTCCGAGGCACGGAGGAGTCTCGGTAGTAAAGATGGTCACCCATCCACGGACCGACCCCGGCAAGCGTAGTTTAGCCTGATGGATCGACCCATGCGGCTGTTATTTCTTAGCCACGAGCAACATATAGATAGTATTTATAATAAACTCATATTAGATAGCTATTTCAGATAAGTGCGACGTTATCACCTCATAACGTAGGTATTAATAAACTGATATAAATCAAAGTCGGTTCTTTCACGATGACCTGACCTGAGGGAAATGTAGTGATAAGAGGATTATAGGTGTCTATATTAGTTAAGTACATATGGCGAGCTATCATGTTAGTCATTAGTATTAACTGGGGCGAAAGGTTATTAATGTAATAAGTAATCACTACATATAACAAAACAAAGTCCTCCGCAGCGTCTGTCTGTCTGTTCGCGATAAACTCAAAACTCCTGCACCGATTTTCATGCTGTTTTCACCAATGGATAGAGCGGTTCTTGAGGAAGGTTTTAGTATATAATAACCGACATATACGCGGGCGAAGCCGCGGGCATCAGCTAGTTTATAATAATCAAGATGTCTACAGCACTGATTATCGAAATTAAATTATGAAAAATGCATTGGCGTGCGCTACACAAAAAAACGCAAACAACACTCTAGGGCGTATTTAGAAATGAAAGAATATTGTAAATACATAATTTAACTGTGTTACCTGTTACTTAACCGGTATAATGCCATACCAAGAAACCAAGTACCAGTCATACATTGACTCATCCCAAGATAGGATACAAACACAACACAGGACACAAAACATTCGAACAAAATCGCGAGGGACCATGACTAGTCCAAATTCGTGGGTTTGCTACTGTTCGGTGACCTTGATGACAGATAAGCTATCATAATCCAGCAGTCACTTACATTCCGGACAATGGACTCTCTTCCATCCATTTTTTTCAAACAAAATTATGTTGAAAATACAAAGGCTTTTTTAGTACCTAGTCTTAGCCCTAACAGCGGCACTCATTGGAACTGATCAGCAAAGGACACATGGAACGACTGTACTGCTGGAGTACATTCAGGGGGCCTAAACCGGCCACATTAGCAATTCCTCTAAAAGCAATTCATTTCCTGAATTCCTCATTTCCTCATTGGCAATTCCTCTAATTTGACACAAAAGCATTTCATAATTTGAGAACCATTTTACGAATCTCCATAGAAAACTGTCAATCAGATGAATTATTTCGTAATATGAATTACACGCAGATCATGAATTGTCAGTTTGTGACATTTTACGATGATTCATAATATTTTCTTATTATGATTCTGCTAAAGTGACTGTTTTAAGCCCCCTGGTCTGGATAGCCGCACTCCTGTTGGGTTTGATATGGTCTATAATGTCTCAATGTGTTTGAAGCTGCGTATTTGGTTATGATCTTCTAGCTAACCAGGTTCAACCCCATCGAAGTTCCCAAAACTGACCTTAAATGCTGAAGATTACCAGTAGAAGACAGTCTAACAATACTCCTCCGTTTTCCTCAGACGAAACTACTGTTTTCCGCAACCGAATTCTGGGGAATACCACTTTGAATATATGCATAGGCACTTATTCATAAACCAAATTAAAATGGTGCTACTACGAGCTGAGTCACTCTCACTCAATTGAATTTGAGACATGTCATCGTGGACTAACCAGTGTTATCAATTTATCATCTAGTGGCTTGACAAAATAAACTAGGTGCCTTCCTTCTTGATCAATCTATGCCAGACGGGGATAGGGAATACCTTCTTTAAAACGATGGTACCAAGACTGAAATCGCGAAAAATCATCACCTGTTCCCTACATTTTGACGAGCTATGCGAACATAAATGTGGGGAACAGAAGATTTATTTTTTTGCGATTTCGGTGTTGGTTCTATAGTAAAAGTTGTTCATAATGATGGATATAATGACCCCTTTAAGAGGATACTCATGAATTTAATTTCACCCTGTAGATATGCCAATTGATCATAATTCTTGTCCCATCTCTAATTACCAGAATGTAGGTATAGTAGGACTTGGGTAGCAGGGGGCCTACCACCACCGCCTACAGCAGTATTATTTTAATCTAACTTCGTGGGGGAAAGAGACGGAGCTATACGTCCTGTAGAGCTTCATCTCTTTCCTACACTGAAGTAATAACTGCTGTAAGCGGTGGAGGTAGGCCCCCATGTCCAACTCAGTGTTTTCAATATGCTTATAGATACTTGAGTTGTTATCAGTTTCAACAATCAACTTGTAAGTAGGTACCTACATATTTAAGGATTGACGTCAATATGATTTCGGTAATCATTAAGTATAACTACCTACGTTTTGTGTATAATATATTATGTTGCATTTAAAATATTAATTCTATAATACTACGCATTATATTCAGTTATGGACTGTGAGATAATATATAAGAGCTCTTATCATTTTATTTCGTCCAACCGGTCTGCTTAACTAAATGCAAATTAATTTTATATGTGGTTTCGACATAGCTCACATAGCTACATAATGTAGGGGTTTCTAGTTTTTTTATTATTGGTAAATATTTAGCTACATATATTATCATACAGACCACGTATAGTAGAACGATATACTCATTGCTAGGGTTCCGTACCAGAAGGGTGCTGAACACTAATTTTTCAATAATTTTTAAAAGTTCGTCCGTCTGTCTGTCACCGGGTAAGCGAGCGTATCTCATAAACTGTAATAGGTAGGCAGTTGAAATGTACCCAGATGATGTATTTCTATTGCCGCTATAAAAACAAATAATAAAAATAAAAATTTAAGAGGGTCATACAAGAAACGAGTTTTTTTTTTGCCGTTTTTGCAAAATTTGTGTTGTACGGTGTTACGGAGGGAACCCTTCGTGTTTTTTTTCTCGTCATAATTATAGTCTCACATGAAAATAGTAGTCGGCATTACTACATAATTTAATTTTATCATAAGCCACAGTAGAATCCGTTTTAACAAACAGGCTGACGGACGATGGTCCACCAAACGTCACCTAAATACTTATAAAATTAGTGACCCGTGCCCTGTTTATTAAAACTTACAAGCCTTGTATTACCAAATGTCATTATTTAGTTCACAAGTACTTATATTTTGATACTTATATTCGTGATTTTGTATATCAAAAAATTATTTGTAAGTTACAACTTGTAGAAAATCATAACACATCCCGAGAGTGTCCGGCGACTCTCTATTCCGTCTTACAAGTTTACAAGTGTCGTGCTTAGTACCGCAATAAATGTTTAAATTCGATTTTCTTTTTTAAAATGTGGTCAAAAGAGAGAGATTACCTGATACCCGTGTCCCAGCAGTGGGAACATTAAGGCCGATTATGAATATGGAGATCAGCTATGAATTTAACGAAAATTAATATTCTAGGTAACTTGGGAACGTGTAGACTTGTAACTTTTGATAAACAGGACCCAGCACAGTTGTCTTATTACTATTGTCCAGCACCGAAACGCTTCCCGATGCGCTGCTGATGTTTGGGGTCACAGTTAAAAAATGCCAGTTTGACATTCCCGTCATAAGCTGCCTCGCAATCGCAAGTCGCAACAGAACATTATTCTTTAAAAACGTTTTCCTATAGTCATGTTGCATTACCGCGTAGCTGTTCATAGCAAGCAGCAGTTTAGTACATTTTTATCGCGTTTAAGATTATTTCGACAGCCCATTCGGGTTCCTAACACCTACCAACAGGTAGGTACGTTTTGGCAGATCGCCAAATAACCCAGCGTGGAAATGCAAATGTCTGTAAACAAGATAACTAGGAATCGATATTAATATGTCAATTTGTGTTTATTTCAGGCTAAGTTTAGATTTGTTAAATATAGACTCGTCTATCGACATTGAAAATCGACGTTTGCGAGTACCAAGCATGTATGTGTAAATAGGAGTTATATGAATACAGAAACTTCATTTCTATATTTATAGATACATAATAAAAATTAAAGTCGTGTTTATCTGTATGTCCGCGTTGTTCTTCTAAAGCACGCAACAGTTTTTGATGTTTTTACCATCGTTTAGAGAATTTATTCCGGAAGGTTTATGTGTATAATACGTTAATATTAAAGTTACATATAACTAAAATCTTGATGTTATGTCTGACTAGACATAACATCAAGATTTTACGACTGTAAAAACCGTGCGAAACACGAGAGGGTCGCTAGTAAATAGGTAATAAATCATTGCTTGTGTTTGCCGGAGTCAGTCCATGGAGGGGTGACCATCAGTACATATCAAGACTCCTCCCGTTGCCTGCTTTCATTTGTGGATCCTTGTTAGTCATTACGGGTCGTCAGAAGCCCGAAAGTCTGACAACCAGTCTTACAAAGCGGTATCGTATTACCCAGTAACTGGATTTTGGAGGTCAGATAGGCAGTCGCTCCATGTAAAATATTTATTCAGCTGCGTTCGGTTCGACTGGTAGCCGACCCCAACAAAGTTGGGAAAAGGATTTACAGACTCACACCATCTGCCTAGAGATCATATGAGTCTGTAAATCTTTGAGCAACAAACAAGCATACTATTTTTCATAATATGACTTGATCACAATACTCACACACGTATCTGGGGGCACGGCAGTGCCCCTGCCAAGTCGAGCAAAACAAACATCTAATATTTTCCGAAATATACTTCACTAAAATGAAGACTTCATATCTGACTGGCTCCTTGGCAATTCAAAAGTGTTATGTAAGATTTAATTTAAATAAATGCTTTGAGTTGGAGTTTCCCTAATATATGCCTGCCTACAAACTTAGCCTTTCACGACCGGTAACAGGAATTAATAATAAATATGTAATAATAATAATAATCGTTTATTTATAAAAAGGGGCACATTTACAATAAGTAACTTAACAAATAAAATAGAGCACTCACTAGAGTACGTAAATTGTTACGTAGGTATTACAAAATCAAATTATTTTGGCAGGAACGTTCCTCGCATACACACCACAAGGTACTAATATGAAAGTGTATGGTTTTCATATTTCAGCAGAACTATAAAGGCTCTTACATACTGGGGCGATTCGTCGGGCGACGCGACGCCGCGCCGCCGCATTGTTCGCCGTGAGAAATTGTTTTGTTAAAATTCGCGTCGCGCGACGAATCGCCCCAGTATGTAAGAGCTTTTAATCATAAAAAAACACTTAGCGAGTTTTTCCCAATCGTTACAGCGCAGCGGGAACACAATTCTTATCAAAATTAAATTAAAGTAGTTGCTGGGTACCTACCTCGTTAAAATATAATTTGTTAATCCCAATAAAGCGTGGAATATACTCGTACCTAAGTATAATTTATACCTAAACACTTAAAAATTGTTGTGTACCAAGAGGTTGCAAAACATTGCAAATAACCATGGAATTTTTAATCACAAAGTTTTTATTGGATATTGATACCAGTAAATCTAGGTTTTTAAAGGATGATAACATAGTTTAGTTGCTCGTAAAACCCAAGGATGCCTGCGCCATCTATGCGCTATACGAGTAACTATATGAACTGAAAGTTACATTCTAATTTGATTAATGTTCACAACACTGCATAGGTGGCGTCTATATACAAATATAAATCATAACGCCATTATTTTCTAACGGAATAAGCAGAGATGGATAGTTTCGCACATTTCGATAATAATTTTTATTAAAAAAAAGGGATCCTTTTACTAAAACGAGACATAGTGTAATCAGTTTCTAATTTCAACATAAAACAATGATACCTCGGTCACATAAACAAACCACAATATAATTATAAATGGTCACATAATAAAATAGATTGACAATTGAAAATCTGAGGGGTTATTGCGTCACACACATAAAATGAAATGACAATTGATCGCAATCCCTTTCATTTTAAATAACGCAATGAACGTGGTTGAACCACGTTCATTGCGTTATTTACGTTCTTGAGCAGACGAACTTTATTCCATCTCTAAATATATAATCCATTGCTTCATAAGTCCGAAAAAAATTCATAGTCATCAACAAGTCTCTCAATATATTAATTAAGTTTCTCATTGTTACAGCTGGATGACGCGACGCTCCAGGTGTTCAAAGATGGCGACTATGGGCCATACCTGGATCTGGACTCCACGCTCGGCGAACAGGATGAAGAACTCGAAGGTCTTCAAGACAGGTACCTACCTACTTACTTCTCTATTAACCGACTTCAAAAAAGGAGAAGGTTCTATGTTCGTCTGTACGTATTTTCATCAACGTTTTCATAAATTGTGGACCGACTTTGAATTTTTTTATTTTTGTTGCTTGAGGAAGCTTGCATAGTATAAAAACTTAGGTAGTTTTTGAGTTATCTTCAATAATACGTATTCCATCTACTTTGTGTGTGCTACTGTAGGGGAACTTTGTGCGCCACTTCTTCGTACTAGCTAAAGCACTATATTCCATTTGAAATAAGATTAGTCACTTAAACAAACCTTTATACAGTCCGTTCAACCGATTTTGACTTCTATACCGTAGGCATAAGGTTACCAGTAAAAGCGAAAAAGGTTGCACAATACCAACTCATGCCCCCAACGCAATAGAATTCAAAATCGGTTAAACGGACTGTAAAAAAGGTTTATTTAAATGTCTAATAGTGTCTAATAAGTGGTGAATGGTGGGCGTTTTGGGTGACCGTTTAATGTAATTTTGACGTTCGAAAACTGCTGTTTCCCAGCCTGGTTTGAATAAATGACTTTTGATGTGATTTGATTACGTGGATTACTTCCTGTCACTGTTGTTTACATAGCAAGTAGTGGTATAGGTATAAGAATTTGTGCGTCGAAGGCCTTGGTAAAGTCTACAAAGATCCCAACTGTGTGCGTACTTACCATTAGTCAGATTGGTACTAATATAATTTGTGTACTGCTTGGCTAGTTGATCTTTTGGGCATCTGAAAGTAGAGTCTGTTGTAAAATGTCACAAACTATCAATTTATAATATGATCTGCGTGCAATTCATATTACGAAATAATTCATCTGTTTGGCAGTTTTCTATGGAGATTCGTAAAATGGTCCACAAATTATGAATTGCTTTACCTCAACATAGTTGGAAAAAGACTGGGCAGATGACGATGAGAGGATGTCGTAGTCAGGTTTTGAGGAAAAACAGCTCAGGGAAAATAAAATACCAAGACGTAAGTAGCGCTGCGAACAATACAGTGAAGCATGTCGAAACTACACCTCCGCTCTGTGCGCGTGTATGCACAGAGCGGAGGTGACGTCACACGCACACATTTACAAATTACAATCAAACTACACCTCACTAAATGCACACATGTTTACGAAACTGGGCTTGCGTCATTTTTGATAGCACTCTGTCTTGGTTTTTTATTTGGTCTGAAGAAAGCATTAATTACTAGAATTTAAAGAGTTTTCAGACAAGATTTTACCAGCGTTAGCAAAACTGAATGCTTATTCAAAACTACTAAAGACAGATCTGCAACTATAATCTTGGCTCTTTTTGGTCGCGCAATATAATATACATAATTTTATTTTATTTTATGAACATTATGGTTAAAGAAGGTAATAGGCAAAGTGAAATAGCACTTTGTTGTTAAAAATATCTACCTGCATTACTGCTGAGGCCTTCTCTCTGTTAGAGAAAGTAGGACATAACCCATCATACGGGTCCAGTGCAGATTGATAGATGTCATATGTCTCCCAATTTTTGGTACTAGGACATGCTAGTTTCCTCACGATCATTTCCTTTTTAGGGTTCCGTACCCAAAGGGTAAAACAGGAACCTATTACTAAGGCTATGTCCGTCTGTCTGTCCGTCCGTCTGTCCGCAGCTTAGCTCAGAGACTGTTGGTACTAGAAAGCTGTAATTTGGTATGGCAATACATACAAATCACGCCGACAAAAATATTTTCTACAATTTTTTTTAGGGTACCGTGGTACCTACCATTTTTGGATTCAGGGATCCGTTTGCGAAATATTAAGCTTTAAAGTGCTCATTTTTGTTAGAGTCATGTGTCCCCCCCCGCCCCGCCAGCTAAATGGTTGGTTTTGGATATGTGAAAAAATTCACGGCAGTAGTAAATATAACGAAATTAAAAGGAAAACTATCACCGCTACGTAGGGCCCACAAGTTACCAAGTAATAATCGACCAACTGCAAAAACATGTTCTCCCAACATGTTCTTCCATACAGAATGTATGCATGTTTTTCAACTATAATGTTAAGTTTGTTCTTGGCATAAATTCATCCCAACTAAGGAACTCTCCATCGTGCGTGGTCCGACACGCACTTGGCCGGTTTTTTTAAACATAATTTTGTTTCGTTAAAACAAATTGAATAAAATAAAGTGCGCGTCTGCCTTGACGATGCTCAGCAGTATATTAGTATGCGATATGAATTATTTAGGGTCTGAATGCATATGCATCATTGGCCCCTCACAGGCGCTTATTGCTTCGTTCCGGCACTGCTCCCCCTTAGTTCCCATATGACTTAATACGGACCAAGCTTTAGCATCCACTAGGAAACAATCTTCATGTCTTCAATAAATGCATACACTTTTATGCATTGCGTTATGCTGACTCCACATTTATCAAGTAAGCCTTGATAAGACGTCTGTCACGATTTTTTTTGAATACCTACCACTTATCACCTAAGTCCGTCTGTTCACTCAGGACAAAACTATGAGAATATCGCTCTAAACACAAGCTACACACGCTCGCTATGAAATAATAATGTGGTACACACCGCAACAAATCAGTCATAAATTTATAATATCGAAATCTACTGCGAAACTTGTTTTGACAATGATAGACAAAACTGTTTTGTCTAGGTATACAAATGTCAATGAACAGACAATCATAATAAAATTATAGTTAGGTGTAACGTCTATAGCTGTAAATAAAAATAAAGAAGTTTCGTATGTAATCATACTTTTATCATAACATAATACTTATAACGTTCTGTAAAGATATCTAATTTAATATCTGCATATTAAAATGTTTACACCTCTTTGCAAAGGTGACGTCAACCTAAAGGCATTTCTAAACTCGACTGACTAATAAACTTTTATCACACATTCATATAATAATGATAATCGGATCGAAAGTTAAACGGTGGATAAACTTTAAAACGGCATAAAATAAAAAGGCATTTAAAAAAATTGCAAGTGGTTTGGATCCTATACCTATCCTGATGACGATTGACAAGCAACTGCAAATGCAGGAGTCTGCATTAACTAAATGGATGATGACAAATGATTTGCAGCAGATATTGAGGTTTTTTGCGTATACAAAGTGATCGATTTGACAAATCCTTTTGTTACTGGAATACAAAGCTTCATACCACACAGAAATTGAAAAGTTTTGAATATGAATATTATATATATTGAGCATTTAATTAATATTCCATTATTATATTATTATATTCTCGTAATTGGCTATCCTCGTGTATCTACTCGCAACCTGTAAAAGGCTCAGACAAAATCAATTAAGCTCTTCTCAGAAGACTAATTAATCAAACATAATACTGTAGAAGTAGAAGGCTAAATATTTTTTTTGTATAAACGCCAACCAACGGCTGCAAGGCTTAAGGCTGTCTTTGGTTTCAAAGTCAATCTTTCAGGGGACCAACTCTTATAAACCCATAAAATATCGGCTGTTACAAACAAAAGTGCAATATGTATGGAACAGATTTTCTTTCGCTATTTCAGTTGGTCCAACAAATAATTAAATTCAACTGTAAAATGAATGAAAAGGCAATGCAACTGAATACCACACTGACCACTGACAACCTGACAACAAAGGTAATTCGGTCCAGACGTTTATTGAATAGGGTCTCCATTTCCAATTAGTATTTTAGGCTAAAATAGCAATAATATTTAAAGAGCACAATGCGCTCAGGTTTGGAACAATTTGATTGAATGTATTTCATTGGAATTTAATTACTCGAATATAGAAATCAGGTAACTACGGTACAGACAGCAAGTACAATGATACTCCAAAATACATAATTATGTCCACTCTGATGCACACAGTTTGGAAAAAAGAGTGGTGTTTGATTTACAATCATGATGATTTTCTTGTTACAAATAATTGCACTGAATAAAACAAAAACAAACTTTTGTTTTTGTGTGTTGAGCTTTATTTTAATTGTCTCGTTTAGTTCAATTGTTTTTCAAATCTGCTAGGGCCCATCCAGCAACTTCCAAAGGTCGTCGCACTGTTTTCCATGGGATCAAAAATAGATCAGTACCGGATTCGACACATGTAGATTTATTTGGGTTACTGTAACACTAGTAACCGGGTAAACGCATGAATTCACGGTTTTATACGTACGAGGTCGTGAATTTGATCATTTGTTCATTTTCCGAATTACTTGTTAATTACTCATAATCACTTTCTTTTCTTTGCTCTAAACTCATCTATTGTTCTCTCTTTCTAACACTCTTGTACCTTTGCCGACGTTCATATGTTATCTAAGTTATTTTATTCTTTATTGTGTTAAATGGATTCGTGTTAATATCATCGATCTTTATGGTTGATTAATTTCTCGTCATCACAACATGTCACTTTATATCGTCATGGTAGAAAGTATGGGTATTAGCAGCGAGCGAAACCGTCCATGTTTTGTTCAGTTCAGTTTTTTCGATTCTGCTTCAATCGTGATGAAGTCGAACGTTAACAAAAACCTACACTCCGTTGTAACAATGAACTTACACTGCGAAAACTTATACACAGGCTGCGGTAACTTCAGAGGGAGAAACTGAAACTAACTTTAAGCACTGTTAGCTTTTTTGGGGCTGCAGATGACATACATCTTTGCTTTTGTTTAGAATCTATTTTCGATCGCTATAAGAACTAGGTCACTGTCCGACAATGAGGAAAATAAAGATCATGTATTTAAACGATACACAAAAACACCAAAACTTTCATATTCTGCTACAAGCTGTCTAAAAGGCACAATTCAGCTAAAATAACCACCTGATAATCTTAAAGCAGGAAGACGGAACAGTATCCTGAAGTGGAATCATATAATAATTGAAAATTGCCGGACACTGCATCCGTGTGTCCCGTGAAGTCTATCTTATGTACGCCTGTCGGGAAAATTACATTATCAACGCGGTACCCTCAGTCCGAAGCAGGGAGCGATGGGAGACGCAAGTCCCACATAATGCTGACCTAAAAACTTGATACCGTGATTAAAAATAAATATTCAGATGAAAATAATGTCGCGATCGAATTAAAACAAATTCAGTGGACCGATAGGCGCGGTTCAAAAATTTTTGAAACTTTTTTCAAATTAGTTTTACCCGCTATCCGGAAAATGCCGAGACTTTTACAAGAGGTGTAACGCAATACAATAACGCACTTTTTACAAACTTTGTAAAAGTTGACGAGTTTACAACAGCCTGTATACAATTTGTGGGAGAAAAATGGACGATGACATGCGAAACTTCACACGATCCGACGTGGGTGAGGGAAATGCACATCCCGAGCGATCAGTACCGAACAGAAAATTCAGGCAAGCATCATTAGATTCTGGCATAGCTGATGAAGAAGAAGGTGCTGTGAAAGTGAATTTTAACCTGGACTGGGACTATGACATGTCGGAGGATGAAGACGAAGATGAAGACCTCCTTGATGAGGAATTGTGAGTCGAAAACAAGTTTGTTATTTTCTTAGAACGTGGTGCATTTATTTTCAAACAAGTTTTTACATCTGTATCTATAAGTACATATTATAAATTGTTTTGTTTGGCTGTGTGACCCCGTTGTTCTTCAAAACTAAGCGACGGATTTTGATACTATCATTTAGAAAATTTATTCCGTGAGGTTAATGTGTATAATAATTATGTACATTAGTTTATCTAACATAAAATAAATTAATGTAGTTGTTTTGTCAGTAATTTATAAGCTATAAAAGTCTTAAGATAATAATTAATTACAAGTATAAAAACTGGTACCAACCCGCACTGGGCCCGCGCGGTTGATTACGGCCCACACCCTCTCACAGAGAGGAGGCCTGTGTCCCAGCAGTGGGAACGTTATGGGCTGATTATGATGATAAAAACGGGGAGAAGGAATTATTGGGCTAAAATTACAATGGCCTTACAATAAAATTGTGGAAGCAACATAATTATTTGTCATGGAGTTCAATTTTATTTATTCACTAGCTGTGCCCCGCGGTTTCTCCCGCGTAGGTCTCGATCCCGTATCCTATGTCCTTTTCCAGGTCATGGTCTACCCGTGTGCCGATCCTCTCTTCTCTAGAGTAGGGAAAGTCGAGGCGTCGAACGTTCGCGTATTGCATTTTGTGATAACTTCGAAAATAAATGTCCGATTCGAATGAATCACAAAGTATTTTACTGCTACATAAATACCCTTGATGTTAATACTATTTATTTGAATAAGAATTAATATCATGTTGATAAAACTCTTTCACAAATAATGCATTAATTTGGAACAAATTTGACTACCGTAAAAAAGGTTATAGTGAGTAAATCTTAAAAGATAGACATATGCTGTCGCGGTTTTTTTTTTAGAACTTTGAATGAGAAAAAATTCCACCATACATGATATTTGCGTAACTTAAACCGTTTACGCAGCGCACGCAACGGAAGCTCTCAAAAAGGAATATTTTTTCCCGTTTTTGCAACATTTTTCATTTATGCTCCGCTCCTTTTGGTCGTAGCGTGATGTTATATAGTCTATAACCTTCCTCGATAAATGGACTATCTAACACAAAAAGCCAATTCCGAGATTAGCGCATTCAAACAAACAAACAAACAAACTCTTCGGCTTTGTAATATTAGTATAGATATGTATATTTTATTATTATGTTGCCTGTAGAGGCTAAGTTGAAATGTCTCACAATTATTTCCACTTCATCACATCATCAGCATTTTATCCGAAAGACTCCACTGCTGACCATAGGCCTCCCCCAAGCGTAACCATGTCGACCGGCGACATATTTCCACTTTTTAGTTAATAATTATTGAACGATAATAAATCAATAAAAATAAGATGCCATAATTTCATAAACATATTATCTGGCTTTATTGAGTAAGTTATTAATAAAGTAAGCAAACTAAGTAGTTATTAAATAACTAAGTTATTGATAGGGTAAATATCGAATACCCGGGGCGCTTCAGAGATTTTTTTTTATTTGGTCATTTTCTTTTAATTTTGTCTGACCCGCTGCTACGGGTCTTACATTATCTACCTTCTTTCTACATAAACAACTAGCTAGCTGAAATATTTATATTTCAATGATTTTGTTCCAGTCGCAAGAATGCCCTGGTCCTGCGCACGCAGCTATCTGTGCGAGTGCACGCCATCATTGGTAAGTTATCCTTAGTTATCAATATCAATCTGTCTAGAGTATTTTCAACTGTTTAGGTTTCCTTTGTCGGTTAACTTTTCAAAAACCATTGCGTAGGATTGTAGATTTAAATACTACTGTAGGTATACAGTGCATAAAGCCTCGTTCAAACTGGTGCGATATCGCGGGCGCGACAGACAGCGCAACCCTTGTCACGCCCGCGATATCGCGCCTGTGTGTGGGAGCGTTAAAGTTACACAATCAATTTAGCGTCAATTTTCATCAAGCTAAATGATTAATGATATTTGTTTCTGTAAATTGGTTTAATAAATAAATAAAACATGACATTTAATAAATAATTAAAACGAAATGAGGTCGGTATTTCCCATCCCAACTACTCTCAGAAGAAACACCGAAACAAACTCAGAGGTCACATTCTCTTTAAATTCTAAGCAATAATCCTGGTCAGATCATATGAGGACCATACAGATTAGTGTCTAAGATGGTGTTTTGAGCTCGTGAGATAGATTTTTTTTATCCATCATTCGGGTCATCCGTTTATCTCTACCGTGTACGTAGTGCGCTAAGTCTATCTAACGTTGACACCAAATTGATGCTGTAACCTAAGCGAATAACACATAACTTATCAAAAGTTTCTGAATATTTAGAGGGGTTTTTATCAGCATAGATGTAAGAAGTGGCTGTGCCAGAGTATTGAACACTGTCTTGTTTGAAGACTTTGCAATACGAAATCCCGTGGCTCAATACATGACCCGTGGCTCAGTAGATTATTTGAAGATGTATGATGAGACGGCTTCAGTGTGTGTTTCGGTGAATAAAAAACATTACACTCTTTTAGAAATAGAGCTGTGCTGTCATTAGCGTAACCGTGACAACCGCAGCTTATGAATTTTCAAAAACAGAATCGTTTCAACATCTATCGCAGACAATATTTTGATTTAAGACTTTCTAATTGACTGCCTCCCTTAAAAATAAGCGTAGGTATCGACAACAGGCAATACTGGGGTGTTGCCATAGTCACCGCTTGATACCCGAATTCGTTATAGATGTATGTTTTTGCTGGCATACAAAACTGCCCCTCATGTTTATAACCATTCGCGAAAGAGCCGGTAAAGGATAAAACCATCGTCCTTGGTGTACTACAAATAGTTTAAGATTCGTCGTTTTTCAATCCCCACAGAGAGATTACTCCACTCTCAAGGACGTGAGCTTCGCAGGGCGCTATTCACCCTCAAACAGATCCTGCAATCCGACAAAGACCTGGTGCACGAGTTCGTCGCCAACAAAGGTTTGGACTGCCTCATGCAAGTTGGCAATATGGCGGACCATAACTATCTGGATTACATACTTCGAGCTCTGGGACAGGTAACATTTATTGCTAATAAGCTTTATTGTAAATATATAAGGTGTTAAAAATTAACTTTATAAACAAAAAAACAGCTGTCTCATACAGTTTGGAACTTTAATATGGAAAAGCTGATTCTTTTATTCGCGATTTCGTAATTGGTCCCATCGTAAAAATTATGCAGTTCGATAGTATAAAGCACTCTCAAAGCAAGCCTCTTAAAGTTTTTAAAGTTAATTTTTAACGCATTATAATTATAACAACTATGTTATGTTTAGCAATATAATACAATTTTTTCTACGAATTATTATTCGTGTATCTGGTGTAGTCGACGTCCGTATACCAGCAGAGTACCAGCGTTAGCTATACCTTACACCAGGCACATGCTGAGCTGGTCACCCATGTAGGGCAATATTCAGACACCCGGTCTTATACAACATGCAACGTTCTAAAGCAATTTGATCCCGACTGTCATGTACAAAATTACCTAATTATCATTAATCTTCAATATTGCTCTACCAGAATTATTAATTATGACTTACTATTATTATACAGAAATATTGCACTACCACTATTTGTTGTTTATATTTATATTTTTTGTATTTAATAAACATTATTATCTGTCTATCTTAACTTTACTAAAGTCATTCTTTTCTATTGCACGCCAAGTCTGAAGTAGGGTAACGTGCTAAATCTAAAGATTGGTCATGCACGAACTTATCTATCCCAAATATGCGTTTAGGCACGATTAAATAACAAACATCCCAAAATACTTTCGCGTTACCCTAGTATAATAAAATGCTACGATGATTTGGGTCATGTTTTTCTAAGACTGTGATGAGATAAAAAAGTATTATGAATGAATATCACAAATACGGCACTAATGACCAGACGCGAAAACCCATTGAAAAATAAATTCTTTGTAGTAGACTACAGCATACATACCAATGTTTAAACTAGACCTGAACTTTTTACCGATGTCATTAAATAATTTTTGTATACAAGTGATGATTAATAACAAGTACGTCTCGTTCCACTTTCAGATACTGCTATACGTCGACGGCATGCACGGAGTGATGGCCCACAAACGCTGTGTCCAGTGGCTCTACTCTCTCATCGCCAGCAAATTCCGCCACGTTGTCAAAACTGCTCTCAAACTACTTCTTGTCTTCGTCGAATACACTGACAAGAACTGTCTTCTCCTTATTGACGCCATTGTCTCTGTTGACGGTTCCAATGGCCGACAGCCTTGGTATAACATCATGAAGATCCTGCAAGACTTCGATGCATCAGATACTGAACTCCTGATTTATGCAACTACTCTGATAAATAGGTGTCTGAACAATGTTCCCGATAGGGATACTTACTATGACCAAGTAGATGCCCTACAGGATCAGGGAATAGATGACATTATCCAGCTGTATATGTCTAAGCAGGGAACGGATTTAGATCTGTTGAGGCAGCTGCAGATCTTCGAAGCAGTTCTGCTGTATGAGGACGGTGATGAAACTGGAACTGCACTTAAGTGAGTAAATAAAAACATGACTATTAATTAGGGACCTTATCTGTTACGTTTATTATGCTTCAACCAGATTACTACGGGAGCATTAAAACGATTTATATTTTGATAGCTAAACCTTGAATTGCTAGTATAGCTTACATTTAGACCCTATAAACCGAAATCATTTTAAAAACGACCGGACCTTCACTTTTTACGATCCTGATTATTTTATAAACGATAAAAAATATTATTTCAGGCAATTAGACGACTCGGTGATCAGTTCAATTCGCCTTCGAAGCATAAACATAAGTACTGACAGAAGAAAATCCAAAAAACAGCAATGCAAAGAGAAAGGTACGTTACAAAGATTTTATTCTGTTTTTAGACTTCTCAGTGTGCTTTAATTATTATTACTCATGTAATTACATAGTTTTCTGCATGGTATGGCAGTTCATACCTTAAATATACTAAGACATTTTCTATCATATTCCAAATTAATTTTATTCAAGTTTTCTTTTTGGGCCTGATGTTTTTTGTTTGCCAAGTTTCTGTTAGTATTGTTGTTTAAAAGCACATTTTGACAGACTATTTTACATTTTTATATATCTTCTACAAGTAACAGTCAGTAAAATTTGAAATTTTGCTTAAACAGATGAAGTGCTTTTTAAACAGCATTCGTTTAATCCAGGTTTCTTTACTTTGTGCCGTTTTTCACTAATAACAGCAAAACCAGTCATCACTCATACTGAAACAGAAAGCATAACGAAAATAACGAATAACCATCGCGCACCATTTCTACCTTCAATCACCGATCATAATAAAGAGAACAAAGAACTGAGCTCAGCTTTAAGAAGACGACGAGACAGATACGCGAGACAAGCACACCATATCATCCAGCAACAGGAGATGTTGAACCACTCCAGTGATATCTACAATGGACTATTTCCCAACCCTAACGGAAGCTTCACGAGCACCAATGGAAGTTTCACAAGTCTCACAAGTACTAATGGAAATTTCTCAACGTCCAATGGTAGTTTGACGAGTACCAATGGTAGTTTTACCAGCCCGAACGGCAGCTTCTCAAGTCTAAACGGAAGTTTTACAAGCACAAATGGGAGCTTTGCTAGTACTAATGTGAGTTTCCCGAGCCTTATTGGGAATTACACAAATACCAATGGGAGTTTCACTACTACGAATGGGAATTACACTAATGGGACATACACCAATAATAAGAGCTACTCGAGTGTCAATGGCAACGTCAATGGTTCAAGCTTACTGAATGGAATCAACGGGCATCAGGAGGAAGATGACAAATATGTTAATAGAACAACGAAGAATTTTAACTTAGCAGACGTTTTAAAGAATGGTTTGTGCTTTAAACTAACACACTACTAATTCTTTTGTCACCCGCTTTATTCTGCTTCTGTTTTGCTCATAATTTTTGAGAAATATAATTTTATATTTATTAACTATTAATTCAATATTAAATGTTGAACTGATTATTGACAGGAAACCAAAGATATACATCAGGTCTGAAACAGAGGATCCAAAATGGAACCCTAGGCCATAGTGTAAATACTGTTGATGCAATAACCGTGATGCGGCAAAAACAGACTGATCCCGTCCCTGAGGTTAAAGACGATCGGGGTATCCTGCTGAATAGAGAGCACAGCATCAAAGATCTGGCGCAAAGGCTGACCAGCCCCGTCAGCCCTACTACTGAGGATAAACCGTTAAGGGTTTCTGATATGGCAGGAATTGTGTCAAAGGCCAAAGAGGAATTAGCTAAATCTCAATCAAAAGGTAATGAACTTTCCTTACATAAACTTAGTAACTTAAAAGACTGACGTTTAGTTTTCAGAAATCTTAAATACTTATTTATTTTATTCCAGAAATTATAAAGAGTCCAACCATAGAGAAATCACCAAAACTGCACGAAATAAAAGTGTCAGAAAACGATTTGCATTGGGAAGAACTAAGGAAGGGATGTCTTCACAGAGAATTTCATCTATGCGACTTGGACTTTTCGGAGCTCCGCCAAGACTCAGACGATGATATGTCATCGCCTGCAGTAAATGCTGCTAGCGGTCCACCACCGCCGCCTCCAACAATGTTCCCACCAATGGGAATACCTCCTCCCTTACCTGGCTGTTTCCCAATGTTAAATAGAAACAACGTACCTACTCCACCAAAACCAGCTCTTTCTTCAGAAATGACCAATGATTCTGATAGCTCCACTATAAAGAAGAATAAGAAGACTGTGAAGCTGTTCTGGCGGGAGATACAAGAGAACCCAACGCCTATGGCAATAAGACCGAAGGTTGGAGGCTTTATATGGGATGACCTACCTGAGGTCAGCGTGGACACAGCCATGTTAGAGCACCTGTTTGAGTCCAGGACAAATGACTTGATTATCAAAGTAAGTTTTTGTTTACTTAAGGCAAGATGTTGAAATAAAAGTTGTGCCTTCGAGGTGAATTGTATCAACAATCGGTCTAATCAATATGCTGGGTCTATTATTTTAGTCTCTCCCCTCTCGATACAAAACAAAATATTTTGATAAATTATCATTGCGGTTTAGAACTTGAGTATTTTAAAGTGTAGGTATTATATTTCTGTACTAATTAGATTTTCTTTCTTTTTTTCATGCACTCCTTCGGACATCTTCAGGAAGTAAGTATCACGCTTTTGGTACATTGCCTTGCCATAATTCTCTATTTGATACTATTTAATTCATATTCTGGTACGGATCTTGTATGAAAATATTTTAATCTACTAGATAAAGAACTCTAATTTTTTGAATGAGTGTGAATGACCCGTTGATAACTTTCTTGTATTCAATTTACAGAAACTAATGGAACCAAAGAGAAACCTTATTTTAGATGCTAAAAGATCGAATGCTATAAATATAGCAATGAAAAAACTACCTACGCCTCAGACTATAAAGGCAGCTATAATGAAGATGGATGCTACTGTCATTGGCAGAGAGGGCATTGAAAAATTGCTGACTATGTTACCGACTGAAGAGGAAAAAGTTAAAATTCAAGAGGCGCAGGTTCGTACTAATAGCCTGTAAAGAAAAGTTTATTTTCACTGATGTTCTGATTTTAATTCAATCTATTTATTTCAGTACGCCAATCCGGACCTGCCTTTGGGTAGTGCTGAGCAATTCCTACTCACCTTGGCTTCTATCAACGAACTCTCATCCCGACTCAAACTTTGGGTATTCAAATTGGATTTTGACAATTTAGAGGTAAGACCTATCGATTCTATAATAATTTTAAATACTCGATATATGAACCTCAATATATAAAATCGTTATTTTTCGAATATTGCAGAAAGAAATCGCCGAACCACTGATGGACCTGAAGCAAGGAATAGAATTGTTGAAGGTGAACAGGACCTTTAAAGTGATCCTCTCTACATTGAGGACTGTTGGAAACTACCTGAATGGTAACTACGCCAAAGGATTCCGGCTGGAGTACTTGTCCAAGGTCGTGGAAGTCAAAGACACCGTGCACAAGCATCCATTGTTGTACCATATCTGCGAAATGATCATTGAAAAGTTCCCGGATAGCTCCGACTTTTTCAGTGAAGTTAGTAGACAGTTTGTATGTTGAAAGTGTATATTTTTCTTGTTGGTGGAGGGCGGAATATTCCCTTGAATAACCGAAGCTTCCAATTTGTTCTGAGGTCGTGATATTGTGGAAACCAACTTTTATATGCGGCAAATATAAGAAATAATTAACAAAGTACCCAGATATATATAATAGAACGATACATTAGATTTATAAGAACGAAGATAGACCGACTAACCAGTTTAACAACAACAGTGTTCTTCATTTTTAGGTTGGTCCCGTCATCCGAGCCTCCAAGGTAGACTTTGATATTCTCTCAGCCAATCTCCAGAAGCTAGAGTCTGACTGCAAAGCATCCTGGGACCACATGAAACGCGTCGCCAAACACGACGGCTCACAGATATTCAAGACGAAGATCAACGAGTTCCTCACTGACGCAGCCGAGAGGATCATTTTACTCTCACTCATTAAAAAGAGGGTGATGAGCAGGTAATACGCTTTAATAATGCAGAAAATTAGTCTTAGTAATTTCAGAAAAATGTAAAGAATCTTTAGTCAGGATGCAATGAATGTTATCATAGATTATTTTGCACTTGATTCTTACCATGAATGAACGAATAGCAATAAATGCCTATGCGGTTGTGATTAAATTAAATTTACAGCGCAATGCGAATTAGCCCCTAGCGAACCAAATACCCAATGACTTAAACACGAGATAGAGAGAACAACGAGGCTCTTACTTGTTACAGATTCAACAAGTTCTTGCTGTTCCTGGGAGTCCCTCCCTGCGACATGCACAAAACCAAGCCTGCAGAATTCTTGAAGGTCATTGCGGAGTTTTCTCTTGAGTACAGGACTACTAGGGAGAGGGTGCTGCAACAACTGGAGAAGAAAGCCAATCATAGAGAGAGAAATAAGACTAGAGGCAAAATGATAATAGACGTAAGTCACACTACAGATAATAATATAGCGCTACAAGGATCATAAGGCGCGTGGTCAAAATCAGAACTAACGCCGCCATCTTGTTTTTTCAATATAGTTCACAAAAAAAATTTATCGACAGCGCACCTATCAACGTCATCCGAGCGCCAAAACATCCTTGTAGCACTGTAGTAACATCATCGTGCATTTGACGAGTTTTGCCTTTGAATAAGGTTAAAATTAAACGAGGTTCTATATTATTTCAGGTGGGCAACTATTCACACAAAAATGGTGACCACACCGCAGACAATGCTCTGAAGGAACTGTTGAAGACTGATCCTGACACCGATAGCCTCACAGATGGCAGGAGGAAGAGCCAGCCAAACAGCAGGAGAATTCTAGTCAAGTGAGGAATTTGTTTAGTCTCAGTAGTGAAAATTTCGGCGGAAATAGAAAGAGCGATACTTAAAGGTCAACATGGAAATCCTTACATATTATAAAACAAACCTCTCCGCCGCGTCTGTCTGTCGTCCTGTACGCGATAAACTCAAAAACTACTGCATCGATTTTCATGCTGTTTTCACCAATGGATAGAGTGGTTCTCGAGTAGGGTTTTAGTATACATATAATAACCGACATCCATGCCGGTGAAGCCGCGGGCATCAGCTAGTAAATTCATATATTCAACCATTCTTGGTAACTTCATTAACCAGGACTCTCGTATATAGTCAGCAAAATCAAACTAAAGCCGCAGGTGTAAAATTCATTTTATATTATCGGTTGTTTAGTTTTTTTATGATATTTTAGCTATGATTTTAGACCGGCACCCTTATTGTGTAATACACGATCAATCAGAATTGGACTCGGTTCGAAACAAATGTCTATCCATTGTTTTATAAGTTACGTCGTTGAGCAGATTTTTGAGCGAACATGAAGCTATTGCTTAGATCATTGTTTCAAACCGATTTCAATTCTGACCGATCATGCATAACGCAAATTAGAGTGCTGTTTAAACAGACCGTTTATGGCCTGAACAGAAATAAATTTCACTCTGGATTTGGTTTTACGTAATTCTTAGAAAATAAACCATCAACAATATATCATCACCGCCGGCGTACCAGCGGTATTAGAACCAAACGGCTTGGTACGTGACGATGGGAAGAGACCAGATGGCATGACGTTGTTGCCTTGGAAGATGGGTAGGCCTCTGGTGTGGGACGCAACCTGTGTCGACACCCTTGCACCATCCCATGTTCCTAGCACGGCAGGCTGTGCTGGCGCCGCTGCTGCGGCTGCTGAGACCCTCAAGCGGCGCAAATACTGTAACCTTATGGGCAACTACAGTTTTGAGCCGTTTGGGGTCGAGACGCTCGGGTCATGGGGCCCGAGTGCGCGTCTCCTTTTTAAGGAAATTTCTCGCCGACTGGTCGACACTTCACGTGACCAGAGGGCTGGCTTGTTCTTTGGCCAAAGAATTAGCATTGCCATTCAACGTGGCAATGCTGCCAGTCTTCTGGGCACGTTTCCGGATGACAGCGATGCGGACGAATACTTCGACGCCTAAGGGTCCCTCTGTTTTTATATTTATTGGTATAGTTAGTTAGTTCTTTTAGTTTTAGTTAATTTAGTAAGTTTAGTTTAATAAGTTAATTTAGGATTTATTTTGTTGCTTCTTTACCATTTTTAGTAATAAATCTTGCAACAGTATCTTACCTTCATAAATTATGTTTTGTTTTTAGTGGAGACTTATCAGCGGATGATGAAATATTAGAAAGCTTGGTAAGATCAGCCACATCTAAGCGCAAGCCAGTCGCAAGGGAACGCAGGAGGAACCGAATCTCTGACAGAAAGAACTGTAAGTAACTTGATTAGTTTAGTTATATCATGCTCGGCAAATACATAAACGCAACGCTAACATCATGTAAATAGATGGACAATTCCCGTATTTTTTTAAAAACGTTCGCGTTTTCATCTCATTCGCAATCTGTCAAATTCCAATCAATTTACCCAAAATTTTGACAAGTTTGGCTTGAATGTGATCGTTTTTTATGTACAAGAATTGTCCTTCAGATGTGTGAAGAAGTAATGCACTAAGTACTTGTGAATGAATCAAGGTTAGTAACGAAAAAGTTATAATCTCGATGATACTCAGGTCATTTGAGTTTTATTTGTTTGTTCATTCATTTGTTTCTACGTCTGAAACCATGAAACAAATGATTGACTACAGTTACTAGCGCGATGTTCCATCATTTACGGCATATTCACAAGTGGTAATAACATTATTTTCTTATCTACGAGTATATTATGGTCTAGGAAGCTAAGCTGCGGCCAATGTGTTAGTCAATCTGATCGTACGTCACGCTACGATGGATTAGCTACCGCATTCTGGCATACTACTGCATTATCTATAAAAGAATCAAAATGTATACAACATTATAATTATGCGAATTAAAAAGTAACTGTCTCTAGTCATTGCTGTGCGATGTTATATATTTTTTCCGAATGCTACTGAAAAGGTGACATGAAAACGTAAGTTTGTTAAAACTTCCCGTGCTTTTCAAAACCTGTGGATTTTATTATCAAACTCTACAAAACAAACGATTTGGATTTTTAATAAACTCAACTTCTTAACTCACAATTATACCTATTACAGTACAAAACAACTTAGATGTAGAATAAACTCGACAATTTGCATTCATTCATATCAATTTTATGAATGTATTTGGATATATGACTTTACAAGTTACGAGTATATCGTTTGCATAAAGATCATTTTCACATAAAGCAGTAAATATTGGAGACTTTGAAGGCGCACTCAGTTCGAATGGTGACCGGTTTTACGAATTTTGCCGATGCTACATCTAAGTTGTGCCTTACTATACCTACTAATACAGACCCCATGATAGAAAGAGCGACGACAATTCAATACGAAACATTCCTCAGAATAGATATGCATGGACGCCGTCAGTGCGATCTAGGTAGTCTACCCCGTTGTTGACGTTTGCAACTAGACTTAAGCCGCGTTTCCACTGGGCAACAATTGACGCGCAACATGTTGCACAACAAGTTGCCCAACAAGTTGAAAGTCAGCGCGGCACATTTGTTGAACAACGTTGTCTGTCTACAAATCTACTACTTTACGTCAGTCGTCGACAACATGTCGCCAGCACTCGTTCGTTACACCACACTATGGACATTGTTGCGCGTCACGTCTCCACTCGACAACAATTGATGCTCAACTAACGATGCTCTTTACAACAAACAACAAGCCGCGCGTCATGTTCCGCGCCAGATGGCAACGTCGCGCGCTGTTGTGCAGCGTTGCCGTACATGTTGAGCGTCACGTATCGCGCGCCAAATGTTGCCTAGTGGAAACGCGGCTTTAAGTATCTTTCTGGGATAAATGGGACATTGGGCACCCCTTTTAAATATAAATACATATATTATATTCAAAAGGGGTTAAGTATATAAGAGTCGTTGAATGGGAAGGTTTTCAATACCAAATATGTTTTTTTTGGAAATTCGAGATGGTAATCACTGCTGTGCTTCTCTGGCTAAAGAAAAAGTTTATTCTGAGTATATTCATTTATATATTTTTATTTACAGTGAACAGGACTCTAGATGGAAACCAGTCATGACGAGAAAGTCTATCTGCGGTACGTAGCTGTATGGTTTGCTAGCGTAATTTGAATAACTAGTGTGCGTATGGATTGAGGAGCCATGTCTCATATTTAAACGCGGGTACTGCCAATATTTAGTAGTAAATTGTCCGGTTTTGTAGCAGCTATCCTGGAATTTGTAGTAAAAACCTTAAAAAGTTACAAGGCTATATTGTGCTGACCTGCACCCTAATTTGTTAATTTTGAAGGATATTGCTAATTCTTTGCGTCATATGTTCGAAAAATTTGAAAAATCAACAACATGAATAACGCAATGAATGTTGTTGAACTGTCAAAATGCAACAGATTGTGATTTTGTGGATTTTGTTGTTATTTTACGCAATTAGGCTACTAGTGCATTCAAATCGAGGCTCATTTCTTTGTACGTAATAATACCATGAAAAAATTACATGTTGTCACTCGTGCAGGAGACCTCCAGATGAATCACAAGCGCTATACTTAGCTGGTCAAGCAACATTGTTATCTCAAGGGATAATAGTTTCTATGGAATATTTTCACACCCATTTTGGCAATCTATGCTTCTAAGTGCGGTATGGACGCCATGTAACCCATATTAGGAAAAATATAAAGCAAAAATGACCTTGGTTAGTTGTACTTAGTTGGTAATCTTAATCATTTTGTTACAGATTGACGAATAACCAGCTTCAATAGCGGGAATTACAATTCAAGGCAGTACTAAAGATTCTTATATACCTGACATAAAACTGAATCTCATACATTATAGTCCCAATGTTTAGAATTAGACATGTTGATTAAACAGACTCAGTGCTAGAATTGTGACAAAAATTCTTCTTCGTACGATATAATAATCTGCTTGTAGACTTTCATTAAATTATCAATAGCACTGTTAGGTACTGCAGGATGAAGCCACAGAGATAACTACTGCTACATAGAAATGGGTTGGTAGGTAGGTATGACAAAGTGAGAATGTTGAAACACGACCTATATGGGTACCCATTTTCACCGTAAAAAGCAATTACCTAAACTATTCGAGGCATGAGAGCCGCCAACACCCCACTCCGTCTCGCTCTCACTTAGGCCGCGAGTAGTATGGTGCGAGCGAGATAAAATTTGCGGTAGGTTACGGCCTTAAATGGGCCTAAAAACTACTGGGGCATCTTTTGTCGCCTTAATTGTGGTTTCATTCCAAAGTGCTGAACCAAAAATTTCAGGCACTCATCATAGAACAATTCGTAGGTACACTAATCTGCAGTTCTGTATTTAAATCAACATTTAATTCATATTATGCACATTCATTAAGTCAGTGATTAATAATGATTTTTCTTTTATTCCAGTAATAAAATAAAGTATCATTGTTATCCCATTTAATTCTTAGAATTCACCTTGTAAATACTATTTAAAGACACGAAATAAACATTTCATACATTTATTATAGTACCTATTGGAATCTTCGTAATTCTTGATGCTTAGAAATGTTTTTTCTACGCTAATAGTAGAAAAACACTGCATTTCTATTTCTGCATTTCCTTACTGGCTATGGTGCAATTTTCTGTGTAAGTAGACGATAAGATTATCTTCAATAAAAATTATTCAAATAAATATTGGTTAGAGTAGAAAGCAATCTTCTGTACATTAATGAGAATATGACTGTTACAAAGATGTCATTTAGTTAGGGTTTTTAAAAAAACGAGCGACCTTTACATTAGTTTCATATGTTGTGTAACATCTGTCATCTTGGCTGACAGAGACCAACCTCTCGAAAAATGGGTTGGTACCATCTGACAACCGACACAACAACCACGCGCGCTCATTGGTCAAATTAAATAGCGCGCGCTTCCCCGGCTTCCTGTAACACACTTCCGTCCCTTTTCACGAAATGACTCCCACAGATTGCAGGAGAGCGAGAGGAAAGATTTTACACATCAAAAACAATCATGTGATTTCTACCAGATCAGTACAGCGTCTCGTCAATGCAATAAAAAAACACCTATTTTAAATGTATCCCACTTTTGTCTGACGCGTTTTACTGTGGCATAGCCAATATTGACTAAGTTAAATCAAATACTCTAAGAATTTAAATATTGGATGATCTCCCATGTATCTTTAATAATAATAAGAATCTTTTCTGATATTATGCTGTAATTATTTATGCGAATTTCATCAAATAAATCATCTATTTCAGAAATAAAGAAAATCTTCACGATTAAAAGTTTTCAATGTTACTGTCTTGTAGTTTAAGATAAATAAGACTTAAACGCTGTAGAGACCGAGGCCATAAGCGTTATGTATTTTCCAACTAAATATGTAAAAGTATTACATACATGATGTGGTCTAATTTGAATGTAACCGACACATAGAGGGTTTGCTCATTGGTATCGGTGTGTAAAGCGATCTTCTGTGAAATGTAACGACTGCTATAATGTCCCAATTTCGTTAGTGTATTTATGTAAATAACTGATGTAAATAGCCTCTAACTATATAACTGTCTTTTGTGGTTTTTGCGATTTTATGGATCTTAACAGTAACACAACTTCCTAATTTTTTATAGAATGTGACCAGGACCTAACTCTCTTTCAAGTTTTGCGGATCACGTTTGCTGTTATAAAAAGTCGCCCGGTAGTGTGTAATCCAAGTTTTCTAACAATGGTCACGTATACATCATCGTCGTCACATATACATCGTGCACTTTTTATATCCAAGCGTTCGGTTCTTATCTGAATGTAATAGATAACGTGTTTGCAAATAATAATTGATGATTAGACCACTTTTTCTGAACTATTAGTAGCGTGACTATGTTTATTTTAATGTAATTATTTTATTGTATTCGTTATAAACTAGTTAATTTCTGATTCATTATCGTTATAGCTGTAATAAAATATTCACAAAGTATTTGTGTTTTTTATTTATGAACCTGCCAGAGCTTTGTCTATTAAGACAAAGTATCATTCCGAAGGAGTCTAGCTAGCTCAAGGTTAAACTGTTCTTCGCTTAGTTTTCACATACTGGATCGAGTACCACCTTACCGATCCAGTATGTACACACGGCTACACATCAAGCTATACATTTCCAGTATAATCTGACCTCGCATTGTACGGAAATTCTATATAATGCGAGATCAGCATAAACTGGAAATGTACAGCTTGATGTGTAGCCATGTGTACCTTTACAATAGAGCCATTCGAACCTCTATTGTAGAGTGAAAACGGGATTAGTGATCACAAATGGAAAAATAAATATGAAAACTCATTCCAAACCTTGTGCCCGAAACCTGCACTTTGACATGAACTAGGGTCAGTGACAACTGGGCCCGTGTCAACTCAACCCAAATAATAATATCGTGTATTATTATTCGGGTTGAGTTGACACGGGCCCAGTTGTCACTGACCCATTCCCTAAAGGTACAATTCCGTAGACGACCGCAGGCGGCAGCGACACGACTGGTTTCAACGTATTTCTATGAAATACCTTCGGTAGCTAGCGACATGTCGGTTTTATAGAAATACATAAGAACCAGTCGTGTCGCGGCGACACGTCGCCTGCTGCCGGCTACGGAATTGTATCTTTAGAGAAATTTTATCACCAATTCATTTACGTCACCACAGAAAGTGCTCTATTTGGAAACAAATTTATTGCAGAATGCACTAAGTTTGTATGTATAATACTTAAACTAATGTATACATAACAGAGTGACTAAATATTCTTGTTCCGTACATGGCACTCAGTTATGTAGCTTTAATTGATACAAGGGCACTTGTATCAATTAAACCTACGTAGGGGTCTTTAGTTTGCTCCAATCTGCTGATATATGGAGATATGCCATTTTTAAAAGCTTAATTTCTATATTTACAGCAAGTTGAATAAAATTAAACAGCAATTTTTCCAAATACAACTAAGTTACAGTATTTGACACAGAGTGAGTGTATCTCCACAACTCATTTAAGTACTGGGCGACGCGACGTCCATACTTTGAGATTATTTGTGTACTTTGCTAATGTTCCGCAACGTTTGTCATATGTCGATGTCAACAAGGCTGACCGTTCAACGTGCTCTTCGAGGCATGGATTTAATAAGTCCGTATGTGTAAACAGTGATTGACAGTGGAAACAGGGAGTTCCGAAAGATAGTGATCAAATCATTATTCCTCTGCCCTTATCCCAATTTATTTGGGGTCGGCTTAACATGTCCCTCTCTTCCATACTTCTCTATTAGCCGTCATCTCAGTAGTCACCCCCTTTCTAGCCATATCTTCTTTCACACAGTCCATCCATCGTTTCTTTGGTCTTCCCCTACTCTTATGGCCTCCGACATTCATACTTAAAACTTTCCTTATGGTGATGTGACCAAATACCATGGGAAAAGAAATAGCACTTCCTTAATAAACGAAACGAGGTATATCATACTCCTCAAACGCAGGAGTACCTACAAAACGTATTTATTGTATTTATCAGTCGTTTCGTTCGTTGATACATATATATAGTCCTCCAGACCGTATTTCAGCCATGGCGGCCAATCTCAACGGAGACTAGCCTTCGGCGCGGGAGATATTACAGTGCACAATTAGTGTGCACTCTCTCTGCCCTCACTCTCATAGTCCGATGGGATGGCAATCCGACACGAGAGAGATCAGGCGCAGGACCAACGGCTTAACGTGCTTTCCGAGACACGGGGGTATCACACCGTCAACGTCGTCCAAACTCCGGGCTGTTACTAAGAAACCCAATAACACGCGTTCGTCCTCGTTCGTTTTCGTTCGTTAATAATAGGTTTATGTACAACATGGAGTTCAATCTTCAATTAATGCTCCATATACGGGTAGATCCTTTATAAACATCCCAGTCAATAATTCGTTCTAAAAACCACAAAATATAATTAGGTACAACTACGAGTACTTATGTGTAGAACAGTACAGGGGGTCTAAAACGCCCACATTAGCAATTCCTCTAAAAGCAATTCATTTCTTGAATTCCCAGCTGTCATTAGCAATTCCTCTAATTTGACACAAAAGCAATTCATAATTTGTGGACCATTTGACGAACCTCCATAGAAAACTATCAAACAGATGAATTATTTCGTAATTTGAATTGCACACAGATCATATTATGAATAGTCAGTTTGTGACATTTTACGATAATTCATAATATTTTACTATTATGATTCTGCCAAAGTGGCCGTTTTAAGCCCCCTTATTCCCTAGACGAAAAGAACTACTCGGAATAAAAAACTTCAGACTTCGTATATTTCTATAGATATTGATGCATTCATTATGTATGTCCGGTTTTGCCAATTTAAAACTATTTCTATAGTTCAAAGGTGAGATAATGAAAGCTGTATAATCCAATACCTAAAAGAAACTATGTTGCTCACCATTAGTGTTTAAAATCGTTTGCATCATACGTCGAATCGATGTATCCTCATCCTCGCAATATATAATAATTATACGGTTTTTACCTATAGATAACCGCAAGTTATTTGGATATATTAATATTTTAAAACATTAAAATTAGTCGCCAAGTTTTGTTGCTGAACCGTTTTTTGTGAATTGAATTTTGATAATATTCGGCTAATATCAACGTTTACTGCTTTTTCTTTGTTGGCGTTGGCTTTGACCAGCAAGTAATAATGCGGCTAAACTTTTTGCCCAACTTACTATCAGATGGGTCCTGGTGGTGAGTTGTCACTACCGCATTTGGACTTCTGCCATACCTACTATAATCATCGTTGGAGGCTTGCCATCACACACCGTTGAAATGTATATTCTTCAAACCGGAACGCAGGTACGCTACTTGGCGGCAAAAATACGTAAAGGCAGGTTTATAGGAGCCCAGTAATGTAACAGTACAGTACCTAATTCAGTCCAGCGCTGACAACTGAGCTCGTGCAGACACTAGTTTCAACCCAGTCCAGTGCTGACTTCGCGCCCTCAAATCAATCCAGTTGGCTAATCTACCTGTCTATTTTGGGGCCCAATAGCTTCCCCGCCTGTCTTACTGACTTACTGCTGATCTCTTCTACATGAACTCGGTATCGTGTTAGCACTTCCCCGCCTACCTCGGACGAGCTCCATACCAACCACACCAACCACAGGACACACTCCTAACGAAGGTACCAACCTGAAAATGGGTTGGTACCATCTGATGGCCAACTATAGAAACGCGCGCTCTCATTGGTCAAATCAAATAGCGCGCTCTTGCCCGGCTTCCTGTTCACTCACTTCCGTTGCTTTTCAAATCACTCCCACAAATTGCAGAAAAGCGAGAGAAAAGACGTTACACATCAAAAACCAGCACATATAATGTTATTTATGTTGGTCATTTTCACGCATTTTAAATCTAGTTTTGACTACTTTAATTGCACTTTCTTTTGTCCATAAAAATAAAAAGTGAGTTTATTTTATACTTATAATTTCCAGCCACATTTTTGCGGTCTAATTCATTTGCTTACTACTCTTGTCAACACGTGGACATGTGCCATTTTTGCTCTACAATTGGACACTAGTGGACAACTAGTGGAGCAAATATTGATGTTCTTCAGAAAGGTCACATCATTACATGCGTATAATAACGTGTTTCAACTTGTACACACGGCTACACATCGAGCTATACATTTCCAGTATAATCTGACCTCGCATTGTACGGAAATTCTATATAATGCGAGATCAGCATAAACTGGAAATTTATAGCTTGATGTGTAGCCGTGTGTAGAGTAAAAATGTAAAATAATGAAAAAAGCTCAAGACATTAATTTTCTTTAATTTTCACGTGGACATGTGCCATTTTTGCTCTACAATTGGACACTAGTGGACAACTAGTGGAGCAAATATTGATGTTCTTCAGAAAGGTCACATCATTACATGCGTATAATAACGTGTTTCAACTTGTACACACGGCTACACATCGAGCTATACATTTCCAGTATAATCTGACCTCGCATTGTACGGAAATTCTATATAATGCGAGATCAGCATAAACTGGAAATTTATAGCTTGATGTGTAGCCGTGTGTAGAGTAAAAATGTAAAATAATGAAAAAAGCTCAAGACATATTAATTTTCTTTAATTTTTATGAAACATGTGGTGAGTCGCGGTGCTTTACCATCTGCAAGCACTGTCATGGATCAATAGAATTTCTTTAGTCACGATCACAATTGCATCAACGAAGATGATGATGATCGTTTACCAGTAATATGTATTCTACAGAACACAAACAGAAAGAAGTTTTAACAAAATTTTATGGAGTTTTATCGATTGCCGACTACGGTTTCGATGTCGGTACCAACAAACACGTGGTGAGTACTCGGTCTAAGAATCTACTAAGCCACTAAAGTAAATAGAGAGGACAGCCGAGTGCAGTCTTTAAGACAAAATAATCATCAACAGCCAGTCCACTGCTGGACATAGGCTTCTCTCCAATTGCACGCCATTCAGCTCGATTCTCGGCACCTCTCATCCAGCTGCTAGCAGCCACCCTACGAAGATCGTCACTGCACATATACTGAGGGCGACCTTACGTTTGCCGATTCGTGGTCTCCACTCGTGAACACGTCTACCCCCACGGTCATCGGTTCTACGGCTAATATGGCAGATTTAAGATAAAATAATGGGTTCTCCATATTCTGTATTGGTCCTTATAGGGACATATGTGTAGTAAGGTATGGGACTCTATGAGACATATGTTTTTCAATACCAGCTTGACGTCTGAACAATAAATACCACGCTATTATAGAGATAGGTGTTGTGTCTGCGCACTATTGCCCTTGTTTATATTTCGGGGTTATGAAAAGCCATAGTCACCTGGTTTATCAATAACAAACAAGATATCATAAAAATAAAGGGTGTTGACTTCTTCGGTGTTAAGTCATCCGCTCGTAAAGTTGGAACACCCGCTATCTCGTCCACTCACGCGCAGTCTTAGCGCAGGTACGGGGAAGGCGAGAGCGGGGAGGGAAAGGCAGTGCCGCGACGGACACCATCTTGAGTGCGCGTGAGTGAATCTTAGTGTTGTGATTATATTCATGTTCCATCCAGGTTGGTAACAAACTCTTTACTTAATACTTTTTTTCACAGAAACCATTTACTTAAACTTTTTTGAGTTTAAGTTCAACTGTTTAAAATTGCGTTATAACATAAACCGGTTAAGTAATAAACCACTTTTACGGGCCGACCGAGTTAGTCAACTACTGGATTTTAAAGTTCGCTATATTTACATTGTAAGAGCAATTTCTTAATCGGGTACCGTTCTGTGTGAAAAATGGTTTTATGCTTTTGAAATTGGTGCATAAGTGAGGATTTGGTGAGATTCGACGTATGTGACGTCATAGTGCAATTATCTTTTTAGTGAATGGAACTGGTTTACTGGACCAGCATGAGTTGATTGTTAATTTAATAAGGTATAGTATTTTTACACATGTAGAGTTTATGTACCAGCTCTAAGTGCTAAGGACGATTAAAATACACAGATATAAATAACCTAAAAGAAACAGCTTGTTACTGCAGATTCCTTCGCAAAACCGATGTTATCGGGAACCAGATTCGATATCGGGATAAAAAGACTCGGTGTGCGCGAGTCGCTTGTGTTAATATCCCAAAATAGAGTTAAGTCCAGATTATGATTCATCTTCATTGCAAGTTTCACTGGAATCTGTTGAGGCGTTTCGGAGTGATTGAGTAACAAAGATTTAAACACGCTTTCTGATTTATTAGTCCTACTAATAGACAAGTAGGTGTAATAACGTTTAAGAGAGTGTTATGAAATGAATCATTACTTACCTACCTATTACTTTCCCCCCAAAAGTTCGTGTGAAAATATAGTACATACTATACCTACCCGATCTCCAAAATCCAAAATGACGAAGATTTTTGCCCGTCGATCCTTTTGAAATTTTCGGGAGGCCATTTCACAAACGATTGCCTAAGATGTAGAGATAGAAATCAGGCTTAAGGATAAGGCGAAGTTAGAGGAAGTCTGCTAATAGCAATTAACTGAAATCATCAATCTTTACGTTCATGAATGGCCCATGTTAAATGAATTCTCCAAGATTCTTATAATGTGAAATCTTTCCTTAAAAACAAGAGAAATTTTTGATATTCACAATATAATTAAAATAACAATGGCTCACTAAGGCGTTACAGTGGGTGGATTTGCATTATTTTCACTTATAAGGCATTTAATATGTATTGGTTACAAATGTTAAGGATAACGCCAACTTTGGCAACACTTCAAGATGTATCGAACTTAAGTTATAAAGATGATTGAAATACACAAGTAGATGGGATAAAATGAGTAGGAGCTAAGAGAATTTGGCTAAAAGGAACAGAAAATATCCTGCACAGTTAGCAAGACCGCAGTAGAAACTGGTTTTGTCGACGGAAGAATAGACAAAAAGACAGATAAACAATCACAATCTGACATTTTCTCTATTCTTCCGTCGAGAAAACCCGTAGAAATCCCGTTTCTATGGTTGTCATGCTACGCGTGCTGGCGCGCGGTTTCTATAATATCCATAGTAAATCATTTGCTGATACTAGCATGATAGTTGCAAAAAAACAAAAACGTACCACATTAATCGGGGAATGTATGCTCAATGCGGACTATCGTGTGGAAGCGTCGAAGAGGACACTGGCTAAGTGTCCTCCTCGTCCAACCGTCATTTTTGATGCGCCCCACAAAGTCCATGAAGATTGTTGAAATGAAAATTAGACATTGTACAAGTCCTGGACATTAGTGTGCTTTTAAGCACAATACAAGGTGAAACTCGTAAACTTCAGAAGTTGAGCAGGTTCTTACTCGTAGCAGTGGGACAGAAAACAATTGATATGGATTGGGAAAAGTTAACCATCTAACGATTGATGGGACTTTTTACGTGCCCCGTTGTTGTACAATTGGAAATCAAGTACTATTTGGAGGGGTATCTATCACAAAAAAATCAGAACTGGACGTTGCATGTGCTGCATGTGCAAATTACGAACTATACCAAATGTAAACAGCAAATTAGATTTGATTTATAAAAAAATACCCTAGATCTTACATGTAACTACTTATTGAATTTAATTTATCTGATATTACTAAGGACTAGTACTAAAAAGGTATAAAGAAGACACCACAGACAGACAAATAAAAAATTCGGAGTTCTGTTTTTCGGTAACGCTTTTCGTCCTCTATAAGCCGACATGTTAGATTTGTTTTGACGTCATTACATTATAGCTTGACTCTTAGAACAACATGACTCTTCCCACTATACCTCGTTTGTTAGAATACAACGAGGAGTGTAGGAGTTATGAGGGAACAGATATATATACATACATATCCTATTAAATAAAATGTAGTGGGGTAATAATGACCCTCATTTGGCTTTGCCGTACTCGGGTAAAAAGCGTGCTACCACCAGGTCTATTGCCCAGGAGTCAGACAGAATTGAGCTTACTTAAAAAGGGCACATTTCATTCGATCTTTAGGTTTTCCATATCCATTAATCCAAGTCTTTCACCAGCAGATGTAGGTAATAATGACTTCAAAGCATCCATTTTAAACAAAGGCCTGTGATGTAACCAAATTACTTTCGGAATGTATACAGTAAATCAATAGATTAAATTACAAAACATCACATGTCGTAATTATTTACAAATTAATGAAGGAATTGAAATGACAACAATGAACCTATAACATACATCACTAGAACACTGCCAAAATAAAAACAGCTAATTAAATTGAAAGAGAACTTATGTATAATTTTAGCTCAGTCCTTGACTATCACCGAGACGTTTAGATCGAATCGCAAGTTCGCAACACTTTCAATTGATTCAGATCAAAGTAGCAATTTTAGTCAAGTACAAACGGCTACCAATCAAGCTAAATTAGAAGCTGATCTGAGCATTTTACGGAAATCCGATACCATGCGAGATCAGCTTGTACTGGAAATATATAGCTTGATATGTAGCCGTGTGTACCGCAACACACTGGAAGTAGGGATGCAAGAAGTGTCGAATAATATCGATATAAAGGACCAATGTTTGGATGGTTTTGGTACTCTTCAATTAATTGAAAACTAGTGGACTGTATTATTAGATTTAATAGTTTGCAAGGCGGAAGGCGGACGACGATAACTTTTCTTGATCGCGATTTTGACAAGAAGACGGAAGTTCACGTTGCTCGTCGCTCATTGGCTCGCACCGCGTCGTCGTCCCGCGCGTTTCGTTATTGCAGCACCGCGTCCGCGCGTGGACATGCTCCCCGGGTTGAAGTGTTGACTTCAAAAAGATGGTAGCGGGCAGATGTTGTTGAAAGCGAGCCGAATTATCCCTTTCTTGGTCTTCAATTCGGCGACCCTCAAGACGCCGTCGGAGCCCGGGTATATCGTATCGATATTAAAAAAAAAACAATAATTCAATATCGACTTCGATATATCGAAAAAAAATATCGACATACCGGTGGAATTTTCACCAAAAAAATATTTACTTTATGTACTTCAAGTTTTATAATCATATATATACCAAACTAGGAAAAAAAGTATACTTTTCACGGCTCTGAATTCCAGCGGTTCTAGTTAGTGGCGACAACGGTGTTGCTATTGGAAATATATCGTTTTTGATACATTTGCGATACTTGATATTTTATATCGATACACCGATATATCGAAATAACAAATATCGCCTAAAAATATCGACATATCGAAAAAAAATATCGATATTTTTTCGGCAAGCCTATGGAAGGATTGTGTTGAAGTTGTAATGGGTAGAAAGGAAGAATGTAAAAGTTGTGGGGGCAGCTCAAAGAGGATTAGGGAAGAAAAAGACATGCTGCTTCAACCCCAAATAAATTGAGATCAAGCAGGTACACAAATCTAAAGTACACAAGTACACATTAGTACACAAATCTAAAGTCTTAAAGCACAGCCTCTTCTAAATTAACCGTTCTAGGAATGCTAACTAATGATACTTCAAGGCCCAGATTCATAAACTTAAATACTTATCTACGCTAAGTCAGACATAAGTCTGATATGATACTTAATTTATCGCACCAGTAACCACATACATACAACAACATAAGAGCTATTAAAATAGTAAACCATGAAGAAAGATAAATAATCCGTTATTGCTAACAAGCCATGATTACGAGAGAATTTTTTTAAATTTTTATATACCCGATTTGAAACCTAACAGAAAAGCCATATCAGTCAGATTACAGAACTAAGCGACCTAGAACTTGAAAAAGTACGAAGCTATAAAAGGTTCGTCTATTACAGAAATATACTTCAAACCTCAGTGAGTTTGCTTTCGTGATGAGACAAAAAGTTTGCGATATATTTAAACGCGCCTTGACAATGAAAAGACATAAAACAATAGTGTAATAGTTCACATCGTATATGAATGGTGACGTTTCACGTTGTAGCTAACATCCGGTAGTCTGTTTGTGTGTGTGGTGCGTGGGCTCGACGAGAGCGGGTGATACTCAACAGAAAATTATAAGCAAAAGAAGATAATCATACAATACTAGTGGACCTGGCAGACGTTGTCCTGGCCACCTTCCAGGTTCAATTGTATTTTCAACGCATTAGGACGAGTTAGGTGACAAACTCACGTACAGAAGAATTATATATATAAAGATACTAGCTGCGCCCCGCGGTTTCACCCGCGTAAGTCTCGATCCGGTGGGAATATCAGGATAAAAAGTATCCAATGTGTTAATCCAGGTTATAAACTATCTGTTTGCCAAATTTCATCCAAATCCATTCAGCCGTTTTTGCGTGATTGAGTAAAAAACATCCAAACACAAACTTTCACATTTATAATAATTATATATATTATTATATATATATTATATTATATTATTATATATATATTATATTATATTATTATATATATTATATTATATTAGGATATTATGTATGTATAGCGGCTTTACTATTAAGTAAAGCCGCTATACATACATAATATCCTAATAGAACCTGTCCTAGAACTATTAAGTTCTTCTCTTGATAATTACCTACGTTTTAATTTCAGGACGATACCAATTTCATAACCGTTAAAGAGTGGGCCCTCAGGTACAGATGATCCCTGCATGCGGCATTATGTCAATTCTATAAATAATGTTGTTATGTCATCGGGGCGGAATGTGTATACACACCATGGGAGGTTTAACTTGACAAACCAAGATAAAACGGTCCAAAATTTACTTGCAAACATCATTCCATTTATACCAAGAATGTTCACATTGCTCTTTGACAATAAAACATATAGCAATACTCTAGGCATGCCTGAGAGATATTTCTCGACGGCATGTGAAGCCAATTCAGAGGCCCACGAGCGGCATAAACACTCTGATACCAGGTTCACTAACCACACGAAAAGAAGAATTATATATATAAAACTAATTCCAGTTGATATAACAAGAGCAGGTTATGAATACGAGCCTTCGGGTCTATCCGCTACCGCTTTTATTTAATCCATACAAATGTTGCACACATCAATGCGGTGGAGAGTTGAACAACTGGGTCGGCAGCACCGCCGGACGCAATAACGCGCGGTTTTCTTTACTTTCATTATGTTTAGCAAAACCCCTAAGAAAATCAGCACTCCCGTCTAATACAGTGCTAAGTATGATAATTTGATGATTAAATAGCTGGGATATATCATGCTTGTCTGGGTTTATGAGAAACTGGTAATAGTGGCTGTGGTCGGAGTTTCTCTAAAGGATCAACTCTTCTTCTTTCATCTCGGACTGCCAAGCCATAGGTCTCGAGTTCAAACCTAAGACACGCACCTCTGACTTTTCAGATTCAGAGCGTTTTGTTTATTTATCACTTGCTTCAAAAACGACGAAGGAAAACATCGTGAGGAAACCGGCATGTTTGAGAGATATTTCTCGACGGCATGTTAAGCCAAGTCAGAGGCCCATGGGCGGTATAAAAACTCTGTCACCAGGTTAGTCACTAACCACAACAAATAGAAAAAGAAGGATCAACTCAGGAACGACGTGATCTGAAAGATAACAAAGCCATCCACATACGACTGATAACCCATAAGATAGCAACGCTGAAGTAGCAATGAGACCGCGAATCGGCAAACAGTGTTGGACGCTCGCATGCTAGGAGGAGCGTCGATCTTCTCGAAATGGCTAGTTATGAATGAGTGAAAGAGAATCATTCAAAGATTTAACTCCAGCTAGAGCATCATATTGCTCATCAATCTGATTCCTCTCTTCATGTGTACGAGGAGCTTTACAAAAATGTATTCGTAAACTTCTTTGACCGTAAGAGAATGCGGTACGAAAGTACCTTTACTTACTTCACATAAAAATCACGTTCAATCAAATATCATTGTTTTGAAACCAAAATCGTAATGGTTATAAGGTAAGTAGAACTTCGACCGGTACCAACATTTCACGGCGCGGTACTTAAGAGGCACGTTCAGAATAAAATATTGGGTTTGAAGAACGCAGTAGTAAAGTAGCGAAGGTCAGTGCCCTGTCATCATGACATCAAGTACGGTGAGCAATCCGTTACCCTCAGGTGACGAAATGCTCGTTCCTTTTTGCAGTTGGTGATGTTGAATATTTCCCCATAGTTTTGATTAAGAAAGAAGAAATGCACCAAGATGAATGGACTGGAGAAAGAGAACAATCAGATGACTGCGTATCATGCAGGATTTTGGAACGAACACAGGGATCATAAAGAGGTCACTGATGCAATAGTTAATGCAGAAGACGATAATAGAAATGAAAATATGCCCACGCTTTAGCACAAATGGGTACTCGACTAAACGATCGTTCATTTAGTGGACTGCCTACAATGATAGTTGCGACATTGACACAAGAAAGGATGGAATAATCTAGTAGGTGTCCAAGCAGACATTGGGCTATTTTCAGGCCATATGATTTCTTAAAACTGTATTTTAGATAGTAGAATCCCATTCCTGGGAAAATTCCCCGATTTCTTCTTCTGGTGAGAATCAGATCAGAGGAAGGAGCAAGGCCTACACCAACTACTAGTATTAGTTAGGCAGCCCAATGTTATGCTATTTGTGATTTTACCAGTCGCAGAGGATCCACCCCTGCCATCACTTTCACCAGGAGCTGCAAGAATAGTGGTCTACCGCCAGATGCTTACGACAATGAGAAAAACATTAGAAGAAGTTCATATCACCAGAGCGTCGATAAAAGCTGTAGATGAAACTGAATGCAGTTTGTTCTTGAACAAAGAGATTAATATGTAGTGAAATTTCAGATAGTACCAAGATCTGGTTTCAAATCCATTTATCCAGATTACCAGCCGCACCTTAAGTGTTACAAATTAGTTAACTCACTTTCAATAAAAGCGATAATTTATATTGCATTATTGACACACATATTGCGTAACTGCACAAGCATCGGCGCAACCGCCCCGTGAATGGTAACTGTCCCAACGTCGCTATCTCCGATAAATGGCCACCAGAACTTAATCAAAGCAACCCGTACTTGCAACATTGCGATTTTATAATTAATTTAATTTTGTCTTTAATGCTATTATCTAATTAATTATTACATTCGTGTTGCGTTGCAACCATGTGCAGTCACACAGACAGTCGTCTGTCACTGTCCCCGTTAATTGCTTAACATTTTTTAATTAATTGCACGAATAGATATTTATATTACGTAAATCTATTCTTCTTGTGGGCGTGTTATTGAGCTATAGCTTGCTAGGAAATTAATCTATACATATTATAAATTAAAGTCGCTTTTCTACTACTAATGTTATAAATTCGAAAGTAACTCTGGCTGTCTGTCTTTCTGTCTGTATGTTACCTTTTCACACCTAAGCCACTGAACGGATTTCGATAAAATTTGAAGGAAATAGGCTGCTTTTTATCGACATACCACGCGGGCGAAGCCGCGGGCGGAAGTAAGTATTACATAAAATATCAAAGGCCTAACAGTGGACTGCAGACGTCTACTTATTGACTAAGATGCTGAAATTGCAAAGAAGATGGATAGCACTGCTTTCAACATTGAGAGAGATTGTTTGCTACGCTTTCACGCTAAAACGGCTGAACAGATTTGGAAGAAATTTGGCAAATGGGTCGCAGACGAAGTCGCGGGCAACAGCTACTATAAAATAACTTCTAAGAAATAATTTTCTGCTCTATCATAGTGAAGTAATCACGCACAATAATGAAAAATTATGAACTATAAGTATGAATATAAGATTCGCGTTTGGATGTAAAAAATAACATAGCAAATTGTCGAGTGACGAAAAGGCATTTAACGGCCAAACTCGCACACACACAAGGAACTTTTAGACATAGTGTGATGCGAAATTGAAATATCAATGTAGTGGTAAGTAACCGAAAGTCAATTTAGATTGTCCTTGCACGGTTTTTCTGTCAAGATTGATTAAATCTAATGATTTATAGCAAAGCAAAATGATTGTACACACGGCTACACATCAAGCTATACAATTCCAGTTAATGCTGATCTCGCATTGCATAGGATTTCCGTACAACGCGGTGTCAGCTTATGCTGGAAATGTATAGCTTGATGTGTAGCCGTGTGTGTGTACCTATGATACACTTATCGGATTATTAACGTTCAAAACAACTTAGACACACCACAAAGTGTCTTACAGCACATTCATAATGCATAATGTGAAGAAATGCAATTGACCAAACATGACAACAACTCACCTGATGGAAAGCTTCGTGCTGCCGTCTATAGACACCTGCAAAAGCAAAGGAATTCTGATACAATGCCAATCTTAGAAGCAAAGTGAAATGCCTGTAATTTCACTGGCACCTAAATGGCACTGTCGGGTAAAGAGTACTATCAAGTCAATCAATCGGCCTAGCCTTTTTCCAGATATGTGGGGGTTGGCTTCCAGTCTAACCGGATGCAGCTGCGTACCTGTATATACTTGGATCGATTGCCTATCTGACCTTTACAATCTAGTTACTGATGGGTAACGTCATACCCCGTGGTAAGACGAGCTGTCAGACTTTTGGGCTTCTAACTACACGTAACGACTGTCAAAGATCTACGAATGTTAGCCGGGACCAACGGCTTAACGTGCTTTCCCATCCACGAAACGTCTGCGGCAAGCGTCGCTTATACTTCGATCGACCCGCACGGCTGTTATCACTTAACCATGAGCCTCACTCACCCACCCAAAGAGTACTATCAAGTAAGATGAAAAAATGTGCCAAACCATTCACTAAACAAACTATGTATTGTGTTAAGTCGTAATGGAAACGAGGCTTAAGTCGTCAGTCGCTCCGCTACCGTGCTATTCAGGTCGAAATGTCTACAGTACAGATGAGCATGAAAACTTTTCGGTCAATTAAACTCTTCAACGGTGCCTACCGTGTTGATACTCGAGCCATTATATGGGGTACGATCCGCAATGCTTATGTTACGTACGAGATGAATGTGCTTACTGTACTGACGTATCCTCATTTGTTTTCCGTTTATATTCGGAACAGTTCAGTGTCATCCCCAGAACAAAAGCGGCCAGTGTCTGACACGGAAACAAATGACAATCAAACTGATTCTGAAGCTAAATCATAAACTTGAACGAGAATAATGTTATAGTTATTTTGTGACTCAAAAATAGACATAGGAAAATGTCGATAACAATAAACAGTACCAAAGAAACGATGAATGGACTGTGTGAAAGATGATTTGGATAGAAAGGAGTGACTACGGAGATGACGATAAACAGAAATAACAGAGAAGTATGGAAGAAAAAGACATGTTGCGCCGACCACAAATAAGTTGTGCTATGGGCACAATGATACCCCTAAAGTTTATTTAAAACCGATAAGTTCCACGCACGGAGTATAGAAAAAAGGTTCCACGTAAACAAAATATTATCAGCGCAACTCTTTTGTCAATTATGTTGACAGTTTTTATTTGTTGCGTGGCCCTAGGGTAAACATCACAATCATCGGATGCTAAATATGCACCTCCCAATGACCGACCATCAAGTCAAAGGGAAATTGACAATGTTACGTTTCTCTACGATTGGCTGCTGATTGTCCAATCCAGTATTTTATTATTATCCTAAAGCAGGATAGCAGGATACTGCTGCTCCAAATTATTAAGTACGATTCTTCAGTAATACTCAATACATTTGACATGCATGGAATATCCAACCAAAATCATATTTAATTTTTTTTTTTTACATGCAATGTATGACCATTGCTTGCCTGTTGCTTTGAATATTGTTTACACAATTTAACTTTCCCATATGAAAGAAAAAAGACATAACTGCATTGATTAGACTTTATAAAATCGTTACATTAAAAATGCGATTTACACGACTGTTCGTGATTTCGTCACGTCTCCCGAGACAAATGTAAGTATTAAAAAACTTAAAATAACCGGTTTTATACTATACTAATTTGAAATAACCTTCAATCTCAATAATTTATACAATATAATGACGTTGTCCTTGTATAAACAAGTCGGTTTGTCGATAGTGCAAATATGTATAAAAGTATAGTGACCTGAAAAAAGACATCAGAGCGCATTCGAGAAATCACGACACATGGTAACAAAGTTTTTTTTAAATATTTTTAGATCGTGTTCATATCGTATTAGTAATATTGACGCCACTAGTGCAAACATGGTTAGGGTACTTTCTTTTATGATAAAACAACCGATTGTATTGTATTATTGTATTTTGTGTTTGACGAACTGTGTCCAAATAAACGTTATTCTTTCTTTTTTTCGATAGTTACCTACATATTTTTTAAATTTATGAGTGACCTCTCTGACTTTTAGCCTCGGCCTTTCTGTGTCTAGGTGTCTTGTGTGATTTTGCGTACATTAGGAACCTCCCCAATTTTATATGAATTAATTTATTTGTGTTATTATCTTATTAGATTACGGCAGGTGTTTAAATTATCATAATCCTCTACAGGCGAAACTTTCCAGACGGGATGGGTATCGATGTTCTTCTTCTTTTTCGCTTCGCTCTTGACAGAGCGGTCGTGGTCACGATGATTTTTTTCCAATCGCAGGTGTAGTCGTTGCCCGCCTCACGATCTCTCTCCATCTGGTTCTGTTACATGACAGTCTGGTGCATTCATTTACAGGGCCTCCAACCACGGATTTTATTTGATCGGTCCACCTCATCGGTGACCTCCCGCGTGGCCTATTACCTTCCACTCTGCCCTGCACTACTAGACGCTTTATGGAGTCATTATTCCGCCTAGAGACATGACCAAAGAACTTCAGTATTCGAGACTGTACTTGTGCTGTTTAATGCTGTTTGATGCCGAGTTCTTATACTTCTTGTATTTTCGAGTTCTTGTATTTTGGTATCGATACCTATACATAAAAAAAAGAAAACAAAAATAGTTTTTTTTTTTGGTGTTATCGATCCCTGGTGGTTGTTACTGGAGTTAAAAAAAACTTTTTTGTTTTGTTGTAGCGTGTTAAAATATGTATCACTTGTTAGCTTACACAAAAAGACTGATATTTTTGAAATTATATTTTAAGTGATTACCTAATCTACCTGCGGTTGATAACCACAAAAAAAAACTCATCAAATTAACTTATCTTTTTATCATGTTTAGATATCCTACCCATCACGTCTGGAAAATTTCGCTGGTTACCATAATTTGACTCTGTATGAGTCTTGCAATGCAAAGTTTCATCTCAGGAATGCATCGGTGCCCTGAGAAAATTCTCGAACATGCCTCGAAAAAAACACCTTTGTGGTTCGCGGCGACACACGGCAAGACCATTTTCGTTACACGTGGTCCTTGTAAAACATATCGTCGACCGTAGGTTCAATTGAGGTAAGGGACAAAATACGACTTTTCAGGAGAGGCCGACAAAGTTTTTTTCCGGACTAAATCGCCCATAACTTTTTTTGTTAATAACCTTTTTCGGGTCTGATTTCACACATAATCTTGTATTTTAGTGGTCTATCTACATGTGTAACATTTATTTAAATAAGTTAGCTATTTAAGAAAATAGATGTCCCTTACAACAACGTATTTTGTTAGTAATGTCCCTTACTGACCAAGTATCTGGTAGTCCCGTCCCTTACATTAAATTGACCTCTACGTTGGATCCAATCTATTAATGAAAAAATAGTGTAAAGGACTTGTTGAAAAAATTATGAAAAAAATACAGTGTAAAGTGATTTTTGACAGAAAATGAAGTTACACACTTTTGACGTACGGATATCTTAAATTTGGAAATCGTTATAAGAAATCATTTAAGAGACATGAAAATGTATTAGAACCGTGTGTGTGTTTTTTTGTGTGTCGCTTACATGCAATGTTTGTACATTGTAATAGTCAATTTGTATTAGTTTGAATAAAACAATTTTTATTTCATTTAATTTTGTTTATTATAATCAAATTATTTAAAAACTTTTTGACCAAAAACAACTGACTTCCAAGAAAAACACAAAAAAAACGTGAAAAATAACTTTAATTTCAGAAGTTTATATTTTTCACTTTTTAGCTGTGGTACCTACCCCACACAAATACCACTATAAGGCATTGTTAATTAAATTCGAGATAACTAAGACATTAGTGTAAGGCCAGTTTTATTATTGTTTCTTCAAAAATAAACCATGTAATGGTAATTCGTTGATTCTGAAGACCCTTACCTTATTTGAAGTGGATTGGCGGCGATAGTTACACTATTTCAAGTTCCTATATTGCATAGTTTTTCAGATACATTGTTATTATGGGGCTGATTCGAAATTTGGATCCAAAAATCATTAGGGTAAGGGACATTTTTCTTAAGCTAGAATTTTTTCATATACACCATTCGATAGAGCGAAAAATTCTAAATAAAACTGTATACTCAACTCATTTTGGGTATTTTGTCCCTTACCTCAATTGAACCTACGGTCGACGATATGCCCATTTGTTCCTCAACCTCACCCTACATCGTATTTATTTGTTTATTCACACTAAAAACATTCCCCTTGTAACTTACATATTCACATTACGAAAGTGCATTACAAAAAGTGGAATCCCATTGAATTCTAAAGTTATTTAAAATTCATTTTCTATTGTACACAAACAATAAGCTGCGATTTCCAATGGAATGAGAGAAACCTGCGGTTACGCTCACGGTTAAGATAACCACGTGATGGTAGCATTTGATATGGTTGGTGACGACAACCCTACATATTTCGGGAAACTCATGATGGTTTTGCCGTTTAAAAGTACTTGTTAGATTTTGTGTTCTGAGTTCTTTGTCGGCCTGCACCGAAGGATGAGCATCTCATATCTGCTAAAAACCGATCCGACGATTACGAAGTTGGTCAAGCATAATAATTCATAATGGTAGCGGCCATTGGAAGCTCCGTACTCAATAAAAAATATGGGCTACAATACTACGGCCGATATCGCTTGGCCGGTCTGAACATTGGGGCTACGAACTTTCGCACAGGTTCTCTCGCTCACTCGCCTCATCTTACCATATGGTTCCTAAAAAAATTGTTTCACAGGAGAAATAAAAAAAAGTTAACAATGTGCAAAAAACTTAACATATGTTTTCGGTGATTGATTAAAGAAATCAAATTAAACCAATAAATTGATTACAAAATAAACATTAATAATCTGTAAAAGCACCTCGGATGTTAATAACGCATCTTCAAAGATTATTCATACTCAAAATGAGGTTATCGATATCTTCTTGTGGGATAAGGTCCCAGAGATGCATGAAAAGTTCACTGTCTGTCACCAGATTGCCGGGAAAGCCCTTCATTCGAGCATATCCCACGCGTGCTCAATTGGATTTAAATCCGGAGACTACGCGGGCCAGTCCAGGGTTGTCACATTATGTTGTTGCAGCCACTGAGTTACAACACTCGAGCCGTATGTGGACAGGAATTATCATACATAAGCATAAAATCTTGACCCATTTGCAACTGCTGGGGTCGGACTACAGGTTGCAGTACCTCGTCACGATATTTTGCAGCAGTTAAGTTGCCGTGAACCCAAACGAGGTCGGTTTTCCCGCCTAGGCGTATTCCAGCCCATACCATTATTGTTCCACCTTAGTATGGGCGGACTTCCTGGGAATTTCGCAGATGGCTTTCACGTCCAGGCCAGACACGTATTCTTCGTGAATCTGGATGAAAGCCAAACCGGGATTCATCAGAGAATAAGACTCTAGCCCATTGGCGATCGTTCCAAGCCAAATGTTCATTAGCCCATTGTTGTCGTCGTCTGCGTTTGCCTCGTCGTAGTGAATCCGAAGTGGTCGACGAGCATGAAGGTTGACTTCGTGCAGTCTTCTCCTTACAGTTTGGTCGCTCCACTTGACCAGCACCTGGTGCTCCGACTGTAACTTCAAAACCAATTGCCTAGCTGTAGCGGTGGGTTGTATTTCGCTGTTATTTGTAAAAATCGGTCTTGCGGTGGTAATTCGAATATTCCCAGTGTACCGCTCAGCCATTTCGCCAGTGTCCTGGTAGCGAGACCACAATCTTGATATGACGCTTTGACTGGTGCCAATGGCATCGAGAACATTGCACTGGATCGCGCTCGCTTCCAGCATGCCTATTGCTCTCAACATCTCTTCACTGTTAAATGTCGGCGTTCTATGGTAAAGGAAAAACCAACAGTATGAATTTAATTATCAAACTTGCGAGAAAATTAAAATTTCGGTCGATTAAAAACAATTTAAGTAGTCGTTAAAACACACAGAGACGAAAATGTATCGTGATAAACTTAATTTCATTTTACCGCCATTGATGTTCTGTTTTTTTAAATTAGAATAAAGAAGAGAAGTGTGCCAGGATCAAATTGACGTTTAAATTTTTCTATATGACCAGTACTTTTAAAGTTATGGTAGTAAGTCTGAAATATTCCTAGATAGTGTTGATGTGTGTATGTATGACGTTACCGAATGAAGTTTGCTTCCCCCCAGGATGACGGATTACGAGCGCATCAAGCAGACGTGTCTGGAAAAGGCTGAGCTCTGGGAAGACCCTGACTTCCCCGCTAATCAGTCTTCAGTGTTTTACTACCAGACTCCTCCTTTTCATTTCGAGTGGAAGCGTTCGAAGGTTTGTGTTTACTTTAATACCTACATATAATTTGGTCTTTAAACTTGAAGCACTGATCTACTTACATAGACATAGACAGGTTCTTCTAGATCCTCTATGACTAAATTCCGAAGAGAAAAAGGTCGACCAATACCCTCTGCTACTGTTTAAGCGTTGGTCTTAAAATCTAACTTACTAAAACACGATTTTTACCTGGGAGAAAATACCCAGCCATATTAATATTATAAATACAAAACTACTCTGTCTGTCAGTCTGTATGTTACCTTTTCACGCCTAAACCACGGAAGGGATTTCGATAAAATTTGGCAAGGAGATAGATGGCATCCCGAGGAAGGACATAGGCTACTATTTGTCCCAAAAATAACCTTAACGGGGGATACAGGGGATGAAACTTTGTATGGGATAATTTCCGACCTCCACGCGGGCGAAGCCGCGGGCAAAAGCTAGTATTAAATAAACCAGCCTATTAGTGTGCCACCGAGCAAAGACCTCTTGTCATACAGAGAAGGCACAAGCATTTATCACCACGCTTGCTCAAGCAAGACGGGTTGGCGATTTTCAGACTACAAAGTCAGTTGTGCTGTTCCGTAAAAATCTCTTCGTAAAAACTTAGGTGAAGTGAGCTTGAAGTGAACTGTCACTGCCTTAGCATCAGTGGATAATGATAACACTGACAGCTCACTCCACGCTCACTTCACCCAAGTTTTCACGGTGGGATGGTTACAGGATAGCAATACTGGTGTCTTCACGATTTTTTTTCTTCACCGATTTCAGTACTGTGCGAGATAAACTCTGAAAGTGCATATCAACCCACAACCTCGTGTATGAGAGGCGACGCCTTAACCACTGAGCCATCCTGACTTTTTTCCACATATATATACAGCATGTTACAAAAACCCTGTCCGATCCGAAAGGGGCACATAGGTACTGCAATAATATTACCAGAAAAAAATAAGATACATTTTTTTTATTGAAAATAAAAAAGTTATTGTAATTTCAAATTCACATTTTAAGTAGCAAAATTACCCCAATTTCATTATAAATTAGCAAATTTTCTGCAGAGGTCATTTGTTATGACTTGTAGACACCCGCTAAACGACGCGACAGCCGCCCGCCCAGGCGCCCACCATATAATAACCCGGTAAAATTCCCGATTGAAAAAAAGGGCGATTATTTTTTTCATTTTTCCAACAAAAATACCACTTTAATAGACTCTCAGTATGATTCTTAACAACCCCCTCACGGATCGGACAGGGTGTTAGTTATACACTGTACAGGTATGATAAAAATCTAATCTCTATGTAATAAGAATAACCCAGTTTTACCTATTAACCTCCAAGCTACTGTCGGACAAACTAATTTGGATTATACCTTCACCTACCGGCTATCACCATTCGATTGACTATCTTTTGTGACGTGTGACGTCACTCAAGGCCGCAATACCCAAAACCTATAGCAATCATAATACATTGTACCTATTACCTAAATGTTACAAAAGAGTACAATAACGATGACGTCATCAATAAAAAACTCGTATTGAAAGCACGCGATTGTATAGAACCCGTTAGGATTTGTAATACTGTTAAATGATGTGCGTAGAAACTAAGAGTGGTTCATGGTGCCTACTCGACCTTTTGATTTGGCAGGGTTATCGCTCAGCAAGCTGTGGGCACGTTCATAGACGAAGCGGATTATGCCATGCATCTATATATTTATCGTAATTATAAATTGTCTGTCTGTTTAACCGCGTTGTTATTCTAAACTATGCAACGAATTTTGATGTGGTTTTCAACATCATTAAGAAAATTTATTTCGCAGAACACTTTAATACCCTAGGCGGATTTATTTCGGAAGGTTTATTTATACCTACCTATTTATAATACATTAATACTAAACTTACACTAAACAATAAGTATGTAAAAATACCCTGTCCGATCCGAAACACGGGGCACTGCAATAATATTACCAGAAAAAAAGAAAAAAGAATATTGAAAATAAAAAAGTTATTGCAATTTGAAATTCACGTTTTTTGTACGAAAATTTTCTACAGAGATCATAAGTTATGACTTTTAGACACACCCACTAAATGACGGCCGCCCGCACCCCATGTATTATCTCGGTAAAATACCCCATCGAAAAAAAATGCGGCGAATTTTATTTTATTTTTTCTAAAAGAAAACCACAAAACTCTCAGTATGATTCTTAACAGCACCCTCACGGATCGGAGAGGGATTTTGTTACACGCTGTATATAATAAAGAAATCTCATTGTTTTGTCAAGTCGTAAAAACCGTGGGAAGCAATCTGCCAAAGTGCCTCCTATTTCTGTATGAATGGCCAAAAGAAAACCTAATCTTTCAAAAGCGGGGTGCTACAATTTTCAAGCTAGCTACATTCGCGCTAATTGCATCTTGCATTCTTAATGTTTATTGCATATCGGGTCGCGGAGCATTATTTATTTACAAATTGTATTTCTTACCAATCATCAGAAATACCTAGGTTCAATTGAAACTAGGTATTCCTGATTATTAGGACAAAACCCGTTTCTGCGGTGGTCATGCTAGTCGTGCTGCGCGCGTAACATGACAACCATAGAAACGGGTTTTCTACGGGTTTTATCAAATAGAAAAAGTTACAGATTGTGACTATTTATCTGTCATTTTGTCTATTCTTTCGTCGACAAAATCCGTTTCTATTATGGTCATGCGAAGCGTGCTGGTTGATATACACTGGCCTTCCAAACTTAATACCACACTTTTAAGCAATTTCTCCTAAACTGTAGAAGCCAGAGTTTTGAAATAAAAAACTTTATAGCAAATTTCATCAGCTTTCTTGGAAATTATAGTTTTTTAAACATAAGTAACGTTTTTAACTTACTGGCAAAAAAACTCAAGCAACATTTATAACTACAGTTTTACGCCATATTTACATTATTTTTTTGACACCTTGACTTTTGAATCAAAATTCATCGACCAGGAAATAAAATGTGAAAACAAAAACAGAAACAAACAGAGTCAAAAGTTGCAACAATTTGAAAAGGAGTGTGTTTGTTTATAATGTTTTTTTAACCATTCCTTTCAAGGAATGGTAGTATAGACGTATGTTCTCTAGAATTTGAGTAATATATAATGTATTAGTGTGCGTATGGATTGAGGAGCCATGTCTCATATTTAAACGCGGGTACTGCCAATATTTCGTAGTAAATTGTCCGATTTTGTAGCCGCGATCCTGGAATTTGTAGTAAAACCCTTAAAATGTTACAGGGCATTTAAGGTGGCTCCTCAATTCAGACGTATGGAATGTTTATTTTATTAATATCTTTTGAAATACTCAATGTGTAAGACGTTGGAGTACGCCATTATTTAGTAGAAATTTATACTAAATATTGATGCTATTGTTATCCGAATTGATGAACTACTTTAGTACCATACGCACACATGTATTATCTCGATTGTATTTACATAGAGAAGCAAGAACCTATTTTAAACTTACCCAATCCTTTTAAAAAATAAAAAAAACAAAGCCTGGTGATTTCTTGTTGTTAAAAAAACCTTCGTTATGTCAACATTTTTGAAATAACACAATGGGCATTGTGTCTTGCCATTACCAAAATAAAACTTATTTTAATTGTTCTCAAATCTGTTCAGCATTTTATATGTAAAATAACAACAATCTTTTATGTTTCAGTTTTACTAGAGCGATACCGTTAATACCTATTATAATTTTATTTTTACCCGACTACGGCGGATATAAAAGGAGGGTTATGATTTTGACCGGTATGTATGTATGTATGTTCATCTGTTTCCTCCTATCTTCTAAACCACTCATCACAACTTGACAAATGAGGTATCGTTGGAAGCGTCTTGATCGTCCGCTGGTTATAGGCTGGTCATACGTGACGTCACATTAAATTAAAAATGGCGCCCTCTAGATGACATAAAGTCAGGAACTTAAAAAAAAATGTTGTTTAATCGTATCATGTTGGGTATCAAATGAAAGGGCTTAATGAGCAGATTTCAAAAATAAATATATCATAACGACAAAAGAATAAAAAAAAAATTAAGTAATAAAAACTAAAACCCAACTACGACTAAAAAGGTATAAACAAGACACCACAGACAGACAAAATAAAAATCCGGAGTCACACGTAATCTGTTCGATTTATGCCCTAACACGTGTCACTCCGGACTTTTAATTTGTCTGTCTGTGGTGTCTTGTTTATACCTTTTTAGTCGTAGTTTTTTATTACTTAATTTTTATATTTAATTAACAAGTATTAATGTGAAATACCATAAATTAATATTAGTTGAGTTTTAAGAAGCATCACTATCCTTCCGAATAACTACCCCGTTGGTCTCTTGGTCACAAGCGAGCCTGCTGAGCGCGGGGTCTTGGGTTCAATTCCCAGGTCAGGAAAAGTGTTTAGTGTAAAAAGCACATAAAGCCGTTGGTCCTGCGCCTGATCTCTCGTCCGTCGCGTTGGATTGCCATCCCATCAGACCATTGAGAGTAAAGGACAAGAGAGGGCACCTTAGTTTGCACAAGTGTGTGCTTGCAATATCTCCTACGTACCTAGCTAATCTCCATTGAGATTGGCCACTATGACCGAAATTGGTCGGGAGGATTACCTAAACCTACTTACCGACTTACGAGAGTTATATCCTAGAGTATAAAGATTTATATCCTAGGTGTAGTGTGTTATATCCTAGAGTATAAAGATTTATATCCTAGGTGTAGTGTGTATCCGAGAGTAAGTTCCTACGGCTTTCAGCACGTATATATACTACACAGCTGATGCCCGCGACTTCGCCCGCGTGAATGTCGGTTATTATATACTAAAACCTTACTCGAGAACCACTCTATCCATTGGTGAAAACAGCATGAAAATCGGTGCAGTAGTTTTTGGGTTTATCGCGTACAGGACGACAGACAGACGCGGCGGAGGACTTTGTATTATAATATTTAAGGTTTTTTTGAGCCTGTCCTTGTAGTCCGTCTTGTTATTAGTCATCAAGTCAACCCGCTGACAACTTAAAAGTGCTTTTAAGAAACTTGCTTTTCTATATTTAGTAATACTTCATTAAGCTCTAACAGTTAATTAGTGTATTGACGACGGAATAGAAAAAACTAAATATTTCTCAAAGCGAAAAACGAAAAGGTATCTACTAAAATTATTTTGTTTTGTCGTTAACATTTACTGAAAAAGTGTTTTTAACGCTTGAAAAAAGACTTTGATCTGTTTAAGTGCAGTTTTATAAATAGGCCTTAACTCTCCATAACGTTACGGTCCACAAATCTTTGTTATTGCTTATGTTTTTCTCAAAACTTTCTTTCATTTTTGTTCCCAAAAAAGTTTAACTCCCCGGCAGGGGATCGAACCCTGGTCTCCCGCGTGACAGGCGGGGATACTAACCACTATACTACCGAGGATAATGTACAAAAAGCTGAAATAGGGCTTAACTTGTTTCTGGTACAACACAAAATGTTGAATTTTTCGCAATTATCGACTTTTATTCGAACATTTGTAACTGACAGAGGCACGGTGGGAGGTTAACGCAACGTTGTAGATAAAATTCTGAATTTAATTTGCTATATTTTAGTTGATATTAAATATGTTCTATTATTTCGCGAATGCAGAGCCCCCAGCGGGACCTCGGGACATCGCAAAACGCATACTCAGGCACACCCCCAACAAGTTTCACCGTTCCACGCTAGATTGTGCAGTAGGACCCTGATCACTCAAAATTGAACCTTGTTGCTTGGAAGCACGTTTAAAAATTGAACGCTTTACCCTGTTTTATAGCTTTAAAAGTTAAATAGAGATGGCAGGTTGTCTAGCTTTAAATCCTAGATTATTGCTAAAATTCGCTCAAAACTTCAGTCACTAATGTTCTTTATTAATGATCGGAGGATAAAAACAATAAATTAATATGTGTTTGAAAAAGTTCGATACCATCTTTACATTATTTTGTCGTTATTCAAATATCATCATTAATTTTAAGTTTTCTAAACAATTTTATTTGAATAATATCGTAGTTTTCGTTACTCGCATCTTTGGTGAGATTTGAACTCCAAGCTTCGTGATCGCACTTACTTAACGTCTTACCTCTCGCGCCATCGGTGCAGTAGTATTATCGTGTCCAAATAGTGAACTGTTATTACGTCTACTTGTTTACGGATGATTTAGCAGTAAAAGTTACGTTTACTGGTTGCTTATCACTATAAAACAATCCCAAAACTTATCATTTCAGAAGAGTTTTCCGTTTTGCCCCCGTGTTTAGTTAAAAACGCTTACGATTTTGAGCTTCAGATTTCCACTTAGCCCTCGAATTAAAGTTCTCCGTTTGACCAACTCAGGGGTGAAATATCAAGAAAATCCTTTGGTACGTTTACACCCTTGAGGCACATGAGTAAAGAAACGGAGTACCTAGTCAGCCATGTATTACATAATCAGCACGTATATCGTTCCCACCGATGAGACACAGGCCTGACCTCTCAATACTACTAGGGAAGTGGTTACATTTTTTTTCCTAACCTACGCTGTCCCACGCCTGGGCAAAGGCCTTCCTCCACTCCTTCCATCTTTCACGAGCCCGCGCGTCCTCTTTCCATTTTTGATGGAACTTATCCAGCTCGTCCCGCCATCTCCTACGTGGTCTGCCGTGACGCCGCCGCCGTCTCACTGTCTCAGGGCACCAGTTTTGTGCTATTTGAGCCCACAGTTCCAGCATGCGGAATTTTATCCCGGAATTTTATACCTCATGAGGAAAATTGTTAATTTTGTAATCCGCCCAATACCTGGGAGGTATCAATGAACTGCCAAGATGAGTACCTTGTCTGCAGGTGGGCGGCAAGGTCGACTGCTACCCACCACATCGCAATACACCTCTTACTTTTCATACATTCCTTTTGTGGCACATTTTTTTATAAGCTGGTTTGGCATTTGCTAACCTCAATACCTACTGGCGGGGAAAGTCCATTATTATCATTTTATATCTTATATCAAAACATGACCAGTGGTGGCAGTAATAACAGCCCCTCGGGTCGAAAAATTAATTACTGAGGGATAGGATAGCTAGATACGTCACCGAAGTGTCACTGATGACGGTGACGGCAAACGCTTAAATATCCGATTTCAAATTTTGACATCGTTTTCAGGATCCGTTTTTAGAAATCAGTTTCAGGAGAGGCTCCGGCGCCTCTGCCTCGCCGTTTCGATCGTCTATAGTAATATCATTCGGTTATAAGTGCATCGATCAAACTATCCAAACCTAAACAAATACTTGCTTACGCAAATCTACTTTTACAGTGGTTTTCTGATATCGGTTTGTCTAGTTCGGATTATCGATACGATTCCATTTCGGACTGAAATCGAATTTTAGATTCGTTTTGATGTATCTAACGCATCTCTATCACTGACTGAATATTAATTGGTCGTTGATACCGCAAGAATATAATTATGATAATTGTTAATTTAAAAAAATGCATATGATGTTAAAACGACTTATTTTTATTTGCAGGAAATATACCCGAATCCGTCGTTCATACACGACAGAAACGAAGTATTTGATGTAATACCTGGCAAATTAGGTAAGTTAAATAAAGCTACGCGTCAAACAAAGATGAAGGTATTGTGCACTCCGGACTCCGGACGTAACCTAACAAAATGAATCTGATTTGTGTGCTCTGCGATTTGATTACAACTGGGAAAATAATAATCATCAGTTGTATCCCTACGGATACTCAGAGATTAAAAGATCCACACTCGGCTTAGATTTTTTTTTTAATAACTTCTTTTTTAGTTTTTTATTTATTTTATGTAAGTACTTATTATTTTACTTGTTTAATAATTATGTCGTCTAGATGCTCAAGCTATTTAATTGCTCGGCTAGTTGTAAATCCGTAATGTTTTTGCATTGCATACTTGCAAAAGCGAATAATTAATTCAATAATTTCCAAACTCTTATAAGATTTAGATAAATAAAGAATTAGGAAACACAGAAATGTCGTTTTTAAAAGGTAACAAGGTAACAGTTTTTTTAGGCATATATTAAACTCCTCATGTGCGAGACCCCACTCGCAGTCAGCTAGTTGTTTGTTTGCCATTTAGTAGTGTCACCACTCATTTGACAGATGACGTCAGGCAAAACCTAACCTCTTATCCTACTAATCCTACTAATATTATAAATGTGAAAGTTTGTGTGTTTGTTGTTTATGTGTTTGTGTGTTTGGATGTTTGTTACTCAATCACGCAAAAATGGCTGAATGGATTTGGATGAAATTTGGCAAACAGATAGTTTATAACCTGGATCAACACATAGGATACTTTTTATCTCGATATTCCTACGGGATCGAGAGTTACGCGGGTGAAACCGCGGGGCGCAGCTATTCTAGTCCATAATTAATAACGGAGTCACATAGAACATCGCCTACATAAACAAGTGGAAAAAATACGTAATATTGAAGCTAACTCAAAAACTACGCAAGCAAAGTAAATAAAATTTATATGGGACCACCTCTGAAGCTGACCTACCAGAGTCTCCATCTCAGAGTCACCAAAAAAAAAAACATCAAAATCGATTCATATTTGGCAGAGTAGATAATCGCGTAACAAACAAAAAAAAATAAACATACATATGAATAGAGAACCTCCTCGGAAGAAGTCGGTTAAAAAAGGAACGACACTATTATCCTACTAATATTATAAATCCTACTAATATTATAAATCCTACTAATATTATAAATATGAAAGTTTCTGTGTTTGGACGTTTGTTACTCAATCACGCAAAAACGGCTGTATGGATTTGGATGAAATTTGGCAAATAGATAGTTTATAACCTAGATTAACACATAGGATACTTTTTATCCCGATATTCCCACGGGATCGAGACTTACGCGGGTGAAACCGCGGGGCGCAGCTAGTACTTCAATAAAAATCAACGTGTATATTATCTGCCTACCGTATTTTTCATATAATCCGAATACCGATGCCTATACTGGATTGATACTGCTCTGCAAATGAACAATTTAGCGTAGCAATGCCAGACAAAGTTAACGTAACTTAAATAACATCAACTTATCAACAAGATATGGAGGAGGGAGGTCTTCCATACTACATGCCTCTACAAATTATTTGTTAAAACCTGTGGATTATGAAATAAACTTAATAAAATTATTATGTGTAGGTATTACAAGCCGTGTGCCCCATGGGATTTCCCATCGGTAAAAATGACGAACTTCCATAATTTATATGTGACACGAACTTTTATTTTTATTAGTTTAATATTCTTAGATCATAACACATACACACCAAAAATAAAGACTTCAGGGTAAAGGGTTGAAATATTGGAGTCATTAGATGCTAGAAACTTTTTTTTTAAATTCTTCTGGCTAGATCTGTACCCCACTAGGATTCCTTTTGCTAAAATAGAAACGTTGATCTTAACATAAAAGCGCCCTACAATTGAAAAAACTACACCATATGATCGAATTTCAAATACACGCCTGTAAGGGCGAAGAAAATGAATGAATTACACAGCTTCGGGAAGTGCATTACATAACAAACACCGTTGTTCATTCTCACGGCCCACTTGCGCGGGCGCATGCTTTGAATGGCTATACCATTGGGCTATACGATCTAGGCTGCGAGTTATCTATCGAACGATATTTGCTTAACGGTATTCTTTTATTAGGTCAGCAGGAATATCTAGGTTCACTGCAATGCAATGCAATTGTTCTAAAATGTAGGATGACGATGCGAAAGAAATTGACTTTTCACTGTTTATTTATTTGCTTTGCAGCTTTTTTTGTCTTATGTCTATTCCCAGTGTCTACTAATTATTCTGCTGATGTTACAACTACTTTTCAATATGTATGTCGTGTTAACCAAAGTTTGTTGTTGCAGGTGACAAGTGGATGGTTTCATGCCTCGGAGTTCTATACCTCACAAAGGGTCTCTTCTATAGAGTTGTGCCTGCAGACCAAAGGGTTGACGAAGCTTATGCTGGCGTGTTCAGGTATCAGTCAATGTTTCATTCTTTTCACATATCGCCAAGATCTTAAAAAAAAAAGTAGGTATTATAAGTTTCAAACATCATGTTTCTTTAGAGGAGGGTCCAGAAGTGGATGATTTTTTTTGATGATGATGGCACTTATGTACCTATTGGTATGCCGTAAGCTGTGTAATTCTCAATTGCTCACCTCCAGTAAAATTCAAATGAAACCTCTCCCGTCTCTGGCACGCTGTATGACCGCGGCCGAGCCGCGCGCGGACCAAAAACTATTGTAGTTATTTAGAACGTCCTTGAAGAATTAACATGTTCTAAGATTCATAGGGATAGGACCTCTACCCTGTCCTTCCCTACATATTGTTTTGTATGCACAGGTTTCGGCTATGGTGGTGTGGACAGTGGCTAGAGGTGCTCGTGGACGACCGCTTGCCAACTGTGAATGGGAAGTTGGCTTTCCTCCAGAGCAACCACACAGAGCAGATGTGGCCAGCACTACTGGAAAAAGCTTATGCAAAGTTAGTGAGGTTTTTTTTCTTCCGAATTTATGGAAAGAAACATTACGATAGCAATGCCATTTATATACTTAAATAAGCAGAAAGCTGTAACGAACCCAAGGACGCCATTGTTACTAAAGAGGACAAACTTAGCGTGATAAGAACCAAGGTTCCGATAAAAAACAACAAATAAATGGAACAAATTGACTGAACCCAGCTTGAGAAACAGCCATTAGTTTCACAAAATTAAAGGAAGCGTATACTCGTACTTGCTTGGCAGTTTTATTGGACCTTTCGACAGACTAAAAAGTTCGAACTAACTTATTTAAAGGATTCATTTGCACATGAGCTATCAGACAAGCATCAGTTCCAAAGCTTGATTTCACACCATTAGCAGTTTAGGAGGATCCCAAAAAATATTTAAAAACGTAGTTATCTCCAAAATAACCCACTTTGGACCCCATTTTATCGGAGTCAAAATGCTGCAAATTAGCTCTGGGTTCACATATTTCCAGGAATGTAAAATAGCAACAGACTTTTCTACGTTCACTAGTGCTTTTCTTCTTTAAATTGCATAATTTAGCAAGCTTTCTCACAAATATGGTAAATACTTAAATAAATAACCGTAAATTCTAACACTAGTCAATAACCGGTTTTACCTGTTAGAAAAGAAATCAAATGACGGAATACCAATTTGCTAAAAACCCACGTATGATTTGCTATAATTAATTTAATTGCTACCGTAAAAAACCTTCCACTTACAGTAGCAAATATAAGTTACATCACTGAACTCAGAGTTACGCCACACGTCAGTGATAACAAAACTAGTATAAAACCACCGATACATTGCCGTGTCGTGTTGTGTCGTGACGCGGGATACACCAATCAAACGAATCTGTTCAGGACTGCGTCAAATCAAAACGAGTTTTGATTGGCTTACACTGCCACAGTAGGAGTCACGACATGACACAACACAGTAATATAAATCCGGTTAAAGTAGTTTCTTATTGTATCAAAGTTCCGTACTAAGCTAGGCCAGGGTTAAACTGTAGCCAACGTGCGAGTTGCGACCTACTGTACCTGTAATAAACAACATTGGTTTATAGTTTAACTATTTAAAAAAAACTCCTGATAAAAGTTGTTTTTAGTAAACTTGTAGAACTTGTCTCAAATAAGAACTATAGTGTCAGAAGTCTGAAATAAGCTGAGATAAAAATTAAAGTGTTCAGATTAAAGTAAACCCTTCAATTTTTTCTTTGCGATTAACCGTCTATTTCATTTGCCGTCTATTTCATTTACCGTCTATTTCATTTGCCGTCTCTTTCATTTACCGTCTATTTCATTTACCGTCTGTTTTATTTACCGTCTATTTCATTTATCGTCTGTTTCATTTACCGTCTATTTCATTTACCGTCTATTTCATTTACCGTCTATTTCATTTACCGTCTATTTCATTTACCGTCTTTCATTTACCGTCTATTTCATTTACCGTTTATTTCACACACTTTTCAGACTGCACGGATCTTACGAAGCTCTAAAGTATGGGAGCTTGCTCGATGGACTTGCAGACCTCACAGGGGGCATTACCGAGTCGCTGCAGATGGCCGAACTGGCTGATGCCGACACGCTGAGGAACTTGCTTAAAAATACAAGCCTTGTTACCGCACATCATGTGGCTGCTGTAAGTTTTATCATCAACGAAGTTAAATACATGAAGTTAGTCTACCAAAGAGCGTAGCTAATCTCATCCAATGTAACCCCAGCAAGGTAATCAACCACTTCCTTAGTAGGCGTATTGTGTGCAAATGCGAATGCTGAATTGAATTTATTCATGAACATATTGTAAATATTGATTGTGAACCATGGGTCGTCTGATGTTATGCACTGTGATGGCACGATTGGCACAGCATCTGAGTGATAAGCTGTTGTGCTAAGGGTTGGGGTAATGATGTCCCCACAAAACATATTTATATGACCAGGAAATGGTTGGTCGGGGTTTGACTGTTTATGTATGTAAGCAAAAACGCGACAAAGATAATTCCCTGGGGCAGCTAATTTTCATGATTGATACGGCTTTTTTTCTCAATGAAGGGTCCAACATAGGTACATACCATATTAGCATAATTTTTGAGTGAGTCTATTCAATAGGACACACCAAAGTAGATTTTATCATATAAAATGCTAAGCAAAACCAACCCATCAAATTACTTTTTCAGGCACCTGAAGACAAAATTCCCGAGCTTCAAACGGAAATGAACTACGTCGTCTTGAATGTGGAACAGGTAATTTAAAAAAAACAAAATCTGCCCAGCCTTTTCCCAACTATGTTGGGGTCGGCTTCCAGTCTAACCGGATGCAGCTGAATACCAGTATTTTATATGGAGCGACTGCCTATCTGACCTCCACAACCCAGTAACTGGGTAATACGATACCCTTTGGTAAGACTGGCTGTCAGACTTTCGGGCTTCTAACGACCCGTAACGACTGTCAAAGATTCACGAGTGACAGCCGCGACCAACGGCTTAACGTGCTTCCGAGGCACGAAGGAGTCTCGGTATGTAAAGATGGTCACCGACCAACCCCGGCAAGCGTAGCTTAACTTGATGGATCGACCCGGTGTGGCTGTTATTACTTAGCCACGAGCTTAATAAAAAAAAAACATTGAATATTTATTTCTGGAATAGATAATTCCAAATTATGAATAGGTTATGAATTATCATCAATAGTTTAGGAATCTATCTGCAGCGCAATATTTTATTTAGTGTTATTCATCCGTGTGGTGCTGGTGCCGGACGTAAAGAATAGCACCATCCTATTTCTTCCCGTGGGTGTCGTTAAAGGCGACTACGGGACTATGGCAACTCACCTTCCCTCCCCCAGTGACACGCACCAAGCCGCCTACCGTTGGCTAACACTTAGGTATATTATATTATATTATATTCACATACCTATATTCGAATATTTGTCAAAGTACATATTTCATTGCTCGTGACTACACTAACATATTCACTTTTCCGACTTGATTCAACAGTTAATATTTGCTTCTCAACATTACAGGTAGAAAGCACAAAAGGTCCAGTACACGTCGTGCGTTTGCGTCGACCACTTGGTATCGGAGAAGTTCCTGTACCCTACATTGTTTTAAATCCAGAATCGTAAGTTTCGTCAGAATATTGTCTCGAGTTTATTTGAATAGATGCATAAATGTCTGAATTCTCCCGAAAGAAAAGCCATCATCATCATCATCAGCCTATAGCAGTCCACTGCTGGACATAGGCCTCTCCAATTGCAAGCAATTCAGCTTGATTCTCGGCAGCTCTCATCCAGTTGCAAAAAGAAAGAAAAGCAAATATCAGAAATCAAACAAAAATACTCTAAACAGTAACCCAAGAAGAGAGTGTTTCTAGATTAGCTTATTATTACAGAATACTAAATGCTTGACTAGTCAATGGTAACCCTATAACCGCCATTTTGTGAACCCTAATCTTTAAAGACAGACACCCTCATAAGTGACTGACAATAATTCAAATCCCGTCCAGTGTCTGTGTTTTGTAAAAATACTACGAAAACTACACAAAAAAAACTTACAACTCTCAACAGCTGGCACACAATTCCGCAACAGGAAAGAGACCGCTTCATCTCAACGCCAAAAGGCATCTGGATGCTTTTCGCCGAGTTCCAACGCGTTTTCACTCGCATAGAAGTAGTACACTTGGACTCAGAGACCTGTAGAGCAGAACCTTTCTTAGCTGACAAACTCAAATGGCAGATGAAAATGCACCAAGCGGGGTGGAAGAGAGGTGTGTCGGCTGGCGGATGCCGGAATTACGTGCGTAAGTACAAAGTATTTACGACAAAACTGCCTCCTTGACTGACGAATTTGAATTGCTTATCCTAGGCTATTCTTGTTAATCTTATGTCTCCGCGCTCGAGTAAAACTCAGCCAATTTATAAATCCTTCGGCTAGGCTAGGGTACTCTTTTGTCACATTATAAGGAGTTTCTGCCGTAATGCCCACTACATCAACATGGGTAAGGAGATAATATTAGACAGTTTTTTTTTTTTGTCTGCGAACAAGCTTCTATAGAACAACCCCGTACAAGTGTTGGGATGAAGAAGCATTTGCAAACACGCTCCTATGCGCTAATGACTACACACTGCAATTACTAACCACTTGCTTATTATTTGAGTTAATAAATATAATTAAATACCTACCATCCGCCAATGCATTCAACGGTGAAGATAGAACGCAGCCAACTGGCGGCGACGTCGTAAAAATATGCCCATCCTTAGATAAATATTACCCGTCTCTCCACTAGTCCATTGCTTACTCAAGGATGCATATCCGGTAGGCTCGCAAATCCTTCCTTATCCCGAAGGGCACACTCTTCCCTACCATTACCCGCGCCCCCTGGTCTACTCCAGGATATGCAATGGCTGCTGAAACCCCATGAACTATGAGGCTTCAGGGGCTAGTGCAAATCCTGGGGTTCATTCGATTTATCGAGTCTGGTTAAGCCACTCTGGGGTCGGTGCATTTCATTCATTCATTCATTACTTTCTATCAACTTTAAGTACTGCTACTGACTATGTCTCCTATAACTATGTCGTTTTACATTTTTCTTTACAGACTTCTTCCACACGAACCCTCAAATACAAATAGTATTGACCGAACCAGACACTGTCATCATATCTTTGAACCAGCACTGCATTATGGAACCCAAAGTCATAGGCTTCAGTATTTATAAAATTCCTTCACCCATGAACGAGACCGCGAAAGCTCTGTTCTTTAGGAAAGTGAAGAGTACCATAAATTCACAATACACGAATAGTCGGCAAGTTACTCACAGGTACGTGCTTTGGAAAAGTTTTTTACGGTAAAGTAATGTGTAACTACAATGATAATTTTCTGAAGGAGTAATTATGGCCCTGAATATTATCTTCTCAGACGATACAATATTGTTTGAATATATATCATTTCTGGTAGTGACACTTGAAGCAGAAGCTTCGGAAATTAAACCCTAATCTATTCACCAAACCGTAGGTACCATCGTCTTGTCTTTAACTAGAATGTTTTCATTTATTTTATTAACATTTTTTTTGGCATGTAGTTACCTGCTACTGAGAATTTCTAACTATGCTGCCCTATTATAACCTTAATAATCCAATAAATAGTCGGCTTCATCCTTACATATTATAAATATAAAACAAAGTCCTCCGCCGCGTCTGTCTGTCGTCCTGTTCGCGATAAACTCAAAAACTACTGCACCGATTTTCATGCTGTTTTCACCAATGGATAGAGTGGTTCTCGAGTAAGGTTTTAATATATAATAACCGAAATCCACGCGGGCGAAGTCGCGGGTATCAGATAGTAAAATATAAAATGAATTGATCAAGCCATTCGCTAAAATACACTGCCGACATTTTCCAGATCTCCACTAGAAGCGAGCGCCTTCATAATAATGCCAACAACATTCGAGCCACGCGACGAAGCCAACTTCACACTAAGAATATTCTCGAACAAACCGATCAAGATGAAGGTTCTAGACAATCCCCCGAAGATGACGAAAACCGCTCTAGTAAAGGCACCCCCAGTCGTAGAAGTAAATAGTTTCGCGCAGTATGAAGCTGTGTTCTTGCAGCTAGCCGATGAACATAAGACAATAGACCCTTTTGAACTGCAGGAATTACTCGACGCGTGCCTTCCGAATGACTACATCAAGAGCTGCGCGTCGATAGATACGTGTAGACAAATTGTTTTGTCTTTAGATGTATCCTTTTTAATTGTTAATGTTTAGCCTATTCAATTGTAATATCCATGGGGGTACTGTAAAAAACATCCTAGCGGATGGGTATTTACCTACTTTGCTGCTTTCTAGATAAGCCTATTGATGAATGGCTCTTTTAGCAGACCGGAAGATGGTGTCTTATTTCCTGAAGTCGACTTTTACAATTTTGACGGAATACAGATAACCAAATCTACTCTCTATGCCATCATACTCCTACACAAGCCGAATGAAATAAAGTCGATATGAACAACTTCAAACAAGTACATCAAAAGCCTTGTATCTCAATATTCCTTAACAAAAAAAAAACACAGAAAAAGGGGACAGGCCGCATTTCGTTATCAGACTTCAAGGACCTCATGTGTAGTTTAAAACACTGGCAGCTAGTATTCAGGACACACGCCAGAGAAAAGATGGGCGTCCTGAGAGCCGAGAGGTTCCGCGACGCCCTACGTGACGTCGGCTTTATAGTCCCCGAGAAAGTAATGAACCTCCTTGTCCTGAGGTATATGAGGAAAGACGGCATGCTCAGGTTTGGCGACTTTGTTTCAGCTGTGATGCATCTGCATCGGGCGTTTGGTAAGCATATTTTTTCAATAATATATCTAATAATGTGCTGTAAAAGTAAGAGGAATATAGAAAGTGGGGCATCTGACCGAGAAGCTATAAGGAAATTGGTTGTCATGCTATGAGCATGTGATCTATAGGAGCGGTATCACAACTTAACTCCGAGACAATTCAACTCGGATAGCTGGACCCCGAGAAAACTCGACGAGCTGTTCGGTTCCAGTTGCCATGGTCGAGATGCTAGGACCGAGTTGTCTTGGGGTTGAATTGTCACGGTGTCGAGTTGTCGTATACTAGTAGGAATAAGGAACATGTCTTGAGGAAGGTTTGGAGTAGGATGCATGTGGATAACTTTACCAGTAGGGAAAAACCAAAGAAGCGATGCAATGGCTAAAAAGGGAGTGACTTCGGAGTTGACGGCTAATAGAAATGTATGGTAGAAAAGACATGCTACGCTGACCCCCAATAAATTGGAAAATGGGCAGGACGATGAACAAAAAAATGCTGCAATTAAGGGTGGCCTATGTCCAGAGGAGTGGCACTCAATGCTCATATTATCAAAGTTATATGTAAAAGGACATGTTTAAAACTGTCCAGTAAGGACTTTTATTTTATTTTTAATAATGTAGGCAATTGTTTTCTATTTTCAGAAATCTTCCACAAAAGCAGCAGTCTTCGAACGGAAGGTGTTCAAATGAATCTAACAGAGGTATGCTTTTTGGAAATGTTCATAACTATTGTAGGATCAACCATCGGTTATATTTCATAAAATCTATGTATTAGCATGCAACAGCTCGGTCACTAATTAAATGGATACCACAGATTTTGACGATAAATTGCTTCAAATTATGTAAGAATAAAGTCGACACGTTTTAACCCTAGTAGTCCTAGGGTACCTAATGATTGTTGACTGTTTAGACAACCTAAACCTAAACCTTTTCCTACTAGATCTAAATATTATTTATTTTACATTTCTTTTAAAGGCATTTTACTAAAACAATATAATTTTGTTCACAGTGGCTGAAAAATGTATTTATGTGCTAACAACAAGACTAGAAGTGTTTATGGTTAATTTCTACTAAGTAAGACCCACACCCCTATAGGGTCTGAGCTCAGAAATCGAGGACTGAATGGTAAAATATATTAATGAACAGTTTTTATATGAAATTTTCATCGAAATAATGGCTAAGAAATACTTTATGATGTATTTTAATAACCTGTGTTGGCAGTTATGCCAAATACCTCTTAGTTTGTATTACTACAACCAGCAGTCGATAGATACATAGAATGTTGTATAGATATAGATCGAATACACTTTATTATGTCATCATCTGCATAGCTTTTTCCCAACTATCTTGGGGTCGGCTTCCAGTCTAGCCAGATGCAACTGAATACCAATAGTTTGCACGAATAGTCTTTATTAAGTGCACCATAAAAATTACAAATATAAATGTTGTAATTTTACATAGGGTGGTCTTATCGCTAAAAGCGATCTTTTACAGACAACCTTTGGATGGAATCTAATGAGGATCTTCGTGGAAATGTTTTTTCACTGCGTCGAGCGTTTATCCGGAGAAATATGCTGTTTTAAAGGCAGAAGGAGATACAATACTGTTGGTAGTCTGTGGTGTAGGTACTATTTACATATATGTCGGTGCGTTTAAAGGTTTTACGACGCTAAACTTACGTAGTTGATTTTCGAACGATTGTGACAGCTGTCAACTTGACGTAACCTCGAGTACTGAGGAGGCGGCCCCCGCCAAAATAATGGAAGATCGTGGCGATGGATCGAAACCGGGAAACCGGCAAGGATCAATGGCGACTGTGGTATTGGTGATGATGGTGACTACCCTGGAAAGGGCAGTGAGTTGATTGATCTGCGCTCGCGCCTCACGTACTCGGTGGAACGTCGTTTACATTATTATTCATTTTCATTTAATTACATCTCCTAGCCCGCAAACCCACGCATACGAGACAATAAGACCTCTTCTGATAAAGACGACGTATTGCCTTTATATACAAAAAATACATCCTTATATAAAGCATATACATTAACCTAAAATATACAATAATAAACATGAAACAAGAGCAAGGAACTATACACATAATGATAATGTTTAAGGAGAGATAAAGTGTTTATATGTATGTTAAGAAAAATAATACTAAGATATTGATAAAATTTAGTTTAAAAAGATTTTTGTTAGTCAGTGACGTGTCGCGTGTGAGTTCTAAAATAGGCAGTTAATTTGTTTGATTTATATATTTTGTTAATGTGATCAAATGATGTTTAATTTGATGAAATAATGTTAAAGTGTCACAACTATGTAGCTATATAACTCAATATGCACGTGTTTTCATAACATGCTGTTACTTGAATATAATTTACTCTCCTCTAGACATAGACTAGGTACAATATGTCATAGAGTGAGTTTGTCTCAACAATATAAATACTCAGTGCATTTAATGGTTATAGTTAAATATAAGTTTGTATTAGATAAACCTATAGTCGGTTGGTTAGAAATACAATTGTGTTATAAGAAGTCCACAATTTTTTTCTATGACCACATACTTTAAGGTTTTTATAATTAGGTGTGCATTGTATTTTCGACGCCGAATTTTAGTTATAGATAAAGGTTATGGTCTGGAATATGTTAGTCCACATTACGAATAAGTACCTATTATGATTCTACGACAACTCAACCCAGATAATTCGACTAGGTACGTTACAACTCAACCTCAGGACACCTTGACCCTGTTTTTCCGGGGGAAATCCTCATGGATAACTACGTCTGGGGAGTTTGAGCTCCGCCATGGAAACTGACCACCCTCGAGGCATGCGCTAAAAAGGCCTGTGAATTAGGGCCAGAGAGCCCGCATAGACAATGCCACTGTACGGCCTGGTACGCTCACCGTATCTTGGGCGGTGTTTTTGGCTTGTAGCCGCAACACTTCGACTCTTGTCATCATCTTCGCCATTAACTTCGACAGCATCCTCGCCAAGCTCTGAAGGAAGTGAAGGAATAGAACTCCTCGACCACGAACAATTCGACTCCTACATGGGAACAATATTTATATTAGTGTCCAACCGAAAAATAGTTTTCAGCCAAACCGAAACCATATCTAACCTGATATTTGGCTCCTCTTCTTGTTTCGGCCAAATCCGAAACCAAAACCTAAACCTTCGAAGTTATTACTTACTTATATTTTTTATTTATACATACCTAATATTTTTTTGTCTGAAGAATACAATTGATGTTTGATAGATTTTGTGTAGTAAAATTGTCAAATATTCAAAATTGAGAATTGCAAAATCAAGCCTATCTTAACAAGTCATGCAACTGTTAGAGCACCTACGATCAGCGAAACCCGATTTTTGGGGGAAACCGAAACTGAAACGTTGGCCGGACACCAATTTAAATATCATAATCGCCGGTTTAAGCAGAGTCAACGGAGCCCCGATGCCCGGTTCCGATTTCTGTCTGTGGGGTTTAAAGAACCTCACACGAAGGCGATGGGGGGCTTTGGTCACTTGCTTTGCTCGCTCACTCTAGCGCCCATCATCCCCTCCAAAACTAAAGACAGATCCTTGCCAGCGCACGCGCACGAACTAACCGTGCATGCATACGAACAGGCCTCGATCGGCTATGGAAGCGTCACACTGCGCGCGTACATCTAACGTGCAGTTCACCGATTTGTGTAAATTGTATCATACAAATCTGTACCTAACCCATATTAAATAAGACAATGACGATACGATTTGTACGTGCTTCATTGATGGATTCGTAGGTATAGGTTCGCGAATATGTGCACAGCGTGAATATTACAACTTGAACGCGAATTGACCAGCTGGGTCCGAGGGGTGGGTTACCTACGGCAAAATACCGCTCACAGAAAGGAGGCCTGTGGCTGGCCCAACATCGAGCTGTGAGAACATAATAAAAAAATAAGGTTATTAATGTGTCGTATAAGAACCTATATAGGTACATAAGCTAATCCACTATTTCCAGTCCATAGCTTTGTCTGACAAAGGCGTGCTTTTAATGGACACAAATATTACTGCATCGATCTCGCTTGACTCAAAATAATAATAATTATTATAATAATCTTTTCTAAGTTTAAGTAGTTGTAAATAATAGAATCGTAAATCCACCGAATCGGTACTTACATTACTGTATTTGAATCACAAAAATTGAAACTTTATTCATCGCATTGAGTGAAATAATTATAATTATTTGATTGTCGAATAAAAAATATTGTTTTGAAACCTATTCTGTAGTTTATTTTCTATGACCTTATCCTTACATATTATAAAATAAAGTCCTCTGGCGCGTCTGTCTGTCGTCCTGTTCGCGAAAAACTCAAAAACTACTGCACCGATTTTCATGCTCTTTTTACCAATGGAGAATGGTTCTCGAAGAAGGTTTTAGTGTATAATTTGGCGGGCGAAGCCGCGGGCATCAGCTAGTAGTCTATCTACTACCTACCATACTACCGTGCTATCTACTGTGCCTATAGTGCATACGAGGTAAAAGTGAGTAAAACCTACGTATACATTACCGAAATTTAACAATAATTAACAAGTCTTCGGTAGTATAGTGGTAAGTATCCCCGCCTGTCACGCGGGAGACCGGGGTTCGATTCCCCGCCGGAGAGATTATTTTTGTATCATTGCAAAAAAATATTCTTTGCAACAGCTCCAAATGCATTGCTGGAATCTTTCAACAACAATTTTACTGTCTTAGTTTAATTTTCAGATATTAATATTATTTTAAAAAAAAAAACGCTTTTATGCAAAATAATGAAGAATGTTTTGGGTATTTAATACTAGTGGATAGCATAGTCCCCTAATGAGCTATCTACTAGTTTACGGCCAAAATAAATCATGGATAGAAGATTGTGTGAGATTTAAGAGGTAACTGAGTATTTACTTGAAAAATCAGCCAAGAGCAAGTCGGACTCGCGCACGAAGGGTTCCGTACCATTATCTATAAAAACGGCAAAAAATCACATTTGTTGTATGCCCCTTTAAATATTTATTTTATTCTATTTTTTAGTATTTGTTGTTATAGCAGCAGAAATACATCATCTGTGCAAAATGTCAACTGTTTAACCATCACGGTTCATGAGATACAGCCTGGGGACAGACAGACAGACGGACAGCGGAGTTTTAGTAATAGGGTCCCGTTTTACCCTTTGGATAAATAAAAGACATTTTTTTTTTCAATTGTTCTAATAATTCATGTTTCTACCTATTATTTAATTAGAAATAATTCAGATTCTATGCTATAATAAATTAATACTATTTACATCAATATAACAATCAATAAACAAATCACAGAAAAAACGGCAAACTGTATACAAACTATAAAGAGGTAACAAAGTGATTTCACTTTAAAAAAAAAAAAGTCACAAAAAATAGGTTGAACAAAATTTCACATAATTAGGGTTAATTCAGTTATTTTTATAAATTTTGACCAATTTTCAATATTTACTGTCTCTCAAAGGCTTAACAATGTTGAATTTTGTTTTAATTGCATGTTCCATTGACAAGTAGAGTTGTATTCCTGTTAGAATGGCAGTCCAGGAAATTCCCAAGGAGTGTGGGATGAGCAATCGTAAGTGAGGCAACACTCCTTTAAGGCTTTATTCCAGCAATCAAGGTATGATATAAAAATGTAGGTGGGTCAATGTCTGCTGTTAGTATGCTAAAACACACAAACTATAATTCTACCACTACTCTCAGTATAAAAATCTTGTTCAACCCATACAGCAATAAGTGTAACGGATTCTCAAATAAGATATTACAACATTCATTTCTTAGCTCCTGACTCATGTATATCTTCATCTGTGACTTCTGTGGCAGCTTTATGTAGTTCGTACAGCTGGACTATCTGTTCGTCTGTCATGTGATCTAACATTTGGGGGTCTAAAGATTCCCCAACTTTCTTCCTCTTTACTTGTTGTAAAGGTTTCATCTGCTTCGCTAGAGTTATTGCATAGTCCTGTAATAAATGGTGTGCATTATACATAACAAGGTTTAGTCTGCCTTTTTAAATCATACACAATGTTGAAATTGTCTAACTGTCTAATACCTTAAACTTATTGAGAAATTAAAAAGAATAAGTTAGTTTTCTGAATTGTATTGCATGCAATAATACTTGACTTCATTATTATGGCCACACACCGTCCATTCATTGAGGAATATCGTAGCTTCCTCAGGGTTGCATTTCTTGTGTCTTTTGAATTCATCTCTTGCATAGTTGTCACCCATGATCCGAAGTTCAGGCGGGAGAGCGCGGTGCACTCGGAATATCAGCTTATAGAGCTTACGGACTCGAGATACGTGTTCCAACGACGACATTCTGTATAAAAGAAGCAATTCATGATTTTTTATTGATTTAGAAACTCAAAGAGAGGATCATTGTTTTTGATAACGTAATCCTAAAAATTGTTAATGACACCACAACCTTTATACATCTGAAGCAGTAGAAACAACAAATGTATAATAAAGAATAGCATTATCTCTCTATTTATTGTTAATTTAGATATTTGGAACCAAATCATTACATACATAACCTTTAAATATAGATTTATTGATAAGCACAAACGGATTCCTTACCTACATATAAACTAGGACTAAAACGTAGCTATTACATTTAATTAGGTACTATAATTCTGTTAATAGTTTATTATAATTTGATTTACTAAGCTAAATTTTTCGACAAAGTCAACACAACACGAACATTGTTTTTGACAATGTCAATAATGTCATAGACTTTAAATCTATGGCATGATGGCATGGCCCAGATAATAAATATTCATCTGCATGGAAGTAGTATGTACTCTCTGGCTAATTAGTATGTACTCGGTGGACCTTGTGGTTTGGTAATAACAGCCGCAGGGATCGATTGATCAGGATAAGCTACGCTTGCCGCGGTTAGTTCGTGGATGGGTCACCATCTTTACATATCATACTCTACCCGCTGTGCCTAGGAAAGCACGCTATGCCGTTTGTCCAGGCTATCATTTGTAAATCTTGGACAGTTGTTACGGGTCGTCAAAGCCGGAAAATCTGACAACCAGTCTTACCAAGGGGTATCATGCTGAGTGGATGTTCCCCAGATCGGCCACCTACAAACCCTTATAATTTTTGCACCAGTGACCGACAAATTGTGATATTTGTCGACAAAGGTTATTGGGCGTAATCTGACCTGGTTTGTGAAACATTGCGTTCAAAAACCAAACTAGATTTACCACTTTTAATTTCATGAACTTTTTTTTTTTTGCTGTTTGTATACAATATTACAAGCAATAAAAAAATAATGTATTTGCGAGTATCCATACACTATGATAAATCGATATGTCTCGAGAATCGGTTTTTAAAGCAACTGATTTTTTTCGCCATCGCTACTCAAACTATTTTGATCATTTTGATAGGTTTCAAAACTTTCGAAGCAGGTTTTTTAGATTGTCGCGAGATTTAAATAATTAATTAATATTACGCATTCTATTATTACTTTCTACCTGTTGCGATCTTTGAGTTCCTATTTTTCTTATCGACTAGTTTAGCGTGTTTACTGGTTTGATTGGATTTCGTTAAAATGGAAAGAATAGTTGTGTTTCAAATAGGTAATTGTGTTTCATGCATAGATTACTATTGTATATGGTTTCATGTGACCGCTCTACTACGTCGCAGAAAACACAGTCTTACAGAATTGTTTCTCGAAAGATATCGACATCACGCAGAGTTATTACTACGACAAATAATACCACGTGGCCGTTTTGTTGTCTTGCAAAATGCAAGCGCTCTGTTCTTTATGAAGTGATTTCGAGTCAATTTATCAAATAAGACGATAAAGACTGCCTCGTTGGTCCAGTGGTCACAAGCGCTACTACTGAGCATTGATGCATGAAGTCATTTGTAAATTCTGTCACTTCTGGACAGGAGTAGCTAAAGATCAGTTCAATAACATTTTACAATTAACACCGTCGCTTGGAAATAGAATCGGTACTCCTGCTACAATGTTAGGAGTTTATTTAACTAAAATAAGAACTGGCATACCAGATGAACGTTTGGCTACAAAGTTCAACATGTCAAGAAAAACTTTAGAAAGAATGGCTAGACAATTTTTAACAGACGATTTTGTGCAGCATTTTTTGGGATTAAATCATGTAACCAGTTTGTTGGTCTGAGGTAACCAGAGAAGAAGTGGTACATCGGAATCTTTCCATTCCTGCTTATACTTTCGGAGGTGACCACGACACTGCCATTTTGGTGTTTGACGGCACTTATTTGTATATCCAAAAGAGCTCCAATTTCCTATTTCAACGAAAAACATACAGCCTGTGAAGTTCCGAAACCTAGTTAAACCTTTTTTAGTAGTTTGTACAGATAGTTACATTCTCAGCAACAACTTCGGATGCCACAATTATGCGCAGCCTGATGGAAGACCAAACCTCTGCTTGGCATGGATTTCCCTGGACTAACAATGTTTTTGTACTAGACCGTGGCTTTTTTAAATCGACTATTTATGGTCTCGATCACCGAATGGTTTGAATGGGTCATTGTGATGAGTCTCGACTTATACGCATCAGCTGTCGTCTCCTGTTCTGTTCTGTTCTGTTCTGTTCTGGTAGTTGGTGGCATCTGAGGATTGTAGCCACATTCTTCAATACTGGGAATCAAGTCCCAAAAGCCATATTCCTGCAGTTATGAAATATGCACAGTCTTGCTGTATTTGCGGTATTACTGCACTACTCGAAGGTGCACTTGTCAATACATAATTAATGAGTCCAAACACGATGGTGCTATCTTGTTTGATTGAGGTTTTCCCATGGCCACCTTCCGGCTCCATCATCAGATCCTGAACACCACCTAGTGTCAAAGTACTTGTTTAATGAGTCCAAACACGATGGTGCTATCTTGATTAATTGAGAAGTTCCTATGCCCAACTTCCGGCTCCATCATCAGAAAATACTCCATCATATACATTTTTTTTAATGTCTCGGTAGTTGTATATGTTTGCCAAGTTTCAGCTCCATCAGATGCCAGGAAGTGCTTGAAAAATGGATGACAACTGGAGTAACCGGAAACACATATGAACAGAGCAAGCTTATATAAAACTTGTAAAAAAAGAAATCAATACAAAAGTGATTGGTTAACTGTAATAATTAAAAGTTAGTAATAATATGTAATTAAGAAGCTAATTGTTATTAAATAAATATATATACTATACACATGGAAAAATACTTTAATTTTCTGGTCCTGACAGATAGTACCCACACTAATGCGACCCATACTATCGTAAACTAGAGACAATAATCTGCCTACTTCACCCTATTTTGTTTCTGCACAGTGTGGGTATAGTTTCCATACTATGTGCCCAGTGACCTTTCGACTAGCAACTAATATTTTGTGTTATTTAAATTAAAATCCCTGATGTTGTTCATGCCAGTGTCAGTCACACTAGTAAAGTATTTTTTTAATTCAATCAGTTGTACAAAGATAACAATAATTTATTTGCCTCTTCTTAACAATAATTTATGTCTTTGGGTTAATTTGCCTCATCAGTGTAAAAGATAAAATGAAATAACAATATAGTTACCTTAATAATTTATTCTCAATAGGCTAACAACATGAAATGTAAGTTCAACCAACTTGTGACAAAGTAGTAGAACTTTAGAAGTACATGCACTACTTGTGCAAGAGTACAACATCAATAGCGCGCGCCACTTCACCCGTCCCCGTTTTATTTCCCGAAACGATAGAACTACTCAGCACTGTATAAATAACCATTTAATAAGATAGGTATAACGTATAATCATAATTGGTATAACTATTTACAAAACAGCTAGTTGGGATGTATCAAACAGATCGCTAGGTGGCAATACTTGGTAAGGGTAAAATTGACTAACGTTTTTATAATTTTAGCAGCTCTAACTGTATGTATATTATCGCCTAGGACTAATATCAAAACAAAACCACAATCTTTAGTGATACCACCTAGCCCCTAATAGTAAATTTTTGATACGAGGTATAAAGTGACCAATCAGAAGTGAGTTTGGAAAAGATATTATTAAGTAATATACCGCTCTTTTAGCAAGTTAATGTTCGTATTTGATAAAGTTAACATATTAAGTACTACAATATTGATTGTAATTCTTCGTTGCAACTTTTAGAATAACAACATAAAAACAAACATGTTTTTGAGACATTTCATAATAATTGTCATCACACTAATAAAATTGAAACTGGTAAAATGCAAATACTAAATATTTTTTGTCCTGTTCGTTCTATAACGATTATTGCACTATTCTATTACACAAAGATAAGTGGATCAATTATAATTCATAATAAAATATTGTTCCCGAAACTTAAAACTCATACAACACAAATTGCTTCGCTCACTCTTATTCTCAAAATTAATTCATCTGCGTACTATCTATCTATGTCATTCTGGAACACCCATTTAAACATAATAAAAAAATTCGCTAAACACTTATTAAATTGGATCAATTTACATTACATATTATATCGTTCATGGAATTTAAAACACATGCATGTTACTAGCACTCTTTTTCACAATTTTTTACTAATTTGTATATGTTGTATTCACGTAGAATTAATTATTCCCGCGGCGCTTGTATTTATTAGACCTGCCCCGGTAGCACGGGTTAGGTCGTGGATACTGCTAAATTTTGTCTTGTATGAAAGGGTGTGCGAGGCAATGGTTGACCGAGGCTCTCTTAGCTGGATCGAGCATGAGCATACGCTCGAGGAGATCCTTCAACTGTGCGATCTTCTTTGCTTCGGGAGCCGCGATCCGGTGGTGTGGCGGCGCGAGCTCGGCTTGCAGGTCCCGCGTCGGCTTTATACTTGAAATTATTACAACCTTTTCCTGTAATAGGACAAAGAAAATTAGCATTAAGGCCATATTTATTTTATCTATGATTTTTCTTGAATTGTTGCTATCAAGCTAACAGGGAGGATGGGAGATTTTTTTTTCACCAACCCCTGTTAACATGGGGCAAGGTCAGGTAGAAGAACTATTAAAATTCATGAATTCACAAGTTTGGTGTGTGATATGGATATTACTATTCGAGCTTATGTTTTACAATTCCACTAATTAATTTCGTCCTTTCACAACATAGGGTAAAATATCTCAAATTATAGCCAACTAGCCTGTGGCCTGTGTTCTACCTGTGGCTTCGAGGTCGGATATTATCCCACGAAACTTCTTGCCAAATTTCATAAAAATTGTTCAGCCGTTAAGGCGTGAAAAAGCAACAGACGGACAGGCAGGCAGTTACTTTTGCATTTCTAGTACAAGTATAGATGAAAACATAAAAACTCACCCTTTCAGTAATCTTATCCAGTTCATGATACAGGAAGTTACAATTTGAATCAAAATGCTGCTCCTTAAAAAACCCTCTCTTGATTATCTTATTGGGTAACTTTCCTTTTAGATCCATGAAATATTTTAGCATTTCATTATTTGATTTTCCACTGAACATGATCTTCCCCGTGGACAGTTCGAATATGGTGCATGCAGTGGACCACATGTCTATTCCGTGGTCGTAAGTGACTCCTAGAATGATTTCTGGAGATCGGTAGAACCTTGACACGAGGTACGGAGTGATTTCGTTATCACTCACGTGACCCGCCGCGCCAAAGTCACAGAGTTTCAGCATTAGCTTGTTTTCATTTACAAGTATGTTGTCTGGCTTAATGTCTGGAAAGGAGATAAGTGCAAGATTAGTGAAAGAGCAATGCCGATCTAATCAAAACGGTATAGTCAGTCATTTTTTATATTTTTGCATGAAAAACCATCTTGAGATCCACCAAAGAGGTCGACGTGGTCTATGGATCTGCAATGCTAGTCAAAAAATTAATTTCAAACAGGAACAATATTGAACGTCAAAAAAAAATTATACTAGTCGCCCCTTCCAAAAGGTTGTTTTCGTATGGAGAAGCATGGGAAAGAAACTCCACCATTACTCTTTTCAAATGTTTTGTATAATTATAATTATATATAACTAGCTTCCGCCCGCGGCTTCGCCCGGGTCGTATGTCCATAAAAAGTAGTCTATGTCCTTTCTCAGGCTCCAGACTATCTGTGTACCAAATTTCATTTAAATCGGCTCGGTAGTTTTGGCGTGAAAGCGCGACAGACAGACAGAGTTACTTTCACATATATAATATTAGAAAGGAATCTATGGGAAGAGGACGCACCTAGAATAAAATTACCATACCACAATAGGTAAAAAGAATTAAAAATGAAGCATTGACAAATAAACTAATTAATATGTGGTAGATACATGGTGCTCACATATTTACAAACATTGTACAAGTATACGATATTCCTAATATTTAACAAGTAATACTAATAAGTCAGTGTGAGTTACAGAAGAGGCATAGCAGTAGCATTGCCATCCCAGAGACAAATCTAAAATGCTTTAAGTATGTACACGGGCACCCACACCAGATCTCTAGATCAGACCACAGCAATATTCTTTGGTGGTAGTTGGTGTGGTGGAATGAGCTCTACTTGTACACATCGCTACACATCAAGCTATACATTTCCAGTTTAAGTTGACCTCGCATTCTATACACGATTAACGTACATTGCGAGGTCAGCTTAAACTGGAAATGTATAGCTTGATGTGTAGCCGCGTTTACTACTAATATCTGACACAAAACCTCTTTTTTTTCCTTACCTGCATGTAAAATCCCAGTCTTCTTCAACAGCTTCAAAGCTAGAAGCATCTGTTGGGTATAGCTTCTGACGGCCTTGATGTGAATGCCACTGTTCTTGCCGTATTTCTTGAGGACTTCTCTTAGGTTCATGGAAAGAGGTTCCAATACCATACACAAGTGTCTCTTGTGGAAGAAATGACGGAAAAGACGAAGACAATGGAACTTGTCTTCTGGGTCAGCGTCGTTTAGCCGTTTGAGGATCTCTAACTCGCGAAGACCTGTCTTGTGCCTGTGCAAAGGAGGATCGAGTTATTTGCTGGTGAATTAAGCTGCTGTATGCTGGTTTTCGCACATCTTTTAAACTTCAGCAGCCATGTGAGTCACATAAGCGGTGCTGTAATTTAGTACCTATTTATATAAGATAAATAAAAACTTAATAAGACAATATGATTATTGTACCCTGTGTGGAAATTGTAAGCGGATGTTATAAAACTGACTAATGGTCAGTCGAACATCGATTATCCATTATTCGTCAAGGTTATGAATGTGCTTTGAGGCGATAAAAATCGACTAATCGGTGTAGATCGCCGATCACCGCGCACCTTAATGCGGAATCTATGTATGCAGATGTAATTACCTTGGTTGGGTTAGGCTAGGCGTAGTGTAAGACGGTACAAGGATCTTTTGGCACGTGGCCAGAATTGGAACCAACGCCGCCATCTTGATTTTTCAATACATTTCACAAAATAATATTGCACAATGTTTACCAACAGCGCCTCCCTATCAACATCATTTGAGGGCCAAAAGATCCTTGTAGCATTGTATGTCAGGTATACTCACATGATCTCATTGTTCCTGATAATCTTGACGGCTACGTCGGTGCCGTTGCGAGCTTGGTCCCTAGCGCGAACCACGTTTGAGAAGACCCCCTGCCCGGTGTATCCATACACTGTGTATCGGTTGTCCAACATCTCACCGATACGTACTCTGTGCAAAGAGGTTTAGTATCATAGTGTTTTTTTTTTTAAATAATATGCAACATTTGTCCAGAAGTTGGTTTATACAGGCTTAAGTAACAGCAATGGGAAACATTAGTGCTAAAGTGGAATGAATCTATTACTTATAAGGCAACTAAAGAGGACCACGTTCAGTAGTGACCGCTTTTATCTTTAATAACTTCAAATAGAAGTGATTTTATTTTAACTCAAGCCGTTTTATTTTTTATGCTTCGGTTTTCTCAGGTAACATAAAAAAATTATATTATATCAAACAATAATTATATTACTTTAATGTCACCATAGAATCGCGATCGTAATGCCAATTTATATGATGACAATAATGTGTGAATATCTTTCAGACAATAACACATTCGAGATCATGAAATCGCGAAATGAAATACAGAGTTAAGTTTGGTTTGAATCCACCTTTTATAAAATAATAAAATTCAAAGATTTCATAAAGATTCAGAGGTCTGAGGGGCGAAAATATTAAGAGGAGTGGAGTGTCTCAATTTCCTAATGTTTTAAAATGCCTTTTAAAATAGATTAAATGAACACGATCGATAAAAACATTCCCATAGTTGGACCATTTTTGAAAGACGATCAGCCAAACAGGGTTTTGTATACAGAAATAAAAAAGAATCCAAAGAAAGAAGCTGTAAATGCACTAGAGACGTTCCACCGGTTTTTTTATATTTGGCAGCTATTGATAAAACAATTTTCGAGGAGATTTATAAACTTGAAAAACATGTAAGTACAAAATTCGAAAACAGACACGGAAAACAAATTAACTGTATTCTTGAAATAAGTAGTCAGTAAGATAACATTTCGCACCTTTAAAGTAAAACCGTTACTAAACGAAATTATAAAATTTTACAGGAGAGCCAATATTAAAAAAAGTCACCGTTTTTTGTCAATAAAATCTGAGTGCAGGGTTCTATAGGACATTTAATGAGGTCTTATTATAGATCTCTGTTTACATTATGACACGTAATTTAGGAAAGTTATTTTTTTTTTAATTGTTGGCATTGGTAACTCAATTCATGAGAATTTTCGTTCAGTAACGGTTTTACTTGAAAGGTGCGATTTATGCTAATTGTTTCGTTTTTGTAAACTAGTACATGAGCCAAATAAAATAAAAAAACTATTTCTCCATATCACATCTATCATTGCTTCCTGTATTTTTTATACCTCTGTAAGTAAAAAGCGGTCGGATCGGTGAGATTAATAAATATTTCAGTCCCTTGAACTCTCATTCATTCAGGTTTGACTATGTGCATAGATATTCTTTAAAATAATCAGTGGAATATTATTTCGCTATCCATAGCCAAGATGATGATCCATAGCCATGAAAAGTGTATACGAAGTATATAATTCACAAGAAAAATAAGGCCGCCCCGGAGCACACACGAATTTCAACTTTTTAGGCGCCATCTCCACGAACGAAAGAATAGTGGCGATACTCATCTCCACAAGGCGACATCAAGGCGTGACTATCGCGCGATTTTCTTCCTCATGGAGATGAAGCCTTATCAATTAGTGAATTATGACTTACCTATAATATCCTTCTGCATCATCCCAATTGTCGGTCAACGAGGGATTGTCTACCGCATTCTTACTCTTCGGTTTTCCGGCTGTCGGCGTCTGTGGCAAAGAAATAATAAAATAGAATTAATAGACCACACCGGAGTACTCGAGCAACCTCAAACTTTACTGGTGAATCGAGGTGAAGTTGAAATCAACAGAATTCTAGCGCCAAAGACGGGTGAGCCTATTCTCCATACAAAAAAACTTTCCTTGAAACTACGCTGCCAAATAAGAGCGTATTATCAATACGGACATAAAGAACTCAGTAATACTCACGTCGATACTGCCAAAGTCCTGATCAGCAAACATGTCCCATTCCCCACTCTTGATTGACTTTTCCAACTTGAGTTCAGATTTCGTTTCAGTTGGTATATTCTTTACTAGGTCAAGGTCACTGGAACCCTTCTCCAACTTAGAATCTTTGACGATCTTCGTGTCTTTGATGTCACTATTATTTTCAACTATTATCGATTCTTTACTTCTGACCTCCGGAGTATTGGAACCTATTATGGTGGTTTTAGTTTCAAATTTCACTTCTAATTTTGATGGGGGTGACTTCATTTGGGTGTCCTCGACTTTAGTGGGAGCATTGTCGCTGCCAAGCCGCTATAAAAAGAAAGAAGTGCTATTAAAGAAGGGAATTAAGATAAAATTGACCATCTACAATGAAGATGTAAAATTGCCAACAACGCTGCCACGGTTTACACAGATCCGCAATGAGACAAAGGCAGTGTTGATAAAGTTTAAGTCGAACAAAATAGATAGTAGGTAATTTAAGTTAGTTTTATTAAGGAATATAAGGTTCATGAACAGACGTCAGTAACGTCAACGTCAAGTCACCGATCAGTCACGTCAAAAAATATACCTAGTTACGTAGAAGTTGTAGGACGTTGGCTAGACGCGCCGGTAGTGACGTGATTGATGTGTGTATCAATCACGTCACTAACGGCGCGTCTCAGTCGACGTCGCGTCGCCGGCATGTCAAAACTTGTATTCCTACGAACGAAACGTGGAATTGTAACAAAGAAGATTTGTAACCGAGGCCTATGACCGACATGTCCCTGAAACTAACGTGACTGATCGGCGACTTGACGTTGACGTTACTGACGTCTGTTCATGAACCTTAATTCTAGAGAAAATTACAACTTTTCACACGAACTTTTATTCTAAATCGTCTAACTGGTAAAGGGAACTGCTTGTGTCTTTGTGAGGCGACGTCTATGGGCGACTTCAAGGTGCGCGCACGCCTTTCACGAGCAAAAATACAAACTTACCCAAGATTCAAAAGCGATTTTCTCCTTAAGCAATTATTTTATGGCGTTACGATCATAATATAATCGTAACCAGACTATTATGAAATTAGTCTTTTTTCTAAGTTGCAATTTTTTTTTTCACCAATAAATCTTTTTACAATTTGCGTAAGGTACTCATTTATGCTCGTGACTGCACGACCAAAGAAAGAAAGAAAGAAAATACATTTATTCAGCACAGACTGAAAGGAACACAATATACATAATATACAGTAGATAACAAAATAAAATATAGAAACAATAAGAAAAAGTGCTAGACTAGTAGTGCTGACGCAGATCGTGCGCACACCCGACGTCCCTAAATGAAATATTTCTAGTAACTACATAACACAACTCAGTTACAGTTAGGACGAGTTCACTTTGGACATTCCGTATTAGTTCACTGGAACGCTCTTCCAAACTAGTTACTTTGACGACGTCCTCGTCGTTGGTTCCAATGATATCTTTACTCATAATAGCATCTTTACGTAATGTTCGTATCTCTGGCGTACAACAACAGGAACTTATTTGACTCTTTTTAGCCTCAATATTTGCGTCTGGTTTTGGTGGAGGTGACTTTATTTCGGTGTCATCGATAGTAGGAGCATTGTCGCAGAAAAGCCGCTTTGAAACGAAAAGAAAAACCATTTAAAAAAGAAAATTACCGTAAACTTGGCGCAGCATGTGTGTCATCCTGATACAAGCTTACTTTGTTACTGTGTACCCGTTTTGTGATGTTAATCTTTTTCTAGAAATCTAACAAAAAATCTGCTAGATATCCACTTGATTGAGAACTTTCTCCTATTTGAATTTTTTAACAAACGCCATACACCTAAATAATATCTGCATTGTCTTTGGCATTGGTAGACACAAAGAACTCCGATGGTTAGGTATTTGGTGTGTAATGTGCTATTTGCGTACTATATCGTAGGTATGATCAATGCAATGTTGTTTTTCGACAAGGTGACACGGGGCGGACACAGTTCCGAGTTTACAGCAACTTTAACATCTGCCCAGACGAAGCCTTGGCCAAAAGCTAGTAGATAATAATTTTATGAAACAAAGTTCAGCTAATGTTAAGAAATACAGTACCTACTTACTACTTGAGAAAACTATTACTAATCATAAGAATTTCAGATGGTGTTATGCAACTTGTTTCTAAAACTTCTAACAACACCCTAGTTGCGTAATACACGATCAATCACAATCTGAACCGATTTGAAACAAATGACTTTCTATTGCTTCATAATTTCGAAAATAAAACGTAAATAACCCAATAAATGATGAACTATCAAAATGAAGCAGATTAAGTCTTAATCGGTTAGGTACGAAAATAAGTTACGCAATTAGATAGCTGCTGGTCAAACAAAAAGATTCAAGTTAGAGAAAAACCTATTAACATTACTGGTGAAGCAATGTAAAGCCATCATTTGTATGACTAGCAATCACGACGATAATTCAAATACATAGCACAACTTGTTACAAAATAACTAAGTACACAACTATACGATTAATTAAACACATCGCATATTAACATAGTTTATAAAGAAAAATGTCTTGATGTCAAAGTAAGCAAGTTATATTTTTAAATACTTCACTATGAGGTATACACGAGTCTTTTAACAACGATAATGCGTAGTTTTCAAAAACTTACGTTGTAGGCTGTCTCTACAGTCACCATACTTACAATAGGGTCTTCACACGGGCACTGCATTTTCTAATTGAGACCGGATTAATTATCGATACAGATGTCAATCGTTATTAAAGAAAAGTGGTAAGACGCTAAGATAAAACAGAATTATCATCGTCATTGAGCAGAAAGACGTCCACCGCAGGACATAGGTCACCTCCGAGCATCGCCTCAACGACTTATCCAGTGTTCTAGATTCCTGCAACCTTTACTGCGTCATCTCATCGTTCACCGTAAGACGCAGCGTGGTTAGTCCCCCAAAAGGTAAGGGTTAAAATATTGAATAAAGTGAACGCGCTAAGGTAGCCCACGAAATTCAACTTTCCGATTCCATCTATCTGGTTGTATGTTCATCAAAATATGATTCGCGACAGTAACGAATGAGATTTTGCAGAATAATGTCATTAAAATCAATAATAAAACTCTAAGTTCAAATTGTTTGGGAATTTCGTGTGCCAACTTAAGACTGATTAGAGTATCCCCCTGAACTTACTTTCATAAGCAGTTCTCTTTGCTTCCGCCGCCTTTCGATGATCTGCTCCTCAGTTTCCTCATCGTCATCAGTATTAATGGATATGTTGAGTTCTTCATCGCTCGAGCTAGGCACTATCTGTGCTACCTCGTTTACTGTATTCTGAAAAAACAAAACAATAATATTGACACAAGATTTGTGAATGCATTAACAACTTTTAAATATCTCTGCCCAGTTAGTTTTAAAACCCAAGCATCCAGTTACAAATGATTTATTTCCTTTCTTTACCTTTGCTCGGAAATCAGATCGCGAGAATTTGTCTCGCCTGTCCATTAGACGGTCGCGGGATCTTCGCTCTCGGTCCCCGAGTCTGTGGTCGCGTCGCATCTGCTGGGGCGACCGCTCACGCGACCTACGAGTGATTCTCAAGAGCTCGACTCCTCTCTCCCCACCTCTTCTCCTCATTTCTAATGACCGGCGTTCTTTTTCTCTGTCACGTTCCCTTTCTCGTTCTCTGATCTCTCTATCACGCTCCCGTCTCTTTTCTCGCTCTTTTTCTTCAACCTTTCGACGCTCCTTTTCCTTTTTATCTCTACTTTCTCTTTCTTCTAACCGACGTTCCATTTCTTTTCTACTTTCCCTATTAATTATTTCCCTCAAATCCTCTTCTTGCCTCTTAGGTTTATATTTGTCTCTTTCCGCCGAGCGGTCTTTACTCGATTTATGTTTACTGCTCCGTTTATGCTCGTGATCCTTATCTTTCTTACGTTTCTTTAGAATCGGTGACCTAGTGTCGTCATTAATACATATTACTTCACTTAATTTGCCTTCCTTCGTTTCTTCATCGCTCTTTTCGGAGTTGTAGGCGTACAGACGAGCTTGAAGTAGCTCTTTTTGCTTCATAAGGTCCTCCAGGTTCAAGTCATCTTCTATTAGCGTCAGTTCAGGACTCGCGCAGTCTTCTTGGTAGTTTTCAGTCTCGGAGTTTGAAGATATAATCTCTAAAGTTTCTTGTTTTTCAACTTTTTCTACTGTCCTTGTATAGGTAGTTTTAGTATGAGCCTTGATTGGCGTGTCGCCATTTTTTTCTTTGGGAACTACGACGGGTGGTCGTTTGGCCTCCACAGATAGACGTTTGACCTCCACAGATGGTCGTTTGACCTCCACAGATAGTCGTTTGACCTCCACAGATGGTCGTTTGACCTCCGCAGATGATCGTTTGGTCTCCACATGCGGTCGTTTGATCTCTATAGGTGGTCGTCTGACCTCTACAGGTTGTCGCTGCCGTCCAGCCTTCTTTATTAGGTCCTCTACGTCTGACAAAGACGTCTCACTATCTTGTTTCGGGCTCTTATGTTTTTCTTTTTTTACTTTTTTCTTTTTTTTACATGTCTTATCGACAGTTTCGTCGGCGACTCGTTTGTGTTTCTTGTGCTTCTTACTTTTCTTCTTCTTTTTGGTTTCGTCGTCCAAACTATCACCGTTCGTAGATTTCTCCACTTCTGCTTTCTTTCTGTTAACAAAAGAAACTTGTATATACTTACTATATCTTTACTCCGCTTAGCTTCAAAGTCTTTTCCATTCACAACATATCGAACAACTCTGCAACGTTATATTAAAACATCAGCTAAGGTTCAGCAGGGTACGAATTTAATTTAAAGTTAAACTTTAATTGTGGGTTACGATGCAACGACGACCAAAAATGTTGATATACATCCTAATCCAACTCAATTTGCCTAGCCTTTTTCCAACTATGTCGGGTCGGCTTCCAGTCTAACCGGATGCAGCTGAATACCAGTATTTTACATGAAGCGACTGCCTTTCTGACCTCCACAATGCAGTAAATGGTTAATGGTTCCCTTGGGAAGACTGGTTGTCAGACTTTCGGGCTTCTGACGACCCGTAACGGCTGTCAAAGATGCTCGAATGACAGCAGAATCCTAATCCTAGCTATATAATATATAATTTTATCGTAGGTATGACCTACTAAGGCGTTTCCACCCTCGTCGGCCGTTGATGAATAATGATGCTAGCTTTTAAAATACCATGGAATTTTAGCTACGATGTTAAGAAGCGGTGATCCACCATAAAACCTTATTTTAGTTTTTCTTGCCTCAGACGAGCAGCAACGATAAACACCCTCCCTTACCGCACTTGTGTTTGCAAATCATATTCTAATAGAGAAGATAGAATTTTACATGTTGATAAGAGATACCTGACAATTATTGCATAAATTTAATGGTATACATTAGGCAATGAACTTGCATCGTGTTCGTGTAAATGAGGCTTTAAGCGAAAATTTACATTTCCAAGTCACTTCTAATTTAATACGAAACCTTTTCCTCTCTATATTTATACTAGCGACGCACCCTGCTTCGCGCGGGAGTAATGGGTGCAATACTATGAAGGATGAATGTGGCGACAATATTGTCAAAACATCAAGATTTCTGTTTCTCAAAATCCATTGTGTAGTTTAGTATAATGTGATCACACACAGGCACGAAAAGCGACTTTGTTGTATACTACTTATATATGGATTATTAGATTTAGCTCGTTGCTCGTAACCGACAAAAAGTTTAACCTTGCTCCTTCTCCACTAAGGGAATTATTCAATATATCAATAGAAATATATATAGTAATTGCTGATTTGCCCATAGTTGCGAGGTGGCGATTTGTGTAAATCTAAGACATGCTTCATATATATTTTTTGTTGTTTCTTTTTATACAAAAATTATCGTTATCTATTCTATTTTCTGTTTACATCGACAGTTTCAAATGTCAAATGTATGACAAGAATATTAAAAAAAAAAGAAGATAAACCACAAATACCCAAAGAAGATTTTAAATAATGAGATTAGGCATCAATTTTTTTTAAATAATATGGTTTCAGAACCGAAATGAAAAACTGAAAATCTTGGAATCAACGTAATTAAAAAGAATAATATAAAAAATTACAAACATAATATTTCACTTACTCTTTTCCCATTTTCTCTGATGTTGTTGGTAGTCTTCAGGCACTAGCTGTAATACAGAGAAAAATATACTTAATTAATTCTTGCGACCCTTGAATCTTAATATTAATCATTATAGAGTTTAATTACTAATATCAGTGTTATACTAAAACACCTCACGCTTCTATCCCGTCACGATCACTCGATTCACATCACTAGCAGATACTGTCGAAGTTCGCAAACGTTTAAGGTTCTAACTAGACAGTCGGACTGCATTTCAACTGCACTCCTTGCTGTTAACAATCACAATAATCATAATGTCGTACTAACTGCATCCAAACTGCAAATTTGCAGTCGGAGTGCAGTTGAAATGCAGTCCGTTTGTCTAGAGCCTAAGGGCTAGCGCGCACTGCAGTGTGGTAGAATGCGGTGCGTATTTGTTCAGTATGAAAACCGCCCAAGTGCGTGTAGGACCACGCACAATGAAGGGTTTAGCAGTTCCGACTTCCGAAATTAAAGTTATTTTTCACTTTTTTAGGGTTTTATTTTGGAAGTCGGTTGTTTTTTTTTTGTAAAAAGTTTTTCCACGATTTCACGCCTTATATTCTACTTTTACGTACTTAACATATAAATAGTTGCAGGCGTATCAAAAAAAAAAAAAAGGTTACTTATTATCTACTGCTTAGTCGGTATCTCGGTTCCTCTTTTTCCACTGCAGTGCGCTGTATATCTCTTTGCGATAGATTTTCTATTCAAAGATATTTCAAAGAAATGTACAGCGCACTATAGTGCACACTTCTATGACATTCCATACTTCACAGATTTTGCGGGAAAAATAACGCACCGCAGTGCGCGCTAGGCCTTAGCAGTGAGAAACGCGGGGGGAGCTCGAGAAAACGTGACATAAATTTTATTATTAGTTATCTCTGGAAACATTGGCAACATGTTTTGCTTATAAATGAATTGTCAATAATAGTTTCCCAATTATATTTTCCTGTATCGTAGGTGCTTTTGCGGACTATTGTTCCACATTATAAGCACAGGAACCGAACATGCGACTCTTACCGCAGAAGTCAATCGTTCAGCAAATGCGTCAATAGAACGACCAAGTATAAAACTTACCTCCAACTGTCACTAACGAGACACAATAGAATTTTAATTGCTAACGGCCTTCTAAAGGCCGCGCGACAGAAAAGGGGTAAGGTACCGACTTAGTAAAACAAATCCGCATTTAAAAAAAAAAACTCAATATCTTCCAATATTAAATTAATTTACAACTTATACCTACTCAGATTTCAAGTAAACCATGTATTTACTGTTAAGAAAAATTGCGTTAATTGTTCCACATAATATTTAATGAAGTACTGTTGCTAGCAACTCGTCTCCAACACAAAAACATGTTGTTGCAACACTAATGCGCTAATTTTGTTGACTATCGATTCGATGACTAACTTGAGACACTAGCGATAATAAAAAAACCTCTTTCATAATAAGTACGATTTATAGGTAAATGAGAATCGTGTAGTGATGACGTCAGTAATTTTATTTACGATAATTATTGATATGTTGGTTAGATCGCAAGCGCTAGATGCAATTTTTAGCAATCTACACAAATATTTGAGGCACCTAAACGTCAATAGGCATAAAGAAGCGGCGCGGCATAAAGTAATTATTTAAAAAAAAATCGCAAGCAAAAGTATGGACGACGCGACGTGGTCGCGGCAGACCAAGACAAAGATAGAAGGACGAACTTTACTTCTACCGAAAGGTCTACAATGGCATAGGACGGATGTGGAAAAGGGAGTCTGCGGCTTTTGCTCGGCAGTGGAAGATTAGGTACACACGGCTACACATCAAGCTATACATTTCCAGTTTATGCTGATCTCGCATTGTATAGGATTTCAGTACAATGCGAGGTCAGCATATACTGGAAATGTATAGCTTGATGTGTAGCCGTGTGTACAGGCTAGATAGATAATAATATCTATGTAAGCAAAAGCACTGCTACCTTTTTTTTTTTTTGAGGGTTGGAAATCATTCAATGACTTCTCCCGCTCTGGGCGGAGCGGAAGGGCGTGTCAGACTTTTACTGACTAAAACCCACCCGTGTTCCTTCATTTGCCTGTTGCCAAGGTCCCGGTATCCCTTTCGGACTTTCCCGCAACCCTGGCAGGCATCGGTCCTAGCGGACCCCGCCAATTGAGCTGACATCTCTTTGAGGCGCGCGTGGAACACGACGCGCCATCGACCCGGGCCTGGTCCTTATCGGACGGCGAGCTGCCCGTTGCTCGCCGTCCGCAAGCCCGCGCCTATGGTGGCCGGGAATCCGCCTGGGATTCCCGACGCCCAGGGCAAGCACTGCTACCTACAGTTGTTTTGTGAAGAATGTAACAGATTATTATTAAAGTATTTAACTAAATGCAGACAGTACACATACTCATGTACTCATGCACAGCAGTAAAATACATAATAAAAAGGAAATTATAACAGATTTCATGACAATCGCAATGGTACTTCAGCGTTAACAGTGCGCAAATATCGCCCTTAAAACCTAAGGCAGAAAGGTGGGTCTATTATATCATTCAATGGCTATTGTTAGGCTTTACTTTTTTCAGTATGTACTGTCATCACAGCAATTATGTATATAGGTGCAAGCAAACTCAAAATATTTTATGTCACATAAACCTATCGTACCGTATCGTATAACCTAGTTACTGGGTTGTGGAGGTCAGATAGACAGTAGCTCCATGTAAAATACTGGCATTCAGCTGCATCCGGTTTGACTGGAAGCTGACCCCAACATAGTCGGGAAAAGGCTAGGCAGATTGATTGAGGTATGGGAGGACAATGTTAGCTTTAGAACAAGTAGGTACCAAGTAGGTGTTTACCAAAATAGGAAATGGCCAACAAATCGAAACATCTATCAGTCTACAAGGCAGAATATGATAGTCCCTTCAAACAATTAAATGTAACTATTAAGTCCAGTTTTATTTTGTAAATAACAACCATTTTATAAAATGACTACCAGCATCCAGATGACAAATAGAAGCTCAATTTCCTCTTATTTTTTTATTAACCCCTTCTTCTCGTGTGGTTGGTGACTAACCTGCACGCGTAGCATGACCACCATAGAAACGGGTTTTGTCGACGGAAGAATAGACATACTGACAGATTGCGATTGTTTATCTGTCATTTTGTCTACTCTTCCGTCGACATAACCCGTTTCTACGGTGGTCATGCTACGCGTGCTGGTGTCAGAGTTTTAAAAGCTGCCCATGAGCTTCTGACTTGGCTTCAAATATCGTCGGTAATATCTCTCAGGCATACTGGTTTCCTCACGATGTTTTCCTTCACCGTTTTTGAAGCAAGTGATAATTATACAATATACACATGAATCTGAAGAGTCCCGTACGGTATATCGAATTACTCTTGAACGATATAACTGTCTACAGAAAGCATGGTTCACCGACGAACGGTAATACGAGAAAACTATTAGTCGATACCATTATTTAGCGACAGCACGTTTCGCCGAATAACGCTACATAGAATGAATGGTTGGCCGATACCAAGATTTGCCGATGTCATGGTTCGCCGGAACACGCTTGAACTAAATAATCCTTTATCGATAGCAGTTTGCATCGAAAACACCTTTTCTTACACCGCCTATCCAAAATAATTGTCTTTAGTTTCTCGCTTGGACAATTTTGACAGACATCGATTAAATTGCATTAACTGCTATTTTCATGCGTTTATCTTAATAATGCATAAACAATTGTTATAATAATATGTACAACTGGTTACGGAAACAAATTAGATGATGCTCATAATTATTACATTGGCCGTTAATGCGTTAGCAGTTAATGCAATTTAATCGATGTCTGTCAAAATTGTCCAAGCGAGAAACTAAAGACAATTATTTTGGATAGGCGGTGTAAGAAAAGGTGTTTTCGATGCAAACTGCTATCGATAAAGGATTATTTAGTTCAAGCGTGTTCCGGCGAACCATGACATCGGCAAATCTTGGTATCGGCCAACCATTCATTCTATGTAGCGTTATTCGGCGAAACGTGCTGTCGCTAAATAATGGTATCGACTAATAGGTTTCTCGTATTACCGTTCGTCGGTGAACCATGCTTTCTGTAGACAGTTATATCGTTCAAGAGTAATTCGATATACCGTACGGGACTCGAATCTGAAAACTCAGAGGTGCATGCCTTGGGTTCGAACTCGTGCACTATGATTTGGAAGTCTGACGGTCCCACCACTAGGCTATCACTGCTGTCAACCATTGTGAGCTGTGTGTACTGTGTCAAAAAGAAACTAATTTAACCGTTTCTTTGACTTTTAGACATTACTTTTGATGAAAAAACTGGCCGTTAGTAAAATACTGAAACTCTAGTTTGACATTGCCATGATTGTGATTGGCATCAAGTTTCAACATAGTAACATTGAATATGATAAATTTGTGGGGTAATTGCATAACAAACATAAAATGACAATTGATGACAATGTCTTTCATTTTGACAGTTCAGCCATATTCATCGCATTATTTACTTTGTAGAGCAGACAAATTTTTCAAACCTATTAAGCAATGGATTAGGAATTTCCTTCAAAATCCTTAAATTGGGATTGAAAGTGTGTTACGCGATTAGGGTGGTGATTAATCCTCTGGTGGACAAACAGACTTATTGCAGCATGTTGGTCTTAAAGATGATACTGCTCATCCTTTTAATAAACCTACTAGCTCAATTGTTATAATATTATCAAACAATTTTGATATAATTATGTTATGTATTATCTATCATTTCATATAAAAAGTTTCACTAGACTGAAAGACGATGAATAGCACAAACCAATAATTTGCAATCTCAATCAATTTGATTCTCGCATAGAACACAAGACATGTTTACAATCATGTACAGCCGAAAAGTAATTGACTCTACTTGGTTTGGGAAATAGTGTTTGAGCACATTCAATTTCTGACTGTAAACCAAACATTGTATCATCAACCAGCAAAATTCCAAAAGAGGTGCAACATATTTTTAATAAAATAATACCATTATTTCCATGATCCTGCAGTGCAGTTTCTTTTTACAGAGATTATAACCATAGCTGTTGCTTTCAAATAAATCATTAAAAAAACAAATTTGTCCCATTTAAGTATGCTCGTGTCAAATGTTACATTTACAAAACAACATAAATGTACAATACGGCCGATATAACGGCAGTTCCGAACTTCGCTCAGAGGGCTGCATAGGAACATTTTTTGGGAACTAAATGGTGACATGCGGTGAGTGTGAGTGAGAGAACATGGGCGAAAATTCGCAGAGCCTATGTTCAGACCGGCAAAGTTATATCGGCCATATTGTACTAAGTGGTATTCTGGTATTATGTTAGGAATATTGTCAAAGTCATCACTGTTCTATTCATCTTTTGAGGAACACCTCAAAGGCTCTTTGCTAGGGCTGTTTATTGAGGACATTGCTATACATCAGTAGACAACTTAAAGACTTCATTATATTGTTTCAGCTTACCTAGCATAGCAGCTACAGGAATTATAGGATTTATGTTGAAATTACTTTTATGAAAAACGCTAATAAACATGGCAGAGGGAGCAGAATTGTGTAGTTTCATGAACATAACAACAACCAAAAATGAACTCTAATTTTACATTAAGCATGACAAATTCTATCACAAAAGGACAAAACATGCTAAACGAAGACTTTTGAGGTTATATTTACTGTATATTTACAATGCTATACAATTTATTAGGAAAAAATTACCAAACTTACAGGGTCAGTGCCTCAAACGCAAATTGTGTTTTTATACGTGGAGATCGGCCGCCGGAAGCAAATATTATGTGAAGTTATATAGGAAATCCTTTCAACAACACTTTGCACACTACTTATGGGATTATGAAAATAATAAAGGTTTCACAGAAAATAATAAACGTGACATTACATCTCATCAACCCACGAAGAACCTCTTTCTTTTGAGCGCGTTGTTTGTGAATTTGGCACAGGACAAGTATTATAATGCCAGAAGTAACAACATATTACTATTTTCTCTGGGTTACTAACACGAATAATACATTAGGTCATGGGTCATGTAAGTAAAGTACAATTAATAGAAATAATGAAGTTTAAATCGTACCCTAATCAAGATTGCTTTTACAAAATCAGTAAGGTAAATGTTACATTTGGAAAACATTTATTTTACATACATTACCGTGCGTTTGCACTGGCGAAACATTCAAGACAAAACATGTTGAAATCTCTATTTTCTGTCGATGTTCCATACAATTTTTGACAGGAACTAGAGATTTCAACATGTTTTGTCTCGAATGTTTCGTCAGTGCAAACGCACGGTTAATCATGCAATCAAAATCACGACCATCCACAGACTACAACTATAGGATTACATCACTATGGGGAAATTTCACATCTGTGGTTGACGAAATGACACTTCCACCCGTCAATATTATAACTGTCATCAGTGCTGCTAACTGAGTGGAATTGCCACTAAAGCTAGATACCCCCTTCTGGCGAATTTTTACTTTAAGAGGCAGGTGGTTTTATCTAGTGGTTCAGATATTGGAAAACAATACTGCAATCAACCACTTTTAATGACTTGATAAAGGCCTGCTTTATTGTTTGTCCTCGAACAAGTCATTTTGAGATATTTTTTGAAAATGCTGAATCCAATATTCTAATAATGCTGTGGGAAGACTTCAGCATGACGATTATAGGGAATTACAAAAAATAGAGGCTACGCCTGCGTGGAGGTTGAAAAACGACATCTTTTCTAAAAAACATTACCTTCCTTCTGGGGCAGTCGGGTAAAAAGAATACCACGAACCATACTTACCCGGATAAAGGCATGCATTACTATGCTCTATGAAGGCATGATTCATTGTGTACACACAGCTACACATTTCCATTATAAACTGACCTCGCATCGCATTCTACGGAAATCCTCTATAATTCGAGATCAGCATAAATTGGAAATGTATAGTTTGATATGTCACCGTGTCTAACAAACATCTAAACATCTCCACAAACAAAAAGAAACTAAACTAAACAACCACCATAGAAAGAAAAAAAAGTAGATAACCAGTGATGGGTTAAGAATAAGAACCGCCGCTAGTGGGCTCGGCAAAAAAAGTTGGCAACACTGATTGTCAATATTGTCATTAATTTTGTGTACTTGTTTTTGGAATTATTGATACAATTTAGTTAGGTACCTATATTATTAATTGGCCAGAAATCGCTAAATAGCGGTGTCTAAAATAGTTAAAGACAGCAAAGTAAGTAAAACTTATTGTATATTCTATGTTTCCATTGATTTTTATATATCCTCTAATCCTATTCCATGAATATTTTAGTGAAGTTGAATATTAAATTCAGCGTGCTCTATTTACAGAAATGAATACAGCAAACAGAGGCCCTGTGCGGAGATTCTGCTACGACGATGAAACTGGCGAAATTGTTACATACGATATAAATGACGAGACAGGCGAACCATTACTTGAAAATATGTCACCACCTGTTATAAATATAAGGAAACCTCTTGATACGCGGGAACGCGAGACTAAGTACATGAAGTTTCCGCGTGGCTATATGAGCAAGACAAAGAAGTTCCAGTCATTAAAAGCTAATATTATTGCCGGCTCCAACCAAATCAGCCACCGCTTGCTGCTAATACCATCTCTCATGATGTTCCCTGGCCTCTTCTGTATTATTCTCATGGTACTGGAGGTGTTCCTGCATGCCCGCTGTCACAAAAAGAATAAAAAGCTAAAAGACCCCAATTTGTACTACCGCAGCCCATTCCATGTGATTACAAGCACATTCTGCGGGGTGTGCCGGGACTGTGACACTGCTTCTAAAATTGGGCAGCTACAAGATCAGCGACGTAACCGCTATGACTACTTCAGGAGTATAGCAATCTAATTTAATTTATTGTGGTAAAAGTTAAAGGGTGCAGGTTTTATGTTAGCGTTGATGAATGTACCATTTTGGACACTGGCGGTGAACCACTTTTCAACCTTATTATTAGTAATAAAATTCATTATTGTATCAAGACATACCATTACATAAATATAACAAAAAACATTACCCTCCTGGTGCAGTCGGGTAAAAATATAAGAATTAGCTTTTTCATATATTTATTAAGGGTGATTGAAGAGACTTATAGGTGATACACAGCAAATGTATTTTGTTATTATAGTTACCAGTCCAAGCGGCAGTTTCAATTCTTTATTTACTTATGTTGAAGAATTACCTTAGGTATATTGTTATTAGAACAAGACAAATTCTGTTTTTGTCTTATATGCTATTTCTGTAAGAAAATTTGTATTGGTGGTAGTATTATCAAGATTATAATAATATTAACATGGTGTTAGACTGTTTGATTTTGTGGTAATAAAGGTTGTTTTTTTTAACTAGTTGATTTTCATCCCTTCATAGAAACTATCTCAAAGAAAAATATTCAAAATGAAGAACAAAAGGATTTAACAATTCAACTAGGTGAAAATGGGAAAAAAAAATAGTAGGTACATTACTGTTGCGGCCTGCAACTGGGGCATTGATGGTTGGACGATCGTGAAAACGTGGGCCGAGGCACTCATGGGTGAGTCCATCAATGCCTGGTTGCAGCCAACGTTTGTATAGTACCTACCTACTTTTCTCAAAAAAATATGCGTGGAAATTAAAACTGAGTCAATTAATTATAAACTCTAGAATCAATGAACAAGGATAATTTTTCACGCGAATATATATGTTCATTTGTTTCTTCCATATTTTATGGTTTTTCGGAAAAGAATCGTCTATAGGTACAGCTCTATTTGCAAGACAAATCGAAATTTAAATAAAATCGTTGATAAATTGTGTTACCTTCTTGGACGCCATGTGAAAAAGTTCGTTCCATCTAACACAACATAAATAACACGACAGTTATGAGTTTTCATACGGCCGGGCGCTCGCATTAGTACATTACTGTCACGGCCAGCAATAAGGGGATTGATGGACGATCGTGAAAATGAGGGCCGAGGCACTCATGCGTAAGTCCATCAATTCTTGATTGCGGCCAAGGCTTGTATAGTACTTTTCTCAAACAACGCGCGGAAATTCAAACTGAGTAAATTAAATAGAAATTCCAGAATCAATGACGAACAACTATAATTTTTCATGCGCCAATATGTTCATTTGTTTCTTCTTTGTTCTATTTGCAAGTCAATTTGAAATTTAAATAAAATCTTTGATAAGTTACCTCCTTGGTTGCCGTGTGTTGAAGTAAAAAGTTCGTTCCATTTTTAAATAACACGACAGATATGAGTTTTCATAGTAATTTATTTGGCCGCTAAACACGCCAGATATGGATTTTCATAGTAATTTAGGGATATGAGGAACAGGGTGTAAAGTTCACTCATCCACCATAGAAAAGGGAGGATCCTCTGACCAGACGGGTGTTGTGTCTGGCGGGCAACTGCCCAATGATTGATATTGGATTTTTGTATATATGTTCACTGCACGGTAAACTCTAATTGCGCGATGCAGGATTTTTGTGACGTCAGGATTTTTGTGTGACGTCAGGTCTTTGATGCGTAGTTCGAATGTGGCGATGTAGGTACCGCCACAGTAACTTTGCTGGCCGCATCGTCACTTGTTTTTGACCAGTACAGGAATTTCGATTTATCTCGAAGAAGGTTGCCAAAATAATGCTCGAATTTCCAAGCATGTTTGAGAAAATGTACTTTTAGTCACATTCGACGTAGCGGTACCAGGCAGAATTTTTCAAACATCATACAAAATAACCAATCGACGTGGCGGCGACTCTACGTGGCGGGACTCGACGTGCAGGGAACAAATCATGTATTCGACCAGTACCGCAATTTCGATTTATCTCAAAGAAGGTTGTCAAAATAATGAAAGGAAAAAAACGGTTCTTTCTCCCTAAATCACACTCATACTCCAAACTTTCCTCACGACATTTTCCACATTCCTCCGCATTACACGGACATATCCCCATTGAAGAACTTGTTGAATGCTGGCAGCGAACGGGTGGACTTGCTGATGATGACGGGTCTTCTTAATGAGAATGAGACTCCAAATACAATAAAAAATGAGGTTTAATGTCTTCTCACAATAATGACTAAAGTTAAAGTTTTAAGTTAAAGAAAACATTGTGCGATTCTAACGACTAACGAATGTTACACTGAGACGACCGGTGTCGTCGAATGAATGAATATAATTATTTGTGAATGTAAATGAAGATATTGAAGTTGAACGAATGAACGGTGTGGCGCACACCGCGCGCGCCGCGTTTCGCTTTCCTGCCGCTGCGTGTCGCCTCGATCACGTCGTGCCGTATGCGTGTGTGAGTACTTGTGCGCGCACACATGCAAGGCGTCAACAAGTTGGCCCCCTCGGCAAGGGACTGTGGCTTGCAGACACATCAGGCCGATCTTCAACTGGTAGCGGGCACAGTCGATTGAAGGCGCGTCGAAGTGTGCCCGTTGTCGTCTTCACGTCTGCTACCCTGGTCACACCGTCGGAGCCCGGATACACACTGGTTATTCGCCCGAGCAGCCATCTGTTTGGTGGCAGTCGATCATCCTTGACTAGCACCATCTCTCCAAGTCGCAGGTCTCTTCCCCCTTTGCACCATTTCTGTCTTTTTTGCAGCTCTGTAATGTACTCTTTGTAAAATCTATCCCAGAAATGGGTTTTCAACTGTTGAGTTCTCATATATCGTGAGAAAGTGCTCAACCTTGTAATATCTTGTGCCTGAGGAGAGGGTAAAACAGTTAATGTTCGTCCAAGAAGGAAATGTGAAGGTGTGAGGGCTACTAGGTCTGAAGGATCAGAGGATAAAGGAGTTAGAGGCCTTGAGTTCAAGATAGCCTCTATCTGAGTTAGTACTGTGCTCATTTCTTCATAATTAAGGTTTGCCAAACCAAGGATACGTTTTAAGTGGTGTTTGCACGCTTTCACGGCACTCTCGGCTAAGCCATTAAAATGAGGGCTATAGGCCGGTGAAAACTTAAAGTTTATTGATAAATTTGAAGCGTGTGCATTTAAAAAGCTTGCATGTAATTTTAAAAACCTAGCCAGTTCATTACATGCTCCTACAAAGCATGTACCATTGTCCGAGAAGATGTTGACAGGTTTTCCTCTGCGGGCAATAAATCTGTTTAGAGCAGAAATAAAGGTTTCGGAGCTGAGATCTGTCACAAGCTCTATATGTACTGCTCTGACAGCCAAGCACACAAAAATGCAAATATATGCCTTAATTAAATTACTACCTCTACCCTTTCGGTTCAAAATCATTACTGGTCCTGCATAATCAACTGCTGTGTTTATAAATGGATAATCAGCATGCAGGCGCTGCTCAGGAAGGTTGCCCATTATTGGCTGTGTGATTCTGCCTGAGAAACGACAACATGTAACACAGCCATGTACTGTTTTCCTAGAAAGATTTCTACCATTTAATGCCCAAAATTTATGACGAGTGTTTGACAGCAATAATTGTGGACCAGCATGCATGAGTAATTTGTGATAGTAATTAAAAATAAGTATTGTAATGTGGTTAGATGCATGCAGCAATATGGGATGTTTAGTGTCATACCTATAATGTGAGTTAGAGAGCCTGCCTCCAACTCTGATAAGACCATCAGAATGTAAGAATGGATTCAAATTAGTTAATTTGTTTTTTAATGGCAATTGTTGTTTGTTTTTTAATAATTTATACTCCTGATGAAATGATTCATGTTGTGAAATTCTACATAATGCAATTAAAGACTTATTAAGTTCATGTAAAGTTAAAAACCCTGTACATTTGTTTTGTGAATAACGACAATTATGTATAAATCTCAATATATAGGCTGTAATGCGCTGTAGCTTACTAAAATCAGAAAATCGGCTCACGAATGTAACTGATTGTTTCTCTGAGATATTTAAATGACTTTGAACCTTAAATTCCGGCAAGTCATCTTCCTTAATGGTTGTTGGTGGGCCAGTCCAGTTAGACTCTGGTTCTGTTAAAAATGCAGGTCCTGACCACCACAAGCTGTTGGATTCCAGATGGCGAGCATCTGCGCCACGTGACCCTATATCAGCAGGGTTCGACTTTGTAGGTACATAACGCCAAGTACCTGGTTCTGTAAGAGACTTCAGTTCATGAATTCTGTTATAAACAAATGGTTTTAATAGATTGGCCTTGGAAGTATTAATCCAAGCCAATACAATGGTCGAGTCACACCAGTAAGTGCAACTGTGAAGTCCCATTAACGAAGATTTAACCTTATCAGCTAAACGAGCTGCTAGTAGAGCTCCACTCAGTTCCAACCGTGGTACTGTCATTGGTTTCAGTGGAGCTACACGGCTCTTTGCAGTCACCAACTTCACTGTCACTTCATTATTTTGGGACACAGACCGTAGGTAAACACAAGCACTGTAAGCTTGTGTTGATGCATCGCTAAAGGCATGCAGTTCACAAATAAGCGGATAGTCACAGGTGACATGTCTTGGTATTCTTATTTTCCTAATATCACATAATGATTTAATAAAGTTACACCAAGCTGCTTGAATCTCACTTGACACCTTTTCATCCCATGTTATTTTTAATGACCATAGTTTTTGTAGAATAATTTTAGCTTGCAATATGCAAGGGTTAATGAGTCCAAGTGGATCAAATATTTGAGCCATGGTAGACAAGATTGTGCGTTTTGTAATGTGTTCATGTTGCTTAATGTCCGCTGAAAATAACAACACATCTTCTTTACAACCCCAAAGTAATCCTAATGTTTTTGAATACTCATGATTACTTAAATTGAGTAATTCATCTTTGCTATTTTCACCTATGAGTTGTTGTATAACGCCTGAATTATTTGAATTCCATTTTCTTAAATAAAGTTGTCCACTTTCAAGTTGGTTAATGACGCCCCTGCAGATGTCCACCAGCTTAGACATATCATTGTCCCCATAAATAAAATCATCAACATAGAATCCTTTAATGATAGCATCTGAAATGGACTTATCAGTGCATTCTTTTCCCAGCTGAACTAGACATCGTGTTGCAAGATATGGTGCAGATGCGGTACCATAAGTTATAGTGTTGAGTTTGTACTGTTTAAGCTGTTCATTGGGTTCGAAACGCCATAGTATCTGTTGTAACATATGCTGGCTTTCAATTACCCTTACCATTCTATACATTTTTTCAACATCTGCTGTAACAACATGTTTAAACTGTCGGAATCTAATTAATATACTGATGAGGTCACTTTGTACTGTAGGGCCGACCATTTGAATGTTGTTAAACGATAACCCTGATGAGGTTACTGCAGATGCATCAAAAACAACTCTTAATTTAGTTGTTAAACTTGTTTCACGTAACACTCCATGATGTGGCATAATGTATGTGTATTCATCCTTATCTGGAGTTGTATTTTCAGTCATGTGACCTAACGATATATATTCCTTAATGAATTCAGCATATTGCTTTTTGAATGAAGGATCACGCTTAAATCTACGTTCTAACGATACGAACCTAGACAGGGCTTGTTCATATGAACTACCCAGCTGTTGAGGCGATTCTTTTAATGGAATTGTTACAATGAATCGACCATCATTTCCACGAGTAGTAGTTTGTATGAAATTACTTTCACATTCCTGTTCCTCTTTGGATACAGGTTTGTGCACTGTGACCGTTTCAAGTTCAAAGAACTCAGTTAATTGATCCTGAAGTTGATCATCATAATGTGTATTTGCATGATTGCAGTGGACTGTATCTATGCTATGTTGTAATGAGTGTGTGGGCCCAGATATCAACCATCCAAACCTTGTTTCACTTAATGTGGGCTTATTTTTGCCTAATGAAATATTATTATTTAACAATACACTCCAAAATAAGTCTGCTCCAAGCAGCATATCCACTTGTGACGGTGTGTGGAATAAAGGATCCGCTAATGTAATATTTTGGGGTATATCTAGCCCTATATGGTTGACTTGTTTGCAAGGTAATGCTTGAGTAATGTGTGGAACCACAAAACAATGTATACTCTCAGAATATGAACTTATGAGTGATGATATAACGACATCACATTTTTTAAATATGCAACTGGATTGACGATTTAACCCTTCAACTAATGTCGAGGTTGCACGAGTTGGTAACTTGAGTTTGTCACATAGGCTCTTTGTTATGAAGCTTGATGTGCTACCATTGTCTAATAACGCACGGACTCTATGTTTGTGACCACTGTGATCAGTAACATTAATGGTAGCCGTTGACAGCAATATAACACATTGAGGATTATGAGTGGCTGACAGAACCACATTATCTTGTGAGCTTGTTGACAACTGTGTGTTTGCTTGTGCTGTGCAGAGTACTACACTACTAGAATCAGAAGTAGGTTGTGTAGAAGTAGATGGAACATCAGTATTACCATTGTTTGTATCCTGTGTACTGGATGGCCCATTCAAGTGCAACATGGTATTATGTCGTTTGTGACAGTGGCTGCAGCCACCCATCTTGCATTTAAATGATTTATGACCATTACGTAAGCAGTTAAGGCACAGGTTAAGGGATCTTGCCTTCTGAATACGATCTTCAATGGAAAGTGAAGTAAAACTTGGGCACTTATAAATGCCATGGTTGCCCTTACATAATGGACAACTATACGATTTGTTACTGGTTGAAGACTCAGAGTTGACAGTAAATGTCTTTTGCTTATGTGTACTATCACCTTGTTTGGTACTGCCACTAAGTTTTCCTTTCGAACCATTGCTATGAACTTCCGCAATGGTTTCTAATAAATCTGCTCGATTCTTGAGAAATTTGTTAAAATCAGCAAGTGTAGCTAAATCATCTAATGCATTACGGTAAGTTTCCCATTCCCTACTTGTCACTGAATCCAATTTACTTGAAACAATGTGTATAATGAGCACATCCCAACTATCTGTGGGCAATTTAAGTGTTTTCAAAGCTCTTATGTTACGATTGATTGTATCAATGATGTTGCGCAGAACTTTAAAGGATTCTTGCGTTCCATGTTCAATATTAATGATAGCTTGAACATGATTGTACACTAAAAGCCGTGTGTTATTATAGCGGTCACATAACAGCTGCCATGCAACATCATAATTTTCATCAGAGAAGTCAAGAGAACTTATTATTAAAGCAGCACTATCCTTTAAAGCAGCTCGCAAATAATGGAATTTACTAATTCTAGGAATCGTGTCATTTAAATGTATTAATGAGACATACGTGTCATGGAACTCAAGCCAGTTGTGATATTGACCAGAAAAGATAGGTAAATGTATTGTAGGAAGTTTAAGTTTTATCCCACCTTTATTTCCAGAAACAGTACTAGCACCTGTAACCGATCCAGTGCCCGCAGAGGCCCCCTGCTTACTCAACAGCTCCTGGGCAACAGCAATGGCAGCAAAATACTGGATCTCGAAGATTTCGCGTTCCTTATACTGGTCCTCTGGAATTTCACATACATTTTCTATGTCAATTTGTATACTATCATATTCAGGGTATAACTCCTCTATTTTTGTTAACCTTAGTTTTAATTCACTAATTTGTAAGGTACTCAAAGTAACACAACTTGTTACTATTTCTAAATATGATTTAAATTGAGTTAATTTAGCCTTATAGGTACCACGTTTTTTAATTAATTCTTTGCAAGCCATGATAACGATCCACCCAATGAAATTAAAGTTCAAGACAAGCTACGAAAATTTTCAAAAGTGCAAGGTTATACTTAAATTTTAAGTGCAAGGCAGCAGCGAGGGTGCGCATGAAACAAAGGCAAACACCAAGCAAGCGAGTGCAACGCGCCACCCGGCACGCATACATGCCACGTGGCCTGCCCAAGTTGCCCAGCCGCGGAAGGCAACAGCGACCACGTTGTCACAATACTGAGCGAGCTGAAAACACGAAATAATAAATGAGTTTATGAACACAATAAATAACCATGCATAAAGGGGCGTTTCAAGATACTCAAGGCCTGACAATGGGATTTCTAAGAACGGACGGATCGACACTTGTCGGTACTAATAAATAATATAAATAAATTAGTAAAAGGGAATAAAAAGATGGACTGCACTCTGTTTTCACTAAAGGTTGGCACTATGATCCATGATCTATTTTCCTTCTTTGTTGGTCTGAGTTTCCTTCCAAATTAATGATATTTCGCCTGACTCCACGTGTCAAGCTTGCGTAGTCCACGTAATGGCCGCCTCGTGCGCAGATTCTTTGTTCTTGTCGCGTTGCGTCTCCCGTTATTCGGCTCGTTTGGACCAAAATGAAGAACTTGTTGAATGCTGGCAGCGAACGGGTGGACTTGCTGATGATGACGGGTCTTCTTAATGAGAATGAGACTCCAAATACAATAAAAAATGAGGTTTAATGTCTTCTCACAATAATGACTAAAGTTAAAGTTTTAAGTTAAAGAAAACATTGTGCGATTCTAACGACTAACGAATGTTACACTGAGACGACCGGTGTCGTCGAATGAATGAATATAATTATTTGTGAATGTAAATGAAGATATTGAAGTTGAACGAATGAACGGTGTGGCGCACACCGCGCGCGCCGCGTTTCGCTTTCCTGCCGCTGCGTGTCGCCTCGATCACGTCGTGCCGTATGCGTGTGTGAGTACTTGTGCGCGCACACATGCAAGGCGTCAACACCCATACCTTGAAAACAGATTTCTTCACAACTTTACAGTCACCAGAGCCATTTTCAGACTTCCTCATAAATTCTCAATGGCCGATGGGACAGAAAGGGTCTGGGTATGTAAAATCTAGAACAACGTAGAGGTAAGTACAGTATTCATCGTCATAATTGCTATGGAATAGGTAGGTGTTATAGTGGCTAGTCGATCAATAAATCCCTCACACCACTCATTGGTTTCCAAAAGGAACACCCGCCCCGGAGCCCGCTCAGCCGTCTCGCGGGGCTGCATTGTAAAGGACTGTTCATATTTTGTCGCCTAGCTTATTTTATTTGGTGCATGGACAGAAAATACAAACAATAAAATAGGAACTTTTAAAAAGTAGCAATAATTTTATTGATAAAAATATTGGTCAATGTAGGTTAGTAGGTATACTTCACACACCACAGCACGTAAGTTCCACTGGAGAACCGCATGGGCACATAAAATAAGTTTCTTGGGTCAATTATTTTTTTTCGTTTATCTCTGTGGTTAATGCGTATTGCTGGGGACATGTATTTCGCTTAGTTTTGTATGGGATTCCTGATTCGTACCTTTAAGTACTTATTATAATACTAGCTGATGCCCGAGGCTTCGCCCACGTGGATGTCGGTTATTATAAGTATACTAAAACCTTCCGAGAACCACTCTATCCATTAGTGAAAACAGCATGAAAATCGGTGGAGTCATTTTTGAGTTTATCGCGAACAGGACGACAGACAGATGCGGCGGCGGTGGAAAACTTTTATTTTATTATATGTAAGGATTATTTTCTTCATCACTTTACGCAGCTGCTTAGCAGGCGTTGCTACAGTCAGCGTATTTGTGTACCGAGGAAGCATCGTTTGGGCTATGTTGTGAAAAGTATACATACGCAGCCTGACGAAATGGACCATCAACCATGCAACCAACAACGCAACTTACAAGCGTAGCAGCGCCTCACGCATTCTATGCAGCAATAGAATAACGTCATAATAGAAGCATGGTGGGGATTTTTTTTGCAGGCGTTAAGACAAGGGGGTGCATAATGTATAGTTATAAGTAGTTTTTTTGGGGTGGTTTGGGTGTGACAGTTTTTTATTTATTGTAGTAATTTACCACATCATCATCTGATCAGCCTCTTCTCAACTATTTTGCGGCCGACTTCAAGTAGGTATAACCGTTTGCTGAATAGGTACTATAATTTATTCGTTTATGACTTTTGATTAATTTTAATTTCGAGTGAAAGATGCCGAATGAAAAAATAAATTAACAAAACAGTGACATGCTGCACTTTTTTGTTAAGTATTTACCTACCTACTTATTTCATCTTTTTCTTTATCGGAATTGAAACTTATGCGAGAAAAGAAAGAAAGAAACTCGTGCACCCTACGTTCTCGTCATTCTTAGGTACTTACTTTACTTACCTGTAGGTATGCATAATAAACTTTTCTGCACATTTCGACAAAGTAAACTTTATAAATGGTCAAAAAATTCAAAATTGTTCAAGCTCGCATTCGCTCTTATATCTTCCACAAAACAACGCCTGTTTCTAGAAGCGTCATCATTAACTAAAATAGATACTTAAGCCTAAAGAACAAACCTAAAAATATTGTTAACAAAACATAAAAAATAAATTTAAAAAAATCTCTAATCAATAAATTCTAATTGAAGCAAAACAACGAATAGTGTTTATGTTTAGAACATTATACGAGTATACCTACTCACTAAATACAAAATAAATTACCCTTCTAACCGGCGAGCGTTTTCAAATAGACGACGTCGCCGTTTGTACAATGAGGAATCATAAGTACAATTTGACGACACATCGATCGGTTATGTTCGCCGAGCCGCGCATCGATTGCCTCAATCATCTAAACAGACCTACGTCGGCGGCGGGTCAAGGTCAAGGCTATGAAAGTTTGGCACCAAACACCCAAACAAAGAGGTCAAAGTACGCGAGCCTATCGGTCGTCGCAGTGCCCTACATCGCCGAACGGCATCAGGGAAGCGATGTGATGTGGGGCTTGTCGTAAAATGACTCACTTATCCTGCTCGGTGTGCCTACCACCGATGACGCCGTGGACGTGGTGACGCTTTGGGCCAAACATAACATGTGCCATCGACTCGAAGAAATAGGATAAACCTACATACAAAAATGCGTTTCGAGGGACGTTGTGGCCCGGTATGGCAGTGTATCGATCGGGTATGTTTGCTGGGGCGCGCATCTATCGCTTCAATCCCTCCAAGCAAATCCACAAGCAAAATAGGTCAAGTTCAAGGCCATGAGGGTATGATAGCCAAACAATAAAGCTAAAATTTGAATCAGTAAAAAACCGGTAAAGATCGAGTCGTACTCAAGCACCACGGCATTAATTTTTGAAATATATGTTGAAATTGAGGATTGATGCTAGGTCCTGTTTTACGAAAACACGATTACATATCTCGATAGAAAAAAAATACAAAGTTACCTCTAAACCGAACTATAAACCGCTGGTATTCAAAAAATACTTCAAATTAGATCATGAATCTTAGATAACTGAACTAACTATATAGCAGTCTTTGTTTTTTTTTTTTAAACTAACCTTTTTCTCACTGTAAAAACAAATTACCTAAACTATTCAAGGCTCTCAAAGCCGCCAACACGTACCCCGTACCGTCTCGCTCTCACTCAGACCGCGAGTAGTATGGAGCGAGCGAGATAAAATTTGAGGTAGGGTAGGGCTTTAATTAGCAATACTGTGTGCAAAGTCCATTGCAACAAAAAGATAGTCTGTCAAAGGTCCTACCGTACAGATCGCCTCTTCCAAGTAAGAAAAGAGGATGAATACTCAGAATTTCATGAAATTAGAGCAGGAGTTCCGCAAGGTTCTGTTCTGGGCCCCGTTCTCTATACTGTCTTTACAGCAGATATACCACAAATCCCAAATGTAACAATTGCTAGGTAGGTACTTAATTCCCGATGACTCAGCCAAAGATCCAATAGAAGCCTCGAGAAAGCGCAAGAGACACTAGCCTTAATAGATGGCTGGCTTGAAAAGTGGAAAACTATTGCAAACGTAAAAAACAGGAAAATTCACGCAAGTGACATTCACAGTCAGGAAAAGACTTGGCACACAAAGATATTGTGCCGTAACCTAGGTGTGCACTTGGACAGGCGACTTACTTGGAAAACCCACATCAAAGCCAAAAGATACCTGCGGGGTAGTGGCGTAACACACATAAAATGACTATTGATTGCAATGTCTTTCATTTTGATAGTTCAGTCACGTTCATTGTGTTATTTACGTTGGTGAATAGACGATGTTTTCAAACTTATGAAGCAATGGATTGGGAATATCTTTCAAAACCCTCAGATTGTGACTGAAAGCATGTTACGCCATTAGGTTACAGGCTTGTATCACTTCTACGAACTGGTTCTGAATGAAGAAAGTCTAAGCTCTCACCCGAGAGCAAGTTACTTGTTTACAAAGTCAATATTAATTTACGGGGTACACCAATGAGGTAGTGCAACAACTATAAAACTCAATTTCAAAACAACGTGAAAACATCGTAAGGAAACCAAGCCAGAGTCCAAGTCAGAGGCCCTTGGGCGGGTTTAAAACTCTCACACCAGTTTAGTCACTAACCACACGAAAAGGAGAAGAGAATTTCCAATGCCACATGGTTCATAACCAATGCAGAAATTCATGAGCGATTAAAAGTAAACACGGTGAAAGAGAAACTGATGGTAGAAAATGCACACAAGGACAGACTTAAAAAATATCCAAATCAGTTGGCTATAGAACTGCTTTAACCAAAAATCACCAAGCAAATCAAAAAGAACCACATCCTCGAGCTGAATAAATGATTACCATCATTTATTTGTGAACCTTATACAGGGTTACTGGTAACTCGACGTATTCCTTGCAGGACGTCATAGTAGGGTTAAAATGCAACAAATTAAGCCACCAAATGTTCTACCGACATTCAGTAGTTTTTGAATTAGTTAAGAGTTTTAGTTTTTAATGAAAAATCCCAGATTAAACCATTTGAAACCAATTTAAAAATGATTTACGGCGCGACTGTACTGAAATTTAAGTTATTATCATAGTTGACGCCGTAGCAGACCTTTGTTAATAATTAAAAGTTCAATAATGCCTAAAACTTTGGCAAATATCACTAACAAAACATTTAATATTTTGTAATTTTTAGCTCTAAAACTCTTAACTAATTCAAAAACTACTGAATTTCGGTAGAACATTTGGTGGCTTAATTTGTTGCATTTTAACCCTACTATGACGTCCTGCAAGGAAGACGTCGAGTTACCAGTAACCCTGTATAATTAACGTTATGGGTTATATAATCTTTCAACTCAACTCAACTCAACTCAAAGCATTTATTTCAATTAAACCATTCACAGGCACTTTTGAATTGTCAAGGAGTCGGTCAGTCAGAAATATGAAGCTAGTTGCCCATTCCAAAGCGTAGTAGGTACCTATGGAGAAGAACAGGCAAGAAACTCCATGGACACTCTTTTAAATCAAAATATTGTTACAATATGTGGGTTACATCATTTATGTTGAAATTATACATGTGAGAACAATGTAGAAAGCACGTTAAAAGCGTCCGCAATTATTACATAAAACAATTCAAAAATTAAAATAAGCCATGGCAGCTAAGAGATGACCAGTCACAACTGACGGCGCCCGTTCACGAACATGACGCATGGATCAGCACCATTCAGCTCAACCATTTTGAAGGGAGCTAAATGATCCGACACACGCGCCACCACCAGCGAGACATTTCAGTGAGCATGACATTCCCAGTCGCCAGGGCACATTCAAGTCAATGAAAGACAAATTACCCGGTAAATGGTAGCTCAATAGTACATAGTACTCACACCTGTGCTATGCAATTATATAATACAAAGGAGATTGAGTTTATACAATGCAAGATGGTCTTCCGATCTTCAGCAGCTCCAACAGTATTTTCGAATGTTAATTAGTTAGTTGTGATTGTGGAGCAGGACCAGCATTAAGCCAAGCATTTTTATCAGAGATGTAATCCTCCAACTTATAATATGCCTGCCTGCATAGTGTGCGTTTTATACAAATTTTGAATTTCGACTCATTCAGTTGAAGTATGTGGGGAGGAATTTTATTGTAACATTTTAAACAGTACCCCATGAAAGATGAGTCTACTTTAGCTAGTCTGAAACCTGGTTGAACTAATAGGTCCCTATTTCTAGTACTATAATTATGTCTATCACCTCTTCTACTAAAAAGATGTAAATTTTTTCTTACGTGCATGATGTTTTCATAGATATATTGACAAGGTACCGTCATGATGTTTATATCCTTAAACAGTTCCCTTAAAGAATCGCGCCTGCGGAGATTATAAATAGCTCTGATCGCTCTCTTCTGCAGAATAAAGATAGACTCGATGTCTGCAGCCCGTCCCCATAGTAAAATACCGTAAGACATGATGCTATGAAAGTAACTAAAATAGACTAGCCTCGCGGTATCTACATCAGTAAATTGACGGATTTTTCTGACAGCATATGCTGCTGAACTTAGCCGTCCTGCAAGAGATGTTAAATGAGGACCCCATTGTAGCCTTGAGTCGAGCGTGATCCCCAGGAAAACAGTTTTATCGACGAACTCTAGTTTCTCTTGATTCAATACAATCTCGCAATCCCTACTTTTGACATTTGGCAAAGAAAATTTGATGCACTTAGTTTTTTTCCCATTTAATACTAAATTATTAGCAGTGAACCAATTTTGGACCTGCAGTAGGGCGTTATTTACTTCGTCAAAATTTGTAGCACGTCTATCTACCTTAAAAATTAAGGAAGTATCATCAGCAAATAACACCATGTGTGGCTGATTTTTTAATAAATGGAGTAGATCATTAATGTATACTAAAAAGAGGAAAGGACCCAAAATCGACCCTTGTGGAACACCCATTTTTACTTTTAAACCTAGTGAGTTGATACCGTTTATTTGAACTTGCTGTTGTCTATCATTTAAATAAGATTTTACTAAACTGAGCGCAAGTTTTCCAAGTCCGTAATGCTCAAGTTTCAACAGTAAGGTTTCGTGATCGACGCAATCAAAAGCCTTGGAGAGGTCACAAAAGATTCCTATGGCGTCCTGGGCCTCTTCCCACGCGTTAAAAATGTGTCTTAATAAGGTAACACCGGCGTCGGTCGTACAACGTCCTTTGGTGAATCCATACTGTTGATCGTGAAGGATTTTATTTGTGTTAAAATGATTGAGCATTTGATTCAGCATCACCTTTTCAAACACCTTGCTGAAAACCGGCAGCACGGATACGGGTCTATAATTATTGGTGTCTTTACTGTCCCCGGATTTGAAAAGTGGTATTACCTTACTGTATTTCATTAAATCCGGGAAGACTCCTTGATCCACACACAAATTAAATATTAAGGCTAAGTAAGGCGCTATGGTCTCAATTATAGAGGTACAGACTTTAATGGACATTCCCCAAAGATCCTCGGTCAATTTGATCTTGATTTGCTTAAAAGCTTTTATTACTGTTACGGGGTTAATATGCTTAAAGTTAAATTCAATTGGGCTGGCTGAAACGTTCGCCCTTACTAAATCAAAAGAGAGCGATGGCGAGGAGTTTAAGGTTTCAGTAGTTTTAAGTGGGATACTGGTAAAAAAATGTACAAATTCTTGAGCAACTTCTTTGCTATCGCAAATGAGACCACCACCTGACGTCTCAAGTGTGTAATCGGAATTATGCTTTTTGTTCCTATTCGTTTCATTATTGATAATTTTCCAAACCGTCTGTATTTTATTGTCTGCTGATTTAACTTTGTTGCTAATGTATAAGGCTTTAGCTGCCTTACAGGTGATCTTAAAAATTCTAGAATAAGTAGCAACATACTTATTAAAAGTTTCTGTATTAATATAAGGCTTAAGGCCATACAGCTCGAAAAGTCTTTCCCTACTTTTCCTGAGTCCTTTAGTTGCCCAATCACTAAATAAAAACTTAGGGCTGACAGTTTTAGTGTTTTTCTTAAAAGTATTATTGAACTCGGATTGGACTACCGAAAAGAATTCTTTATACAAAATATTGACATTGTTTATTGAAAGGTCCTGATTACTTAATTTTTATAAGCAACCTCCTTGGTTGCCATGTGATGAAGTAAAAAGTTTGTTCCATTTTTAAATAACACGACACTCGACATATGAATTGTCATACAAACATTGCCGGCCGGGCGCTTGCATGTATTCGACCAGTACCAGGGACTTGAAATGGTAATAGAGATACGATTATGTTACGTAATAGCGTTATGTATAGTTCCAGTAACCATTTATGAACTAATTTCCTGACAATTATAACGAAAATCTATCGGAACGAAATCTTCAACTATTCATTTAGTTACGATCCGGGTGGAACGATAGACATTATCGTTACTAGAACTATAGGTAGCGCTATTTTAACGTTTCAAGTACTTGACCAGTACATCATTTTCGATTTATCTCGAAGAAGGTTGTCAAAGTAATGCTCGAATTTCCAAGAATATTTTTTCCAAGAAAACGTCATTATTAACTAAAGTAAAACTAGTACCTAAGTATTCTGTCTTGTATATTTTTTGAGTGTTTTCGTCTTCTTCAATTTTTCATAAGTATATAACTCGAGAACCATTGGTCCTACGCGAATATTGCGAAGAACCATTATGTGAAAAATTATTTGGGAAATAAACATGCGTAACACAAATTAACGTAAATCCTAAACTCTACAAAATATTAGTGAAGAACAGATTTTGTGAGTTAATAAAAAAAAATTCGCACACTATTTTGCAATTAAATTTTCAAAAGTATTGATAATGCTTAAATTAATAAAGATAATGCCGGTGAAAAATCTACACTAGGATTTATTTGGCAGTTAGTGTTATTTTACTAGGCATTGATAGCATATTCAGTAAAGTCTGAAACGTCCATAACAGTAGAGAAGTACATATAACTTTGTTCAACAGTGCACTTGCGCAGAAGTCCGACGTGCAGCAATCGAGGGGCCCTTTTCCCGGCGGCTCCACCGGCGATCGGTCGCGTCCGGCGCTGTTGCTGCCCTTTCTCACCCTTTGCTGTCGAAGACCAACTCAGCACTTCCGAGGGAGGAAAACACGGTGTAGAGACAGTGATGTTTGGGGGTAAGTAAAATGGTGTTTTCATCGTTTTTCAAGTAGGTTTTGCTTCAAGTGTAATGTACCTATGTTACGTAAATAAAAGGTCTCGTTCGTCGTTCAATGTCTCTAATTAAAACCTAATTAGTTGGGAAGGTTCTTTTTTAGCTGTTGTTGAGGGCCAGGAAAGATTGCAACAACAATTAGGGATTAGAGTGTTGGCTGTGGATATCTTTTTTTTTTGTTATTACGTAATACGTCAAAGGTGCGGCAGGGCATCCATGGGACCATGCTGCCGCCATCTTGTTGAAGCCGGGGATTGCCTGATTTCTAATGTTTTTTAACCGAGTTAAACGTAGTAATACATTGCGCTATTGGTTTGGATAGCTAGCTCATTCACACACGCGAATTCCGATACGCCGCCGCAGCCACAGCCATCGCCGCCGCGCCGTTGCAATTTGCAGGCGAAAGGAGTTGATTTCGTAAAATCCTTTGTTTTGTACATCTTTTTGTACAAAGATGTACATCTGTCCTCTAATCAAATATTCAAAATGACATGCTGTGCTACATGCCGTGCTGCGAATCTGCGACGCGCTTCGCTTTGTCTGTCAGTCAGTCTCTTAGCTGTTTTTAATACATAAGCATGTACAAACGGGCTACATCGATAGGTTTCGAGGTTCTCTATCGCCTTGCCTCCGATTATAATAATAAACGCACGTCTTTGACGTTGTGGATACGAATAGAATACCCCCTTTAGATGAGACCACTTGGTATTTGGAGTTTTGTAAATAGTACGGATCGTCCCAAGCTTACATTTTATGCCAAGTGTGGTGTTATGACCGTAACTTTTAGACGGTTTTGTGCGGTTTGATATTAAAGAGGTCCATCCATGTCAGATAGTACGAGTTGAGACGATGTGATTTTAAGACTATTACTCTTTTTAAATTACAGGGATGGAAGTGAAGGTGGTGGCGGCACGTTACCGGCCTCCTGAATGCGCAGTGAAGAACATCAACACTCAGACGGGGATGCTACTGAAGGATCCCTGGGCCAGCTTGTGCTACCGTCGACACGTCTTTACCACAGAGAAGGATCCCTGACAGAGGCTCATTTCTTTAGAATTTTTTTCACCACAGTCCCTCCGATACTGCTTTCCCTACAATCCCGGAAATCGACTAACGGACTTTCTGAAATACCATGCGAGTTCATTTTACTCATTATTTATGACTGCTTTTTGTGGTGGCAGGTCTACACAGATATGACGTTAATTTCCATTTGTTTAGATTTGTTAACTTATGTAAACAATCAACTCCTATGTTAGGAGGTACTTATCAATTCCATTTGATAAAATGGTACTTTGAAAAAAATGGTTTACGTAGGTATGATTAATATAGTCTAAACAAATGGATGGATGCAATGGCAAACGGGCAGTATCAAATGAACAACATATTTCAATAATTTGGAAGTATATTTTTTGGTAAAAAATATTTTGAATGTAGGTACTTTAAAATTGAAGCTAGCAGATGGAGTATTTTTCCTGAACGAGGGACAATTCCTTCTGACAGGCGAAGTACTAATCTTCGATCCCAGACCCACCGCATATTCTTAGCGTATCGATGGCAATCTAAATAGACTCGACGACACGACATTAAGTGTCCCAACGTTTGTGGAACAGCACCATATTTACACTCTAAGGCAGAGTCGTCTATGAATCTCCACCTGAACAAATTTTCTTACTTCGGTCAACCTGGGTCCGGAGTCTGTTTAAAGACTTCCAGGTTGAAGTCCACCTGGAAGCCTATAGTGCCCACCGCTATTAGGTATGGTCTTAACAGTTTATTTTTTCTTTATCTACTCCTTAATGTACACCAGAGAAAAATTAAATTATTTTTATATAATATGTACTTTTTGGATACTTACATATTTTTGAATAAAAATATTTAGGCCTTTAATTTGTATTTCGTACTTATCACCTTGACCGGGTTTTACTTAAGATAATTAATGCCTTCACATCGGCAAAGTTCTGTTTGTAATAATAATGTTTAGTGCCATAACACCTCGGAACAATGTAGGTACTTATCTGATATAATCTTAATCTAATGTGAATATATTTTAACCTAACCTAACCAACTTAACCTTAAGCTTATAAACAAGTAATTAAATGTCGGCGTGTGTATTAATGAGATGGGAATTATATTAAACACGCGGGTTTGACGTTATATTGTAATTATAAAATTATGTGTAAGTATTTTAGGATTAAGACGTTGAGGTTAGTATACCGTAAAATATATTATATTATATATAAATACGCGGGATTGTATTTAAATTGTATTGTAAAGGTGTGTCCAAATATTTCGTAGCAACAGCGCGGCAGCAACACGCGATGTTTACAGGGCACTTTCTGCCGCGCTCTAGTTATGACTAAAGCGATAAATGTTTGCGCGGCAGTACTGCGCGGCATATCCGAGACACGCCGCGCACTTCAATTGGCATGAAAGCAGTTGCGTGTGTCGTAGCTCTGCTTATAATTCGTCCAAACACAATTACTGACGAATGTTTGCTAGAAATGTTTGTGCGCGGCAGGTAGACAGAAGCGTTCGCGCGCGGCAGTCGTCCAAACACAATGCGCCATGCCGCGCGCGATTGCCGCATAATGTTTGGACACACCTTAATAATAATGACTGTGTAATTTGAATTTCACAATTCGACATAGCTTATTTCGAATTGTGAAAAAGCCCGACAGAACCAAAACTAGTTTCAAACAATTGAATGGCTTCAAAGTAATTCTAAGTAATGCTTGAGTCTTGCGGAGATTCTGTCGCGCCTAACATTGCTGTTATTGGTTTCTAGTGGTTTAAAGACGCGAGATTGAATTAAATTATTAAAAAAAAAATGTGTATTTTGGATTGTGACAACGAGATTTTTATGCAATAATAAACACGCGGGACAAGATATGTTTTTTTTGTGAATTATCCTATTTATCAAACTCTGTTGGTTATTAAATTTCATGTTTTAAGCATTTGAGGGACTGTTTTCATGGAGAGACAGTATGTTAATAAAAATGTATAATGAGACGTTTAATAACTATCAGAGCAAGGCAAGACTGGAAGCCGACCCCAACATAGTTGGGAAAAGGGCACTACGCCGTAGCTGCTACGCCGTAGCAGCTACGCCATTACTGCTCGTAGGAGGCAGTACAATGTTTTACCAAAGAGTTTTATTGTATTTACCTAATCTATTTTATCTGAGTTAACAGTGATCCCAATAGTAAGCAAAGCTATGCTAATATCAAATAAATTGGGGTGCGGGCGGAATTATGAGGACGAGTAGTTTTCTCAAATAACGTAGCATTATGCTGAGATAGGAGCCTTTTTGGCCTCGCACAGGTTTTCTTTTCTTTATACACGCTGTTTTTTTGATTACTTGTTTTATTGATTTTGTTAGTTTTAGTGTTTGTTTGTTTTTATTGCTTTATTTCCTGTGCGTGTCCCAAATAACATAATTTTCTTTTTTTCTTTCTTTCTTTCTACGCCGTAGCTGCTCGTAGGCTGTCAATTTAGTAATTTTTTACAGCTTACTAACTGAAAGAAATTGAATCGTCAGCATCGATTATTTTATATATTTAATTTATTATGATTCAATTTGATAGTATAGTGCGTTTCATCAAATAGTTCATATGACGTAATGCTGATAAATTTAAAAACGGACCTTTATATAGGTAACTTCGGTATTCGTATTCGTCCTACAACAGTAGAGCCAAAATTGCGGCATAGGAACTATTTGATGAAACGCACTCTTAACGTTGTACTGATTAATTAAAGATTATCTATCTCACGTATCTATGTAAGAGAATATTTCAACGTAATTTTCACCTATTTGAAGTAATCTTCAAAATGAAACTTTGTATGTATATGTCGTTCGGATGTCAATACCATAATTTTGGTATCTTGGAGGTGATCTGATGATGGAGCCAGGAGGTGCAGAACTCGTCAGTGGCTACTAGTAAACCAATCTAGTTGGGACCATATGATTTGTTTTGATGTGTTCTATCTATAGCACTTCGTATCGAAGGTCTGGTGATGGAGCCAGGAGGTGGATAGTGGAACTCTTGAGTGGCTACTAGTAAACCGGTAAGGTCATAAATTCGTTGACTTGAGACTTATTAACTAAATTAAGAATATACTAGATTAAAAAGTAAAAAATAAAAATATGTAAATTAAAAAGAAAACCCTTTTATCACGTACAAAAAAATATAAAATAATTAAATTGACTTGTATTAGTTACAATATAAGTACATATGCAGCTTGTCAGTTCTTTTATATACAACTAGCTGATGCCCGCGACTTCGCCCGCGTGGATGTCGGTTATTATACGAGTATACTAAAACCTTACTCGAGAACCACTTTATCCTTTGGTGAAAACAGCATGAAAATCGGGGCAGTAGTTTTTGAGTTTATCGCGTACAGGACGACAGACAGACGCGGCGGAGGACTTTGTTTTATATTATGTAAGGATAAGGATGATTAAATCAAATAGCGTGGAGTGCTTTGTTTAAATAAATTAAAGTATTACAAACCTTTAACCGGTCAGTCAATATCCAGGGTGGCAGGAACAGAAAATATCAAGTTATAATCTTAAAAAACAAAAAGTTTTGGTATTTCAAGTTTTGATACAATTTCTAACTACATCCTTACATTATTATAAAACCCTCCGCCTCGTCTGTCTGTTCGCGATAAACTCAAAAACTACTGCACGAACTGAACTGCTACGGCTTAGCTGCACGTAGGCCGTAATTGTAATCGTTTTAGCATAGCTTTTTTCATCTTATATGGCTTTAGCAAAATTAGCTATGGGTGCCAAGTATTTTTAGAAAGAAGTTCTTAAACGCGGCGTGCGGTAAGAATTGACTGGTAGAAGCCGTCACGTAAGGAAAAAGCGTTATGCCCCTCCATGCAACTTTCTCTCTCTCTGTCTCTTTCTATTATATACGAGTGTGTGTGCGTGCGATTATCGTGTAAGGAACTTCGTTCGTTTTTGTTTCTCGTAGGTCGACGTCTTCTCTACAGATACCTAAGTAATAGATTTTGGCTATTACTGATATTGGCAGAAGTATTCAATAAATGCGATTAAATGCTATACAACTTGTCCACTAGTATTGTACAGCAGTTTTCCTTGGTCGCATGTGACCAGCCTGGTCGTGGTCAAAATAGTAGATTTAACTGAACTTTGATTGTTTTAGTCGATTTCTTAGTTTTTGCACCCACCTTGAAATATCGAGTAGATGCTATATTTGCATTAAATGCACTTTATTGTATAAAACAAACTCGTTTTATAAAAAATAAAAAAATACCAAGACTTTGGTTATTTTAGTCGATTAACATCAGCCAGTGTTAACACAAGTTAAAACTCCAAAGGAAGGATGCACTGGTCAATACTATCCGAGGCGTCCTGATATCATCACTCGACGTGCACTTGCGCTGATTCATTAAGCTCCGTCACCTCCAAATGATATTTCTTCGTAAGTTGAATTGAATGTATAATTGTAAAACATACATATAGTAATATATATCTGTAATATCCTTGCTCTGCACCCACAAAAACTTAAACACTTGTTGAAATCTTACCTAACGTCAGTCTAACGTCAAACTCCAAACATAAATATTGTGTTCAACAGTTGTTCTGTCTAAACATCTGTTGAATACGGTTTATTTTTGTGTGTTACGCCCCTGCCTTTCACGTGGACCACTGAATGGTTTATTAACATTTAGCTTGTTACTTATTACAGGCACTCAAGATGGCTTCGGACGCTGATACCTTCAGTCGCCTCGACCGCTTTAGAACTCGGGAAGCTGAGCAGTACCTTGGAGAAGTGGAACCAGATGATGACGACGAGGAAGTGGACTTGAATGGACTTCGTGGCCACGTAATGGCCCTAGCCCATATCTTCCCACTGTGGCAGGTCGCAGAATGCTTGTTCCCTGCGCTTTTGTGCGCTTCTGTTATCAACGCTACAATCATATTTATCGTTTTTATGCTTCAGAACATTTTTTAAATTCTCTGTACAATATTTTGTTTTGTATTGAAACGTAAACAGACTGTTTTTATACGATTTATCTTGTTGAGACTTTTAATATATGATGAGTATAAATTCTAAATTACTAATCTGTTATTTATAAAATGATTTAAAATGAATATTTAATTGGTATTCTAAAAAAACTAATGTTTTGTTATAGTTTTTAATAAAATAATCTTAACTTGAATGTTACTAAAATCTATTTGCTAATTATCAAGGCACCGCTGCCTGCACGCAGAATTCAGTCAGATGGGGTCCAATGAGCCACAATGCGACTGTGAATCTTGGTACATCTTGTTTCACCTATTGTCCTGCTCCTTCTGCTAACATTTTCAATAAAAAAGACCAAGGCCAATGACGAAGCTCATATAAAAAATTTAATCAAATCGAAGAAGATGATAGTATTTCCGTGCTTCAATGAAAAGTGTTCTCTTGATCGAAGTAAATATGTGCCATTTTTCCTTAAATTATAATTTACTGACAAATAATATGTCACGGATTCTGTCCAAGTGAAAGATCTGAGATACATTGCGTAGCATAAATCTTGTCGCTAAGCTTAGGTAAGGTTGAATGCACTAATAGAATCAGTCAGTCGGTCAGAATAATTCTTACAGAAAATAAATTATGTTGTTTTAACTGAACCTTCTCGTTTTAGCAGACGTCATAATGTTTCACGAATGGACCAGAGTCACGGGTACTGGTGTTTCCACCTCGCAAAGGACGAGGATTTCTGCCTTCATTTATTGGAGAGGCAACAATAGAAGTTTACGGCTAGGAGCTTGCTTCGTTAGCGCAGCTCGAACAAGTGTCACTTTAGCCACACAGCATGGCACCAAACGGGGCAATGCATGCAATGCAGGAATGTGCGCAATGCAATAGACATTCTTTCCCTGGTTTGATGGGGACATATCACCATGTACGCAGTGAAGTGCCTAACTTTATGGTTTCAATCCAAGGCGCAAGGCTAGGTCAGGGTGGCTGCTACGCCGTAGGCCAGCTACGGCGTAGCGACTAAACTTAGTCGTTGAATCGTAGGTAAGCTTTAATTTGTTGGTGCTAAACATACAAACAAACATAATACATTATTATCAGAATGAGCATTTGTTTCCTTCATGTGGCTAATGATCATCATAAAAATAAAATAAAAATAAAAAATAATAAAATTTATTCAAGTAAAACAATAAGGTAAAATTATGATTAACATTAATTACAAACGAGGTAACTTTAATTCTAGCTGTAATATAGACTTGCCTGATCTAGGTTTGTGAGAACCTGTGTTTCAGGCCATCAATTTACATCAAACATTTTAAAAGAAGACAATAATTTTATAAGAAGCTAAATAAAAATAAGACATAATATTTTCAATGACTGAAATAGTAACTGTTTCGGTACATTTTTTAAAACTAGATTAAGTAAGATATATTATTTTTAAATAAATTAACGAATAGTATTCAAGTAAATAAAGTGGAGAGTATTATTAATTAGGTAAAGGAAGAGACTTATATTAGAGTAGGTGAGTGGAATTTTTATTTTAATATTTCTAGTAGTTTTTCCGTGTCTGCATAATTGAGTTTTGTCAAATATTCCTGTACTAGTAAGTTACACCTATTATAGCTTAAACTATAAATCTTTAGCACTCTGTTAAATTGGTTATACAAGTAGGGTCCCAAAAATAAATAAAATCGACGAGCAAATCATCATCATCATCAGCCTATAGCAGCCCACTGCTGGACATAGGCCTCTCCTGTTGCACGCCATTCAGCTCGATTCTCGGCAACTCTCATCCAGCTAATAATGTGGCTAATAATATAATAATTTATTAATTGTATATGTTTACCAGTTCAGCGTCTCATCTGCTTACACTAATAAAACCATAGTTAATGTCTCCCATGCAAGTATATTCATATGCGTACCAATGAAATCGGTTATTTTTAGAGTTCCGTACCCAAAGGGTAAAACGGGACCCTATTACTAAGACTCCGCTGTCTGTCTGTCTGTCTGTCCGTCTGTCACCAAGCTGTATCTCAAGAACCATGATAGTTAGACAGTTGAAATTTTCACAGATGGTGTTACCGCTATAACAACAAACACTAAAAATTAATGAAATAAGTATTTAAGAGGGCTCCCATACAAAAAACGTGATTTTTTTGCCGTTTTTATAGATAATGGTACGAAACCCTTCGTGCGCGAGTTCGACTCAAACCTTGCCGGATTTTAAAAATTAAAAAAAATATACAATCACCTAACGCGTAATATTTACTCGCATTTCAGTATTTCGAAGCTTAAAATTCAATTAGTAATGGATAATTGTCAGACCAGCCTTAACTAGTTGGTGTTGATTTGCGTTCGTGTACATGACTAAACAGGAACAGACATCAACAAATCGACTAAAACAATCAAAAATCTCGGCTAAAATCATCAATTGTTTTAATGATCTACTGCCAGTTAAAACATAGCATTTACAGGCATGAAATAAAACATTGTTACCTTTACAAAAAAACTTTTTTACAAAAAATTAAACCGACGAAAAAAGAACTGAAAAGCGAAAAATAAATAACTTTAATTTCGGAAGTCGGTGTCTTCGCTTTTCAATTTTCGTTTTTTGCCACCGACTTCCGAAATTAAAGTTCTTTTCGTCGTATTTTATCTTATTTATTAAAAAAATTGGCTCAATTTGCAAATATTAAATACTTGTTTACCTGTAAAACAATAATGAGAGGAAGAGATTTAACCGCTTTAGTCGATTTTTGAAGCTTTTATGTTCTAGAGTACAAGTGTCTAATTAAAAGCTGCATTGCGGAGAAGGGTGCAATGTCGGATCGATACTTTGAGGGCGTCATTCTGTCGTCACTCTCCGTGCGAGCAAGTGATTTATTGCTGCTACTGCTCAACTGAGTTTTTTTTGGTAAGCATTACTCTTTGTAATCATTATCTTAGCGTTGTGTACTTCCCTGATTGTTTGTAGAACTATAGGATAATATTACGGTTTACGGTCTGAATTCATTTATTTCTGAAAGTTACAAATCACTTATACAGAAATAAATACTAAAACATTACATAATTTATACATTTTTGTTGTCCAGGAGCTTATAGTGTTAGCATTATATTCGGAGATTTTATTCCGAATTGGTGATATCTTCCTTTGTCTTTATGGCCCGTAGGCCATAACTGAATTCATTAACCGTAGTTAATGACTTTAATTATCAATATAAGTTAAATAAATAAGTACAAAAAAAAAAATTGACGTGTCAGTTTGTAATGTCAAAATAATAGCTTTTTATTAAATAAATATGAAAGTATATACGGTACTTACAAAAATATATATAATTATGGCAGAGAGAGGTCATCTGGCAAAAGAACCTCCATACTTAAAAGAAGGCCTCTACAACTTGTTTGTTAAACCTGTTTGATTTTGAAATAAATAAAATAAAATCATTTTTCGTCTGTCTCTCTGTCTGTTTGTTCCGCTTAAAGTCCGAAACGGGTGAACCGATTTTGAAGGGACTTTTACTAGCAGATAGCTGATGTTATAAGGAATAACTTAGGTTAATTTTATTTTAGGAAAATAATTAGGATCAACGTGGGCGATGTAGCGGGAAGCATCTAGTTAATTAAGTAATGTTGTAATAGAGATAGATGTCATCGAAGTTTTAAATTAAAAAATTAAATCTTATTTCTACGAACATCCATCAGGGGGTCGGGGACCTAGATTTTGGGGGTCAGCCCTAGATTTGGTGACAACAAGGTTTAATTACATCGCAAGTTCCAAAACAACTGTCATGTCGCGAATTAAGACTATTGACTACATTTCTTTCTCATTTCTCCTTTCGCAGAACTGCTGGAAGAAATTTCTTAAGAAATAAGCAGTACCAATGTACTCATATTATAATTATGTCGTATATCTATGTATTTTACTGTGTGTACATGAAATAATAAAATAAATAAATAAGATGATTAAGGAGATTGGAGGCTCTCCAACCGCACTTGACTTGCGTATTGGTGTGACTTCTGCATTGCTCATACAATAATCCTTGCCTTCCAAGTACAGATATTTGTTAATATTGCTTTTTACTCATAACAGGTGTGCATAGAAATCAAATCTTGTGAAAATGTCATCCGATCTCGACTCGTCTCTTCGTTTCCTGGCCAAGTTGGAGGGCGCGGTGGTTTTCAACTACCAGGACTATAGATACCTGCGTCGCCTCGGGTTCCGTGGACCCAATGCCTTGCAGGGACAGTTCCGCATTGTGGAGCAAGGTCAACGGGCTAACTAAACCCGTTCCTTATCGTTGCACCTCTAGGGTGCTTCTGATAGTAAGGTTTTTTGCAAAACCTACCCTATGACCCGCGAATATCTGTGTAAGTTTGGTACTTATATTATTTTTTAAATTATAATTTTGTTTAGTTCTACAGTGTTTTAAATAAACAGAATGGAAAAAATAAAAAGAAAGGATTTTTAATTTTATAAAATATCATTTGTCTTTTGATTACGATGTGTTGTTCTACTTGTAATAATTTTGTTTTTTTTTTTAAGTAAAACTTCTTTAGGCGCGATGTGCGATTTTTTTTTTAATATTAATATTTTTCTCTTTCAACAAACTGCTTTTGTGAATCCTTAAATAAAAGATTTAAAAAAAAAAGTATTTGATTTTCTTTTTCCTACACACTCATATATCACATTCAAGACAATCACACACACACAGTCACACTGCAGCATCCGAGTTTACAAATTAATGCATTCACATAATTAACTAATATTATACAAAGCAGAAACATATTTAAAAAAAAAATGCTTACACAATAATTATATTACCTATACTGTCCAATCACTCACACTTAGGGCTACATCTATCTTGCCTTTAAGGTAAGCTAGGTTTGAATAGACTCGGTCCACATGCTTGACAAGCCAATCGATAACATGAATAAAGTATAATTCTGTGATTCGAACAGACTGCCCTTGAATATTCTAATGGCGTAGCCGCTACGCCGTAGCAGGTACTACGTCATATGTAACACAATTACGAAGCAGATCTTTGTGTGTTTGTTATGGTAAATGTTTCAATCACTTCATGATTGCAACAACTATTGATATAGAAGTTCTCTAGAAAACCTAACCCAGCAGGGTTCCGGAAGTCTTCCTGGTTTAGGTATTGGCATGAGTTAGCGTAGCATACGGCATCGCATACGGCGTAGCGTACAGCGTAGCATACAGCGTAGTATACAGCGTAGCATACAGGGTAGCATACAGCGTAGCATAAAGCGTAGCATAAAGCGTAGCATACAGCGTAGCATACAGCGTAGCATACAGCGTAGCATACAGCGTAGCATACAGCGTAGCATACAGCGTAGCATACAGCGTAGCATACAGCGTAGCAACTCGTAGCCCTTAATTACAGATTATAGAGACACAGATTACAAATTATATTACTACAAACTTCTTTACGAAGTTATCTATGTGTGGGTATGTGATATGGCTGATATGCGGCCTTCAATCATAAATATGCATCCCGTATACAGGACGAGGGGTAGGCGTAGCCATATCAACAATAAATAGATTGTATCGAAGATAGATAGATTTTTATCTCTTCTTAGCAGAGGTAGGGTATCCTAATTAAATGAGCGATAGTATGTTACGCCTAACTTCCTTATCTACCTATTAAATACTTACATTAAATTTAGGGTGTCGTATGTGGTCATTCTGGGGTCCAATCGGCGGCGCTTCCAAACTATATCTACGCTTAAATAAATGCAAATAGATGTTATATTAACTGCTCATACGCTAGCTCATTTTCATTGGTCGATAGGGGGCCCCTATGTGTATGCGGGGTGCAGTAGATTTCTGTAACGCATGCCATAGGGCCCTTTTTTTTTTTTTTTTTTTTTGAGGGTGGGAAATCTTCCAATGACTTCTCCCGCTCTGGGCGGAGCGGAAGGGCGTGTCAGACTTTTACTGACTAAAACCCACCCGTGTTCCTTCATTTGCCTGTTGCCAAGGTCCCGGTATCCCTTTCGGACTTTCCCGCAACCCTGGCAGGCATCGGTCCTTTTGGACCCCGTCATTTTTGCTGACATCTCTTTGAGGCGCGCGTGGAACACGACGCGCCATCGACCCGGGCCTGGTCCTTATCGGACGGCGAGCTGCCCGTTGCTCGCCGTCCGCAAGCCCGCGCCTATGGTGGCCGGAAATCCGCCTGGGATTCCCGACGCCCAGGGCGTCTCCAACGGCGGCGGTTAGGGGCGTGAGGGCGCAAACTTTGCCTTTCCCTCACGCGTTCCGCCTCCTCCTTCGCGAGCATTACTGCTTCGCAGAAGGAGGTGACGGCTTCCCATGCCCTCTCGCTCCGTACCATGGCCTGAACCAGGGCCGGACGCGAGAGGTCACCGCCGCCAATCGCCTCCGCGAGGACACGGCGGTGCTCCGCCCAAGCAGGGCACACCTCAACCGTATGCTCCACCGTGTCCTCCGGGCGATCCACACAGTGGCGACACCCGGGCGTTTCCTCCCGCCTAATCCTACACAGGTACCTCCCGAAGCTGCCATGTCCGGTGAGGACCTGTGTCAGGCGGAAGGTGAGGACGCCGTGGCGCCTCTCTATCCACTCCTCAAAGAGGGGACTTATCGCCGCTATTGTGGCGTGCCCAATGCCATAGGGCCCGCATGACCAGAATTGTTTTCATTAGTAGGTAGGGCCCACATTTGGGGTGCTGGAGATTCCAGTAAAGCATGTCATCTCCCGCGCACCGTCAATATACGACTAAGAAACACTCGTGATTCAGGTCAGAGGTGTGTGACGCCTCTGCACGCTTTTTACCGACAGATGAATTTCATTGGTTGCTCCGTCCACTACGGGGATTTCTGACGGTATATCGATCGAGTTGTCGACTAATGAAAATAAGCCATTAAATTCAAAACAATATAAGATTTTAGCGAACCTTTGATTGTTTTAGTCGATTTGTTTATGGCCATTAGGTATCCTATGCACGTGATATTAAATTAGGATGAGGATACAATTATTTTTCCATTTTTAAGTACCTATAAATTATCTATTGAGATATTATACGAGTATTTATAACCTGTGATTCTTTGCTCCCCTTTTATATACTATTATTTTATTATTATTTTAAGACTTAGCTTTTAAATTATGTTCCATATTTGTTAATAAATTACAACGTTTTTAATTTTTTTGTTAATTTAATTTTCTGTTTGGAGTTAGTAATTAAATTTTTTAAACTTTTTGATGTAATAAAAACTAAAACCCATCTACGACTAAAAAGGTATAAACAAGACACCACAGACAGACAAATTAAAAATCCGGAGTCACACGTGTTAGGGCATAAATAGAACAGATTACGTGTGACTCCGGATTTTTAATTTGTCTGTCTGTGGTGTCTTGTTTACACCTTTTTAGTCGTAGTTGGGTTTTAGTTTTTATTACTTTAATTTTTTTTTAATTCTTTTGGCGTTATAATATATATATTTTTGAAATGTGCTCATTAAGCCCTATCATTTGATACCCAACATGATACGATTACACAATTTTTTTTTTTAGTTCTTAACTTTATGTCTTCTAGAGGGCGTCATTTTTATTTTTATTTTATTTTTGTGACGTCACATAGCCTATAACCAGCGGACAATCAATACGCTTCCAACGATACCTCATTTGTCAAATTGTGATGAGTGGTTTAGAAGATAGGAGGGAACAGATGAACATACTGACATACATACATATATACATACATACATACATACATACCGGTCAAAATCATAACCCTCCTTTTTTCTACGCCGTAGTCGGGTAAAGAGAATGTTCCTCTCTTTAGAATAAGGCTTTGGTCACAATCACTCATTAATGCTACTGTTGTGAAACAAAACGTGAGGCTATCGCTCGGTTACGTCATACGACTTTGAAAGTTGTTGCCTACTCAATAAAGCTCACAATCGCCACGAAAGTACTCGAAGGCGTGACCACGGCGCGACAGTGCGGGATATTTATTGTTTTCCCGTCAAATAAACGCTCCCTAAACCTAAGTAATCACGAACTGCTTTTAGTTCTCGTTGAATTCTAAAACAATAAAGTATTTTACCTCAACTCACGAACTTAGTCGATTTTCGTATCGAGAATTGGTTTAAGTATATTCCCAGCTTTCAAACGCCGTCAGTGTGGTCATGTGTTAAAACTGCAACGGGCATTAATCAATAATAATCGTAGCCGGCGCCATTCTATGGTCACATCGGGTCGTCATCACATCGCTAAGTTATCCTAAGGACCATTGATACCTAATCTCTTGTTTTAGAGGATATTGTAGTGACTGTGTCTGTTCGAGACGAACTTTTGGTAAGTGATAATCATAGTTTTAGTATTCCTAGATTGTCACACCGTAGACAACTTGTGAAATTTCATTAATGTTTAATAATATCTGTAAATAAATTTATTTCGTAATAAGAAATAGCAAGGATTTCACTTACTTGAGAACATGATTGGAACTTAAAATCCTTTTATAAAAATTTAACGTACAAACTAAGTAGGTAAGTATTTATTTTTATTTTTAACAAATCATTTACTAAATAAAATTTCAATTCGTACGCAAAAAACTTTTCGATCCACCCGCAAAATACATAATTAGCGTGATCGCAAATATTTATAACAGATAAGCAGGAGTCACCAAATGGCGGTAAATAGTATTTATTTATAAATAAAACTTGATATAAATATAACTAAAACCTAAAATATTAAAATATTTGAGTTATAGCTTGCATCAACTTTACGACAGACAACTTCTCGACATCAGACAGACAGATCAAAGTAAAAAAAAAACACATTAATATTAATTAAGTACTTACTTTGTTATTTTTGTTCATAACATAACATTTGTTTATTACCTACTTAAGAAAAATTGTTTCTCTTCGTTTTATTTCTTAATTGATAGTTTTAATCCTAGTTGCTTGTAATCGTCGGCGCGATCTTTATTATTTACGAACACCAAACTAATTTATTTATTCACAAACTAATAATTATTAACTTATATTTTATTTTTTTATATCTTTCTTCTGCGCTTATCCCAATAATAAATGCCTAAAATAAAATGAGGCGTGCAGAGTGAGCAAGATTTATACAAAACAGTTTTCTATTTTTGACTTCGCGTAGGTCAAGGTAAGTGAGATTGTCGGCTGCTTAACCAGGCAATCATGTGGGTGGGTGCCTTAATATTTTAAGGCCTCCAGAAAATAAACAAAACAATAATATATCAGAACTCATTATTTAGGTATAAATGGGCATTCAAAAATAAATAATAATTAAGGTTCGCGCTTGAAACTTTTTGCTAATGTTTTGTGTCTACAATATGTTCGCCGACCTTAAGACAAAACATCGGGTAACAGTCGGCCATCTTGTTGTGCGTCCTAGACAAAACGATGCGCCGGCCATATTGAAGTAGGCGGCGCTTGCGCAGGCATCGCGACAACACCTTATTTGGACGTAGAGATGGCGTGATCTCGTGCCGAGGTATCAGCGCTCATAAGCGGAAGCGGTTGTCGTAGCAAATATGGTCGCCGCTGTAGCTATCCCCTTTGGAAAATCAGGCATGATGTAGTTGTATATTGTAGTCCTAGTAATCGATGTAATTACAGGTACCTGAGACATTACAGCTTTATCTCTAGGGTGGCCATAGACGGTAGACTTACCATCAGGACTGAATGCCACAACGTCATAAGAAAAAAATTCCTTTTCGCTCTCTTGTGAAAATCATAAATCTATTCTAGTGACTTCTGCCAAAATAAAATTGTATCGTGTCTTACTGCGTTGCTCATGAAAAGAAAAGACAAGTTTAGTAATTCGTCCCGTTCCAAGAGACTCAGCGAACAAATTGTTCACATTTGGCTTGTTACTTGTTACAGGTGAACGTAATTGAGGACTACAGTCCGTCAAGATGGGTTATGATCCCAAGTCGTTGAATATTCTGGACCGTTTCCGTATCCCTTATGCTCATATTGAAGTAGTTGGCCGTGCATTGGGGCCGCTGCGACCGCTGCAGCCACTGTATCGGTACAATCCATACAACGCTGAGCAGCGGGACTTTATACGTAATATTCCCAATTGGGCTTGGTAGTACAAGCGATAGTTTGTAATATTCCCAATTGGGCTTGGTAGTACAAGCGATAGTTTGTAATATTCCCAATTGGGCTTGGTAGTACAAGCGATAGTTTGTAATATTCCCAATTGGGCTTGGTAGTACAAGTGATAGTTTGTAATATTCCCAATTGGGCTTGGTAGTACAAGCGATAGTTTGTAATATTCCCAATTGGGCTTGGTAGTACAAGCGATAGTTTGTAATACCAGCAGCATGGTTAATAAACCATGCTCCTGATACGATCTTTATTTTGCTCGTCTGTGTTTGTGCTGTGATTCATGTTTTTTTTTTATATAAAAGTATTTATCTGTTATGTTTTGTTGATGTCATGATTTATGAACATTATATCTATCTTGTATTTCTGTCATAAAACCACTATATTTTTAGTTATTTTAATTGAATAATTTACAGTTTAGGACATTATAGTTATTAATGTTGATTTTGAACATTATTATTATTGTTACTAAAGTTTCTTATTACATAAGTGCGCAAATGTTTGTTTACCCAGTAAATTAAAACATTTATTTTTATTTTTTCTTGTATTATTTGGTAAATTGGAGGGTAGATTAAACACAATGGATTTAGGCTATTACACTGTTATAAATGAGTTAGGTACATATTTGTCAAAAAAATAATATTTTTTTAATAATTTAACAAAAGTATTCTATCTGTAATATTATCCTTTATAAAGTATCTAATATTTTGTATATCGTGTTCTGAAACCTATTTGTACGTTGACAAACTTATTAGTATTATGTGTGCTTAAATAAATGTGTATGATATAGTTACTGAATTTTATTTTATTACAATTACACCCTAAAATAAAATATTTCACCTAAGTTGTTTTCTTTAAATAATTACTTACTCGCTTACTCATATGATGGATTTCGTAAATTCCTTTATAAAGATTACGATATGAGACTGAGGCAGATAGTCAGCAGCATCTTTGTGAGTATAAGAAGTACCTACTAAGTAACCACAAACTGAGACTACCTAACTTTACTGCCTCTAAAGTGATGATTACACTTATAAATATTTTCTTTCACCACTTTATTAAGTTATACAATGCCTATAAAAGTCCTCAGTGAAGAAAGTAAGTATGCCTGCAATAAACATCTCCCGTATTTCAATAGGAGAGATTTCTATGAGTTAATTTGCTAATTAATAGTAACACATAAGAAATCAAGTTCCACACATTATTTCCACATACTGCGTTCATTTGTAAGTGTCTACCAGCTGGTTTTATATGTAGGAAAACAAAACATAAAACATTCATTGTCATAGTTAGGCGCCTTGTGTACGAAATACTCTAATTTCACGTCTTCATCAGCAGAAAGTTAAATTCATTACAATACCAATGATTCAAGTAATATTCAAATTGAAAATAACAAGCAAAAGAAGAATGAAGTTAAGGGCGAATTTCACCAAAGAAACTGAACGCGATCGGCGCATAAACTACGTTAAAGGGCTGTCAGTGTCATAAAATAATGACACTGACTGCTCTAGAACGCGGTTAAGATGTAGAATAGAATAGAATAATCGTTTATTATCAAAAAATATATTCTTACATTTCCTTAAAACTAATACAAGTAAATTACTACTAATAATGTTTTTACAAAGGAAACATAATTTTAACATTAACTTGTGGACTCCACACTAGGTCGTGCCTGTCTCGTGGAGTCCTTGAGAGTTTTAGACAGTTCGCTTCCAGGTCGATATTGAATTGTAAATTAATATATTACATAATATTTAGAAATAATAATAATAATTTAAAACGAAATCAAAATCAAATCAAAAATAAAAACAAGAGACTTCTTAAATAAAATAAAATCGTTAAAACCAGCTGTATTTGAAATAGAGAAAAAGTGCTGTGATGTATAAGAAGAGTGTGTTGGAAAGAATGAATATTTATGAATTTAAGTAAGGGTACTAAAGGTAGTTTAAGTGTGAGTGTAGGGGAGAGTGAGAGTGAAGTTGTGAGTGAGGGTGTGAGAGAGAGAGAGTGTATGATATAAATATGTTATGAAGTTACTCGAATGAAGGCTTCGGATTCTGAGTAGGATTGAGTTAGCAGCCATTGTTTCATCATTTTCTTAACTTCGTTGGTTCTACAATTCTTGATGTCATTGATTTTTGCAATTTTGTTATAAACGTAACTGAGCATAAATTCTTGCATACGTTGTGCAAAAGCGGTTTTTACTACAGTAAGTGGACATTTGAAGATTCGTTGTTTGAGTAGATAGTGATATTCCGTGGATTGGGTTGTTAATTTGTGTTGCTTGAGTACTAATTTAAGGATGTATAACTGACGAACATTAAGAACTGATGCTTCTTTATATAGGTGATCTGTAGGATAACGAAAGTGTTTTCTATACATAACTTTTAGCACTGATCTTTGGGCTCTTTCCAATTGTATCATTGAAGTAATGCCGAGTCCACCCCATACCGTAATGCAGTAGCAGAGAACTGACTCACATAATGCCCCATACACCAGGTGTAAGATCTTTTTGTTGGCCGAGTTACGTAACAGTTTCATTACGTGAGTCAGTTTTCTGATTCGCTTTGCTACTAAGTCTATATGGGGTCTGAATGAAAGACGCTGATCTAGCAGAACTCCTAGGTATTTTAGGGATTCAACTTTTTTAATTTCCTCACAGGTGCAAGGGACTGTGCTGCAAGTTGAAGGGTGGATTTTAAGATGTAAAGAAAGTTTTGGTGCTGATGAAAGTGTTTTATGGAAACAGATGTAGTTAGTTTTTTTAATATTAAGTGACAGAAGGTTAAGATCGAGCCAGTTTTTAATACAATTTAAGCCGTTTTGGGCTTCTTCGCGAACTGCTTCCCAAGATTTATTATGAAAAATAATAGCAGTGTCATCTGCGTAGCAGATGACTTCTGCATTTTGGATAACAGCGCGATGAATATCATTAATATAGATGATAAATAGTGACGGTCCCAGGACACTACCTTGAGGCACTCCAAATTCTACTCTACTGTGACAACTGGTGGTATCCCCAATTTTCACACATTGCCTTCTGTTAGTAAGGTAGGACTCAAACCATTTAAGTGGCAGTCCTCTAATACCAATCATTTCAAGCTTTTTTAGGAGTATGGGAATGGCAACGGTGTCGAAAGCTTTTGCAAGGTCTAAGAATATTCCTATACATTTTTCATTGACATCTAAGTGAGACGTTACAAGTTTGGCTAAAAGGCTTACTGCATCTTCTGTGGATTTTCCCATTCTGAAGCCAAACTGATTGTTGGATAGTAAATTGTTGGAATCTAGGTATGAAGTGAGACGTTTGTTAACTATTTTTTCGAGAATTTTGGAGAATATAGGTAACAGTGAAATGGGTCTGTAGTTAGTTGGGTTTAGTTTTGAACCACTCTTATGAACCGGAGTGACCTGTGCTTCTTTCCATATGTTAGGAAATGTGCCCGATTCTAAACTAAGATTTATAATGTGGGTAAATGGAACTATGATTTCGGTTTTAATTTCTTTGATAAGGGTTGGTGTAAAATTATCCGGGCCTGGAGCACTGTCGTTTCTCAGATTTGTAATTATTTTATCTATCTCAAAAACATCTGTAGGATGCATAAAGAAATTTGAGTTTAGGGGGTCTCCAAGCTGTAGTTTGTTAACAACTGATTGCTGGGTTTCGTTTATGTCTGTAAGAATTTTACTGGCTAGGTTTTTCCCAACAGAGGAGAAATAGTCATTGCAGTTGTTTATTGAAATTTGTGCCGATGATTCACTTTTAAGTAGTTCATTAGGGTTACTTCTCTTGTTCGTCTGTTCACTAATATTTCTGATAGCTTTCCATAAACCTTTAATATTGTTTTTGTTATCTTCTAATTTTTTACTGTCGTGTTCTCGTTTAAGCCTGTGTACAATATTTGTAAAGAAGTTCCTGTAACGGTTGTAAATTAGTTTTTTTGCTTGGTCATTAGGGTGTTTGTTTGATTCACGATGAAGTTTGTCCCTGTGATTCATACATCTAATAAGTCCAGGAGTAATCCAGGGTTTTCTGATGTATTTAGAGCGGCTAAATGTCTTTCCTACCGAGTGTTTCTGTACTAAATTTGTTAAAATGTTGTGGAATTCATTGGTTGCGTTGTTTACGTCTATTTCCGACTCCACTCTAGACCAGTCTACTTCTTTAAGTTCCTCTATCAGTGCAGGGAAATTGATTTTATTTATACTGCGTTGTTGATATTTTGAACCGATAGGCATGAGCATGTTGTACCCCATCATTACCATACGATGATCGGTGATATCAATATCACAAACTAAACCTATAGCGGTTAGATATCTTGATTTAAGGAAAATGTGATCTAAGCATGAGTTTAGACGAGTTGGTTTTGAAATGACCTGTTTTAGTCCGTGTTCAGACATTAAACATAAATAATCCGACTTTGAAACATCCGTCGTCGATAAAAGATTTATGTTAATATCTCCGGTCACAATAATTGTTTCATATTTACTTATTGAGGTAAGTACTTCATCCAGAGAGGAAATAAATCTATCCGGTTTGCGTGATGGGGATCGATAAATGGCAATTACAGAAATGTTGTTAGGCAGTACTACTAAAAGAGATTCAGCATCTTGAAGTGGGGGTTCTGATCGCTTTCAGTTACATCGGTGAAATTCGCCCTTAGTCATAACCAAAGTTTCTCGTTCACGGTCACGGTACGATATGTTGCCGTGTTCCATCTGTTGCTATGTCAGGGGGGCGAATTTATTTTTCGATCGATTCTAATCAACTGATCGAAAAATGCTACGCGGGGTGAAAACGTGGGGTATTACCCCCACGTGATTCACCCCGCCTGGCATCCGCCATTTGTGGAAAACGTGACTGATTATTTCCAAACATATCAGAGGGGTTCAGCGCCTATAATTAAATTAACAACGTTCTGCTAACTGACTGTATTTCCCGTTCGCTTCATACATTTAAAGGAATATTTAAGTATAGGTTCTCGACTAGGTTGAACCAACACATGAGCTTACTAATATCAGGTTGATGACAAGAAACTAACATTTCGACAAAATTAACGATACATGTTTTTCATGATGCTGGGTTATTATAGATAACTTTGATTATATATTGGCTGGATTACTAAATTAATTGTTTGCGACTGGTTTTTGAAACCGCCGTAACCGGGAAAATTATTAGGAAAAAAAACTTTTGTATAAAGAATTCTTCGATTTACAAGTATTCCTATACAGGGTAAAATTGAATTCATGGGCATCCTCTTAAGGGGTCATTATACTCATCATTATGAACAACTTTCACAATGGGACTAATCCGCAACTTAGCTTGAAGTTACGAAAAAAAACTGCTGTTCCCTACATTTTATGTTCACATAGCTCGTCAAAATGCAGCGAACAGGTGATTTTATTTGACATCCGCTCATCAACCTTTTTCACACGACCTTCAATCTTTTGTCAATCTTCCCACCTTCACCTGTGCACCTTCTTCTAAGTCAATCTACTTTTCCTGAATGTGTGTTTGTTCACTGAGAGCCATGCCACACGATGCGTTCCGGCACCGCACAGCTGGTCATCATCGGTGCAGCGCCGGAGCGTACCGGACGGCGCCGGGTGCCATACCATACATTTTTATATGTAGGACGCCGCCGCAGCGACACCGCTCCGGCCACCGCCACCGCATCGTGTGGCATGACTGTAACATCCTGATAATTGAAAAAATCGGTTGCGCTTTGTAACTTCCTTCGGGAACAAATTGCACTTTTAAAGGAGCAGTTTTCAACTCTCCAAACCTTTGTCTCTGTCAATATTACAGTGATGTGATTCTGCCTGATCCAGGGACCACGTCTCATGGGTCTGAAGTGCGGTGTGGTCTCCACATCGGTGACAGTCAGCTATGAAATCAAACTCAAAATACTTTATTTCACATAAACCTACATTACGCAACTTATGAAACGTCAGAAGCTAGGTGCACGGTTCCAATTAGTCATTTCCTATGGAAAAGAGCCGGCAAGAAATATATATAACTTAATGTCCTATGTAGACACTTTCAGTTTAAGTGAATACCTGTAATTCAGGGTGCGAATACAGAAAGGAATCCTGTCAGTAGGAACCCGAAAAGTGGCGCACTTTTACAACCATCTTACGGCTGTAGACAATAAAAACAGTGATCGTTGGTTTAGTTACAAGTAAATCAATACAGCAAAACTATGTTGTCCCCCTGCTCTATGCATTATCTTGCTATCCCTGTCTCTCGACTTGCTTTCTCTTTTTCTCCTGTAGGATCTAGTGATCTACAAAGGGTTTTCCTTTCATGCACATTGTAGATTTTTGATATTTTGATTGTGTTACTTTTAGTCTGTTATATTTGGTCGAAGAAATACTTAATTGGCCTTTCTATTGAATCATGAGCCAATTCCCAATCAACATTATCTACTCCCAGGTGTTCACTAGGGCACTTGGGAGTGCGGCTGCAGGCAGGGTTATCCCGGCGGTAGTCTATTAAATAAATAAAATATTTTTATTAGGTCCTAGGAGAATTCTTGTGGCTTCAATAAGTTGTAGAAGTTTAGGTATGCTTAGGGCACTTTGTCACTAATCAATACATGGCCCAAATAAATTCTCACGACTGCGCACAAGGGGTGCTGCTTTTCGGAAGAACCCCAACGGTTTCCGACCACCGTGGTGCATTATCACTATTGTGGTGGTAAAGTGCTGGTGTCTTATAACAAAAATAATTATGTTACATATAAAAAATGTCTACGTAAAATATTATTATAGGTATAAGTTCCGTAACTTCTCCAATTATGAAATTATGTAAGTAATCTATATTATTTATTTATTTGATAATTTGTCTTGCGAACAATGCAAATTGATATGGTAAAATGCGTAATTTTATTAACTATTTGCGATACAGTTAAATACACAATGAGGTATTATATTAAAATAACTTATTTGTATATTTGTGTACATACGTATTTTATTAATTTATTTAGGTATTTATTTGTCAATAAATAAAATGTAAAAGAACTTGGGGTTCAACTAGGATGCGCAGTTATGGTGTGGACTGGTGGGGTGGTGGGAGCATAATGAAACAACTTGTGACATCATTCACATTTAATTAAAATTATAAAAAGGTACATTCAATTTATTACAAAAATATTCAAACGTTTATGAATAGGATAAAAAGTAGGTATAAGTACCCTGGATAATTCAAGAGTATTAATTGAATACTTAATAGTATAAGTATAATAAGTGTTTAAAAAAACAAAAAAATTTAGTTCTTTCCTGCATTTTATTGTAAGTGCTCAATTTATTAACTTTTGCAAGTTGGCTTCCCGTTCTAACGTACAAAAATATTGCAAGTAAATAGGTATTTTTCACGCGAAATGTAACTTATTTAGCGAAATAGGCCTCAATAGGCTAATTTATGTGTGAGCGCTAATCTTTGCCTATGCAAATGCAATAACTCCAAAGGTTTGGTCTATTACTTAGGGCTTTAATGTCATTGCTTTGCGCTCGTCACCTACCGTACCTGTTATTTAACCCTCCAAAACCACGGACAACCTTCTTCACGAAGAGTGAAAGTTATACTAATTGTACATACATAATAATAAACATAAACTCCCACTGACTTGACCTCGTTTCTTAGAATTTTTATACCAAAATAGATCTTGTATCCAATCTCTTAGGAGGTTTCTCCTACCTTTATAATACTTTTTCTTTTTTGTTTGCAAAAGAATATTTTTCTAATAAAAATAATTTAAGTGAATGAAATAACGTAATACAGATAAGTTTTTACGAATCTTTAAGGCTAAGGATTAAAGGAGACAAAGTACTTTACAACATCTATTAAGCTATGTTACTTTAAATTAAATAATAGGTTCAGGAAAACTTGGTCGTGCACATCAGGAATAAAGAGTACACACGGCTACACATCAAGCTATTCATTTCCAGTTTATGCTGATCTTGCATTGTATAGGATTTCTGTACAATGCGAGGTCAGTTAATACTGGAAATGTATAGCTTGATGTGTAGCCGTGTGTACAGTCAGCTTATGAAAACTTTGATTACTATTGCACATTGTGACATTAAACTTTTTAGTTTATTTAGCTTGTGTTTGTTCATTAATTGGGCGGGAAGTTAACTAGTAGTACCTGCAAGTACTGCTTTCAAACTGATAATACCTTTTATGAATCAGTCGAAAAAAAAAAACAATATTTACCTACTTTATGGTTAAAAAATCATGCAAGGTTTTTATGTATCTTGACAAACCGTTTGTAAAAAAACATGTCCTAATTGTGCATTTTATTAACCAGTGCCTGATGTTGAGATAAATCAAGATTATGATTTTAACGATGATTAATATTTCCTTTATTTCATTATTAACATGTAAATTATACTTTTAAATACAGGAACTAGTAAAAAAAAATTTTTTGAATTTTTTTTTGATTAATACGACCAGCATCGAAGTAATGTCAAGGTTATCATAGGTAGACTATACCAGGACACTGAACGAGGCACAATATAACTTTTATGGCCTTACCACAAAAACTTAGATACTTGTTAAACGCGTGTCTACTGTCAGTTTTATGTCAAACTCCATTCAGAAATGTCGTGTTCAAAAGGTGTTTTGGCTAAACAAATGATAAACACGGTTTTGTGGTAATAATGATATTGTTATAACGCCTATGGGCGTTTAGTGTCCTTCAAAGTCGTAATGAGGACTTGAAAATAATGAAGACTTGAAGTCAGGTTTCGTATGGAACTGTAATATATTAGAAATTAAAGAGAATGATTGGTACCCTCGACGGCAGCCACGCTGAGTGTTCTGTCTTGGAGGCAGCGCAAGGCAGTGTCGTGGCGGCCATCTTCGACGTCCCGCATGGCTGCGACCACCGCCCCGGGGGCTCGCACCACCAGGTTCACCACTATCCGCGGATGGTCCCCCACTCCGTCACACACAGAGATCAGCTGCCGCCTCGGTGTGCAGTTCCTGTGGTGATGCGATGGTTGACGACGCGCTAGCATTTCCACCGCTCCTTACACCTGTAAATTGTATAAACAAAATGTAAACTAAATTAGCCTATCATAATCAGACTATAACGTTTCCACTGCTGGGACACAGGCCTACTCTCCATAATGGTCATAATCCTTCACACGGGCCATTACGGGTTGGGAAATTTTAGTTTATATTAATTTTATTAATCACTCGTTCATCTCCACAATTTAAAAAAATGGGGCAAAGAGAACAGATCACAATATATGCACTTTGCAAGCGAACTTTGTTTTGATGGCCATGAATAACGTTTAAAATAAAGAAAAAATATAAGTAGCTCGAATATTTCTAAAAACAAGTACAAAAATATTGACAAGAAAAAACACCGCTAAGGTCTGCTAAATGTTTTTCCACGATAGTTGCTAAAACGATTGCAGAATAGACACATAATTTCACTTACCTGCGTTACGCAACAACTGAGTCTACACTTCGACACAAAGAACCAATATTAGGAAAAATTCGGTTTTCTGACTAAGGTGTCCGCCATACGACACGGGAGGTAATTTGCAATTATCGACCGTTTTGCTGGCCCCTTGTGCGCAAGTGCAGTTTCCAACCCCAGTTTATATCTACTTACTTATTTTTGTACCACGATGTCTAATATTACACTTTTTAAATTAGTACATGCAAAATGCAAAATAGTAATTCACGGGGGTTTCCTGGTGCTTCCACCTTAATAAAAAGTGCAAGTAGGATCAATAAGTTCATTTGCACAAAAAAGCTTTCTGGCTGACTAATGGCGGATTTAACACCTCAGGCATTCTCTGCCAATCAACCAAGGGTAGTAAAGGGATTAGATGGCAGGCAATTTATTGTCTTCAAATATGTATATTATATGTGCATAATAATATTTATTTATGCCTTTTAATATTATAGTAATAAACAGTCAGTGTCCATTATATGCACAAACACTCACTTACATCAAGACAGGGAGATATATCTGGACACTATCGGAAGGCTTTAGGACTCTCAAGGTTTTTAGGTTTTACTATGACCGCGCCACCCGGTCTACTCCTTGATATGCAATGGCCTCTGTGGCCCCATGAAACATGGGGCTCCAGCGGCTAGTGCAAATCTTGGGGTTCATTCAATTTAACGAGTCTGATTAAACCACGCTGGGATCGGTGCATTTCATTCATTCATTCTCCAGGTTTTTAGGTATTACTGTGAATCTAGTGCAGTAATCTTGAGTGAGACTAGCTATGGATTATCTGTTTCGCCCTTTCCACCCAGATCAACCATACTTAAAGAGAAGTCAGGCTTCCCTAAAAATGAATATACTTAGTATAGTAACAATAAGTGCAGCCAGTCCTGGTCTGCCTTCAAGTCCAAGGACCGAGATACTTAGCCCCATACATCAGAAGACCCATTGGAATACCAGGAAATAATTATATTAGGTTTTTACATACCATATAAGTTAGACAACATTTTTAAAAGTTTATTGAATAATTAAATATTAGTAAGCTTAGAATAACAATCTATTGTGCTTTAGGAAAGATCTCCAAATTAAAAAGTATAAGAGTAATAAAAAATACTCAAATCATCAACAACGGTAGAACTGCTCAGAACGGGAGAATTAGAATTAAAACTATTATAAGATTATTACATAGATTAACATAAGTATCGTCGTCGTTGAAGCTGCGCTAGGTCGGGAGTTTTTTATCAAGACATCTTAGACTGACATTATAGTCTTGTCGGGATCGAAGTGCTGACGAAAATGCTCCAGCCAGAATTCATTAGTGCTGGCTCCGTGAGGACACAGGTCACTAAACGAAGCAGATATTACGAAGCTGCGGAACTTCAAGTCGTTGTCGCCGTTCATAAGTTCTGCCATCAGCTTCTTCAGATCGTCGATAGTGTAGATTTGCTGGTATGGTGGCCACGGTTCCCTTGGGTGGTTGGCGGTCGATTCCATTTCTGTAATAGAAAGAGTTAGAAATCGTTAGTACGTGATGTTCATTGAAAGGTCAAAGGATCATGTACCGAATTACCTTATTTATGCAGGCAGTCGGCGAGGGTTGCACGGATAAATGATGTTAAACTAGGGTTACCATATCTCAGGATTTGTCTTGAGATTTCAGGATTTTTGGGCTCTTCTCAGGATTGCGGCCGGATTTTGCCAATCCCAGGATTTTTTAAATAAAATACAGCTTACATTTTAACGATCACCATCAGATTTAAGCGTCACTGCTGCGATATCCGCGTTGCGTGGCGAGGGGTGCCACTGCCACCCCCCCACCCCCACCCCGCGCTTTGAGTGCGAAGTGCAACGCGTGAGCGAGATCCGCAGAGTATATAAACGATAATGTTACGACTTTTTTAATTTGTTAAGTACGTTTGAGAGCAAATTCTCAAACTGTAAAAAATCTCAGGATTTTTCCATGGAAATCAGACCTTTTCTCCGGACTTTTAATTTTTTCATCTGGTAATCCTATGTTAAACAGACGTAGCAGTCACCCCAATACTGAGTGAAGGTCACAAGGAGAGCGTAATGGCATCGTAAGTGAAAGTTTAATCAATCAACTTTCTACTCTTACAAGACATCGCCAAGCGGTTGGTTGACTCTTTACGTGACCAGAGGGCTGGCCAATTTTTCGGCCAAAGAATCAGCATTGTCATACAACGTGGCAATGCTGCCAGCCTTTTGGGCACTTTTCCTGCTGACAGCAATGCGCACGAATTTTTTGATGCACTATGATTATTTCCCCCCCCCTCTTTTTTATATACTTGTAAATATTATTAATATTTTAGTGTTAGATTTATATTATTTGTGATGAATGGATGAGATAATACAATTAATACTTTTTATTTATCTCCAATTGATCGTTGATTTAAATACAATCCCCCATATAACGTAATTGTTGAAGGTCATTTACTGACGGCGGAAGCTACGCATTTGCGTTAGCATTGAAATTGCAACTAAAATTGATGGCCAAGCCCGCAAATTAATAGCTAACCGTGGTTCTACTTACTTGATGTCTCCTCGTAAGCTTAAAACACAGTCTCTACAAGCGAATATGATGTTTTTTCTCAACTGCTGATGTGTAGACTCGACTCTGCCCGTAGATGAATATTTCAGTCGTTTTATTGATTTATTTCGTACCTAAAGCCTAGTAAGGACTTGGCTAGAAATTTAGTCGAATACCTAGTATTTTAGTAACCACTGTGTAAATTTAGCACTAGATCCCCATCCCCCGTAAATTTTATTTATTTACGTACACACAAAATAAGAGAAAAAAAAAATTAAGACACAAGAGCACAAGGTACTGTTTTTTTTTTGTTTTTTACCGACAAAAAAAATCCACTCTGGTTGGCTATCTTGTACTGAAGTCATGGTATCATTTTCTGCGTCGATATCTCATAAACCCGCGTTTACTCGATACTGGACTAAAAATTTGCGTAGTCTGAAACAGGCTATATGTTTCCTTTTTCTTGGTGTGTCTTAACTAATAAAAAAACACGAACCTACTTAGACCCTTTGACTTGGTCATCTGTAGAGTTGTAGGACCAATACGAATACGCTATGCCGCTAGGGCGCTACCTAATAGGTCTGTTTTTAGGGTTCCGTAATCAACAAGGAACCCTTATAGTTTCGACATGTCCGTCTGTCTGTCCGTCCGTCTGTCCGCGGCTTAGCTCAGAGACTATTGGTACTTCTTTAAATTTAACAGTGGAACCAACATTACGGCAAAGGAACTATTGGATGAAACGCACTCTAAGTTGGCGAAGGCAAGGCATTTTAAATAAAATAATCAAAAAGATGCAGAATTATCTGAGACAGGGAAGCATGAAGGTACCTAACAGATACTAATGAGGCTGATATTATTGAGGTAAAAGTTGCATCAAAAATATAAGTATTTTCAAGTTGGTGTCTTGCCTAAATTCATGGTTATTTTACTACTACTTGGCTTTGGCTTTTTCCAACGGATAGGAGCTCGTGGCTAAGTAATAACAGCCGCACGGGTCAATCCATCAGGTTAAGCTACGCTTGCCAGGGTTGGTCCGTGGATGGGTGACCATCTTTACATACTGACTCTCCTTCATGCCTCGGAAAGCACGTTAAGCCGTTGGTGGATCTTTGACAGTCGTTACGGGTCGACAGAAGCCCGAAAGTCTGACAACCAGTCTCACCAAGTGGTATCGTATTACTTACCCAGTTACTGGGTTGTGGAGGCCAGATAGGCAGTCGCTCCATGTAAAATACTGGTATTCAGCTGCATCCGGTTAGACTGAAAGCCGACCCCGACATACTTGGGAAGAGGCTAGGCAGATTGATTGGCTTTTTCCAATGATGATCTTCATTTATTCCTTCAAAATCACAAAAAATTATGACAATACTGTAAAAAATCAACTAATAGATTTTAAATTAAAAAGACAAGGTGGTTTTTTTGAATTTTATTATAACACATCAGAAAAAAAATAAACATTGAATAAATTTGCCCCTGACCCTAACTCTAAACATTACAACACTAAAATACAGACTAATAAACGAGATATGCACTTCCAAAGGGTTAAATTAATTGGCATGCATTTTCAGCATTTCCTTACTGTTTTTCTGCTGACCTTAGAGACACAATTATAAAACACGCACAATATGAAAAAGATTATTCTAATCATTTGAAACATAATTGGAATTATATTAAATCTTAAACATCCTAGCCACTTAAGCGCCCAGACTTACGTTGTTACGTAAGACTTCTTCAAAATTTTATGGTTGTGGCAATCATGGTTGCCCCAACGCTAAACTTGGGCGCTTGAGTTAGTACACATTAGAATTACGGTACACCTTTTACATAGCCAGATAAACAATACATCCTAGTAAAAGTAAATAAGTAATGAAATTAACAAATTAGACCATAAACATTCTGCACAAAAGCCAAGTCCTAGTAACTACACCTTAAATATATAGCATTCATATTAAGTTACGTTCATTATCATCGATACACAGTGATAGTAAATTATTAAGTTGTCACAAATAAACATGACTACACTAAAGTATTACAATGAGATTATCCCAAATTCTTATTCTATATGACTTGTATTAAAATTATGCTTACTATTAAATAAAATGTTCAAAACGAACAAATTTATTAGTATTAGAATGAAACGCGCGAGGCGACTACATTAAGCACAGGACGACATCAAAAACACTTAAGTACCGAAGTACTAACATATCTAGATATTTAAATTGACATTATAATGTAATCGAAATCGTAGCGCATCTGGTCGGGCACGGTGATGGCGTCGGGCTCCCTACCACTGGGGCTGCACCCGTCTCCGCTGACCGCCGACACTACCCGACTGCGGCAACCCAAATCCGGGTCGTTCAGCATCTCCTCAGCTAACTTCTGTATGTTCTCTAAGGTGTAGTCGTGCGTTGCGGCCTTGGCAGGCAGCTCAGACGGCTTATCCATCTCTGAAACGAGACAATATAACAATAAGAATCGTTGAACTCGTAATGGCGGACCGTGTCATTGTGCCGGTTAACGGGGTAGCGTAATCGACGCCATTTTTTTTCATCGCCTACTTTTTGCGGAGGTTTAATTTACCGCGGTTCAATAAAATGATAGAAAACCTAATTCTTGTAAGAAACAATAGCTTATAGGTTTGAAGAAAATACAAAAATACACCGGTAAATATATGTTTGAAAAACACCAAATGTTCGGAAAACGGGGAATGGAAAAAACATACTGGATTTACTCGTACCTCAAGTTTTACATTAGATTAATAATTTTGACACTTCACTGGTAAACAAAGAGGAAAAACGCGCCTATGCCTAATAACGGGATGTTGGTCAAGCCGGGAAACTGAACTGGAAATTCCCGATTTGAAAAAACCCTCAATTTTCAACTTTCCCACTTACCTACCTGTTTCCTTTCTGCAAAGGTGATGAACACAGCTTATTTGGCAAAAAATACTTTTTCACAAAGAAGGGTTATGAAGTCGGCTGCTCGGTTCGGCTGCTCGGGATCGAAAGGCCGAAGTTTGCTATCGATCCAAGGAGCCCCTTTTGTCCTGCATACGCACACATGGGCCTTATAGCATGCACTAACACTTAGATTTCGGTGGCACCACTAGCGACCCTACAGACCCCGCCCTCGGAGCTTACGATGTACATTGAAGCTTTAAAGTGTCTGTTTTTGAGAGCAGCTTTTGTGACTCTCATAGATATGCAGCAATGTATATCAATTTTTTTTGTTGCTAGGTTGGCTAAGGTTTTGACTATACATTATTGGTGCTGATGTATCAGTTTGCGTTTTTACATTAGTACATTATTAACATATGTGACAAATTTTAAATGATTGAAGGTAAACCACTTTTCAATTTTATATTTATAAATATGCTTTTCGGACATTATAGGCAGATCAGAAATCAACTTCCGGTTTATAAAAGCTTCTCCTGTGTGTTGTGATTGGTTGTTACAATTTTGTTCTACCAATCACTATGATTGGATATGAATGTGTGTTTTCTAAATAACACTAAGATCGACTACAGACATATTCACTAATACCACCAAACCGTGGATGTGTGTGTTGGCGTGGAAGCGTGTTTGCCCTTTTTCACTGACTTGATAGGCGGTCATTTTGCTTAATTATGGAAAAAAATTTTCTTTATGAAATAAAATCTACTCTTTAAATTATACTTTTCATAAAGGCTAAAGCATAGACGTAGGTATTAGCCGGAGCCTTCGAAGTACATTGAATCATCATAAACTTTTTTTTTATTCATGTCAGCTTTACCAGTGGTGGATGTCAAAAGTTGTCGTTTTTTAAAGATTCATATACCGTACTTAAGTGAAAAAAAAAACCCTCCAAATGATGTCAGAGAAAACAATTTTACTTCGTAAAAAAAAAATAAGCGATCAAGACATGTTGGACTGATATCCGAAAACTTCCGGTTTCTGGAAGCTACCAGAACATTCTGGAACCCGGAAGTTGATCCCGATTTGCTATGATTGTATGTGTGTGTGTTACCTAAATAACGTACGATTACTACTACTGACGTAGGATTCACATACCCACTAAATGTATGCGTTGGTGTGTGTTAAGTTAGGTACCCAATTTCCTGTTTCCCAAACTTGGTAAGCGGTCGTTTTGTTTACGCGCCAAAAATAAAATTTCGAAAATAATCAAATATTTTCATATGATTTTTTGTTCTTATAGGTGAAGATGTGATTCTTGGAAGCTTTTGTAACTTACTAAAAGAAGTAGCCTAGTCAAACAAGTATAGTAAAAACAGAAAGCTTTGCGGTTAAAATAATATTACTAGCTTGCTTGAAAAGCAGATCACACACCTATGAACAATGTTAGGCTAAAGGTAAAATAAATAAAAAGCAATCGTACAATAAAATTCTGTGTTTGACAAAATTATGATCAACTTAGTCCCTATCCTGATTAAGCGAAAGTAACGCGCTTTTTTCCACTTTCTAACGATATTTTCTTTAAAACCAATAATTTATTTATTTTATTATTACACGGTAAAATACATTGAGTACTGCTTCATAAGAAATTACTTCCAGCAGACCTGCGCATAGAACAAGGAAAAAGAAATGTACACAATAGTGTGTGAGAACAAGAAGAGAAAAATATGAATATGCGAAGTCTTAAACCAGCATATTAAATATAACATACACGTCTAACCCAAAAAACAGATGCACTATCACCATTCATAGAAAATCCATTCACACTACGTCGTCTTATGTCAGACGAATCTTCGACTCTATTTCTGGGATTGAGCCATTCTTTTGCCTTCTTTCATTGCTCATAATTAAATGTTGATAACCCTTTGGATATGCTATTACTACAACTAAACTTTCACTAGACTGTGTCTGAGCTTTTTAATAATAGATTTACCCCTTCCATTCTCATGTAAAAAGTCAGACAGGTAGGACATCTGCCGAACTGGCTCAGGCAGATTGCAAAAATTGGCGAACAAGAGACAACTTGACCCCAGCGAATTTTATACAAAAGAAAGAATTTTTTGTTCAACATGTATTGAAACATTGAATAAACGTTATCGAGTACAACTGGATGGTCCAGATTTAAAATGACCCCATTTATCTGATTTTGTCTAGTTCGAAAATCTCTAAATCAAAAGTCATTTATTCAAACTAGGCTGAGAATATCAGCACTTTTCGGAATTACATAAGATAGTTTCCAAAACGCCCGCCCTTCACCGTTTCCTAGGGCTAAAGCTGGGAAGAAGAAGTGGCGCAACAAACTCCCTAGCTGCTCAAATGTAAAGTGTGATTTAACTGATATAATTTTGTTTGTGTAAAAAGATGGGACAGCCGAGCTATCCCTTTGAAAAATACAGTTTGAATACCTTTTTAAAAACGAGCTTAATACGCTATTGGGTCAAATAACCGATATATACTTGTTTTTGGTCTGAAAAGCGAATTGAAACGTTCCAAATATGCGATATTTCATTTCGTTTAACATTATGCTTTTTTAAACAGCAACTTTGAGAATGCGCGCCTGGTTTGTCAGTTCAACATTCAGCGCAAAAGTTCAGCACATTTAAATCAAATGTTGGGCAATGTTCGATGTGGAAAACTATGTGTCTCTTTCATTGAGAGCGAGGAACAAATGAATAATTTGGAATAATGCCTTGTTTTGAAAGTTGTGCAGATGCATTTAGACAGATGTTTGGCCATGATGCATAGGTCGGCCTCCTCTAGACACGAGGGCAGAACTCTATCGATTGATGCCACCCTTACTTACTTCAATAACCTGGTAATCAGCATCTTTATAAAGGAACTTGTTAACGGTATATGTGGGCTGTAGGGAACAGAGCAAAAACTGTGATTTTGCTTTGTATTTAGCCTATTTGGTTTGTTTTTACATCGTTTTGTCATGAAAATGATGGCTCTAATTTACATGGCTATGCTTGCACTTGATAATAAAATTGAATTTAACCAATCTGACTCGTCTTTGAAAAAATATAAATGACATATTTGATTAAAAATCTTTTTATATTTTTGTTAGAATCAGAGAACCTAACGTAGTTCTCTCATACTGAAAACTTTATTTCGGGTTCAAAAACATTTTAGCAATGGCAAAAGAAGTAATGGCCAGATGATCAACGGCTTGTTGATCTCTCACTGGAGCATAATCTTACCATACTAAACAGCATCTCCTCGATCTCTACAGAAAGGAAATATAAAAATGTAATAAATTATGTTAAGCAACTATCCAAAAACCTTTAAAGATACATCACTTGTTTAAACCTAAACTTCTATATCAACCATAGCATGGCAAGAGCATTACTGAAAATTAAACTACCTAAAATATCTAGAAAACACATTTTTCATCTAAACCACATTGCCAAAGATCTATGGAAAGATGTATGACTACTATTAAAAAACAAGACAGGATACTATAAATACCCTCATTAGAAAAAAGACAAAAGTTATTGACGTTCTTACCAAAATAAACCCAACAAAAGTGGAGAGGTCACATGTTATGAGGCATTCAAGACATGTAGTGTAACGGAATGGTATTCCAGAGATGGCAAAAGGAACAGGGGAAGACAATACAAAAGTTCGGCAGACTAATTAAAGGTCACAGCTGGTCCAAATTAGAGAAGAGTTGCGAGAGATAGGTCTCAGTGGAAGTTGTGAGGCCTTTGCTAAGAGCCACACAGAACTAAGAGATATTCTGTAATGTACTGAAAATACCTCAACGCAAAATTGTTCAGAATTAACATAATATAACACGCCTGTAATCCCCGAAGGGTTAAGCAGTGTTACACCCACATTTCGCCAGTTTTGTACTGAGTCCCATGTTATAGGGGGCGAGCCTATTGCCATTAAACCGGGCATAAATCCGGAGTCCAGGCTGCTACTGAGAAATTCAATAACACTTTGCCCGACTTAGGAATCGAACCCGGGACCTCATGCTCAGCAGTAGCGCTTGCGACCAGTACACCAACGAGGCAGCCAGAATGATAGATGTTCAGAATTAAACGGCCTAAATGATTATATTATTAATAAAAATGACGTGTTTAAAAATCTTTATTCCACATAAAAATGTACACATCAATACATGTAGATGTTGTGGCTTATATTAGTAATACCAACATTGAGTAAAATTTCTAAGAAAAATACCTTTATAGAAGAGTAAAAATAAATTTGTTTCTTTTAAATATTCTTAAATAACAATGATATGATAAATCAAACCAACCCTAAATTAAACACTTGAAAATACAATTCAAAATAGCTTACAAGAGATTCGTAGGTTCAATGTAAATTGTGAAAAAGATTTAAATAATAAAAAGCCATTTTTGTGCTCCATTGTTTGCTAATGGTGGACTAATCTTTCTCATTGATATATTCATATACGGCTCATCTCAAGATATGATTACGATCCGCCACTTCATCACTACAGACAACAACCCAAATGAATACAATCTTCTTACTGACTACTACTGACTCTTGGTACACGGTCAGAAAACATCAACACATACGACATCCAGTAACATCAAAGGAATTCATGCCATGATCAAACTGTGTTTAAATCATGTATAGAATGTATGACATTTAAGTAAAACCTGCTTGGAAGCATTTTCAATTGTTTCTAACAAGTGAACCCTGAAATATTTGATAGATTTTTATCATAAAAGTTATGCGCCGACTTCTAAAGATTGTGACAACCTCAATAAAAGGTTTCATCTAAATTCCAACATGGCCATTAAGAGTAACTGTAACAATTTTAATTTTAAAGTGTACAAAAACGGTGTGCAAAATTGGCTATCTATCAACAATATTAGTTTTTGTGAATTTTAGACAAAGGGGGATGGGGTTTACATGTTCACAACACCGAGAGAGTTATTTAATATTTGTATTGGTTGTAAGAAGTTTTGGCGCGCTTCTCCTCTCTGGGTCCCAAGTGGCTATCCGGGGAGCCCAATTGGATATCCGGGGGACACATGTGGACCTCCGGATGGCACATGTGGACCTCCGGGGGGCCCATGTGGATGCCCTCATCGATCTTCGAAGCATTGTCACAGTTGCGCCCAGTGCAGCAGATGGTCACCAGTTGCCCCCCCCTGCCGCACGGACAGTACATGTAGTCGTGGTCAGAAACAGGCGCTGAGGGTTCCCTTTTTCCCAACTGCGGGTCACGGCTCTGAGCAGGGTTCATTAGTGTGAATGGTGTTGCTGAAACATAGATATAATCTATACAAACATGTGTAATTCACTGATCAGTTATGAACATTTATGCTTTGTACATTTCTACGGATGCATTATTACCTGGTTCCTGGAAATACTGTTCCGGCATTTGTTCTATTTTGGCGCGATCGCAGTTAGGCTGCTCGCAGCATACGCTGGCATTCGTCAGCATCTGATGGCCCCGCTGGCCTGGTTGTCCCGCGTGGCCCGCATGGTTGGGATGGGCCGCATGACCCGCATGGCCTGGGTGACCTGACTGGCCCAGTTGCCCTGTTTGACCCGGATGGCCCGCGTGGCATGTGTGGCCTGGATGGACTGGCTGGCCCGGCTGCCCTGACTGGCTCAGATGGCCCGGGTATTTCTGCTGTGGCGGCTCCTTGAAGATTTCATTGGTGGGTGTTGATATCGGATCTGAGGGTTTCATCAGGAGGTCGTTGCGCCATTGCTGACTCTTGGCAACACTCGAAGCGTTGAAAGAGCTCATTTCTGAAATTGTTACAAGCTGAATGTTAACAACATACAATCATACATGACCTACATTTATCTTTGCACATTTATGAAACAAGTTACGTGTGAGCTGACAGCCTGCTTGACGAATTCCATCGCCACTGTGGATTAGATAACTTAAAATACATATTATTTCAGAGGGGACATAGTAGAGGATGAGCTGAATCATCATCTGCCTAGCCTTTTCCCAACTATGTTGGGGTCGGCTTCCAGTCTAACCAGATGCAGCTGAATACCAGTATTTTACATGGAGCGACTGCCTATCTGACCTCCACAACCCAGTAACTGGGTAATACGATACCCCTTGGTAAGACTGGTTGTCAGACTTTCGGGCTTCTGACGACCCGTAACGACTGTCAAACATCCACAAATGACAGTCGGGACCAACGGCTTAACGTGCTTTCCGAGGCACGGAGGAGTCTCGGTAGAGGATGAGCTGAATAAATGAATAAAATATAAATGAAGAGGAAATAGGGTCGGTCTCCTCTCCATATAAACGCTCTCGCCTGTTTTCTCTCTGGTTAGACCTTAGAGCAATGATTTTTACAGTAAAATAAATATCAACTAGTTCTATGCCCCTATGTTATCCGTTTTGATGATACATTATCTGTAGAAGCACTAGAACTCTCAGAAAATGTTCAAAATTGCCTGTTAAGACCGCTGTCATCAGAGGCCTATTGCATAATGTTGTAACACCGCATGTCGCGACACTTATGATCTAGCACTTGCCTTCTGCCTTCCTCTTATCAGGTTTATAGGTAAACGGCATCGTAATACGCAGTAGAATAAAAATCAGCAGCAGGACGCGCCGCCTTAAAACATAAAAATATACTAATAATATGCAAATTTCGAAGAATTGTTTATATGACTTGGTAGATAAATCATAAAATTAACAAGCATTTTTCGCAAGAATGAAACCGATCGATAGGCGCTGATGCCGCTAGCGATGCTCAGAGAATGTTTAGATCGAGTGGCCCATATTTGGTATATTAAGACTTACGTTTAGGTCGGATGTGGCCGCTGCACTTGTTTTACAAGCAATAAATCTCAATTTACTGAAACCTTTATGACCTGGTGAATATCGCGACACAGCGAGCTCAGAGCGTGTCAGCGCCCTGATAGAATGAAATTATTGATTCATGCAAGGCTCGATTGCGCAAGTGCAAGTCCACGATGAAAAGCTTGTTGCTATGCAGATTTCCTCGCAGACAACTAATTAGCAAGACGCAAATGCTTCTTAAATGTAAAGGCTACTTCCTGGTTACAAGTTATGTAGTATTCAATTTCACGAGTCAAGACATCAGACCACGAGTCTTAACAAAAAAATGTTAGGTGGACACAGAACCAATACATTAATAATAAATATTTAATGAGGTCATTAAGTCTTTATCTTGCTTAATGCAAAGTACCACCTTACTACCTTACATACCTTACCTTACCTTAAATACTACCTTATAGTAAAATGCTTGAAAAGCGTCAAAGAATTTAAATTACAACAATCGCACAAATGAATGTTCAACTTGTAAATACACCCTTAGCATAACTTTTTAATAGGGCTCCATAGTTAATAAATGATTCGCTCAGAAACGATTTATTCTGCGGTTATTTCACGAAATTACCAAAATATTACCTAGTAAAATAATTGATTAAATAATGTTAATGAATTATTTTACTAGGTAATTTTTAGGGTTTAACTCAGTTTTTACATTAATAATAAATAAAAACAAAAACTAATATGGAACATTTGTAGTTACTATTTAACACATTTTAACAAGTAAAAACACATTCAACGACCCTAAAACCGATTAGTTAGAAGTCTTAGAAGGAATATGGTAATATTAGCATTTAAGTACGCAAAAGCATTATCATTTGGAACCGTACATATCGCAAAGACTTACCTATGGGATTCAGCTCTATCTTTTTCCTTCGTTCATCATAATATTATACTTTGGTCTAAAATACTTCGCGTTCACAATATCTTTTGGTTTCCTGCCACGAAACATATTCCTACCACCAAGCACCATTGTAATGTCTTAGTTGAAGGGTAGAGAGGGTACGTAGATTCCGCTGAAAGTGGGACATTCCAGCCTCTGAGGTTGGCAACGTATCCGCAAATATGGTGTTGCAGGGTAAACGGATGTAACAGTATTACCTAAAAGAGAGGACCGTCTGCCTAAAGCATATAGCCTAAAGGATCGTGACCTAACTTAGCCATAAAAAGGCCATTTATCATTTCACGTTATTTGGTCACCCGACGCCAGTCTACGCTACAATAATAAACTTAACAGTAGTACCTAAATAACATCTCAATATTATAATTTATAAAATAACAGCTTTGTTTTTATTATTACCCATCTGCCACAGAAGGAGAATATTGTTGAATATGAAATTAATTAATGTTTTTTTTATGAAGTTTAAGAACGAAAGTTTTGTTTAACAAAGCTGGCAACCCAAAAGGGGTGCGCCCATACAATAACCGTATTACCCGGTTAGTGTACATATAAGACATTTCACAGATAACTTTTATACATAGGTATAACTATGTACATTTTGTAAGGGTGTGGCTACAAAGTTTTGAATCATTACGAGTTCCAATAATTTCCGTACTGATATCAGTTAGTATTTATCCAGTGTACCTATTTTCCATGGATAATGAATAAGAATCAGTTCAATAAGTTTATTTGAGTGCAGAATATTGGCATCATGTATTATAATCCTTTTGCTATCATCTGTATGGATTTATATATATATATTAAAATATACATATAAATAAAAACATACATACATACAAATAAAAATTAAGTGTCTGTTGTAATTTCAATATGAAAGTTTAGACAGTACTTATTACAAGAAACAATTTTTTAAATTTAAATTCAAATTTTTCCAGCTAATCGCAGAAACGGCTGGACTGATTTTGACGGGACTTTCCCTGGCATATAGCGGATGTTATAAAGAGTTACTGAGGCATTTATTTTAGAAAAGAATATTTCTAAAATATAATTTAAAATAAACTATAAACGTTTATATAATTTCCGTTTTGCTGCAAGCTTTACTGATCTCTCAATATTATTATATTAACATAACATCACGCTTTTATTCCCTGAACGGTGCGGCAGAGGTGTGCTTATAGTATCTACACTACACCCACATTTCGCCAGTTATGTTTAAGTCCCATGTAATAGGGGGCGAGCCTATTGCCAGCAACTGGGCACAAATCCAGACTCCGATTATCAGATTATTATATTAATTGAGTAATTTATAATAAGCTCCACCTGCATTTAACTTATATATATAGATTATGGGTTCACCAATGAGACTTTTTCAATTCATATTTTTTATGAGTTTATCATCACTGCTTCATCGCCACTGCTCTCAAAACTGTGAACGAAAACTCGAACAAAAATTCGAAGACATGTGACATCTATCACTGGGCCCGGCCGCGTGACGGATTACGGCCCGCTCCCTCTCACAGAGTGGAGGCCCGTGTCCCAGCAGTGGGTACATTACAAGGTGATTATGCTTATGCTATGAGTATATCGAGCAAGCCTTTTCCAACTATGTTGGGGTCGGCTTCCAGTCTAACCGGATGGTGCTGAATACCAGTATTTTACATGGCGCGACTGCCTATCAGACCTCCACAACCCAGTAACTAGGTAATACGATACCCCTTGGTAAGACTGGTGGTCAGACGTTAGGCTTCTGACGAGCCGTCACGACACAATGACAAACTGTCAAAGATCCACGAATGACAGTCGGGGCCAACGGCTGAACGTTCTTTCTGAGGCACGGAGGAGTCTCGGTATGTAAAGATGGTCACCCATCCACGGACCAACCCCGGCAATCGGTAAAACCCCGGTAAACACGGGTCGATCCTCATGGATCGACCCGTGCTTAACCTCATGGTTTTGGCTGTTATTACTTAGCCACGAGCTCCTCTCTCAGCTCCTCTCCTGTCAGCTCTGGACTTATGGGCAATATAAGTCGGAAATTGCCAACCCGTCTTGAGCAAGCGTGGTGATCAATGCTCGTGCCTTCACTATATAAGAAGAACTAGCAGTGGGACAATAGTGGGCTGGTATTATCAACGAAGTACTATTAGGGCAAAGATAAAGGCTAAAAAAAAAACTTAAGTACTTAACATTTATCACCACATCAAAGGACATCAAATACCAGTATTAAGTTAACATACGATCTACCATATAAAGATATAAACATCAACCATTAAAAAGGTACAATAACGTTTTAAAAATAGTTAAATAGTGACTAGACGTTTTTGGAAAAGATCTCTTTCAGTAAAATCACATCAGCATAGATCTGAAACAATATCAAACTATTGGTTCTTTTAAAAATCTTATCGGTTCTTAATTAAATTAATTATCGTTTGCTTACTTAAAATTATACCTAACCATTAATATTTGAAGTTGGAACATTGATTTTTGTAAAACTCATGTTCTCTTTGGTAAAAGTAGTACTGACTAAACTGTTTCCCAGTTTGAATTGCAATTCGCATACTGATGGAATGATTTAATGTATTGGGTTCCCATCTATGAAATTAGCGTTTTTTCTCACAAATAGAGAACCTCGTCTGTTCTTTGATTTAAAATATACATCAATTGCTTGGTATTATATCGAATAATGACCATCATAGACAACTACCAATAGTAAAAAAACCTTATTATTTATAGTTTTCTAAACAAAAAAAATACCTTAAAAATGACTCCTCATTTTGTTAGCAGAAATTACCACTATTTGTTTTAACTTAGCCAAAACTTATTTTTGTCGCTTAATCTAAGTGGCATATTACGTTATCTTAGTTTTTAAACATTAGTGCATAAAAGTTTTAAAACATTAGTGTTCATGGTTGTAAATTAAGAAAATGTTAGTATGAAAAATGCAACTTCTTTAATATTCTCCATACAAAACGCTGATTTCATAGGTGGGGACCTAATAAATAAATGTAAACATCCATTCGCATACTGATGGAATGATACATATACAGGGTGAAATTTTATTCATTTTAATCTTCTTAAGGGGTCATTGTACTCATCATCATCTTTAAACAATTTTCACTACGGGATCAACAATAAAATTGCGAAAAAAAATCTGCTGTTCCCTACATTTTGACGAGCTATGCGAACATAAATGTAGGAAACAGCAGATTTTTTTCGCGATTTCAGGGTTGTTCCAGTAGTGAAATTTGTTCATAATGATCAGTACAATGACCCCTTAACAAGATTAAAACGAATACAATTTCACCCTGTATAGATGCAAACATCCATCATAACACGATCATTACACTAGAGTGTGGAGTCAATCATTGACGGAAACCTATCGTCTAGTCACTAGATGATAGATTTCCGTCAATGATTGCGGGATAACTGACAGCAAAATCTATCCTCTAATGGGAAGAGATTTTCAAAATTTTCCAAAAATTTCCAAAGACTCATCTTAATAAAGTTGTCTCTAAAAGCAATTTATTTTACAATACTAACTAAAACTAACCATTTTGCTTCGACAGATATTTGGATAATCAAGGACATTACGTGTGGGTGTTATTTCAAAGCAGAAAGCACATTGATTTAAAAAAAAAACTATTAAGATACAATTTTCATTGTGCCTATTACTCATTCGGAGTGGCCTAAGTAATACATTGTATTGTTAAGGAGTTCCATTCTCCATCTATATGACAAAATATAATAAAAGTGGGACCAAAAAGACGGTATACCCTTCTAAAGATAGATGATAAACATGTAAATCTATTTAGGCGGAGATACGTGGTACATTAGACGATACAAAAAAAAATCAACACGGAGAAAATTCCTCTTTAGTAAAAATTCGACTTTTCAGTCTTAGTAAGTAGCCATTAATGAATCAGGTAAAATTCGACGTGATGTGTACAATATTACCCGCAGACTAATAAGTGTGAAATCCTAAAGCCGTGTACTGACCGCCGTTACGAGGCGTAATGTACCATTCGCAGTGAGCATGTTACGTTACGCAGTGTTCTAAACTCCGCGTATCATGCGATCGTTCCTTGCGTGTTCGTGCTCCTTTCCACGTACTGACTGCACGAATGCTCGCTTTGTAACGTGTTACATTACACCCCGTAACACCGGTCAGTACACGGTTTAACAATTATGTGTTTGGCACATACCTAAGTAACATCTATAGACATAATATATTTAGCTAATTTCTTGTAACGTTTGCTTCATTTTCCTCTTGGTTGTTATCAGGTGTTGCTATGCTGATAGCTCGTTCAGTCTTGCTAGCCGTTACCAGGCCATGGTAGATCCAGTAGGTATGCTTCATGTCCATCAGGAATGGGTCTATGCACTGGACAGGATTCCTGTAGTTGCAGTATTTGATGCAGTCCTGACAGACACAGTAGACTGAGGTCGTGACGATGTGTTTCCGGTAACTGAAGCCTTTTTCCTTCATGGTGTCCTTATGACGCGTGTTTGCCCTCATTTTCCCGCCAGCTTCTTCACACTTGCTCATCTCTGTAATAAGAAACAAGAAGATTTTAAAAAGATATGTACCTACCTCTTTGTAAAACGGTTGAATTGATTTCATTTCATTTTTAAAGTCTTTAATAATAAAATAATTTTACAAAGTGCATACATTATGATCTTATTCGATTTGTGTATAACGATTTCTATATAACAAGTTCTATTGAATTGCTAGTTGTTGCCTTCTTCAAGTAACCAGATATAAGAACTTATTCTATGTGTTCAGGGCATAGTCATGACCATAGTCTACTTTTATGGCCCCAGAACTGGAGAGACCGCCAAATTCGCAGATCATTTATTCGGTTTTGCTTCTGCTGTTTCTCAAGACAACATCTCCTGCTTCTGTTGCCATTTATCCAACAATACTTTTTTTTTCCCGAGCAATGTTTTTTGTAACCTAAGACATCCAAACCACCTTTTAAAAACCCTTCAAATCAGACCCTTCAGATGCATAAGAAATTAATTATAACTTTAATTGACTTGAAAGAATTTGTTTTCATATTTTTGTAATTCAAGCAATTACAAAAATATGAAAACAAATACTTTTATATTGTTCAAAAACTACTAATTCCAAACAACTGTGACATAATTATGTCTTCAGATAAGTGTTAATATTAACAGTTATATTCTAGAAATGGTATTTAATAAACTACAATAACGTGCTATATTCGAATCTATATTCTTCCTCCAATGAGTCAGAAATCCCTAGTATTAAGACACCCTGCCCTGTACAGGTACCTATATCATTAACACATAAACAAAGCCGTCACAGCATTTTGCATAACATTGACAGATGGATAGATTATATACAATCCTATTATGGGAAAGTGTCAACCGAACTACTGTGTTAACCTCGTCCCTAAGTTGAAGTATTTGAGACCTGAATTCTGCCTGAATAAGGACAGTATTGTCAAAAACAGGTGCTTAAGTATTCATGGATGTCATCGGTGGGATAAGGGGCGATAAAAAACTGTATGTACTTACGTGGCGGCAGGGGCGGCTTGAAGTTAATCCACGTTCAACAGGTTGGTTCTTGATACACTACTTCTTCTACAGAAATGTCACAATTTTTCTCGTAACCATAGCGTAGCTCCGAATTAAGACGTCTGAAAATAATTTATTGATTGATGGCAATGCACTATTTGTGCGCAAGTGCAAATTATTTCCTGGTCCCACACTCTAGGTCATGTGGAACTATTCCTAGCTTCAACGTGCGGAACTGTGGAGCAGTAATGATTTATTAATGTAGATCCTAATACTAGACACCCCGCCAGGTAGGGCAAAATAATGTACTACTGAAACTGCTGACGTCCTAAACAAATGTCTATAAATATAATCCTGCCCTAGAACAATGCTCTTATCAGTAGTGTGTGCTATTAAATTAATAAGGTCCTGGCAAGATTGAGAAGGCATGATATTGATTAAATAACACATCGCGTTGTTGCTCTATATTTGGTAAACTAATTGAGAGTATGAAATCTATGTTTAAATACTATCCCATCCTGTAATTCCAGTCATTAAAGACTGCTGACTAACAGCAGGAATAGCCTATTGGTGTGACTGTCAGACTGCCACGTCATAGGTCTCGAGTTGGAACCCAAGATACGCACCTCTGACTCTTCGGATAAATGTACATATCGTATATAAAGGAAAACATTGTAAGAAAATATGCCTGAGAGATATTTTTCGACGACATGTGAAGCCAAGTCCCATGGTGGAATAAAAACTCTGACACCGGTTAGTTACAAAATCACGAAAAAGAAAGAATTGAATGCTGAATACTGAGGTCCAGGCCCCAGTAAGTTTTGCAAGGAACTACGAAAACAAGATTATTTATAGGTAACTGGGCAAATGATAATCTCGTGTCCTTCAGTCCATTCTACTTGTGTTCCTTTTAAACATTGGACTCCAATTTTGAAAAAAACACAAGTTTAATGTAGATAGGTAGTAAGTAGTTAGACCTTCACCTCATGTGAGGGGTCTGTTGGCACACTTTGAGTCCCAAGATCGTGTAGCGAATAAGGTAAAATGAAATACAGGTCTGATTTTTTATCATTTTAATTCCCATGCTACATCTAACCTGTAAACGAGTGTGCACAATCGTTTCAAAAGATATCCTTGTAATAAAAACAAAAATAAATCTTTAAAAAATCCTAAATAGAATAAAATGTAAAAAAATACGGTCCCCATTAAGTTTTACATCTTTAATTCAATGGTCGAAGCTTTTAGTCAATACACTCTTCTTATTTGTAAAAATTAAAAACATTATTTTTCGTAACATAATATACCTATCAACAAAACCTTCAAATAGCACAAATTCAATTTAGTAACATAAAAATTACTTGAAAGAATCGATTATTTTGGGATCCAACAAGAAAAATACAATTACAAAACAAAAAATTTACGAATGGCCGACACTGGAATTTTTTCTATTCTGCTGCTATTGTTGTCCATTCTTCATAACACAACTTGAAGAGAAGAGAAGACACAGACGATAAAGATAGAGAGACAGAAGACGGCAAATAAATGAACCAAGGAACGGTCTCGAAGGGCACCAATGAAGCTTAGTCGTCGTTGATTTTAGTCCGCTGCACATCGTCAGCCTTGTCTGCATTCTTGCAAATGGTCGCGATGTACATGGGGTCGTCATTGTCCTCACTGGAAGACAACCTGGCGACCGCCACGCGACGCATGCCCCTCTCATCCGTCAATTCTTTTGCTAGCGCGATTTGCATTTTTCCCCCGACCTCGAAATCTATCCTCTTCATCTTCACTCGAGCAATGTTCCTCCTGGAATTAGATACGAATTCACTGTTAAAATTTCAGAAATTAGAATACTAATAGTTTTTCTCAGGAATAGACAAAATAGACAAATGGAGTGTGAAGGCTGTGTTAATTTTCACATACTTATGACACTTTCAGTTAATTTTATTAAAGAATCAAGCTACTTGGAAGGAATAGAATAAAATAGAACAGAATATAATAGAATATTGTTTGTTACTTAGTTAGGAATATTTGATATACGTCACTTGACAAAATTATAGTCATAGTGTTTTGTTTTAAGCGCATTTTGTCCTGTGGAGGATCTTTTGCAACCACTTTTTATCATCTTTCCTTACTTTATTTTTAGTGTGTACAGTGCGAAAATAAGGTTTGTGGATTTATAAAATAAGGTATTCGGAAGGACTTGGCCACTTCTTTGTCTATTTTAAATCGTTCTTTATGAATCAAGTATAAACAACGAAAGAATAGTTTTACCATACGCTACGAGCGCCTTTGTTACGATAAAGTCGACATACGGATTGACGCCATCTTGTTCAAGAGTCTATGGGATCCTCACACACATTACCAGACCTAAGGTCTGGTAATGTGTGTGAGGATTTGCAATTTTCAAGTACTAAGTACTTGAAAATTGCAGGAAAATTGGTGGACACATAACTCTTCTAATCACACCTGACTAGGTTCCCAAACCTTGAACTATCATGAGGAGTCCATGCTAAGAAGTCCACCGACGAGATTATTTTGTATGTTTCTGATTCAGAATTCTTGCAAGTATCTGCCTAGATTTTACTTACCTCACCACAACCGCAGGAACACGGGCCGTTCGCCTTGACCGCCGTCGTAGAGAATTAACCGGACGTCCTCGTCCAGTTGCTGCTCGTGAAGGTAGACAGTAGACAGATATTGATCCAGAGGCGGAGCTACACCCTAGAGCAGCTTTAACCTGAGTTGCCAACCTAATGTCAGTGCGGGTGCCACACTGACTTTAGGTTGGCAACTTAGCTTAGAAATCTGCCAAAATCGTAAAAAAATAAAGTATTCGAGAACATTTTGTTAAAAGCACCAAAAAGCTTGAACTTACTCACTCAGAGCAAAGCTTCAAGACAAAGTTTGGTTTTGTTGCCATGCCAAGTTTTATGGAAACGTTGTCTGCCGGTTACAGCAAACATGACAAAAAACGTTATATAAATCTGGAAAATGTGAATGAATTAACCCTTCAATCTTAGATACCTAGGTAGTTTTCACCAACCGCCACCCAGTCGATGGTACAGCGAACCTTACCGCGTTTTAACACTTCTGGCATAATAACTGGCAATTTAAATAAGGTAGGTAAATTAAAAGAGAATAAAATACAGAATTGTCTTTGCCTCGTGACTTTACTATGACAACATTTTTTTTAAAATGTGTCTTCAATTAGCCTTTAGGCTTTATGCAAATATGCTGTTACTCATTATTATGAACAACTTTCTCTATGCAACACTGCTTCAGAAAGCATGACCTACCAAACAAAAAAGAATCATCAAAATCAATTCCAAATTGGCGGAGTAATCGTGTAAGACACACACAAAAAAAAAACACACACGAATTGAGAATCACCTCCTTTTTGAAGTCAGTTAAAAAATGAATCGCTGTTCGTTGGTAAGCGTATCACTTCAGAACGGCTGGACCGATTTGGAATCCGATCATTACGGAAAAAAAAAGTTTCCGCGAAAATTGGAATATTGGAATTTGGACAGGACAACGTCTGTCGGTTCATCTAGTAGTATATCTTAAACTTCCTAACGTTTAGTTACTTCTTATTATCAAAATACGGCAGTGCTTTTTGTACGTTTTAAGTGAATAATTTTTTTTTTTACAATCATCTACTTGACAATGTCATTATCTTCAATCCGATTTTTTCACTGGCTGGTAAAACTCTTGATCTAGCCAGACATTATTTTTCGTGACTACTGCCTTAAAGTTTCTATATAAACTTATCCAAAATCTTTATGTCTTTCCACATTGTAGGCAACCAGCGTAGGCTATCTACAATGCTGAAATGCAATTATTAGAGTGTAGCTAGGTACGTAGTTAGGTCCCACAGTCAAAATGAACCAACATTATTAATTAAATTTCAACGTATCATACCAATCACGAGTGAGTGTATCTGAGTGATTTGTTAACACATTTTTTAACAGCATCCTAATTGCATCAAAATTTCAATCTTAATCTGAATGATTTTGCAGGATATTGCTAAACCATTGCTTCATAAGTTCGAAAAGTTTGTTTACTCAACAACGTAAAAAGCGCAATAAATGTCATTGAACTGTCAAAATGAACATTGTGTTATGCAATTACATAGCAGATCTAACAGCGGAAAAGGTAAACTAAAACAACACTTGGTTTTTTTTCTTTTTTATTACCATCCTACAATTACCACACATAAAGTGAAAAAGGGTGTACATTATCATATCAAAAGACATCCTGGTAATAAAAGTAATGCTTATAAAATTCAAAACAGCAAAATACAAGTGAGTTACACATCTTAAATACAATGGTCAATACAAACAATCTTTAGCCAACCACCTTTCTTATGAGTACCAACAGAAACCTGAAAAGGACTTTTTGTCAACAACTTACACTAATACAACAATAAAATAACGTAAATACAATTTAGTAATATGTTAACATTACCTGGAAAGACCTTGATTTGTTATGCAACAAGGAATATACAGGCGTGACATTAAAATATACGAATGGCCTATTGATGGCATAGTTTCCATTCTGTTGTTATTATTGTCCATTCTTCATGACACAACTTGAAGCGAAGAGAAGACACAGACGATAAAGATAGACAGAATACGGCAAATAAATGAACCAAGGAACGGTCTCGAAGGGCACCAACGAAACTTAGTCCTCACTGGTTTTGGTCTGCTGGACATCGCCGGCCTTGACCTGGCCTTTTGCCTTGCCTTGGCCTTTACCTTTGCCCTGGCTCTTAGCCTTTTCCTGGTCCTTTCCCTTGTCCAGAGCTTTACCCTTCTTCTTTTGCTTTCCCATGTCCTGGGCTTTACCCTTGTCCTGGTCCTTTCCCTTGTCCTGGGCTTCACCCTTCTCCAGGTCCCTTCCCTTATCCTGGGCCTTACTCTTCTCCTGGTCCTTTCCCTTGTCCTGGGCTTTACCCTTCTCATGGTCCTGTATCTTGTCGTGGATTTTACCTTTCTCTTGGTCCCTTCCCTTGTCCTGGGCCTTACCCTTCTCCTGGTCCCTTCCCTTGTCCTGGGCCTTACCCTTCTCCTGGTCCCTTCCCTTGTCTTGGACTTTTCCCTTCTCTTGGTCCCTTCCCTTGTCTTGAACTTTACCCTTCTCTTGGTCCCTTCCCTTGTCCTGGGCTTTACCCTTCTCTTGGTCCTTTCCCATGTCCTGGGCTTTACCCTTCTCCTGGTCCTTTCCCTTGTCCTGGTCCCCTTTAGCCTTCAGCGGATCCTTTTTGCAAACGGCTACGACGTACATGGGGTCGTCATCATCGTCATCACTCTGAGACATCTTCACAACCATCATGCGAAGGTTGGAGTTATCCTTATTCATCACTTCTGTTAATGCTTTTAATGATTCGAAGTTATCGGTTGACATCTGTGATCTTAACTAACTGCCTGTAACTGCCTCTCCCTCCTGCAAAGATAAAAATTACATGAATATACAATTTGTGATTGTCACAACATGAGCACTACCATCTCTAAGAAGAATATACTCTTTTCAAAGCCAAAATCAAAAGAATTAGACTCTCCAACCGCAGAAATAACGTTTTTAATAAAAACGAGAAACATTGTATATACAAACTTATATTTGGGGCCGATAAAATCAACAAATACTGTGAATGCGTATCATCTGCCATTAGCCAGTTTTTTTTTTTACTTGGTCTGGGAATCCTTGTGCTATACAGGGAAACTGGCTTAGGTATCATTAGCTCTTTTTTCATGGAAACAATTTTGGCATAACTAATATTTTGGTCAATTGCGAGTTGTCCGTAAAACTTTTTTTTATTTTTTTCCTCTCACTTTCCTCTAAAGATCATTTTAAAGTAACGGAAGAAAACAATATGGACAGCAGAAACGGGTGAAAAAAACAATTTGTAAGATATCAAAAACGATTTGTTCAATAAGTGTTCAATATGGGTTTTATCTTACTGTATGATCAAAAATTCCACACTAAGATCTCATGGGTAACGTGCAAGAACTGGTCTTTCCATATTTCTGATTAATAATTCAAAATCTCACTTACCACACCACAACCGCAGGGACACGTGATGATTAATTGGCAAAGATGAATATTTTGTTTCCCAATACAACAAGTAATAACCGGGCGGTCCGCGTCCGGAAAAAAGTAGACAGCTATGTATCGATCCATAGTCAGAGCTCACAGAGGTCCTTCAGTGTGGCAACACATTAAAAATCTGCCAAAATCGCAAAAAAAAAATGAGCAGAACGTTTCAACACATCCCTAATAGTAAATATTGATAGTTAAGTATTATAAACAACGTTTTGAATAACTCACTAGGCTCTAAAGAAACTTCTGTTATTTGTTATTTTGCTTTTACAATTACTTACGCTCTCTCTTAGTAAGCACTTTACCCTTATGTACACGTATGCACTTAATCCCTATTCACAAGAATGCACTTAACCCCTATTTACACGTATGCAAAAAAAATTAAGCAACAAATGACTTACGGTGCTTCTTTTGTTATTTCTCTAACATATTTATGGTATGCCACGGGCAATTTAAATCGTACCGTGAAAATGAAAATCAGGGTTTATGGAGATAGAGATATTCTATTGATAAAAGATGAAACAACTGTTTTTGGAAAAGATCAGTCTACCTTATCAGCGTCAGGCGAATAGGTACTACTGATTTAGGATATAGGATACTTCTTATCCCGATATTCTCACGGGATCGAGACTTATATAGGTGATACCGCGGGGCGCAGCTAGTATCTATTATAATACAATGTGGTTGTTTTTTAGATTTTTTTTTTTATTACTTTTTATATCATATTGACATTTTGAGATACGCAGAATTTTAGATATTTGCAAATTTACCTTAATTGATTACATTAACGCAATTTTTGGTGTTTGAATTTGTGAATGCGACATTGAAAGTTCTGTATTTATGCCAATTTATCACGGCAGATGACGTAATAGGGAACCACATATACAGTACTGAATTTGGATCCTCTCTCCGTATTTGTCTTAGTTTGAACTGCACATATATACCGGCCATACCTTTTTTTTTAAATATTGGACACGAATATTTTCGTCTTTCAATTTCGTGGTACTTACTTATTTACTAAGATTATTAGGATAAACAAATGACAGTTTTCCGGCTCATAATTAGTGACTTTAATCTAACATGAGATGTGCGGCATATTTCGAAAATTGATTATAATGGAGATCGGAGTTTAGACTAAGTTCGTTCAACAGTCTCCCGTCCTTCCATGGTGGCACCACAATCCACGCAGGAGATGTAATCTCGAATTATTGTATCTATGCTTCCGGAATATGCTTCCAGAATGTTATATTTATCAAGTTACGTGATTCGGGAACACCAATCACAGTGCTGAATCCAGTGACGCCCGATGTCTATGATGTCGACGTGGACGATCGTGATTTGTCGTTCTATAAATAGTAACAATACAAAATCATTACTGTATTTATATAAACGTAACTAAAGCCGCCCCATGTCCGATGTTAACACAGTTCGACGGGCCTTGATAAACAAAAGTAGTGTTAATGCAGATTAGTTGAAAACCCAATAAATTGGGACGCCCAACGGTGGCTTGTCCACTTTCGAGGCCAGTGCTGGTAAGCACTGAAGAAACCTTTCTTATGGACGATACCTTTGATGAGTTCTACTGGTCATCTTTTTTAATTTGGCTACTTGCATAATCATCTTCTCTACATCCGGCCGGGACTTTCTGTGGCAGACTTCGGTTTCACCGAGGTCAAGGACGAGCCATCAACAGTTTTCCAATCCAGACTCTTCTGCAAAACAGAAAAGAGACTGATCTTCGTCGCCAGTGTTCTGAGTTGGTGACTACGTTTCGTCTAAGTGTTACCGTGTTCCTTCTAACTGCGCTTCTTAATATTTTTCCGGAGACTTTACTGTGGTATATTCTCATTTATTACACTGTTATATTACCGATGTCAACTTTATTAGGTGAAATTCTATTACTGTACTTTATAAATCGTTGATAGTTAGCTACCTATATTATTGTTATTTACATATCCGTACATATTTGTATCCAATCTGTATTTATATATCAAAATGGTGTTTCTTTTGGATAGCATTATTGAGTATTTTGCCGAAAATCCACAAGATTTTGAAACTATTCTTATTTTTGCGGGTATATGTTTGTTATACTTAGGTATCGATTTGCTTGTCGGAGCTGTAGTTACTTCCAAAGCTCTTGAATATTTGGGAGAATTCATTGATGCTTATAACTAACAACCATACTTCGCTCCAAGTAACTATGTCTCTTCAATATATATCTAATTATGCCGTTATTTTGTAACATTATTCTCCTACGTTTATTCCTGCGGTGTGTTCCTTCGTTTATACTTGTTTAAAATATCATCCATTGTAATGATCTGAGTTTCAATTCGGATGAATGTGATTATTTTAATCAAAAATATTAATTTTTGTCTCTTGGTTCCAAATAAATAATTATGATGTGAAAGTCAGTGTTTTTATTATTTTATTTGACCTAACTTATACACCTTACTACCGACACCACCACCCACCACATCATCACTGTTATGAAAACTTTAGCTCCTCGTACTAAAACTACACCATAAGTCCTAACAGAAAAGCTGCATTTAAATTTAATTATACTTAAACTAGCGACCTGCTCGTGCTTCGCACTATTATATATAACTTTAATATTAACGTAGGTATTATACACATAAACCTTTCAGAATAAATTCTCTAAAAGATGGTGAAAATCTCCTCATAATCTGCGTGGATTAGAAGAACAACGCGGACATACAGACAAACACGAAAAGCGACTTTAATTTATAATATGTATAGATATAGATATACAAAAAAGGCCTACTCTTGTACCTATGTTTCTGCAAAAATCAAAGAGAAAGGAAAGTATTTATAATAGTTTAAGATGGCCATTTCCCTTCAGAGAATGAATTAGGAATCATTTCCATCCTTCAATCCAAAACTTAAGAGCTGGGTACTTGTCAGTGTAGCAGTTTACTCCACCCACACCATCACCTGCCAAGCCTTTTCCCGACTATTTTGGACTCGGCTCTTAGGCCAACCGGAGATGAATACCAGTATTTTACACGGAGTGACTGCCTATCTGACCTCCACAACTCTACTTACTGCGTAACACGGTATCTACACTCCACTCTGTCGAATGGAGAGCTCATGCCCACTGAGTTGCGGGTTAAAATACCCAGCATAAGGAGCCCTGAGACAGCTAAAAGGCATAGCGGAGGACCCAGTGGAAGATGGCGGGACGGGCTGGACTAAACAAACGACCAGTGATACCTACACATTAGCACTGGGTCGCAAGCAGTGGAACTCATGGTAGTAACATTTTATCCATAGTTAACAAAATAACGAAACAAGAAAATATAAATTGAAAAAAGGTTTATTACCGATTAAAGGAATGACATTATTACATATTGTCATCACAAAAATATCATACCTCAAAAGTCATACAATGTTTTACATCGAGATAAAAGATTACAAAGCGTTTATAAGCTCTTAATATGAGATAACCATCCACAACCCTACTAAATAATTAATAAATTATATTTATCTTGAAACATAATATATTGTTAGCATAATAAATTACTGAAAAATACCCGGATTCAAATGACTTATCCTCAAGTCGCATTGGGAACTCAACATAAAATAAATATGATGTAGTTTTAAAAATAAGTACAATATAATGGCATAATATGTAGACTTACATTCGTACTAGCTTTGAGTACTTAACAGTCACATGTTATGCCCATAAACAGCACCCATTACCCTAGATCATAATATCACCTCACTTATGTAAAGTAAAATTTTAAACATATGAAATAAGATGTAATAGTAAAATCGGTGATCCTTGTACAATCTACCATAAATTAATTAATAAATTAATATAAAACGAGATATTTACAAATGACATATTAACAGTTAAAACAGGCATGGTACATTCATAGTATAAAACATTAGTTTAACTATCTACTTAATACATACATACTCGTACATAAACTCATGCCTTCTCCCCACGGGGGTAGGCAGCAGAACGCCATCTGTGACGATCCTTACATACTCCTTTTGCCCCGTTTATGTTCAATAACAATCTACTTAATACAATCGTAATAAGTATCGTGTAATAATCGTGATAAGGTATCTATGTCAAAATTAAATTATTCAATACATAAATCAGTCTCATTTAAAAAGTCATTTACAATATAATAGCATTTTACAATTAATAATGCTGCTTAAAATCTTAAACTACATTATCACCACATGATCATTATCCTCAGCGTCACTTACCATCATCCCTACCTCGTCACAAATCATCATCACACACGTTACTACCTTGGTAGTTGGCAGTTTGTTAATTAACTTATTGCCACAGCGAGTCTTATTATTCTTCCATGTTACTTTCAAGTCAGCTTTATCTCTCGTACATAATAATAGCCAGTCATGAAAATATTAACTTTCTATGTCAGTCTTACTAGATGTTTCATACATTCCTAGGTCATATTACACTTATCAATTAAAATTGATTACTTATAAAATACCTCATAATACAATCAAAATTAACATTTTAATTTTGTTTGAGCAAAAATATATTGTGTAACAGAACCACAGAAACAATAACCGGGATACGGTTCTGAACAGTGCTTATGCTTAATGCTTACGTCGTTTATGCTCCGGTTCCTCATCACTTGTACCAGGAGAAGCCATTGTGGAAGTAGAATCACCGCGAGTACGCGTAGTAGCTGTCTTGCTAGCAGCCACAAGACCGTGGTAGATCCAGTGAGTGTACCTCATGTCCATTAGATATGGGTCGATACATTTGATAGGCTTCCCGTAGCCGTAATACTTTATACAGTCGTTACAGTAGCAGTAAAGCGAGGTGGTGATGATGTCACTGCGGTAGCTGAAGCCGGGGTCCTTGAGAGCATCCCTATTATACTTCATAGCATATTCTTCGGTGCGAATCCTTCTGGTGACATTGACCTGATGTTGAAGATCAGCAGCAGACATTTCTGGAATTTTAACATGTTAATTATTAATTAAAGTTAAATGAGATCAAATGATAAAGGTGATGTTGTTAAGTTAAAAACTGTCGATAATAACAGTTACCTATATTATAACTCTTTAATTGGTCTACCTAGTAATAAGTTATCAGAAGATTGGACTGTTAATTAACTAGTTAAAACGAATTTAAAACTGACAAAACGAACCGACTGAAAACAGGAAATTATAACAACACTTGTAGAAATCTAAATACAAATAGTTTTCACAAAAATTACTATGGATAATAATGATCCTGACTACTGAAAACAACCGGTTACGAATTACAAATATTCTAACATAAAACATGTTCATACACAATTATGATATCATTTATCAACAACAAAAGAATCTGCTTCCATCAAACTGAATAACATAACCTATCACAAATAAAACCAATTAAAACATCAATGAAACTACGATAATGTCATCATACTGCAACCACCATACTAAATAAAATGGCGGATCATTCAGAATCCTGAAAAATAATAGAAGCCAAAGACGACATCATAAGAATAAATTAATATAAATGAGCTGTACTTACAAAGCGCGGTGACTGTAATGTGGATTCAACAAGTAGGCTATTAAAACGAATCACTTCACAGAACCGAGGGTATGGACCTAGGCACTCACTTAGCGAGCAAGCCGCAACAACTCCCGAACCATAGTCCGAAATTCTTTATTGATTGATGCAAATAGTTTGTGCGCAAGTGCAATTCAGCTCTTTGTTTATCTAGACCAGGGCACACCCACCGAGTACTGCGAGTACTGCCTACCCCCTAGATAAACATATACCTACATGCTTACTAAAAATATTAGGCTTATGTCTGACTGCGGGATAGTGATTTAAAATTCACTACTTCGTCATTCATGAAGCTAGATGTAGCAGACAACATACAGCTCAATCAAAGTTGTCATTTGTTTTTTATTATAATCTTTCATTTGATATGTCAGTAGGTCCATATTTTTCTATATTATACGCTGACAAAAAACAGCCATAGTGCTAAAAAGTCTCCCTTGACAGTCTTGTGCAATGAATGCCCGATTTTTTTTGGTTTCAGTTCGGTGTAGGCTACCACCCTTTACTGGGTCTTTACTGGGCATCGTCAAAGATGATTAAGGTGACTCTTAGTCACCCTAAGAATGCTGAAGACTGCTGATTACCTTTTTACTGATGTTTAGCTCCTTTGGGCACCAGTCTTCTGTCTGCTAATGACAGCTGCGATTACCAAACCGTCTGTCAAGTATAGCTATTGCCCCTTTTAAAGGCCCATTTCCATTGGTCGATAGGGCTCGTATGTGGAGTGCTGGAGATTTCTGTAAACCATGCCATAGGGCCCGTATTCGGGTCGTAGCCGTTTGCATTAGTCGGTATGGAATGATTAAGGTATACGGAGAATCTGCACCAACGTTTGGTTGCTTTGAAGGGTCATTTTCATTGGGTGTGAGTCTCCGTACGCTTTTCATCGACTGATGAATTTCATAGGTCGCTACGCCCGGTACGGGGATTCTCCGCAGACAGTGCAGCAGTGTATCGACCGCGTTATCGACTTATGACTTTCACTTGTCAGTACCCCGCCTGCGAGGAGTCTGTATGTATATCAACCGAGTAATGAAAATGAGCTATTAGGGTAACGTACCAAAATAGTAAAAAAGCAACCCTTAAGGTGCGACTTCGTCACAGCTGCTTATTTCAGGAACTGCTAATGCTCTCGACTTGAAATTGCCATCGTCAAATGAATGAATTTAAAAAAAACAAATGAATGAATTTAAAGAATACTGTTAGATTAATTGCAACTGGAGCCGAAATGGTTTTTTTTTGTCATTTCTTCAGTTGCACATTTTCATTTATGCTGTATAGTTGTTTACTTATGTTAAAATATATTCACAATAACCTCCTCCATTTTTTGAAGTCGGTTAAAAATAACATTGTCCTTTGCCCCACAACCGAAGTATGTCCAGCAAAAAATCTGAAATACTTAAATCTACTTAGTTGATGGAGGTTTACGTAAACATTCCAGGGAAAATAAAATGATGTATCTAAATAGCACAATACTTGAGTAATCAGAAAAAACCCTCTACAAACAAGTTTAGTTTTGTCTTAAAAAGTTAACTTATAACTTTAAAAAAGGAAAAATATTTGACCTACCAAGCTAGTCTTATAGAGGCCCATGTTTAGAATTTAGTAAAAATCTGAAAAGCACAATTGCTTTATCTAAGTGACATATCCATATCTGCTACTAAGTAGATTTATAATAATAATAAATCGGTACCGAAAACCTTAATTAAAACAATACTTACGGTATTGTTTTGTTTTTCAGAACTGTTGGATATTAACTCTGATTAAAACCAATTTTTCCCACATTTATTTTATTAGAAGTATAAGATTATTTATCAAGTGTAAGGTTATGATAGAATAATTATTACTAGTTAGTACTTATTACAAATACTTGAAAGAAACCAAATACTTTTTGTTTTAAACATAACAAAAGTTATCTTAAATTATAATTATTATTTTTATTTCACCCTGTTCAGTTAATGACTAAACCTAAAATAACTAGGACTAATTTGAAATAGGTCAATGCTATTTGTGTTCAAACACCATGACTTTGATATGCAAACAATGAATTAATCTTTACATACATAGACGGTTAAAAAGTAGGTAAAGTGTAGATAGTTGTTAAGTTTCCGAGTTTTTCATGGTTTATGTACAAAGTCAAAATTATGATTGCTGGATTTTTAAATAATATTATTATAAATCAGGTACTGGGCCACAATAAATTTTTTCCTGTCATAAAAATTTCGGTAACCCTGCAGAAAACGACACAACACACAGACACATCACACGGATAAAATACAAGACGACATTAAGAGCCCCTTTTCACATGCTCAAATTATTTCATATTGCCGGAAAGTCGACTTCTGGCGGTAAATATTTATAAGAAAGGAATTACAAGGTTATTTCACCTGTTTTAGCAGTACATTTGTCAACATCTCGAAAGTATGAAAAGGAGCGAACACTGACACAATACCTACAATACATGCACAGATGACATTTACGCACACATACAACATTTAAGACTTGACTTTTTTTATTTTCTTTTCTTGCGGCTCCCTTAGCTCTTTTTCTTTCGCCTCCTTCCTCTCTTTTTTTTGTTTACGCTCTTTGCGATCTCTTATTTCCCGGAGTTCCTTTATCTCCATTTCTTCGTCTAGTTTCTTTTGTTCTTCTTTTATCTTATGCTCTCTGCCTTCTTTACGCTCTCGACGCTCTTTTCTCTCCTGCTGTTTTCGTTCTTTATGCTCCTTCCTCTCCTGTTCTTTTCTATCTTTATACTCCTGACGATCTCTAAAATCCATTGGTTCTTTGCTCTCCATTTTTTCGTTTCGCTTCTGTGCTCCTTTTACTTCCTTTGGGTTTTCCTGCCTTTCCTTCTTCTCTTTTCGGTCTCTAAGTTCCATTTCTTCTTTCGATTGTTTTACTTCCTGCCGTTCTTTTACCTCTCTTGGCTCTTTTACTTCCTTACGATATTCCGTATGCCCTTTTGCCTTATTCGCCCCCTTTTTAAACTCCTTTTTCTCTTTCTTTTTATATTCTTTATCCTTGGAATCCTTGTCGTCCTTAGAATCCTGAAGATCTTTGGGCTCCTTAGGCTCTTGGGGATCCTTGGGGTCCTTAGGATCTTGGGGATCCTTCGGATCTTTAGGATCCTTAGAATCTCCAGGTTCCCGAGGATCCTTAGAATCTCGAGGTTCCTGAGGATCATTTGGTTCTTGAGGATCCTTGGGATCCTTAGGTTTCTGACACTCATTATTATGTTGAGGCTCGTTCAGCTCTTTACAGTCTTTTGGCTTCTTCAGCGTGCTCGTCTCTTTAGGCTGCTTTGGTATTTTCTCCGACGGTTTTTCGGACTTCTGAGTTGTAAAGTCAGTATCTTTACATACCGCAGCGAGAAGAATGGTGTTCGTCTCGGGGTTATAAGTGCCGGTCACCACGGCGACAGTTAACTTCTTCTCGCTCTTTTCCTGCTCCATCATCACCTCATGGACCTCCATTTCCACTGGAAAGTGACAAGATTTGTTATTAGTAACAAACTTTACAATAAATCACATTTTGATAGAACCTAGGGATATCAAGAATGGGAAAATCGCCTAAACTATTTATTGAATATTATCTGGGACCTTGGTTAAAAGATATCATGCTTCGACATAAGAAATCATAATCTTTGAATTAGAAGTTTATATACAAAAAACAATTATATGGCAAGGATTGATATTGTTTCCTTGTCATATATCGTGTATACCTAAATGTGTCCCACATTCATGACAAGAAAAACTAAAGGCCGATTCACACATATCAGTGAAGCCACCGTTCCGACACAGTACCGACGCAAAATATTCTTTCATACAGTCTATGAAATTCATGTGTCGGCATTGACACTGAGACACTGACACTGAAAAGTGGGGATGCGTTCATAGAGAATGTATGAAAGAATATTTTGCACTGTGCCGGTACTGTGTCGGAACTATGGCTTCACTGATAATGTGTGAATCGACTTTTAATGACATGAGAACAGTTTTATAATACCTAGGTACCCATAATTCTTTGACACAAACAAACTGACTTATTTTGACGTGACTTTTTTCAGATTTAATTTCTGTTTTATCATTTGTTACCTACTTTTTGCTAATATACAAAAATGAATAAAACTGTTAAAAAAAATTAACAAGTTGTACAATGTTCATACGTAAGTGAACATAGAACATAGATGAAATGAAAAAACGGAAATATAAATACGGATAAGAAAAACGGGATAAAAATACATTTGATTTCGCAAAAACTCTATTGGCCTACTTTTGTTAACAAAGGTATGTGCGCGACTGGGCGCCATTTTGTTTTAGTACTGATTGTATCACGCATTCACGTAAAATTAAAAAACTAAGAAGAAAAAAAAGCGAATATTATGGCCAGACTTTTCATGAAAATTGAAAATTTGCCCCGGCTGGATACGGTCATACAAACGAGTTCTTCGTCTTGTTTTAGGACAAAGAAATCGTAATCGCGGATAGCAAAACGCGGCTCAAGACGAGAGCATCCCAAAAAGTTTTAAAATAAAAACTCGTACAAAAATTACTAATAAAAAAATACAATACAAAAAATATATAATAATATATTGAATCGCCATGCAAAGAGATGTCGGCTTGGTCATTAAAATTAAAATTTCGAGAGTGCTAATGAAGAGAGAGAAGATTAATCGACGAACCTTTTTTTTTTTCGGCTTTTCCTGCCATTTCTTCTAGATTTTCAGACATTTTCAGACACACTTGGTGATTTCCTTCAAAATATCAGCAGTAGCAGTTACAACGCTACGGTCACAACAGGAACGCCTCCCTATTTGCTCTTTGCTTATTGATTTATTTCACGGCTCTGAACCGCGCAATTTTACGCTGGCAATACCTTAATTGGCTCAAATTCTCGTTATTTGGGCAATATAAACATACCCTATTCCTGTTCCTATAAAGCTTAAACTGCCAGAATTGTACAAGTCAAGTTGCACATATGCCAAAAACATGAGTGCTCTGAAAATACGTAACTTTTTGTCGATTAAAATTCCAAATATTACAAAAAAACTTAGATACAAAATAGGTGTTTAATCAAAATGCTCTAATATAAAACTATACTTTCGGCGGCCGCGACATCTTGTTCATCATTATTATACCGAAATCCCACGATCCGCAATTTTGCGGACGGACACCGACGAGCCCGGACAACGTGCGGGGTATCGCAGACATCGGAAGCGCCTCGGTGCGCGGTGCGAGGCGGACTGTGGTCGTCTGCCGTGCGTGTCCGTCTGCAATATTGCCGATCGTGGGATTTCACCATGAGACATCAAAATACCATAGACTATTAATGATCTTACTAATATTATAAATGTGAAAGTTTGTGTGTTTGTGTGTTTGGATGTTTGTTACTCAATCACGCAAAATTGGCTGTATGGATTTGGATGAAATTTGGCAAACAGATCCTACGATCGTACTAATATTATAAATGTGAAAGTGTGTTTGTGTGTTTAGATGTTTGTTATTCAATCACGCAAAAACGACTGTATGGATTTGGATGAAATTTGGCAAACAGATAGTTTATAACGTGGATTAACACATAGGATACTTTTCATCCCGATATTCCCACGGATCGAGACTTACGTGGGTGAAACCGCGAGGCGCAGCTAGTATTAAATTATAACAGATATAGATATAGATCGTGGATGGATTGCGGCCGATAGTTTTCTGCCTACACTTTTGAGTATAATTCGTTACCAAATATGGGGGGCACTGTTTTATAAGTCTTCTGGTTGCAAGAGCGACTACCGAACCTTATTGATACAAACTAGGAATTCAACTGTTTACTGGTAATAAATTGTGCATATTTTTTTAAACCTCTCCCCGCCTACAGTTTCATTACTATGCACTCAATAAGAGACCAAAGTGGAGTGTTAAATGCGGCTGTGTACCATGTGCGCTTGCACCTGAAACTGTCGTACCTGCCTTGCAAATAATTATGCCCCCCCTGGCTTCTGTTCTTTTGATTCGGTTCCAGGAAGAGATCTGCCAACACACTGTGGCCCCTAGGAACATCCTAACTTATTACATTATAAAACTCAACATGTCTGTGTCTATCTGTTTGTGGGCTTATACCTCGAGAATCACTAAATCAAATGAAATCACTAATCTGATTATCAGTTTCTTTAAAAGATTTAAAAAAGAGACAGAGAGTTGGTAGTATTTTAAACGACCTTTTTTATTTCACATTCGTGTCATGTGTCGTGAGTCTGTTTTTTTTAAACGCAACTCAGTTCGGATATGAATCTGAATTTTGAAAATGTTGAAACATTGAATTCAAAAATTCTTTAATACTCATTTTATAATCAATCGAGTGTTAAAAATATTTTGAAACTATTTTGCTGTCCTTTTTGGCAATTTGCATAAACTGGTTCATTTTAAGCTTTTAATAGTTATTTATGCAACTGTTATATAATAAGGGGTATTAAAACACGAATGTGGGTTTGATAATAGTATCACATGAGTGTTTTAATACCTAATTATTTACAGTTACATACAAGACTTTATCTACACCCATGATAATTATGAATCTTCTATAAAAGTTTCTTTGCAATACCAATATCGAACAAAAATAGCGCGGTACGATGTGAATTCGAATTTTTCGAATTCGAATGTTTGTTTTGTTTTTAAATAACGGTGCTTTGTTAGTGAAACGCTCGTGAATGACAATGATCTTTTTTTGAAATGAGTTGCGTTATGAAATTCAGTACAACATTATAACACCTGTTTGGATGATATTATGGTTACTATGACACTGATTGTTTTAATGTTGGCAATAAGCTTACTCTTTCAGAAACTTTTAGAGAGGATTTATAGCATGGGTGTAGATAAAGTATGAAAACTAAGCCTGCTGTACAATATATGTTTTTTTTTTTTGCAGATGGTGGCTTGTTTTTGACAGGAAGGCGCCTTGAACAGCAGCTACTAAATCTGGCAAAGGAGACCTTACAACTTTTACAGATGTGAGTGAATCAATAAAGTCAATCAGTGTTGCTGTGTTCAGGCTTGAAGGGTATGAATTTGTTAACAAGCACATGAAATATATCAGCTATGACTCAGACGGTAACGCACCTGCGATGCAAGAAATCACATATCCATAGGCGGTAGTCACTGATGGTCGGATGACAGGGTGACCACTGATGGTCGGACCGCAGGATGACTACTTATGCTCGGACCACAGGGTGACCACTGATGTTCGGACCACAGGATGACCACTGATGGTCGGACCACTGATGGTCGGAACACAGGGTGACCACTGATGCTCGGACCACAGGGTGACCAATGATGGTCGGACCGGAGGATGACCACTGATGGTCGGACCACTGATGGTCGGAACACAGGGTGACCACTGATGCTCGGACCACAGGGTGACCAATGATGGTCGGACCGGAGGATGACCACTGATGGTCGGACCGCAGGATGATCACTGATGGTCGGACCACAAGATGACCACTGATGGTCGGACTACAGGATGACCACTGATGGTCGGACCACAGGGTGACCACTGATGGTCGGACCACAGGGTGACCACTGATGTTCGGACTACAGGGTGACCACTGATGGTCGGACCACAGGGTGACCACTGATGGTCGGACCACAGGGTGACCACTGATGGTCGGACCGGAGGATGACCACTGATGGTCGGATCGCAGGATGATCACTGATGGTCGGACTACAGGATGACCACTGATGGTCGGACCGCAGAATGACCACTGATGGTCGGACTACAGGATGACCACTGATGGTCGGACCACAGGGTGACCACTGATGGTTGGACCACAGGGTGACCACTGATGTTCGGACCACAGGGTGACCACTGATGGTCGGACCACAGGGTGACCACTGATGGTCGGACTACAGGATGACCACTGATGGTCGGACCGCAGGATGACCACTGATGGTCGTGTGTGCGTGCATGAACTCAACATCGATCAGAGATAGCAAGTTCAAATGTCTTAAGTCATTTGTCATTGTCGTATCATGCTTGACATAAAATTTGAACGCTTTTCAGACTTTATGTGCCTTTGAAGTTTCCTGAAAATTATACTTCTAAGAAAAGTCCGAACAAACGCGGGGTTTTTAGGGGTTGGACTCAGGCAGGAAATATTTTATAAATAGGAGCAACCGCCGAAAATCGTCCGCCGTGTTGCTAGCAACACGGCGGACGATTTTCGGCGGTTGCTTCTAACCAAACGAATTGTCGGATGTGTCTTTTTTATTTGTTGTGTAGTAGTAGATTAGAATAATGTTCCTGTATTAGTAGCGATAGTCAAAACTCCTAGATATCTACTATGAACACAGAAATATAATTCTTCATCTAGTATTAGAGCTCTTTTAGAAGGACACTTTTACACTGTCCTCCCATAACTATTAACACTGTAATTCGAAAATATTGTAAAAGTCAATTATTTTTGAAAGTGTAACCGTGGTGTGCGTATGGATTGAGGAGCCATGTCTCATATTTAAACGCGGGTACTGCCAATATTTAGTAGTAAATTATCCGATTTTGTAGCCCCGATCCTGGAGTTTCTTGCCGGCTCTTCTCCATAGGAAACGACCAATTGGAACCGTGCACCTAGCTTCTGACGTTTCATGTGCCCATGTAGGTTTATGTGAAATAAAATATTTTGATTCTGATTTTTTAATATTTCGGACCTGAAGTACTTCCACCACACCTACTTCAGTTGCCATGGAGCGTCAGGATAAACAAGTTTTTCGGCACTGTCTCTTATAAGATGATAGCGCACCTGCAGCGCCTCTGCTATTGTAGATCTCTGAAGGCATAAGAACATCTATATATAAGTATAAATAGGATATTCAATAAGGCAAGGCATTTTTTTTCAAGAACTTTTAATACGCACAACACTGAGTGTCAGAATGGTGTAAAATTCAAAACATCAATAGGTAATAACTTTAATGAAATACACAATACATTCAAAATAATTATTTCCTTTCTTTCTTTACAAAACACACTTCGTTCTTTTTTTATTGACTAGAGAAAAATTTGGCCTCAAAATTTGATTTTGTTGATTCTTATTAAATGATGCATGGTTTTTATTACATAAAATAAGCTCTGTTACTAACTGAAGAGCGCAGCTAAAAAACGTCACGGCGACTTCAAGATCTCAAGTGAAAATGATTTACTAACAGTTTAATGCTAGCTGCGCACTCTGGTTAGTTTCTAAAATTAAGGAATTCCAAAATTTGGACCTAAAAAGTTTCATTAAAGCTTTTCATCGAAACTAACTATAGACTAACCGTTTGACGGCAAGTTACAACAAAACTGAACAATTGAATAATTATTTAAGTATTTATAATCAGTCACACAACCGTCTCTCTCTTAAAACAAAAAATATGAAGATGAAGTAGACAAAATAACAAGGATAAGGGATACAACAACCACATTAATTCCCTAATTTATAAGATTCTATCTTTGCGTTCAAAGTGTGGCTTCTACATCTACTGTATTTATGTGACATACGAGTATCCAACAAAGCGAACATCATAACTGGAAATCTAATGCAGAGCCCAATAAGGAACACATTTTCACCTTTCGTCGAACAATTTACTGACGACGGCGCTTCATATTCTGACGCAGATTTTTCTTTTTAGTCTGATCTTTCGAAGCCTTCTCCTTTTTCGGTGCCTCTGCCGCGGCGGCGGTGCCCTCGCGTTCAGTGCGGAGTTTATCCTGACGATCTTCTTCACGTTTGGCGGAAGCAGCGCGCATGGAGTTCACGAGGCCCAAGTAGCTGTACCGGGGGCGGCTGAGATCCAAAGTATGAGGGTTAACGTGCCTGATGGGTGCACCCCTTCCGAAGAACAGGCGGCAGTCCTGACACGAGCAGAAGAAGCAGTACTCACCAGGTCCATGGTTATGGATTTGTGGGGCCCTGAACCTCGGCGGCCCCATCGATATGGCCCCAGGGAGTGACATTGGTGGCCCCAGTAGCAGTACTTCACCGATCTTAGCGATGTCGGACATGACTACAACAAGAAGGCAAAAGTTATAAAAAATTCATATACTAGAGTAGGACTATACGCGGAACCACATGTGATGATATTTTAGTGGGCAATCGACTCTACTCTCCGACTAACTTTTTACTACTCTGTCAAGATGGTACGAGAGAAAATTTATTCTTTATTTAGCGAAGGTGAGCCCCTCAGTTTGTAAACATGCTTCGGGATTTTATTCCGAATCATGTATTATTTTCAAAGTTCAAACTCAAGATAAAGGATGTTGAAAGGCAACCATTTTTTTTCAAGTTTATTTTCGATTATATTACACTGCTATCGATCACTGTTTCTTATTCTAACACTTTTCACTTCCATAAGGATCTCATAAAATTACATAAGACTGGGAGATGATCCGCAGCAGTCCCTTAACTCTGATCACTGGACCAACTAACATAACGTTTAGTCAGGATAGTCACTTATATGTTACTTACCTAGCTGGTTTTGGCTTTTTTAGGGCTCCACAGGTTGCGTAAAGAAGATCAAGGGGTAGTTCCGCGTCACCGGACAAGCTTCACTGAGGGAGTGCGGCAAGGGGCGGCTTTTGAATTCAATGTATTGATTGATAGCTGTTACTAGTCATTCCTGCGCAAGTGCATAATTTTTTTGTGTCTCTTGACCTATTTTACCTGTGGACCTAGACTTCGCTCGGGGAATAAGCAGTTGCTGCCCGAGCTAAGGGGTTTGGAAACACCGAGATACACCTCGTTTTAAATCAAATGACTTCATCTTTTTGTTCATTTCACTTATATGTTTGTGAATTCAGTACTGATATAAGTAAATTATACCATCCTATTTTATCGCGCAGACAAAGATTGGCAAGTGTTCTTTCTAATAAAATCAATTTCTATGCTTACTTTCTCCATGAGCACAGTCGAACAAGTTAGTTGGTACTTACCTTAGTTTTCATGTACCCTTCAGTACTTGAGTTTTGCCTTTCGTGTTTGTCTGTGCGTCCGCTGAGTTCTTACTAAACTGCACATTGGATTTTGACGCGGTACCACCAATATGCAGAGAATTTATTCCGTAATGTATGTCATGCTCACTGAAATGGCTCGCTGGTGGTGGCGCGTGTGTCGGATCATTTAGCTCCCTTCAAAATGGTTGAGCTGAATGGTGCTGATCCATGCGTCATGTTCGTGAACGGGCGCCGTCAGTTGTGACTGGTCATCTCTTAGCTGCCATGGCTTATTTTAATTTTTGAATTGTTTTATGTAATAATTGCGGACGCTTTTAACGTGCTTTCTACATTGTTCTCACATGTACGAGTATAATTTCAACATAAATGATGTAACCCACATATTGTAACAATATTTTGATTTAAAAGAGTGTCCATGGAGTTTCTTGCCTGTTCTTCTCCATAGGTACCTACTACGCTTTGGAATGGGCAACTAGCTTCATATTTCTGACTGACCGACTCCTTGACAATTCAAAAGTGCCTGTGAATGGTTTAATTGAAATAAATGCTTTGAGTTTGAGTTTGAGTTGAGTTTATGTGGCCAACAATATTTTGAACCACACTGTCACTGTTCATTTTTATTGTATGCGTGATATTTTTTTCAAGCTTAATAAATAGTTCAGTAAAATAATTGACTACTCGGTACACTTACAGCATTCTTAACTATTTGGAAGTTAGCTGTTTTAAAGTAGTACTAAGTTAGATGCCTGGACAACAGTAGTTTTTTCAACAGTACTTGACTATGTTTTATGATATTAACAATATCAGAACCAAAAGTTGGGACTTACTAGCTGATGCCTGCGACTTCGCCCGCGTGGATATCGGTTATTATATACTAAAACCTTACTCGAGAACCACTCTATCCATTGCAATTGGTGCAAACAGAATGAAAATCGGTGCAGTAGTTTTTGAGTTTATCGCGTACAGGACGACAGACAGACGCGGTGGAGAACTTTGTTTTATAATATGTAAGGATTACAGTTACTATCTGTGTCACTTACTCAAATTGAGATTAAGCTAAAAATAACTTAGTCAACTTGACGATTGCTATTCATTTGCAATGAATGGTTCAATATGTATGGAGTTGTCTTTATCTTAACAAGACAATGATACATGATAGAACTTTAACGATTTGGCTTCTTCTTGCGTCTACGACCGTGGCAAGAACCAAATGTTATAAGTTATTTAGAGCGTGCCGCAATGCGACTTGCGGAGGGGAAAGCGGCGCGGGAACATTGGAGCGCCGCCACTCCACGCCGCAAGACACACCGCAAGACGCACCCAAGCCTAGGAACCGGTTTATTTCGGTATTCCTCCGAACTTTTCTACAGAACGCGAACGTTTAGAGAACTTTATTTTGACCAAAATGAACCGGTTTATTCGATGAGCGACATGTCGGATAAGCGTTGCATCTTGTGACTACTTGAGAGGATGCTGCGCTGAATATAAACTGAAGTTTTAAACGGTTTTTGTTGCTCTAAGCCGTAATCCGAAAAAACATTTTTAAAATACTCTTCCAAATACCGGTAAAAAAAAAACGGTATATGCGAACGAAACCGAATGTAAAGGTTTTTGCGTCAAGTACATCATACCGGTTTAATATTTAACCGGTATCCGAGCCTTGCGCACCGCATGACGCACTGCAAGACGCACCGACCTAAAGTCTTTAATTTCACTGATGTTCTGCGAGTCACGTTGGTCACACTAGTTGTTTCTCATGATGTGCTTCAAAAGACTGATGATGATACTTCCACCAAATCTCCTATTTTTCTTTACGAGTCGTAAAGAAAAACATTCCATAAAGTTTGCACAGGTGTGAGTACTATGTACTATAGAGCTACCATTTACCGGGTAATATGTCTTTGATTGACTTGAATGTGCCCTGGCGGCTGGGAATATGTCATGCTCACTCAGATGTCTCGCTGATGGCAGCGCGTGTGTTGGATCATTTAGCTCCCTTCAAAATGGTTGAACTGAATGGTGCTGATCCATGCGTCATGTTCGTGAACGGGCGCTGCCAGTTGTGACTGGTCATCTCTTAGCTGCCATATGGCTTATTTTAATTGAATTATGTTATGTTTTTATTTTATAATTGCGGACGCTTTTAACGTGCTTTCTACATTGTTCTCACATGTATAATTTCAACATGAATGATGTAACCAACTTTTTGTATAATTTTTATTTTTATTTAAATGAATTTCCGTGGAGTTTCTTCCCGTTCTTCTCCATAGGTACCTACTACGCTTTGAAATGGGCAAGTAGTTTCATATTTCTGATTGACCGACTCCTTGGCAATTCAAAAGTGCCTGTAAATGGTTTAATTGAAATAAATGCTTTGAGTTTGAGTTTTAGTTTATCTTTCATTGTGCCAGTACGAGCTTCATGAAAAAACCTCCTGCCGTGGAAATACACCCCTTTGCAAAAAAAACGGGCACCTTAACAGTCATTGGCTTTTCTATGGATAATATTAATATTTTTACAATGTCATTAGCATAAATTACCAGTAATTTCTTATTATCAATAAAAATATCGTTTTTTGGCTACACCCCTTTTCCAGCAGCGCTACGATTTTACTAACTCTTATTGCTTTTTCTGTCATTACAATCGACACAAAGATATCTGTTTCAAGTCACAATAAGGCTGGATTATGCGATAAACATAAATTTATCAACTAAAAATAACGAGAAATTAGTTTTAGTTGGCAGGATAACCTTTTAACCGCAAACCCGCAAAAAGTTAGTAAAAGTCAGAAACTGAAAAAGGGATTATTGTTGTTTTAAACAAAAGTTTCGAATTAAGAATTAACTTTTTTTCATACCCAGACTCTTTATTAAGTGCCAGTAACATAGACCATAGTTTGGCTATTAAAACCTCTTTACAACTAAATGATTACCAATAATGTAAAAAAATCAAAACCACCCGTTTTTTTTTTTTGCAAAGGTGTGTAGATTAGTCTAGCGACAAGTTTACTAGCAGGGCTAAGGGTCCAGGGTGCCTCAAGTATCCTATTCTTTTTCTGTAGGGAATTCCTCATGGATATACCTTCTGTCTGGTAATGGGGACCACAGAGGGTTATGGTGGACTCCTACCGACTAAAACCCCACAGCTCCTATTTCTAACATGAGTCGGGGGACCGGGAGATACTTGTATATTTACGCACAACATATACAGAAAAAACAGGAAAGGGTCTAAAATTAAATGAAAGACATACTGTATAAAAAAAATCTTTCGACTGAAAATATGTCATTGTTTTGTTTATACAATAAATACATATAGACAACCTTATAGAAATAGTAAATGGACAGGTACAAGAATATCTTAACAAAATGTTTAAAATTCGTATATACAGGGTTACTGGTAACTCGACGTATTCCTTGCAGGACGTCATAGTAGGGTTAAAATGCAACAAATTAAGCCACCAAATGTTCTACCGAAATTCAGTAGTTTTTGAATTAGTTAAGAGTTTTAGATTTTTTATGAAAAATCCCAGATTAAATCATTTGAAACCAATTTAAAAATGATTTACGGCGCGACTGTACTGAAATTTAAGTTATTATCATAGTTGACGCCGTAGCAGACCTTTGTTAATAATTAAAAGTTCAATAATGCCTAAAACTTTGGCAAATATCACTAACCAAACATTTAATTTTTTCTAATTTTTGCTATTACTTCATAAAAAATGTAGTCTAGTGCAAAAAAAAAAACTGAATTTCGGTAGAACATTTGGTGGCTTAATTTGTTGCATTTTAACCCTAGTATGACGTCCTGCAAGGAATACGTCGAGTTACCTGTAACCCTGTATATATTTGAAAACGGAACATTTATGTCCTTTACTTAGGACGCTGGCCTATTATTTTAAATAAAATCTTAAAACACACGACATTTACACACTCATTTAGCACAAGAATATTCCTTAGCATAGTTAACATTTGCCTAAAGTGTACGTGAGCAAATTATAATTGCAAGCATCCTTCAAAAGGTTTATTTTTCATAATAGTTCTTAATCCTACCAGATACACTAATATTTTTTAATAACCAGATAAATGTGGTACATAGAAACGCCAAGACAGTTTTTATAGAGAAGAATAACATTCTTTTTTGTAAATTTTTTTATATAATACGTTATCTAACGAAGGGCGTTCCCGTTAACCTGCAATAGTATAGCGGCTATACATGAAAAAAATATAAAAACATTAAAAAAAAAAAATTTTAATAATTTTTTATAGTAAAATATTCACAAAATTCACACGCACAGTTGTTACACTTGTCTTTCCACGTTGAAATACAAGTGTGCGTGTACAGAGTGTTTCTTTTACGTATCAATTTAATAGTTTTGTGAATATTTAACTACTTATGTAATTTTTTTTTTTTGCCTGGTATTTTTTTTTAATCATGTATGGGCGCTATACTATTGCGGTTTAACAGGTACGCCCTTTGTTAGTTAATATACTGTATATTAATTTTGTATGAGTAGCTCGTAAAAATTGCATCCAACTTAAATGGTGCTATTGTAGTACACCTCACAATTGAACATAGGAAAATGCGTGTAGGAATATCATTGATTTTATCATTGAAAGATTTCTACACTTTTACCAGTTCGATGTAACTATTTTGAAATCACTTATTTTCTCTAGCTATATACAACTCTACAATATAATACAAGAGAGGCTTCTTTTCTGGTATATAAAAAATAATAGTACATATTACAGTCTTATATTTCTATTTCCAACATCATAATTATTATGTATTCATGCGACCTATTTCACTGACTAACGGCCAGTTTCTTCATCAAAAGTAACAGCCAAAGTAATAGTCAACAGGGGGCCTAAAACGGCCACATTAGCAATTCCTCTAAAAGCAATTCATTTCCTGAATTTCCAGCTGTCAATAAGCAATTCCTCTAATTTGACACAAAAACAATTCATAATGTGTGCACCGTTTTACGAATCTCCATAGAAAACTGTCAAACAGATGAATTATTTCGTAATATGAATCGCACGCAGATCATATTATTAATTGTCAGATGTGACATTTTACGATGATTCATTATATTTTTCTATTATGATTCTGCCAAAATGACTGTTTTAAGGCCCCTGTTCGTCCGCGCTGTTGGATTTACAACCCTCGCCTCAGCGCCGAGGATTGAAAATAGAACAGTGCAATAGAACAGTTGACTGTTACTTTGGCTGTTACTTTTGATGAAGAAACTGGCCGTAAGCCGGTTAAGGTATCCGGCAGGACTGGCAGGTATGGAATTTCATATTAATACTGCTTCTTTTAGTTGTGGTGTAAGTTTCTATTCGAAAACCGTGAAAGAGACCTAAAAATCCCTAAAATTCACAAACGTTAGGTTAACCTACTAAAACACAATAGTGCCGATATATAAATGATGAGATTATACATAATTTTATGTTTTGAAGAATTTAGAATTGTCGACTGTTATTTCTTATGATCAAAATGAGTTGTCAAATGTCATGAAGTCATAATATCAATTTTCGTATTTCTATTTGATCAAACTGTTTGATCCAGCCTGTTTGATCAAATTACTGGAACGTCTATGGCCCGCATTAGCTTATCATAGCAAGGATGTTAAAAACAAAAGAAACTGTGTCTGCGCGTATTCGCGCGATGATCGTTTTAAATAGGACGCAGCCAGAATTGATCACTTACGGCATTCGGAATGCTAAATTATCTAGAATATAAATGTTTAAAACATGTTTTCATTAGTCGTTGTAGCACAAATTATGTTACTTCGTCGCACACATCACACTATTTATTGCAATAGACATTAATCTAAGATTTTGAGTAAAAAGTGATACCTATCTGAATTAATTATGCAGTTTTATTTTTAAAAAATCACTACAATTTTATGTACAGGCAACTTTACTTAGTTTTTTTTAAAGTTATAATTTTAGTAGTTCATTTTGTAACAAAACCTCTACAGTTAGCTTTAAGCCTGTATTACTAGAATCTCATAAGAAGTGATCGAATTTTGTCATTTTGCTCGAAACATTATTGGCCTTTAAAGTACATGTTTCTGCCTATGTGAAACTAGGTACCATCCAAATAGTATGATCGCTTAATTTGTATTTTATCATTGGTATTTTAACTTATTACGCTCTTTCAAAATGATGTATTATAATCTTTTTTTTTTAAATTAAGTACTTACTTCTTAGGTCAATTTGATGGAAACGTGTTAATAACAATGTGACGACTACTGACAATTCATTTACCTTTTAGGCTAGCTAATTGATATTTCTCAATTTATTCATATTAAAAATTAGTACCAAGACCCTCACAGGACACGAAAAGCGTGTCATCACTAACTTACGATATGACATTCACAGAATGTCACAATTAACACTTATCCACGTTTCATACCGTTATTATGTAGTTTTTATCCTAATATACTGTTAAAAAATCACAATTTAGGACTGTAACTTATGAAGAATATATCCTTCTATTAAATAATGACTAAGCAAACAAATGCAATTACTAGTAAGCTCTATTAGCGAACATTATGGACATTTAACACCTACAATATAACAGTTACTACAAAACTGAACGTGCAGTCTCAAAGTTTTCACATAATTCGATTAGGATGATCGAGATCAGTATACATTTTTCCCCTCAAAAGAATTTCTCATTTATAGAAAACAGCATAAAAATATACTTTGAATAGCTGCAGTCTACATGTATAATTTGACAGCCAACAAGAAACATTCAAGAAGTTAACGAAGTATCATATTTATGTGTTGACATACTGATCAACGAAAAAATATTGTGAGTCTCGTGAGCCTGTGTTTCTTCTTTTGTGCCCGAAGCTTTTTAATCCACCCTGAAAATTTAAAAGATTTTTTTACAATACACATGATAGCAGATAGAATGAACATGTAATCAACTCATCATCCGCCTAGCCTTTTCCCAACTCCGTTGCGGTCGGCTTCCAGTCTAACTGGATAAAGCTGAATACCAGTACTTGAATTACTGCCTATCTGGACTCCACAACGCAGTACAAGTAATATGATAACCCGTGACTGATGGGAAGACTGGCTGTCAGTATTTAATAACGTGACGTTCAAAAGGCTTAACGTGCGTTCCGAGGCATGGAAGGATCTCGGTATGTAAAGATGGTCACCCACCCACGGACCGCCCGCGGCAAGCGTAGCTTAACGTGATCGATCGACCCGTACGGCTGTTATTATTTAATATCTAATCAACTACATAAGAATAAAATAGAAACGATAAAAAACAGAGCAGGAAGCGCTAGCTTTTATACAAAACTAAAACTAGTGTGATAATGAACACATATTTATTGAAACTCTTTGTCAAAGTAGAGAATCCGTTCTTTTACTAAATGATGTCCTGTAATAATTCTGACATCTCTAAGTGCCAATTGCATCATGTTCGCTGTGCTAAATATTTGAGGGAGGAGCTTAGCCTTGCAGTGCAAAAGTTATAATCAAGTGCTTCAGCTAAAATCAGAAAAGTATTAGTACACGACGGTGTTAATACACGAGCCGCACATATTTTAGCAAAACCTCGCGAAGGCTTATTGCGCAGTGCTCATAACAAACGTACACAACAACATAAAACGTAGAAATTTAAACAGAAAATGCAGCAGAGGGATATATAAAATGCAGCAGAAGGATATATAAAATGCAGCAGAAGGATATATAAAATGCAGCAGAGGGATATATAAAATGCAGCAGAGGGATATATAAAATGCAGCAGAAGGATATATAAAATGCAGCAGAGGGATATATGAAATGCAACAGAGGGATATATAAAATGCAGCAGAAGGATATATAAAATGCAACAGAGGGATATATAAAATGCAGCAGAGGGATATATAAAATGCAACAGAGGGATATATAAAATGCAGCAGAGGGATATATGAAATGCAGCAGAGGGATACCATACGAAATGAGGTTCATCAAATATGGACATAATGTAAGGAGGAATGAAACGCAAGCGATAAAGTTGTTAGAAGTAGAGGGAGAGAAACCTCAGAAATGATGGGTAGATTGTGTCAGAGATGGCATGAATTAAAGGTGATTGAATGATAATATGACCCCCAGTTATAAGACAAGAGCAGACCAACAAAAAAGTTTTATAAAACAGATTAAGCTACGTGCACACGTCGATATTTTACTGTAAAATGAAGGGATCGCACGGCAATAAAACCAGTGATACGATTAAAAACAAATCCTGTTTACTGGCCTGTTTAGACCAAACAAACAAAGAATCAGAACAAGAGCACCATTTTCTTGACACTCTTGACTTTTAAAGTTTTTAGTATGGATAGACCAACGAAAGGATCATCTATCCCATGTTTACAAAAAAAGAATTTGGTTATGGATACAATGTGTAGGTGGAGAAAAGATAACATGTGCAATGTGCATTCGCTCGTTTGGTCCAAAACCTTTCCGTGAAATGTAAGTTCACCGTTGATACTTACGTATCAAGTTTATGCGCTGGCACCACTGGTTTAGTGGAGCTGGAGCGGCCAAGACGCATGAAGAGCTCCAGCAACTGCGAGAGCTACATAGTGACTCCAGGGCCCACAGGCTCCGGCAGGGCCGCGGGCAGCGCGTCGCTGGAACCCGCCACCTCAGCGCTGAAGCCCCCCACCGGGGCCCCGAAGTGGCTCAATTCCTTCTCATTCAACAGCTTGATGGACATCGCCTTGTTTATCTCTGAAATCACTTTTATTTTTATGTATAAGTTGGTAGTATTTTTATGTGACTGTACAATACAAAGTTACACATACTTGTTCACTTTGTTTTAAAAATAAAACACCTTCAACGACTCATATATGATGATGTTCTTGTAAACTTTACTAAACTACTGTACCAGTAATAACGGAAAACTTTCTATAATTATCTCGTTTTATGTGAATGCGAGTGTGTTGTGTGTGCCTTACCGTGCGTTTGCACTGGCGAAACATTACAACAAAACATGTTTAAATCTCTAATTCCTGTCAAAAATTGTATGGAACATTGACAGAAAATAGAGATTTCAACATGTTTTGTCGTAAATGTTTCGCCAGTGCAAACGCACGGTTAAGCTACAACAAAAAAGTAAATATTTAGTTTTGAGTATGAGTATGGTTGGCTAGGCGAGTAAAGGAAGACCCAAGAACCGATGGATGGATTGTGTGAAAGATGATAGCTAGAAAGGGGGTGACTACCGAGATGACGGCTAATAGAGAAGTATGGAAGAAAGGGATATGTTAAGATAACCACAAACAAATTGGGATAAGGGCAGGAGAATGATGAAACCTTCTCTGTGTATATCACACAAAATTGTGAAAACAAATTTAACCTGATCGTATTTTTGTTACTTTTTGCCTATATACAGTGTATGTCTAATACTTTACGAGTTATTGTTGTTTGAACATAGCGTATGCGTAAGCACAAAAGGCCATTGTCGGAAACATAAAGAGGTTCCTTAAAAAAAAACTTTAAAATTGTACTTCCGGTATATGCTTGGTATCGCTAGGTAGCGACAGTGGATTTCATGCAGCTTAGATCTCTATTTCCACTTTAAATACGGGCTAATATGGTCTGTGGGCACTACCCCTCCGCAGGTGCCACGTAATTGAGCGGTTAAAATAGTTTATATTTAAGTATTTAGAATATCGCTAGTCCATGTCCAGACATCCAGACACACTGTATATAGTTTCTCATATAGAAAAATATGCAATATACAATCCAATCTCGAAATGCTGCTAATGCTTGCAACGGTGGATGGATGGTCTACGGTGCTACGGCGTAGCCTCGTAGCCTCGAAGCCTGGTGGCTTAAATTTGTTACTGGTAAATTCGTCTAGCTTTGTGATTTTAGACTTATATTAACTATGCACATATACGTTCAGGTTTCGTCACAATATTTATCCTTCGTCGATGTCAGTAATGTCCGGGAAACTCAGAAAGTAAAACCATGTACTGTAGGTAAATCTCTCCCTGTCCCTCAGGGGCAAACAAGCTCGCACTACATATTATAAAACAAAGTCCTCCGCCGAGTCTGTCTGTCTGTCTGTTCGCGATAAACTCAAAAACTTCTGCACCGATTTTCATGCTGTTTTCACTAATGGATAGAGTGGTTTTCGAGGCAGGTTTTAGTTTATAATAACCGACATCCACGCGGGTGTAGCCGCGGGCATCAGCTGGTAATTAATGTAACTGACCGTTGTCTCGCTCCTGCGGGTTCATGCCAAACTTGCAATCCTGGCGGTTACAGGTGCTGCTGTCGGCCTCTCTTATCTTCAAGAGCTGAGTCTCAGTGATCTTCTTAATAATGTTGCTCAGTTTCCGCTTCCGGTCGTTCACGTCATCGCTGTTCATTTTCTGTGAACAGTTGACCTCAATGTTAATAAAAATGTTTAAAAATTTTTCCCTCATAAAATGGCGTCACAGATAATGATCTTCAAGGTCTTTGTTCCGCCGGCTAGATACGGTACCATCACTTATATAACACGCCACTATGACTTATGTTTAACACATAGCTCAACTTACTGCAAATTTTCGTTATAACGTAAATTCAACAGGTACACTCGCGTGGCGATAAGAACTTCTGTACGGAGACGTGCTCCGAGCGATAGCAAGGGGTTACCGGCACCCTTTATCACTGCAGCGGGCTCAAATTATATATTGATTGACGGAGTCCTGAACTGCGCAAGTGCAGTTTGCTTGGTAGTTCAAACCTTTAAGAATCATATGTTGTTGTTTCTCTCCCCCAAAAAACAAGGGTTTTCAATTTATCGTATGTCCAATGAGGGGTTTTAACACGAGGTTCGTTCGAAAACATCGTACTTTCTAAGGGTTTTGTTTGCAATTGCAACCGCAAGTTGTTAATTTTTCTACAGATATCTTGAGTCGTCTTTGCATTTTTAAAGTAACAATCCAGATGTCAATATACGTATAATTAAATAGCAGTTGAAACTTCGATATTTAATTAATTTCTGGTAACAGGTAAGGTAAAGTGAATATTACGATGTGAATGTTGGTGTTTTAGTTGATAGCTTGAAGATTGAAGATTTCATTCTTTGGAATTGAGAGTTTGTAAAGATTTCTTGATGGCCAATCAATAACCTTTAGAGTTTCATGAACCCGATAATCCCAGTTTTATCCATAACTGACAGTGTTTGAACTCTAAAACAAAACGTAGGTAGTCATGGGGCCTGCTGACTGAAGTGAAAACTTCATCATCTGCCTAGCTTTTTCCCAATTATGTTGGGGTCGGCTTCCAGTCCAACTGGATGCAGCTGAATACCAGTATTTTACATGGAGCGACTGCCTATCTGACCTCCACAACCCAGTAACTGGGTAATACGATACCCCTTGGCAAGACTGGTTGTCAGACTTTCGGGCTTCTGACGACCCGTAACGACTGTCAAAGATCCACAAATGACAGCCGGGACCAACGGTTTAACGAAGTGAAAACTTAAAATAATGAAATAAGTAACCTTGAAATTTTTTAACCGACTTAAAAAAGGATAAGGTTATGTATTATGGCCTTTTTTCTGTATGTTTGATCAGCGATATCTTCACCAATTCTTTATAGATTTTGATGATTCTTTTATTATTTGGACGAGTGTTCTCCCGAGGTGGTCCAGTTTAATCTGGTGAAGATCTGATGATGATCTTTGGAGATAGACGAAGGAACTCTTCAATAATCGAAAGCAAATCTCCCGCGATTTCTGTAATCACATGCCTATTTATTATTGACACAATTCCATAACAGAACATCACGCCTTTTTGCTTTGAAGGGGTATGCAGATGTGTACAGAATACCTACATTTCGCCAGTTATGTTATTTACTGCCTGTCGGATCACGTAAAAGTTCAAAACAAAAGTAATTTATTCAAATAAAGCTTTTTTTTGTATGTGGCCGATTGTTGACTATTTACCCTTTCACGGCAGTAAATCGAATAGTCCATCTATTTTCTGGTTTCTTCGACACTACGTTCTAGCAGATTTGCTATTTCTTGCCAAGCATCTTACTTGTGGCTTGTGATTTTAAAATGTTCATTATGCAGATTACTATGTCCCACAGACATTTCAAACTTTGTTAAGCTTCTATCATAAGTAGAGATTTTTCTCGAAACCAATCCATAATTAAGTAAATAAAATATTTATCGGTCAAGTCGCTAGAACACAAGAACGCTTTTAAGAGGCGATCTCTTCAAAGCATTCTTGTGTTCTAGGAGCAAGTACGACCGAACACGAAAGAAAGCTCTAGGCAACTGTTCGTACGCAGAACGCTCTTGCGCCGCGCCGCCGCTGCGCCGGCGCCGTTTACTTATAGCGAGCCAGCATTAAAGCGTTCTTAGAACATTCCATAGAATCTCCGCAAACCAGATAGAACAACGACAGAATGGTCTATCTCTGTTTACACCAAAAGAATTTGACGGAGTGGAGATAGAATGAGCATTCACTCGTTTTGTCTACGAGTAGGTAACCCCAGCTTTTGGTGAACACAATCGGTATTTTGTTTGTTAAAAACCTCTGTTGCGTTGTGGAAGAGGATGGAAAATAAGGAACACAACGCATTCTTTTTGCCATTACATTTATTTCACACAATATACAGACAGCGGGACATCATCAAAACATCTCAGGTTACACTCACAAGATAATTACCTTAACTATCCAGATTTATTACAAAAACAAAACATTATGTTTCCAAAAGTATACCAAAATAGATCCAAAATCACGTATTTTCTTCATCATTTTCATAATAATTGGTAAATACTTATCTAAATTAAATATTTGGCATCACAGTTTATATTTTTCACCCTTTATGAGGCCCTACCGTTATTACCCTTAATCACAATAACCACCAAGATAGTAACACCCTGCCAAATTGCTATTAGACTCCTTATGTTACAATGTTTTGAGACTAATAATAACTCTAAAATATTTGTTTTCATAAAAACTCATTGAACGGAAACCCTACTCCATTTTTAATTCGGTAAAAAATTAACATAGGCTATTTACCAATATATGACTGGCAGTGAAGAGATATCGTTAGATGATAGATTACATCAAAGAATAGGATCACGGGACACAGGACTAGCACGATAAGAACAGTGTAATATTTAAAATTTGAATGGGTTGTTTTGGTTAGCGGGTCCTGCTGGTTGGTTGCTGATGTGGCAGTTGGCGACGGCCGCCGTGATATCGTCTGTGGCGTCAGTGTCCCGCCGAGCCTTGGCCAGGATCATGGCCACCACCACGCTGAAGTAGCCACGCTTATACTCCTTTATCTCGATGTTACGTTGATCATTAGAGAGTGGTGCCATCAACACCGCGCGAACGGGAGCGCGTTGGTCCGGACCGCTCATCTCTGAAACTATAAGCGGAGTGAATGAGCAAACAGTCACAGAGTTCACTGTTTAGGTCGAATATACCGTCACTAAACCTGTCTACTCTGGTTATTAAACATTCAATATACGAGTATCAAGTTTGCATTAATAATGAACGTGTGTGACAGGGGAACGTCACCGACGATGTAGTGGTAGGGATGTGATGGGTTGAGTCGTCAGATGGCTAACTACAACAAAGCCGAAATGAGCCTGAACAAAAAAAAAACGATGTCCGTTTGAATTTTGCTTAGCAGCTTTATAAACAGGGCAAACGATAAATAATTGATGTTTGTACTAAGCATTAACCAATGATTTAATTAATGCTTAGTACAAACATCAAATAGGTATACTCTGCGTTTGAAAAAAAGATAATAAACACTGACTACCTAAAATGGCACACGTAAAGGCACTTACACACTGGCGCGATTTGTCGCGCGACGCGAATTTTAACAAAACAATTTCTGAGAAAACTTTACGGCGAACAATGCGGCGGCGTCGCGTCGCGCTACATTTCGCGCCAGTATGTAAGAGCCTTAAATTCTTGACAGACAGACACTTCGGAGGAATAGATATAATTGTGTTCTGTTATGTTTTATCGTACATTGAGCAGACACAAATGGCACTTAACGTGACGAACATATTTTAGATGTGACTGTACTAAGAATAAAGACGGCTTCGGCTGACTTGAATTTTATTTCGTTATTGACAGTATGCTCGCCGTACCCCGAGATACAGCAACAGCATGTCTCCAAGGGCATGATGTTAGTTTATTGAATGAACAGGGGGCTTAAAAAAACCACTTTGGCAGAATCATAATAGGAAAATATGTCGTCGTAAAATGTCTCAAACTGACAATTCTTAATATGATCTGCATGCAATTCATAATCCTTACATATTATAAAACAGCCGCGTCTGTCTGTCGTCCTGCACGCGATAAACTCAAAAACTACTGTACCGATTTTCATGCTGTTTTCACCAATGGATAGAGTGGTGCTCGAGTAATATTTTAGTATAAATAATAACCGACATCCACGCGGGCGAAGTCGCGGGCATCAACTAGTACGAAATAATTCCATCTGTTTGACAGTTTTCTATGGAGATTCGTAAAATGGTCCACAAATTATGAATTGCTTTTGTGTCAAATTAGAGGAATTGCAAATGACAGCTGAGAATTCAGGAAATGAATTGCTTCTAGAGGAATTGCTAATGTGGCCGGTTTAGGCCACCTGGAGGCCCTGATGGCGATTACAATCAAATAGGTACCTATCAGCGATTTATTTCGTTTAACTGTTTCGTAATTATGTGACTGTGTGCTACTGAACAATATGTTGTGACTTGACAAAACTGGTGGATGTACGGTACGCGTTCAGGTTAGGTTGATGTGATTTGGTGCAACTGGACAAAGAGATGGTATGTAGTGGTGGATATTCGAAGGGACGTTGTAATCCGGCCCATGCCGCCTTTAAGGGGCTGAGCGGGGACGGACTTGTCCGGTCCATGAGTTGAGATGGTCGGAGGAACACATACTTTCAGTAACTGATGTAACGGTATTGACTAAGACTACTGAGTAATGGGTACCTAACTACATCCTGATTGTGTGAATAGACGAGTGGATAATCAAGTGATTGAGACTTTCTCTATTCCAGAACAACTTTAGTGAATGAGCGCCCGAGGACGGTCCTACGTCAGGTTGGCCGTAACGGCGCAGTAAATGGCGTCGCCCAGTTTTATTAGGAACTTACTAGAATCACCGAAAACATCGGATAAGAGTAACACTGGCTGCTGACAGTCACTCTAGCAGAACGTCACATCTATGCTTGCGTGGCGGCTATCTTCTGATCTCGCCGTAGGCACAATATTTAAAATAGTGCCGTAGGTGAATATATGCTCGCCGTAGGTGAATATATATTCCTTGAATATATGTTCCTTGCTTCTGATCAAGTTTATGCTTCTGATGACAGAAGATGATGTAAGGGGAGCCGCTTTCATACCACAACCACGGAGAATTGTTATATTCCGGCACAATCTTGATGATACTGAAGCTGCTGAACCACTACCTAATACGATGATCACTTCTGGTAAATGTTATCCTGCGCCTTTAAGTATAATATTTTAATGTCTTTGCTTAGATGTAAAATACTTGGTTTCAGCTGCATCCGGTTAGACTGGAAGCCAACTCCAACATAGTTGGGAAAATGCTAGGCAGATTGATTTAATGAAATGTCTCTCTCCCAAATATTATTGGGTTTTTCCATTAGGAATTTCTTAGTAACAGCTCGGAGTTTGAAAGTTGGCGGTGTGATACCCCCGTGACTCGGAAAACACGTTAAGCCGTTGGCCCTTCACCCTGATCTCTCTCCAATCACGTCGGATTGCCGTCCCATCGGACTGTGAGAGTGTGGGAAGAGAGAGTGCACCTATGTCTGCGCTCAGAATTATCCACTACATATAGTAATACTCCTGCGCCGAAGGCTGGTCTCCACTGAGATTGGTCACCATGGCCAAAATGCGGTCCAGAGGACTATTATTATTAGGTATTTTCGTCTGTCTCATTTCTCGGGACACTGCGGTTTCCCGGACCTTCGTAAGGCGTACGAGGGGCCGAAGCCAAAGCTAATAAATGACTTTGAGTTTGTCTTTAATTTTCCCACTGCTGGGACACAGTCCTCCCTACGAGTGAAAATACACTTAGAACGAATACCTAACTACCAAATAAGGTAGGTAATGTGATAAACAACATACATAAAGGTTCGATCAGAATTTAGTATTCATTTATGTTCTACTACCGACTACGTGAAAGTGAAAACAGTTGATTGACCCGCATCTTATTTTTTTATCGTCACGCGAATACGCGATCGTCGCGTGCATATGTCACCTTTTTTTTCGGAAAACCGAATAACCCTCACTCAGCGCGACCACGCGTTCAAGTTTATCGAAAAAAACGTGACTTATGAACGCAACGATCGCGTATTCACGTGACGATCGCGTATTCACGTGACGATTGCGTATTCACGTGACGATCGCTTTTACATAGGACGCGGCATGATGCAATTGATTTTATTAAAAAAGGAAGATCAATAATATTGATCGAAGCTAATAGGTCATTAATTTATCATTGACGAATCTATACTAATTCTATTATAAAGCTGAAGAGTTTGTTAGTTTGTTTGTTTGAACGCGCTAATCTCAGTAAATACTGGTTGGAATTGAAAAATTATTTTTGTATTGGATAGTCCATTTATCGAGGAAGGTTAACAGTTATAAATTGATGAAGACTTTATTAAATGGACAATTTAATTTTTATTTTATCAAAGGCCTTATAACAGCTGACAAAAACAAATCAAATAAGTATTTTAAATAAAAGTTGCCCTTGTTTTTTTAATTTGACACGGTATTACGTAAGTACTTATACGAACTGAATTGTCCACAAACCGAAAAATAACAAACAGGCATTTACGTAACTACTAACAAAAACTAACACGGTCACGAAAAATCTATTACTTAACCCACAAAGTATTCGGCCAATAATGTAATTCAAACTTCACCCCACCCCCTCTCGGTTATGGCGCGATGTCTGCCTGTCTGGGGCAATAACGAACGTGAGGATAAGATGCTCCAGTCACCCACTTATGCACGAAATGACCTCGAGACCGAATTCAGTACCTAACTAGGGGAGCACTCGCTGAGGGGTTACGCACAAGAGACAGAAAAACACATGTTCACTAATACTGCAATCTGCATTATATCTGGAACAAAGGGCTATGTTGCCCACTTACTTACCTTCCTTTTTCAGATATTTTGATAAAACCGGAATGATGCCGACAGATGTGGAGACGAAGACCGGATCAGCCGGAGCCGCTTTCAAGAGAATATTGATTGTTTCACGTCGGATACTGCGCAAGTGCAGGCGGGCACTGGACGCAGAGATACTAACTTAAGACCTTCCCAACTAGAAGAGTAGATAACTGGCTGACTAAATTTCTAAAATCCGTAAAACCGGTTTTACAAAAACCCTATAGTTTAATCTTGTAGCGATTCCGCAATTTACGTTACCTACCTATGTCACATGTTGCCAAACATAAATCCTTGTAGATTTATGTGGCAACACATCAAGCATAAGAAGTTAGGTTCATGGCTCCTTTAAGTGCTTACTTACCTGGTTACCGAGAAGCAGCGGCAAGAAACTCCACTCCACTTTTATTAGAAAACATAATTGAGTTTATAGGTACCTACATACAATTTTGGTATGAAACCGTACAAAAATATAAAAAAATATACAGTTTGCGGGGACCAAACGTGTGATGCAAACACACGTTCGCGTCATTTTCGAGTATGCAACTTGCACCTTGCTTCTGACGTTTCATAAGTCAAAATCAAAATATATCGATTTTTACAAGCTTTATATTAGCTTGCTCTTTTAATTATAGCGCGGTTTACGCTGAGCCAGTGATGCTAGCAGACAGGAGAAGCAGAGATTGTAATTATATTCAATATTTTTTGATAATTTTATCTGCAACTCGACACAAACCTGGCATTTCGAACTCGTTGCTGCGCTATCGTTTGTCGAAATTCACAATACGCCTCATTCATCACGCCTGTATTCCCCGAAGGATTGGGCAGAGGTATACCTATATAGTACATGCACCCTCATTTCGCCAGTTATGTTTGAGTCCCATGTAACAGGGGGCGCGCCTATTGCCATCAACCGGGCACAAATCCAAACTTTGGGCTGCTACTGAAAAATTCCAGATAGAAAAACCCAATAACACTTTACCCGACCCCGGAATCGAACCAAGGATCTCATGGTCAGCAGTCTCTGCAACCACTAGACCGACGACGAGACAGTTTAGCTTCCTATTTCTCTCCTATTCATAGCTTTCTACAGTTATGAGAAATGGCTACCTGCCTCACTCAAATAAACTTAAACTCCCATCCTCTTACTCCTCTTCTCTCAGAACCCCTCAACTCTTCCACTTGCGGAGTACAAGTTCTGTTTTCATTGAACGGCGACTTAATTCTATTCTTATCTACAGCTCTCTGATGGTAATGTAAAATACCTGCAGCTGCGAACCTTATTTGGAAGAGTCCTGCTGAGCTTTTAAACTAACAATGACGGGAGTCACTGAGGTAAAACCTCAACGTCATTTATAGGGCACGCACTCATATTTGCCCGCTTCCAGATGAAGTCTAGGCTTCAACCCGGGCATCATGTTGGGAATCGAACCAACACGCGGTCTGCACGCGCTGACCACGCAGCGCGTCATCAGCAAACTGAGGCGCGGCACGGCGCGGCGGCGAGACGACTCGGCCCGATGACCACTCGCTTTTTCGTACTCCACCGCGACTGACGATTCTCCTCTCTAATTTATCCTTCAATTGTTTGGTCGGGACAGTTTGACAATTTGTAACAAGCACGGGAATAAACCATTGCCTAAAATACAGTCAACTCTTTTAATGCTCCCCGCGCTGACATGTAGGTTCCCGGAAGGTCAGGCGATTGGCACTCCGCTAGGCCAATTTTAGTGCATTTAAACGAAGAGACTTTTCGCGAACTTTATCAGACCCCGGCTGCGCCAGTCAAATATGAACAGTAGTGATGAGGTGCTTGATTAGAGCGATACAGAACAAGGATACAAACGAAATGGCTTATGAACTCAATGTAGAAATCAAAATTTTGTAAGTAGGTAGGTACCAATGTACACACGGCTACAAATCAAGCTATAGATTTCCAGTATAAGCTGATTTCGCATTTTATAGGATATCCGTATAATGAGAGGTCAGCTTATACTGAAAATTTAGGTACTTATAACTTGTTATGTAGCCGTGCGTACTAATTTTATAGATAACTAGCTGATGCCCGCGGCTTCGCCCGCGTGGATGTCGGTTATTATAATATACTTAAACCTTCCTCGAGAACCACTCTATCCATTGTGTTAACAGCATTAAAATCGGTGCAGTAGTTTTTGAGTTTATCGCGAACCGATAGACAGACGCGGCGAAGGACTTTGTTTTATAATGTGTAGGTAGTGATGTTAATCTAAACAATGACAGCTCTAGTATATTTCTGGAATTGACCACTAGCCTAATTTACGTAAACATTAAACTTAGTCTGGGTCAGGATGACTGGACCAAGAGAGATTTTTGAAGTTTGAGCAATACCAAGTTTTAGTACCTATTTGGTACTATTTGGTACCAGACATCAAATAATTGGTACCTAGCTCTAGAGGGAAAATTATTACGAGGAAAGTGGCCAGCCATTCTGACTTCAGAATGGCTGGACCAAGTCGGCTGCACCTAGTTGTAGGTGTTATAACTAGTTCATCTTTTCATTAAAATTTAGTACCTCATTGGTACCTCAACATATGTTTTTCTTAATTGTTTTCGATAAGCCAAAAAAAAGTTACACCTAGAAGAAATTTTGCATGTAATCTGGAGCACGTTGATTTCACCTAGTTGTAGGCGTTATAATTAGTTCATCTGTTCATTAAAATTTAGTACCTCATTGGAACCTTCACATATGTTTTTCTTAGATTTTTCCGATAAGCCAAAAATAAGGCACACCTGCAAGAAGTTTTGCATATATAATAATGTTTATTTTTGTACTAAGAAAATTACCGAAAATAAATCATAACACACATAAATATTACGTATAACATATTTATTCATTGATTAACACATTAATATTTTTTTAAGAAAAACATGTGTGGAGGTTCCAATGAGGTACTAAATTTTTTTACATTTTACATTTTTACATTTTTTTTTTAAGAATAACTTGCGGAGGTTTCCATGAGGTAGGTACTAAATTTTAATGAAAAGATGAACTAATTATAACGCCTACAACTAGGTGAAATCAACGTGCTCCAGATTACATGCAAAATTACTATTAGGTGTAACTTTTTTTTTGCTTATCGAATAAAATTAAGAAAAACATATGTTGAGGTACCAATGAGGTACTAAATTTTAATGAAAAGATGAACTAGTTATAACACCTACAATTAGGTGCAGCCGACTTGGTCCAGCCATTCTGAAGTCAGAATGGCTGGCCACTTTCCTCGTAATAATTTTCCCTCTAGAGCTAGGTACCAATTATTTGATGTCTGGTACCAAATAGTACCAAATAGGTACTAAAACTTGGTATTGCTCAAACTTCAAAAATCTCTCTTGGTCCAGTCATCCTGACCCAGACTAAACTTAGGTGTTAGAAAAAGGTGTCGAAAGAGATGTATTCCTAATACTTAATTAGAATCCTATTAGGTACCTACTTAAGGGGGATGCGCTTAGGCAGGCCGCGAAATTCAAATTTTCTTACGTGTTTTGCAATTTGCAGGTCGGTGTAAGTGCATTGAATGACTATTTCATGAAATCATGACATTTGACACTTTCATGAACTTAGAGAGTGGTATTGCTGATTCTAATGTTTATAATTCTGTAAATCCATATTTGTTACGGGCGCAAATCATATTTAGATCTAAATACAACCTGACACCGATCTGCAAATTGCAAAAAACGTCAGAAAATTTGAATTTCGTGGGCTACCTTGGCACACACAAGGGGCTACAAAAGGGACACCCTTTTTTCTAGCCCCTTGTGTATTTATTATTTATGATATGATTTACGAGTGAGGTATTATTATGTCCTGACATTCACTACTTGGAACTGTATCTATAACTACGTATCAGTGAATAATACACCTACATAATTTGGTTTCTTTTTTTTAGACTAGTATAAAATGCAGTTTCTTCGAAAGTGAACCAATACGTATAAGAAGAAGTGGTTTTAATTCAGCTAGCTAGATTTGACCAATAAGTACATATATATATCTACTATAACTAACAAGGCAAGTTAAATAAAAGCTTTTAATAATTAAAAAAAAAAAACATCGGAAAGCGTCATGTTACCAACCGCGGGCGATGTGTCATCGTGCAACTATGCGTGAACATTATGAGGTTTCATTCAACTGCAGTAGAAAAAGTAAGAAGACCCCACTAAATAGATAAGATCTATGATTGGAACTATATCCATCGCATTCAATTCAGATAGAAGAAATGTCTAGAACCAATTAGCCAGGGATTGTTACAGCTCCGTAATTCATACTTCTTCGGTAAGTCAGGTTAGGTTAGTAGGTAGGTACTGTGACTTCTTCGAGCGGCGCGCGCTTATTCACGAGACGAGTGAGCGCTCTTGATACGAATGAGCAGAGCGTGCTTACTCGATGAGCATGACAAACAAGCGAAGCGTCATCGTTAAGTCAGGTTTGTTAGCATGATGTAACTGTGACTAGGTGTAGTACATACCTTCGGACCTTCGATAAGTTGGGAATGGATAAAGCCAGCTTAACGCGATAGTGGCTGGCAATGAGCTAGCATCGACTAAGGATTGTTTAGAGAACATCTCTCGCTAGATTACTGTGCGTTTGCACTGGCGAAACATTCACAACAAAACATTTTGAAGTCTCTAATTCCTGTCAAAAATAGTATGGAACATTGACAGAAAACAGATTTCAACATGTTTTGTATTGAATGTTTCGCCAGTGCAAACGCAAAGTTACTCGTAGGTTTGATTAGAGTCCGCGAAGTCATTTCGACGCGGAGCTAGTCTCACATTGCATTATAAAAACGCGATCGGTCGCGAACATATTTTGTTAGAGAAAACCGGGGGACGCCCTCTGTCGGCGCGACCACGCGTTCAGGTTCATCGAACAAAAAGTTCGAATGATCAGGTATTCGGCTGAGTTAGGCTACGAGTTTGCGCCATCAGTACTAGCGTCCAATAGTTCCTGTAACGTGCAGACAACAGAAGTCGAATCTAAAGTTAAGCTTTAGGAGTATGAGGAACAGGGTGTAAAGTTCACTCATCCACCATAGAAAAGGGAGGATCCTCCAACCAGACGGGTGTTGTGTGTGGTGGGCAATTGCCCCACGATTGATGTTGGAATCTTGTATTATACGTCCATGGCGCGGTAAACTCGAACTGCGCGATGCAGGATTTATGTGACGTCAGGATTTTTGTGTGACGTCAGGTGTTTGATGCGTAGTTTGCATGTGGCGATGAAGATACCGCCAAAAAGCTAACGCTTGCCAACGTCGGTCTGTGGATGGTTGACCATTCATACGCCGCAAATGGCCGTGTGCGGTCTGCCGTCACCGTCGGAAGATACACTTGGCGGGTAGGCAGGTAGGTATAAGAAATAAAAGTCGGATTTATAGAAAATACAGATTATTTATAATCGTGTATACATCTAAGCTGCGATATAGAATAATAGTAATACAAATCACACAGACAATTCAGTGATGACAGTTATTAATTAAATTAACCATACGTTTATTAAACATCATACAGTTTGCATGCAAGGTAACGCTTAAATAATATTCACGTAATATGTTCCGCCGATTGGTGCTCTAAACGACCGTTTAGAAAAAAAAGTTATAATCGTGATGTGTGTGCATTCTATCTATATATAACATAATAGATCTCTTTTCATTGTTGCGATACATTATCACACATACAATAGTCACATTTCAACTTGCAGCTAATCGTGTTCAGTGTGGGTTCTTATTCAGAGGCCCCTTCTCTAGCAATGAATGACATACCGTTAGCAAGAAGCATTTTAAACGTGTCAAACTCCAAAAATACTAACAATTGGCACTAAGTAAGTACCAAATTTTTTGCTTAAAAAGATCTTGCTAATAATAATCTACTCATTTCTAGGGTAGGGGTTGTCATTTTCCGAACAATTCGCCCACCTTTTTTCAAGTTTATTACTTGGGAAAAGATATGAGTATAATTATGTTGCTTATGAGATCGAACATTTTAGAAGAAACAGAGCAGAAACAAAACAGAAGAAATAAAAAATGTGTAAGATCTGCAGACTTTACCAATTTCGACTCAAAGTTAAGGCTAATTCATAAAAAATATACGAGCTTGGCCCACATCTGTAATCTTCCAGTGCCTTACATGCTAATCTCTAACCAATCACATTATTAGACCACACCACTATGATAGACGACTTCGAGGCCTGATACAGACGAAGGTGAGGTCGCCTAGGTGTTAAACGCGGCTATCAGTCACTGATTTCACATCTGCAATGTACACTCAGCTATGTAAATCACAAGTATCGTCGAAACAGTCTTATCGCACCTCCACCCAGAAGAACAAAAAGTAAAAAACGTTCTCATCTCGTTTACTAGTACTTACTCATCATTATGCCTCATTAAATCAACATGAAATGTTAGCATTTCCAAATAAATAACAAATTCAAAAGGTAACAAAACAAATTGTGAACACGTACACCAATACTCCAACTTTGGAGATGGAATATTTCAATTTACCTTATTATGCTTCTATACAGCATCAAAAGCTTTGTCATGGGTAACAAGATACCCCTTGGTAAGACTGGTTGCCTTTCGGGCTTCTGACTACCCGTAAAAACGGAGTTCTACCTGACGGGCCGCGCGCGGGCCAAAAGACATTGTAGTTGAGTCATTGACGAATTAATTTATTTGTGATATCATTGTTTTTAAAAGCATTCATCATTGAAATTGAAATTGGTAATTGATAACAATTTTATTAATTGGTATAATAATTTTATCAACATTTGTTGACGATCAAACGCAACAAAATTTCTGAGTACAATTAGCGTCAAGAATGTGAATGTTGTTTTAAACACTATAAGGGCTTGTACACAAAACTGCGTTGCGACGTCGAATCACAAAAATCAGCGATAGTACCCTAAGATTATCTTAAGAAAGCTTCTGTGAATTCGCATCGCGCCGATTCGCAGTTTTGTGTACAAACCTTAAAACCTATACAAATCCAGGTAAACCAAAATCATGGTATTATTACAAGATGATTGTATTGCTGTGCATACCGACAACACAAAGCACACGAAAACAGTGGCGAGGAGCAGTGGCCGAGGGGGGTGACGGAAATAGTACACAATTTCTATGGCGCGGGACATACACAAGAAGCGAGAGGCGCGGGCGTAGCGACATTGCGCCAGTCCCTTCATATTTCATTTAAACAAAAATAGGAGCGACGATACGCACCCCGCTACTTCTGAATGTCCCGCGCCGCGTTCCTCCTATACATTTTGTTTGAAATATGAAAGGAGCAGCGCAACGCCCGCATCAAACCGACGCCACGCCCGCGCCTCTTGCGTATGTCTTAGAGCCATCTTTGAATGAATCTTGACGAATGCAGTAACCCGTTTTCCGAACAAGATGCCGTGCGCTTGTTATGAATACGGCTTTATTTTTTAGATAGTTATTATTCCATCCCGTCATGTATTACTAGATTTATCAAACTGCAACATATCTTTCATCTTTACAGCTAATTGCAAACAGAAATAACAAAGACAAAGTTTTGTCAACTACATAATAAATTTTTTAAACTTAATACAATTACGATTGAACGATAACTGCCAGTTCAGTTAATGCATATTCTATATGCATAAAACATTATAATAATCTGTATTTTATACTAAGTGCAAAAAAAAACAATTACAAATGGCGCCGATAAGAAAACGTTGAAACGTTCAAACGACAGTATTCCAAGATTTATAATTTCGTTCTAATGAATGAATGAGTGTTGTATCTTTCCACGGTGGATTTTTGTATAGTTACATGAAACGGACATTGTTGCAGCGTTCTCTTACCAGCCAAGTTTTTGAATTCATAACTTACATTGTTTTGATTTGTCTGGAGTTGGGAGTACCTATTCATACTCCAAAACAGTACCTTTTAGAATTTCAGACGCTTTAGTTTTTATTATCATGATTAAAATAATCATTCGTAAAATTTTACAACAAGCACCGTGATAATGGGATAAATTGGAACTGCCGGGGTGAATAACAACATTTTCGGAGGATAAATAAGTCACCATAGTACCTACATTTAACACTACCTACTGTTAAAGACAACGGGGTTTATTTATAAACGTTCCTTAAAGTGACGTTCAAACGCCAAAAATTTATGGTTAAATAGTCGCTTATCATTACTTAACTTTATGCAACGTTTATAAATGAACCCCAGTATGCTTATGGCAATTATTGGTCCTTATATCATATTCTTTTATTGGCTATATTACGTTTATCTAATCTGCGGGTATTTCGCTGTCAAAGTACTGTCGCTTGATATAAGAACACGTTTCGTTGATGGATAAACTTCAATTTTTAACTTATCTCTCTCTGAGGTTTAAAATAAAGAAGGAATCTATGACTTACGCATTGTAAGCACCATTTAAGTGTGACAGAAATAATAAATGACCCTCGTAATACGGAAATATGTTGTTAATCACCCCAAATTACCGGTCACTGTAACCTTTGTTCTCAATAAATAACATAAAAATTAACATCTATTTAAGGCTCAAATCGTAATTAATTTACTTAATCACGGCCGAACAGAACTTTGGATAGGCTATGTATTGTAAAACATTGACATTATCAATTTATTAAACTGTATGATTCTATTTTGTAAAACCAAAAAGGTTTCAGATAAATGCTAAAACCTGTGAGGGTTCCGTACATTCTAGCTAAATATTCTAAGGAAGGTTTTCATGAGGTAAATGTTTGTCCTAATGAAATGACAAGCAAGCAAGATATAATGATTATGTACTAATTATACTTTTGACTGTCAATATCAATTCCTGTACTGGAAAAACAATGTCTATAATTATTTTGAAGTACGTATATTCATATACAATTACAATCATATATATTTCGCTAAATTAACATGACATGCATTAACGACCATTAAAATACGGAACCCAACTAACTACAAACAGATTTGTGTTTAAATGTAACATAACTCAGGGATATATCCAGTTCCTGATTTTACCATAATATTAATAACTGCAGTGTAAACAACAATGTGTGGATCGTCTACTGAGACGCCTACATTTCAGATTGATCCTTCCACCTTAAGAAAACACTGATATTGTTACTTCATAATTCCATTTAATTTCGCGCTATCGCCCATATCTGTCTCTCAATATTAGAGTAAATAGAATGACTATAGGAAAAAAAAAAAATTGACCGACTTCAAAAAAAACAAAACAAAAAAGGACTACTGTACTAAAAACCAAAAGACAAAAAGTACTTCTTTAATAATAAGAGAAAAATAAAAAAATTGAAAAATAACTTTAATTTCGGAAGTCGGTGTCTTTGCTTTTAATTTTAGTTTTTGGCCACCGACTTCCGAAATTAAAGTTATTTTTCAATTTTTTTATTTTTCTCTTATTATTAAAGAAGTACTTTTTGTCTTTTGGTTTTTAGTACAGTAGTCCTTTTTTGTTTTGTTTTTTTTGAAGTCGGTCAATTTTTTTTTTAAAGTTTTATTATTTTTCCATTTTTTGTGTAATTTGATTTTTGTAATCATGGGTAGACCAACTAAAGGAGCCACCCGCATGAAGAAAAACAGAATTAAAGAGACTAATACTGCTGAATAAGAACGCCTATCTAAGAATCGCAAACGGAGTGCTATGTCCGGTTCCCAAGAATCACCGTTAGCTTGTCATGCTAGGTTATCTCAGATGAGAAATTACATGCATTCTCATTTGTCACAGGAGTCGCCAAATGATAAATGATAAGATCTGCCGACTCAATCTTATTCAAAAACGATTAAGTGGCGAGTCGTCTGAACAGCGCAAGTATCGTTTAGATGTTATACGAAACCGGCTGGCTAATGAGACTCCCGTGCCTTCTCAAGAATATAAGGGTGAACACTATACATTTGCTTACACTGTATAGTTCCCCTCATCATCATATTATAAGGTGACCATAATCAGGTCTGTAATGTCACTTACAACCTATATGGTTGCAAAGTTCTTATCAATATAAATGAATTAAGTCCAAACACAAGGTAATTACTGTGAACCGTTGAGGAGTTCCGTTAATCGTCCTTCGTCTTCATCATCAGACCCTTAACGACAGTCACAACCCATCCAAGTGTAAGGTTCTTATCAATACAAATTAATCAAGCCCAAACACAAGATATCTGCTGTAAACCAGTGAGGAGTTCCCTCGACTGTCTTTCGTCTTCATCATCAGACCCCTAACGACAGTCAGAACCCATCAAAGTGTAAAGTTTTTATCAATACAAATTAATCAAGCCCAAACACGAGGTATCTGCTGTAAACCATTGAGGAGTTCCCTTGACTGTCTTTCGGCTCCATCATCAGATCGACTCCAGGCCTTCATAAAATTGTAGTGCTGTAAAATACTTAATGAATAAATTAAGGAATGCACTAGTTGCCCTTACGATTTTTGAAAGTTCTCCTCGATTTCTCTAGGATCCCATCATCAGATCCTGACTTGGTGACAATGGGACCACCTCAGAAGTATAAGCTTTTGAACAAAAAAAGATTTTTTTAAATCGGTTCACAAACGGCGGAGTAATCGGTGAACATACATAAAAAAAAAAAAAAAAAAAAAAAAAAAAAAAAAACAATCATCCCGAACATAGTACCTCCTCCTTTTTTGAAGTCGGTAAAAATAGTGATACTCAATATTAACACAGCCATCCTTACACAGTCATGAAAAAGTATTGTATTAAATAAATACGTAAGTTTTAAAACTTTTGTAGTGAAAACTTCTTTAGGCGCATTGAGAACTTTTTGGGTGAACAAAAATCATGGAACTCGCGTCATCGTCACGCTTGAAGTGATTTGTTTTTTTTTGCGCCATCTACCGTCTACCGTTTGAATTACGTTGAGGTTACGCATTGTTGCTTAGTTTTCACTTCTATAGGCAGTCCCCAAAAATTGCCCCGCATGTTTTTTATGATCATTAATAATAGGCACTGATCTGTCTTTAAGGCCATTTAAATTTAGTTAGTGAATGGAACTTAGTTATTAAGCCTTATCCACATCGAACTATAATTTCTATTTTTTTATCTCGACATTTTCTTCGATGTTAACTCTTGATTATATACAGTATTAATTTATAATTTATTTAATCATAACTGCAATAATTGCCATTTCATGTACTAAAGTGAGGAAACAGAAATGAGTCGTGAAGCGGAAACAACTGGTAACCTTCCATAGATTCTGCTATAATTAATAAGAAAAAATAATGAACTAAATAAAAACTGCAATCATTAATGAAGTACAATATCAGTATTCAAATATATTGAATATTTACAATGTGATAATCTATTTTAACTACCAGGCCTTCCAAATTGACTGCAATCCTATTTCACTTACGAATCACTCTGTAACTATTCAAAACATTTGCTAGAACCTGTCACATTTAGTACATGTGCATTCAAAGACAGGGACAGCCACACTTGCAATATATATGCTCCTATTGATCTGGGCGCCGGCTAGAAATACCACAAAGGCATAGGAGCCCTTTTACATTAGCCTAAAGCCTCACCGGGAATTTAAGCCGTGGCTAGCCGCCTACGCACGTTACCTAGTATTTTTATTTTATTTTAGACAACGACGTTTCAGTGTTAAGCTGTTTTGTAATGCATAATTGCTCTGCGCTAAAACGTATAACGAACAATTTAGAGCCGATATATTTGAATTGAATTTAACGTACCTAAGCGTCAAATCGGAGGATATATTCGACAAGTGTGATAAATGTTAACGAGAATTGCAAAACATTAGATTTACGATCCGAACTTGAATTTGGTTGGCACTTGCGCTGGTACGGTGAACATGTAACCTGCAAGTAAAATTAGAAGTAAGATTCGTAGTCTTTTAAAACAGCTTTACTTTGTTCAATATATTCGCTTCAATAGGCTAGTTGACTGTTTTAGAGTAACCAATTAGTAATGTTCGGTGTAGTTTATTTACTTACAAAATATGAATATAATTTTGAACTAATTTTTTAAACTAAAACTTTCATTTTTTAAACTAATTTAATTTTGATTGTCGTTATGTCTGTCAAAGCAGCGAGTTTTTTAAGTGTTGCTCGCACACAAACATAAAGGCGGAGACTGACTTGCAACTTTTGTTTGTAATGTATCGAGTTTTTGTAACGCGTTACAGTAGTCAGTGCAGAGAGCAGAGCCGCTCGATGCGAGCATTGCGAGCACATGTTTACAAACAAGTCAGTGCAGGTTGACGCGTCGTCGCAAACATATAAAGGTGATTAACACACGGCAACGCGCACCGCCGCCGCACAATTTGACACTGTAAAATTTGTCAATTTGACACTGTCTTCTGGAAGTTGTGACGTGTCGCGCTCTGATTCGCGTTTAATATCAGGTGACGTGATTAATTGAACGCAATCATTTCTCAAAACAAAACCATTAAATAAACTAAAATCATTTACAAAGTTGGTTTTTTTTTAAATATTTTTAGCTCGCAACTATTCTACAATACAAAATTCATAAGGTATTTTTCTTGCTGTCAACTAGCCTTTTGCACGCATAGCATTGAGTGCTACATACCTCCACTCTGTTCGATGCGCTTGCTGTCTTGTTGCGCTTTGCGTTGGTCGGCCAACACGAAGACGGCGTTCAACTGTTTCTGTTGCGCCTCGTTTAGCCCGCTCGTCAGCGCGTGGTACAGCGCCGGCTCGCTCGTCGCCAGAGCTGTTTAGTCATCGATACATTACACATTGAGATCAATCCTGACTAATATTATAAATGCGAAAGTGAGTTTGTTTATTTGTTTGTTACGCTTTCGCGCTAAAACGGCTGAACGGATTTAGATGAAATTTGGCACATGGGCAGACAATGACCTGGAATAGGATATAGGATACTTTTTATTCCGATATTCCCACGGGATCGAGGCCTACGCGGGTGAAACCACGGGGCACAGCTAGTAACCAATAATTACTCTAATTTAAGCTGCAATTTTTTTATTAGTGTTAGAGCAGTTCAGATCGAGCAGCATTCGTTTGGTACGAATTTAAAAAAACGCTTAGCAAACATGTTCGTTGTTCTTTCGGCAGGAAGAAAGGAAAAAAAACCGGCCAAGTGCGAGTCGGACTCGCGCACGAAGAGTTCCGTACAAATATAAACAAAAACGGCAAAAAAAAAAAGTTTGTTGTATGGGAGCCCCCTTAAATATTTATTTTATTCTGTTTTTTTAGTATTTTTTGTTAAAGCAGCAACAGAAATACATAATCTGTGAAAATTTCAACTGGTACTATCACAGTTCATGAGATACAGCCTGGTGACAGACGGATGGATAGACAGACAGACGGACAGGGGAGTCTTAGTAATAGGGTCCCGTTTTACCCTGGGTACGGAACCCTAAAAAACCTGAAAAATACATACCGTGCAGTGTGCTCTTGAATTTGATGTACTCGTCAATGATGCAATCTTTCTCATCGAGAGGAGTGGTGTAGCATTCAATGGCTGTATCTTCTCCGTCGTAATCGTCGTCATCCTGCCAACAGAATGTATCACTTCTTACGTTAACCTATTAACTAAACTACAAGATTATTAGCAACTTTTCGGCTTTGATTGAATCTTGAAACTAAGTACAAAATTTTCTTATTTTTAAACAAATCGTTTACTAATATGAGTATCGCCGGGCACTCATTTAAATTTGTTGGAATGCTAATACTCGATTAATGATTACATGGAACTAATAAACCTGTTTACTGCCTCAACACTAGTGGCTAACAGGCATGATAATGATATGAAAACAAAATAATTATATAATATATAATAATATTTTATTGAATAATAATTAAACGCTTAAAAAGTGCACATTTCAACAACAGTAAGACTTTCCACACAATTATAGTAGGTACCTAAAGATAACCTTCAACTAAAATATTTTGAGGTGCAAGTAATGATGGATTGGAATTACAAGTTTTTTGGTAGCGACCCGCCCGATCTAGGTTAATTCAAACCTGTGTTTCAGGCCATATTATAATTACATACATAATTGAGAGAATCATATCATTATATTATTTTGTCTAAATAAAACAGACAAGTGTTTCAGTCATACAACTCTTACGATACTCTCCCACGGTAGATTCTGCCTGGACACAGCCAATTCGAAGGTATTTGAGTTTTTCTTCTACGAGACACTCGAATCAAAAGGTCAGAAGCAAAACAAGTACAGACAGTGGCATCCACGAAGACGCGCCCCACTCCGCAATTTCTGTCCTGTAAACTGTACTTTAGTACGGAACAGAGCGAAGTGGGGCGCGTCTTGGTGGATGGAACTATCTATAAATGGCGAATGATTCACCGTTAAAATTAGTACCTAGCCATTCAACACTTGGCTGACACCAAATTATGTTCCAAAACCAAATATTTATATCAAGGTTAACTAAAAATCTCTCCAGTGATGCCCATACGAAATGGGATTAGTACGACTTTAAATCTAATGAATACAACGGACCCCTCACCACTAGTTAGTGTAACATTAATTACTACTTGTTATTTTGCGGTAAGCATGTTAGAGAAATTCATAATTTCATTACTGCAAGTTTACGGACAACACATCAAAATAAATTTGAGATGCATACACATTGACACGGTGACTGTCGATACCAAGATAATATTTTTGAAATCAGGTGTCTTCTGCGGATCTTCCAATTAGCGATAACCTATACACGGAACACAGCGTCATTTAATAAAGTAACAACATTATTTCCACATTGTGCTGCTGTTAAAATAAATCAAACAAACTCTTTGGATAAGTTTTTGTTTTCAGGGAAACAGTAATTCATGCGGGAAAGTCCGAAAGGGATACCGGGACCTTGGCAACAGGCAAATGAAGGAACACGGGTGGGTTTTAGTCAGTAAAAGTCTGACACGCCCTTCCGCTCCGCCCAGAGCGGGAGAAGTCAATGGATGATTTTCCAAACTCAAAAAAAAAAAAAAAAGGTGTTACAGTTACATAAATAAGACCTTTTATTTTAATTAAGCTCGTAGCATTGAATGTTACGAACACGATTCTATAAAAACTTAACAAGTACAAAAAAAAATAAACAGGGATCAATATTGTATTTATTTAAACGATTTCATTGTAAACAAAAGGTATGTGTTCGCGGTCACTGTTTGCACCAGCTTATGTACATACATGGACTCTGACAAAGAATCGACCACAACAAGTAGCCGAAAACCGCACCTTTTCTATGAACTTTGGATCAAGAACTTGCACTAATTAAATTATAAACTAATTTGAATTAGGGATCAATAAGTACTGAAACACATGGTACTCACATTACCATCCTTGGTCACCAGTTAACCACTTTTGGTGACCGACATCTCATCAGCAGCATTTTTTCGCCTAATGTGAACAAGTATTACTTACAGCATGAAACTGTAGGCATCTCAGAGGGGTTTCGTTCGACCGACCGCTCCAACGCCGAGAACTCTTGACGCCAAAACACAAACTGTGCTAAAAGCAAGGTTATACTAACTAGTGGACTCACATCGTCACTTTCTTCATAGTCCTCGATTTTAGCTGTGAGATTGACACCTTGTTGTGCGCTATTCTTTACAGCCATCCGCGCTAAATTTTCGAGGTATTCAGTGTTCATTTCTTCTAAATCGTCTTCATCGCTTGATAGAACTTCTGAAATATTTTATGACTTATTTTTAGTCATTTTAATGGTGTAGTTAAAGATAATTAACTTTGTAATAGTTATTTATGCAACTGTTATATAATAAGGGGTATTAAAACAAGAAAGTGGGTTTATCACACTCGGAAGGTTCTTTATAATACTAATATCGAACAAAAATGGCGGGATACAACGCACGTGAATTCGAATTTCTAGAATACGAATAAACTACAAGTTTTTTTTTTAAATGACTGAGCTTAGTTAGTGAAACGCGCCTGCATGACAGCGTTCTTTTTTTTAAATGAGTTGCATTATGAAATTTAGTACAACATTATAACACCCGTTCGGATGATATAGTGGTTACTATGACACTGGTAGTTTTAATGTTGGCAATAATCTGTTTCAGAAACTTTTATAGAGGATTTATAGCATGGGTGTAGATAAAATAGATAATAGAATCGCGACAATAACCTTATTACCACAAAACCGTGTTTACCAGATGTTAAGCCTAAACACCTTTTAAACATGACATTTCTGAATGCAGTTCGACATAAAACTGACCATTAGAGACGCGTTGAACAAGTGTCTAAGTTTTTGTGGTAACACCCTTATACTTTAACATTAAGTCAGGCTTACCTGACTGAGGCCCTAGTATGAGTTTCTTTTAACTATCTCGACTTTACGCATTGACCGCGTTCGGCGCTCCGATTGGCCCTTCACTGACCTTCACTGGTGAATGGCCAATCGGAGCGCCGAACGCGGTCGATGCGTAAAGTCAAGACGGTTAAAAGAAACTCACACTAGGGCCTCTGATGACGAGTCTATAATTTCACGAGCACTTGCGAAAATAAAAACAAAAGACTAACCTTCATCTTCTTCGTCATCGTCTTCTTCGGAAGACGTCTCTTCATCGGCCTCGGCCCTGGCCTCATAGGCTCGCTTCAGTCCGTCGAACAGCACAAGGCAGGATGGCAACAGCTTTGCCACGATCTCTTCAAGGTTCGGCCTTTGTGGGCCCATCTCTAATAGCGTGCAAATACCAAGAACGCACAATTTTCTATCGTGTAGTCTGGAAGGGAGAAATATTATGTGTAAATTCACTGAGATATTGTAGTTTGACTAGTTTCTGGAATAATATTAGCATGATGTTAAATTGCAGTTGCAGGGCAAACATCTCTCATACAAAGAAGAAATAAGATATAATTATCCCGCTTCGTCAGTGCTGGTTGACACTTTAAAAAACCACTTTTTGATGGTTAAGGTGAAGACGTCTAAGACTAACTTACTACTTTTACTTTTTCAATTTCCCAATTAATTTCAAAGGATGCCTACTTTAGCACGCGTAGCATGAACACTGTAGAAACGGGTTTTGTCGACGGAGGAATAGACAAAATGACAGATAAACAATCACGATCTTACATTTTGTCTACTCTTCCGATCTCTCTTGTGATCGAAATCAGTTCTTACCCCAAAAAACAGTCGGTGTCGTGTATCCACTGTTTGATGAAGTGCTGTGTGATGGACGCGTTGGGTACTGACTCCTGTAGCTTGTCCAGGATCGTGAAGAGCAGATGTGGATTGCAATACAGGATTGCTATTAGAACCTAAAGAATAAATACACATTTTATTAACAGATGCTGAGAAATAGCTAGGTTCTAACCAGTGCCCTGTTTATCAAAACTTACAAGCCTTGTATTACCAAAAGTCATTATTTAGTTCACAAGTACTTATATTTCACAACTTTTATTCGTGATTTTGATTATCAAAAAATTATTTGTAAGTTACAACTTGTAGAAAATCACAACAAATCCTGAGAGTGTAAGGAGACTCTTTATTCCGTCTTACAAGTTTACAAGTGTCGTGCTTAGTACCGCAACCAAAGGTTTAAATACTAATTTCTTTTTTTTTTATTTGGTCCAAAGATAGAGATGACCTGATGCCCGTGTCCCAGCAGTGGGAACATTAAGGACGATTATGAATATGGAGATGAGCTATGAATTTACCGAAAATTAACGTTCTAGGTAACTTGTGAACGTGTAGACTTGTAACTTTTCATAAATAGGTCGCAGGTCTACTACTATAATAGGCTATGAACTTATTCTATTAATTACTGGAAGAAACGGGAAAATAGAAAAGGTTTGCAGTGACACGCTGTGAGGTCCTGATTCAAACACGAGGAAAATGGCTGTAACCGCCAGGCCTCTTACTGCGGGTAAACAATAATGAGCAACAAGTTTGTGATACTGGAAACATGTTATCAAGTTATCTGTTTAGCAAATATGCAACCTAAATGTATGAGTAACTTGTTCACGGCTTACGAAAACTTCATACAAAATGTAGTGAGAAGGGTGCCCCGGCAGAGTGTTGATAAAGGTTAGTGTTGACCATCATTCTCACCTGTAACAACATAGTCCTAAGCTCGGAAGTCTTGACCTTCCTCGTAAGCCTATTCAGCACCAATTCTACGAAGGAAGGCAGACAGTTGTCGATCTTGCCCGAACACTGCAGAACCATAACCTCGAGAAGTTTCGCCGCGTAGATCTCAGACTCGTCTTCAGCGTCGGAGTTTAGTACCTGGTGCCAAACATAGTTTGTATTTTATTAACGTACAAACGCAAATAGTTTTAGAAATATTCATATATTTTAGATCTTAATTTTTTCTATTACACTCAGTTTTTTAAAGTTACGTAATTATAATATCGATGTAATTTCAAAGCAGGTTATAGCACCCGCTACACCACAATTAATATGGCACATCAAGTTTTAAAGTAAGCGTTTGGGTTATACAGCGCCGAATAAAAAAAAAATGAAATAAAGCAAATTTTATATTATTATTAATATTAGTAATTGAAAATCTTGTGCCGTATTAACGCCATGGTAGTTTAGTTTAATATTCAAATTAATAATAAAATAAAATAAACATTCATTCACTGACAGACATCGCACAGCCTTATCCACTGGGAAGCATGAAATATTGCACAAGAGTTCCTTATATAACGAAAGTGAGGAATCAGGGAGCATTTTTGAAAACTCTTTCCCTACAGAAGTTAAGTAATGAAAGTTTTTATGGAAATTCGTCATTTTGAAATTAGGAACGTGGAAGTTGGAATTAGCACAATCCACTAAATTCCGCAATTCTTGGCAATTTCCATTAAATCGTGGAATTGGTGTAAATTGAGCAATAGGTATGTCGACTGGGTAAAAAAAAGAAATATTATTTAGATCGTCAGCCAGATAATAAAAAAAATATTAGACACGTATATTTTGGTTTAATAAATTAATAAGAAATGATTTAGATAAAACGCATTAAAGTTGGGGAGAGGGGGCTCGCTACATCACAAGTCAGTATAAGATCTACCAGCCAGTGACGTCATGCCACATGTTAACTTAATGTATTGCCGTAATTTTTTTGATTACGTAAAAAAAGAAAAAATACTTGTCCAATATTTTTTAATATTCTAAATGAAGGACACACATTTATTTTTTTGTTGGCGTCCCTTTTTAATGGCTCGTGCAACGTAAGACTCCTGAGAAGTTGCCGAATGGAAATCCTATCCGGGACACAAGTGGTGAAATAAAAATTCAGTTTCGCAAGTAGTTGGTTCATACATAGAAATATATACAGCAAACGCAGAGCAGTCTATTTCAAATTCAGTTCGCATTATGAATTCATGACCTTTGCATTAGGCTAATGTTTATTTAATTAGCCTGCGTCTCTAACTGCTTGTCATCACGCTTGTTTTCTCAGCGGTACCAAAGGTGCTATGGTACCGAGGAATGGCACACAGCAATGACAAAGAAAAAAATATAGTCCTCTCAATTGCAGTGTTCATACTAGAATTATATAAACCTGTTTATGTAATAAAAACCTGGTAGAAATCCATAATTGAAGCTCTCATTTCCATAGAAACAGAAAAACAGTAGGATACTCTTTCGAGAGTTTCGTGTTATTCAATTTTATTAATATGCGCACAGCTCGTTACCATATCAGAATGTTAGTTCTAGAAAAAACATCGAACAAGATTTTAAAATTCGAAGGAGACTGCAAACTTTATGACTAATGCGTATTTATTTTTTAAAGCTTGATCTCTCGCTTTCTCCGTCTTCAATGAATATCAATAAAAAATTATTAGGTTCAATGAAAGTTACAATTGGTAATGGGATCAAATTTTTATTGTTGCTGGTTTTAATAAGTTCAGGTTTGCAAATATGTTAACCGCCAAGTAGACAGTTAAACTACGTTTTATCATTTATAGCGTGTCGTGACTTTTTCCGTACATAAACGGTAACGTTACACACCAGTCATGTAACAAAGGTCAGGGCTTGACGAGTCCTAATACAAACGCGATCGATGCAGTTAAATATTTATACACTAGCATCTAATGTATTATTGCCAAAAACAATGGAAACAACAGACGGGCAATTCCCGTAATTTTTAAGAACATTCGCATTTCATTCGCAGTCTGTCAAAAATACAACAAATTACCAACAAGTTTGACAGATTGCGACTTCAATGTGAACATTTTTAAGTACGAGAATTGGCTTTCAGATTACTATATGCATCACCATTTGCGGGCAAAGTTTCTGGGAAAGTCCTGCCTTTGTAACTTTAGTCAAAGCAAAAAACATAAGACATAAGGCTAAAATAGATAATAATATGAATAAGACTGGCATGACTAAACGATTTTATCGCGCTGATACAAATATGCAAATGTAGATGAATAACATCGTACATCGATTTCCATTCCTCGTTTTGAGAAAACAGCTTCTGTAGCGGTTACCCGCCGTCTATTGGGATCATATTTGACTCGTAATAAAACAGCACTAAGAAATGCGGGCTCGCTTAAATCTAACTAGACAATCAAGCAATCTTGAACTTTAATTTAACTAGGAAGAGTATAATTTGAGCTATCAGATTCGGACAGCCTTTAGATACTTGTGCAAATAATTATGCCCTTTATTGATAACACCGGAAAGCATACATCCCGATTCTAAAGTTAACGCTCGGCTTGGCCGCGTTCCAATAAAATTAGACACCGAGTTCATTAACACAAAACATTCGCGCTTCGCAAATGTGTGACATTTTCAACAACACGTGTATTTCACGACGTCCTATAGTTACGAGACGAGCAGAAATGCGAGAAAAAGAATAAAGCGTTTGGTGTAAAAAAAAAAATCCACATTCTTGTTCTTACATCATGCTATTTGCAATATAGTTAAAGTGTGGAATAAAATTCAGAGAAAGCCTAGTACCAGACTATTTATTATGTGTGAAGATGGCTTATATTTAATAATAGTCATATAAGTTATTAGTTCTACTATATGAAAGTGTTACACAACATAATAGGCGGAACAAATGTTATCAGACGCATACAAGTAATAAAAAAATGGTAATCGTGTATGCTATCAGCAAGGCGCGCACGTATTTATGGAAAAAATCGCAAGACCTACACTTTGCACAAAAGTTGGTAACACGAATAGTTGGATTTTCTTAAGAAAAATTGTCTCTTTAGACCGTTTTTATTTACTGTCATGCGGATTACTTCATCCCGGCGGATTCATTCGCCCAGTCCTCCATCTATACTAGATTCTATATTTAAATACCCTAAAGAAAAATATGCCACGCATGCAGGCGAACCCGCATGACAGTAAATACGTCCTTATTCCAAAGAACTACTGGAAATACGAGACGAATAGTTGTAAACAACTTTAAAAATAATAAATGCACTTACAGCTTTAGCCATGTTGAACATAGCAAGGATATGGTTCTCATTGGACAGGAACGCATTGGTGTCCACCGTGATGTAGTTGTGCAGGACGGGCATCATATCAGTGAAGTAATCGAAGCCTTCCTTCTCGAACACTTGGTACAGCATCTCGAGAACCTTCCACATGTCCTCAGATATGGTTTTAGCGGTCAAGTTGCAGAGCAGTGTCATCGCTTCTTCATAGTATTCTGTTGAAATTTATAAGTTTCATTTGGCTGATATAAAAGCCCCGCATTAATTGGAAACAAAATTTTTATTATTTTCCGCAACACAAAACATGTTGCTGAAACAATGTTACGTGTTTTATTACCAAGCCTGTTGTTGCCAGCACCATATTTTCCGAAAAAAAAAAATGTTAGGGTAATATGTTGAGTAACTTTTGTTTACTACATAATGAAGAGGGGTCTAAAGATCTGAACACATGTCAATTAATCATTACGAGCAAATGTTGCTCACAGACAGGTCAATTAATTAATCATAAATGAGGTATAAGATAAGTTCATACAATCTTGCGTAGTCATAATCATAGCACTCGTTTGAGTTTGAAAGCAATTAATAACTAGGATAATTACGAAGTATTCTGCTTTATTTTAACATAACATTTTATAAAATGTTACTACTACTAGGTACACACGGCTACACATGAAGCTATATATTTCCAGTATAAGCTGACCTCGCATTGTACGGAAATCCTATACAATGCGAGATCAGCATAAACTGGAAATGTATAGCTTGATGTGTAGCCGTGTGTACTTGTTTTATTTTAGTAGATCTATATTCCATGTGTTAACGGATTTTGCAAATTTCAATATGATGTTATTGCGCAGACAATTCTAACTATAGTAAAGTAAATAAATGTATTTAGAATTATACATTTTATGAATATCACTTGAATATCAGTCCAATCCAAACCGACCCCAACATAGATCGGAAAAGGCTAGGCAGAGAGAGATACTTGGATATCAGTCCAATAATGCATTCAGTTATCAAAAACATACTTGCATAAACTTTTAAACTGTGCATAAACTTATAACAGACAATGATTGATTTCCGCGCTACAGTTCAGTGATGGACATAAATCATGAATAAAATTCAATCGCTGTTCAATTTAGAACCTATGTATTGAAACACGGAACAAATTGAGCTTGTCGCCGGTTGCATTTTTAAATTGATACTGCAGTCAATTGAATAAAGACTCCTTACCAATGATGTTGTGATGTAGTATGTGCCCGACGACGCGCAGCACTGTCTTCTCTAGCTGAGCCATAATCTCTGGGTTATCCTCCATCACATTCAGAACTGTCTCCATGGTGTTCAGCAGACCCATTGCTGTGATTGCCTTCTCATCAGTCCCCGAATCCGTCTCGATTACTTTACTGAAAGTAGTCGCCAGATGATCGGTGATCTCAAACGCCATATGCATCAGTTGCTCAGTGTACAAAGGCACAATCTTCTGCAGCACATTCGCTATATTATCATTCTCAGTCTCGCGAATTACTTTCAGCAGTTCAGTCGTGACGGCCTTCACTTGCGGCTCCAAGAATTTGTGTACTTTTTCTTGTGAGGACAATAGCATTTGAATGGCTATGGCTGCCTCGACTTTGACGGGAAGTTCAGCGTCGTTGAGAAGTGCCGTGACAGTCAGGCGGACAGCTTCCAAAAGAAGCTGGTCGTTCTTGAAGCGGACGCTGGCGAAACAGTGGAGTACCCAGCAAGCCCTAGCGCGCATGTACCCGAGAGGACTTTGGAACTCAGGGAATACGTATTGGCTAAGGAGAGAGTCGATCTCTTCTTTGTAGAACTTCTTCTTGATAAGAATATCGTTAAGCGTGCCGACCATGTGCAGGGCACCGTCGCGCTGTCTCGGTCCGTACTCGCCGTTCTGGCTCGTCAGCACTTGCATGCACAAGTGCATGGTGCGTCCCAACATGTCCTTGCGCTTTTTGCAACACGACACAAGGAGCGTCTGCGCAGCTGTGACGGGCGACACAAAGTCTTCGAATATGTCTAAAAAATAGTAATTACACATCAATAAATGAAAGTTATAACTGTGGATGTTAAAATTGTAATTTTGTTGTTACTAATTGTAATAAATGGTCCTATGCCTAGTTTCTAAGGTGCAGTTTAACCTGAGTTGGTCTATAAGATAGTGTTGTTGGTTCGATTTCGAGTTTTTTAACACTCGGTTAAGGAAGCGAATCCCTTAAATGGATAAGTTTTTTTAATTAGTAGCTATTAAGAGTTTATCTGAAGACATTAGAAGCCGGTCAGCCTAGTGGCTGTTATAATTCAACTTAAATAAATTAATGAAAAAACAACACATTTAGTTATAACACTGTCATGTCAGCCCTCCAATACAGCACTGTTACAAAACCAACCTAATTTATTACGAATCATTTTCATGCAATGGCGTGTAATTTCTGCGATATGTCATCAATTATCATGATATTCTTAATTGGGGACCTGCTTCTGAATAGTTACTCTTAATCATAGACCCCTTGCTGCAATGATTAGTCGTGAGGGATAGATTCAATCACTACAAATGGCACATTGATTGATTCATCACAATACGTTGTTATCAGCATTCGAGATGAATAGGGGATTTGACGGGCTTTATTTATTAAATTTCTCGACAGTTAATAAAAGATAAGCAACCGTAATATCCTTAAAATAAGAATTATATTCACATACATACAGTTTAACTGTAGTCAAATGCCCTATTGGCAGAATTTTAGCAAGGGTTGGCCTTTTTTGCCATGTACTAAACAACGAGTTTCGAACAACGGTTACACACATATACATTACAAATAAATATCTGATTAAATCTAAAGCAACATTACGATATTCCAACTGGAGTTGGCAGACTGTAAGCAAGCAAAATCGATCTTGGTAAATTTGTTAGTGTGATTTTTTATAGATTTAGTTATTTAAAGTTTTTACCTACCAAATTTGATTCGTATATATTCGTGAGGGTCAGTTTCCCATAATTCTTCATCATTTTCGGAGTATGACATGAGAGGGAACAGCACGTCTTGAATTATGGCGAACATGTGAGGCTTCAGGAGCTTCCACGAATGAGCGTGGCTCACGCTGGGAAAGAGGCGACAAGTATGTATCAAAACTTTTAGAAAAAATCTTCGTGCTGCGCATAAATATTAGTCGTGAGACAAAGAAACGACTAGGAACGTCGCATGATGTATGGTCAATGTCTCGATAAGAGTCAAGCCTTGCATAAAATGTCTGGTACAATATAGAACATCTCACCATTGATCGATGTAGCTGATAGCCTGTTGTAGGACTCTGGGTGAAATGTAAACCTTGTTTCTGTACTGGTCCAGTATGCTCAAGAGGACCTCCAAGATTCCGCCGGTGAAGGTGGTTAGATACCATTCAGCAAACTGCACGTACTCTTCGCGGGCGTTCACTGGACTGCCATACCTGTTGACAATAAATAGATAGATAGTTAATTAGTTAAAATAATGCTTTATTGTACATACACCAAAATGTATAAATGTGACAATTCAACAACGTCGTACACGTTTTTATTTTTAATACATAATCATTTTCAAATAGGATATTCTCCAATAAAATATTATAAACCGAAAAATCCCGCTAGAAAAACCACTCTGCACTACTAAATCCAACATTAATAAATATGCTCATAGTCCAGGGAGTGGGCACAGAAAAATATAAGAACAAATCATTATAATTTAATATAATAATTTAATTAAAAATCAAATATGAAACATATTTTATATTTGTGTTAAGTGTAAGGCTTACTAGACACTTGTTCGGGTCGGCATTAATCGGTACAGCCGGGCGGTGCGATATAATAAATATAATTATATAAAGTCTTTATTGGCATAAACACAGGTTACAGAATAAAATTGAAACCCTGACTCCAAAGCTAACTAAGAGTACCTGTATTTCAGGAACCAGTGACTTCTATCATTTGGGTTACAATTATGCAAGTGTTATGCAGCGAAGGTATAAAATTAAGTTTAATAGCAAAAACCAAAACAAATAAGCAATGTTATATCAAATTATAAAAGCAAATTAAGTAAAATCATTAAATCAAAAACAAAATTAGAATAAAATCAGGATTAGAACAAAATTAAATTTAAAATTGTAAATCAAGATTAAAATAAAATTTTAACAGAAACAAAGCATATTATAAAAATAACTGAATTTAATTAAGAAGATATTATGTTCGGGAAATAGGTTGCTCGGCCTGCAGTAAAAATGCCGTCGGTAAAAATCAACTTCGACATGCCAGTTCTGAATATATGGGGTTGAAAACTGAAAGCTTGTGATAGGTGGCAGCACTGCTGTTAGTCCAGTAACCGCCATTGCTGTATGTGTTTACTGTTGTGTCGATCACAAATTAAAACGAAAACTAGATAAGTAAGTATGTATACGACTTTGGAATCTAGCACAGTTAATAAAAGAGCTAAGGTCAATAAATTATGAATGACTTTATACAAACGAATTTATAGGTCGTTTTGTGTTTGTTCATTTTAAATATTTTTTTTAGGACTGGAGGCGTACGACAGTAATAACCTGATCGGAGTTGAAAACCAACTCGAGGATGATCTTCCAAACATTCCTGTCCGAGAAAAATGTTAATTCTAGCACTGATGTAACATGATAATATAAACACACACACCCTTAATGTAATGTACTTACATACTACACCACAATTGCCTGTAATGAAAACGGACTTAGTTCTCTTTGGAGCATTGTATATGAATTTAACCCATCAAGTCTTCAGGTTGGTTATAAATGCATATATACGAATTTCAACGAAGAATCATATTTTTCGTCTCTTAACATCTTTGGAAAATACATGGGTCCCCGTATTTTTGCACGTAACTACGTAAAAGAAGTCGCTTGTTTATAAAATTACAGTGAGCAAGTGGCTGTTTTTAACCTCATTGCTTCAGCTTTGTTGTTCAATAAATATTTTTTCTTTCAACTACATAGTAATGTTATCATTAATCACTACAAGACCGATCACAAAGGACGTACTTTTTGCTTAGAACCAAAACAGTGCAGTAAAGTTGTATGGAATTTCATTGTTGCACTGTTCTCATTAATGCACTGTTTTTAGGGTTCCATACCCAAAGGGTAAAACGGGACCCTATTACTAAGGCTCGTCTGTCCGTCCGTCTGTCTATCTGTCCTTCCGTCCGTCTGTCTGTCCGTCCGTCCGTTTACCCGTCCATCCGTCAGTCTGTCTGTCCGTCTGTCCGTCCGTCTGTCCGTGCACCCGTCCCTCCGACCGTCCGTCCATCTGTCTGTCTGTATGTCTGTACGTCCGTCCATACGTCAGTCCGCCTGTCCATCCGTCCATCCGTCTGTCCGTCCGTCCGTCTGTCTGTCTGTCTGTCTTTCTATCTGTCCGTCTGCCCATCCGTCCGTCCGTCCTCCCGTCCATCAGTCCGTCCATCCGTCAATCTGTCTGTCGTTTTGTCTGTCTGTCTGTCTTTCCATTTTTTTAAACTTTTCTTGCTAAATATGAAGTATCAAAGTTTTCGGTAGCGATATGAATGCAACTCCAGAAACTATAAAAACAGCTGCAAATGAAATTGTTAATAATCTATGCAATATATTTTGTGAACGACAAAGTTAGTTTGTGAAATAAACAGCCTACACACACAACACAACGTTTTAGTTTGACAGCAAAAACTTTTTACTAAAAAAACAAGACTTGAAAAAACCTAAAAATTACCCTCCTTCTGGGCCAGTCGGGTAAAAACCAACTTAAAGTGAAAAATAATTTTCTAACATTAACATAGACGAACTGGATTATATCCTACCCTATTACTGAAGATAACTCGTCGTAACTGAGAAATCGGTGTACATTTAGTTATCAACGCGTGTGCGCGCGTGAGCAGATTCTGAATATCAGAACATGCACATCCTTATTAGCACTGCAATTTATTGCCCCTGTCATAATTTGAAAAGAGTAACATCCTACATCGTCCTTTAATCCAATTTCATAGAAATTTAAACAAAAAACATTGAAAAAATCAAAACCCAAGTGCAATTAAAAAGTTCAAAGTAAGCTCACTTTTCGAGGAGTTATGCAGTTATTTTTGCTCAATCTCAGAAACGATGGCAAAGGTTATCTTTAAAAAATCGCTTTTAGGAGCATTAAGACCACCCGTTGTGTCACCCTATGTAAAATTTCTACATATAAATCTGTAATTGCTATTCTAGTTTATTATATATTTATATCATTGAGCTTTCATTTTTAATAAACACATTTGTTAACATTTCCCCATATAATAATATCAAAATATAGTTTACGAAAACATATTGGTTAGAAAAACTCTTAATAATAATAATGGCCAAAGCCAAATAAGCCTAATATAGTAGTGATAGACCGATTAGCGCGCCGCGCAATGATAATCGATGTTAGCATCCCACATGACGAGAACCTCGTGAAAGCTGAAAAAGAGAAACAAATAAAATATCTCGACTTAGCACACGAGGTTGTCATGTGGAATGTGAGCTCGGCTATCTTGTGCCGATTGTCGTAACGGCCAATGGCCTGATGGCCGAAAGCCTCGACCAACATCTCTCGAGGCTCTCGCTAGGCGGTTGGATCAAGAGCCTGATTCAGAAGGCAGTACCTTCTTGACACGACTCGCATTGTGAGCAGGTTCCTGTCTCTGCAGCCCTAACCACCGGTAGCTTAGCCCTGCTCCCGACACCGGCGGACTTCTATTTTTTATATTTTTAAATGTTCTTTTATATTATCATTTTAATTTAAGAAATATTTAAAAATATAATTATATAAGAAAGAAAATAAATAAACGAAATAATAATGGCCATATAACAAGATATTTTCAATTTTATGATATTATTTAATATTTATGTATTTGATGAAAAAGTAACAAGAATTATATCTCGTAAACTTCTGCAGAACATAAGCTAGGTAACCAGACACGGAGAACTATCACATGCTGTAATAAATTCTTAGAACAAATGAATAATAAATTTACCGTTCAAATAGTCTGTACAAGGTGTGCACTGCCCACTTCTTGCATTTCCACCATGGCAACTCCATACGTTCGTCTTCGTCCACTTGCAGAGTAGTTTCTGGCACAGGTGCTTCCATCACCCTGCGCAACACCTCCATCCATTTTGTAAAAATGTCTTTCGTAATCAGGTCTAGGGGTAAAATGTACTGAAAGAAAGGTAATTTGTTTAAACTTCCTGCTAATTAAGTTACACTAACAGAGGCCATAAGTAGAAGAAAAAAATATATTACCTTGATGAGGCCATAAAAACACTTCAATATTTGCTTTTGAATCAGAACAGATTCCACAGACGGATCAGCATGGAGATTCACAATCAAATTGTACATCATTGGAAGAAGCAGGTTCATTGCTTCTATTAACGGCACTCTCTTCTCGGCAATGTGGTATTCATAGTTCTTTATCAACTGATAGAGACACAGAAGAGCACCCATCCAACTGTTAGGCTCAGGGTTTTGGAGGTATATGTGGATCTTATCCACGATTTGTGTCCAACGTGTTGGGAAGTCATGTTTGATTATGGTTTTCAAACAGACACACAACTGTACTCTTATTATATCAGGTGCTTGTACAACCGCATCTACAATGATGTCCCTGATCATAGCACGATCTTGTTCATGAATGCTGAAGGGTATGGGCTCCCCCTCTTCGGGCTCCTTCTCCTGCCATCCGGAAGTAACAAGGTTCTTGAGGTACACTGCACCCGCTTGTCGCACTGGTATGGGAACATCATTTAGCATAACCACTTGAAGCAGTGATGGTGCAAAACCGATGATTTTGTGAATCTGAAACATTAAATTGTTTTATGCATCTATAAGCAAAGGATTTTCCATATCCAAAGCACAAGTTCTATTTACAAGAATGATGGAGGTGGTTCAATCAAAGTAGGTTCAACATGAGCACCTATACTCTACTCATACTCTCAATTTTTTTCATCCTATTTTTCACCTCACTTCCTTATTTTTGACAGAAACTGGTATCCTACTAACAACTGTCAAGGTTAGGAATTAAAGTCGAACAATAGATACAGAATGGGAATGGGCTAGTTACAAAATGAGCTGTTACTTTTTTTTATTTAATTAAAATACCAGTTCAGATGCACATCAAGCTCTGCCTTGCATTAGTTAGATTCAATAGAATAGATGCTTTATTGTATGCCATTTTATATAACAACTGGACACGATGTGCATACAGTGATCATCTTGTTAAGTAGAGAATACTGAAGATAAACATACAGACCTATTGATAAAATATGACTATGGAAACTTGCTAGTAAGCAGTGCTTAAACTGTGTTAATAATTACAATTTTATTCCTCTATTGTCTGTTTATTTATGGGCACTCAGTGAAAGTTTCTTTTTTCTGTGATATACTCTTGCATTATTCTAATAAGAAATAGAAGTATAAATTCTATTTGGTGAAATTAGCAGGTAAATTAGTCTAGACTTGGAATGTTCTGGAATCATTTTATCATTGCATCTGATAATGTTTTAAGACATGTACATGCTGCATGTTACATGTGTAGTCAACCTTTTTTTTTGACAATTATTACAGTAAGTACATGCTTGTTTATTAACTCACGCCATATTCCTACTGCACTGTTGTGGAGTATATTGTAGATAAACATCCCTTAAAATTAAATAATATGACTTATTAAACATACTAGTAAGCAGTGCTTATAGGAGGTGCTGCTCGAATTTTGCCACTAATTTTATACTGAACTAGCTGCCCCGCCCTGGCTTCGCACGGGTAGCATTAAATATCTACCCTACCCTACCGACCTTACCCTACCTACCTCCCTACCCTACCTATTCTATCTTACCTACCACCTACCCTACCTACCTACCCTACCTACCTACCCTACCCTACCCTACCCTACCCTACCTATCTACCTACCTACCCTACCTACCCTACCTACACCTACTAAACTTACAAACACAACGAACACAACAAAAAAAGAATTATCCAAATCGGTCCAGCCGTTCTCGACCTTTAGCGAGACAAAGAAACAGCAATTGATTTTTATATATATATAGATAAGTGTCATTTCTCATAGTTGATTAATGTATGTGATAGTAAGTCGACGTAGATACCCCCTTGGGTGCGCAAAGGGGGAAATCCATTGTTACAGCTTGTCAAAGTAGTAAAACAACTTACAAAAAAAGTAATTTAATACCTCACAAAAACGACAGGGATGTTATAATTTTTTTACAAAAAAAAAATATTTAGTCCCTTTTCAACTTTATGCAGCTGAAATCCTACCTTTTTTTAAATAAAAAACCAAGGTAGCAGGACTATGAGTGTCCATAGTGTCATGAACAAGTTATACGATCAGAGCATCTGAGCATTGCGGCCCCATTGGGTTATTACCCGACTGCCCCAGAAGGAGGGTGATGTTATTTTGAGTTATTTTGACCCACCATAGCAAGCAACATGTTGACAACAATAAAAATCGCCACTAGTTGAATGCTCCTGGGTGCAAAGATCATCAGTTCATATGTCAACAAAGAGATTTGCAATGCTCAGATGCTCTGATAGTATAATATGTTTATAACGCTATTGGACATTCTTTCCTCATTCTATATGCAGCTGACTGTTTTTTATTATTAGAAAGATATGATTATTCAGCTACTTAAAGCTCTTATTGCAATTAAAATAACATTAATTAAATAAAAATATTACATGTTTATTTATGCAACTGAACTAAACTTAGTCCGCTTACTTCCTCAAGTTTTTTTTACAATGTTGACATGATGTAACTTTAGAATCCCCTGCTTTTACAGCAGCTGATGCCCAAATTTCCTATGAGCTACTATGGGAAAACTATTATTGTTATGATTTCAACCAGTATTAAATGACTTCTCCAAACTAATGCCACTGCCCGTATTATTCACCTTTGTTAATCATCAACATTTTATTTCTGTAATGCCTGTTAGTGGGTACTCAGAAAGTTTATTTTTATCTGAAATGTACTCTCGCATTATTCTAAAAGGAAATAGAAGTATAATTCTATTTGGTGAAAATAGCGGGAAAACTAGACCTGGAATGTTCTTCAATCATTAGCTATTGCATCCATTATCGTATTAAGATTATTTAGCCTAGCTTCCTTTATTAATTATTACCCTCACGAGAAAAGTTTGTTCATTATAGAATCTGAAAATGACGAGCAAAACGCGCAAAAACTGTCGAATGCTTAAATTGTAAAGGATCTATTTATAGTAACTAATGACTTTACATGAGCTGGTCAAGTTTGGTTAGAACTTCTTGTCGAATTATACGTATCACATTTAGTTAGACAGCGTCCAAATACATTGTCTAGATAAAGATATACCTATACTGATACATGCCGAGAATTTTCAACAAATAAAACTAAATAATCCAAGAGTTCAGTTAAAACATGGTGCTGCCTATCATACCAGCGCGGCATGTCATTAGACGACTAAATTTAAAAGCCTCTCACACAATGGAGCCGCATAACCATAGAAGAGCTATGCAATTTGGTCGCATTATAAAATTCCCGAGCATGTGGTTGATGGATGCGAATTTATAACTCACCTGTGCAAGCTGTTCTTCAGCTGCCTGCCTCTGGTTTACATCGATGGTTCCACGCAAAATTTCCGTCAGTTTCCTTGTGTCCATTTTGAAGTAATTATCAGTAAAATAAAATATATTTATATTAGAAAATAAATAATTTTCGCCAGGACACAAGCTGCCGCCGGGCGTGGAAGCAGTGTTGCCAGAACCGATTTCACTAAACTAAAAATCAAAATCCGTAGCCGACCCTGAAATGTCCGCAGAAATCCGTATAATGCCTCTAGAAAAATCCGTAGTAGTCAGTCTAATATCCGTATCTATACATATTATAAAATAAAGTAGCTTTTCGTGTTTATCTGTATGTCCGCGTTGTTCATCTAAACCACGCAACCTATTTTGATGAGGTTTTCACCATCGTTTAGAGAATTTATTCCGGAAGGTTTATAAATAACTTGTTGTAGTTTGTTTTTGCAACTGCAGTCACATATACTAACTAAGAAAACTCGATGTTTTGTCAAGTCGTAAACCTGTGCAAAGCAGAACATGGTAAAATCTATAGTTCCTGTCAAATATTGTATAGAAGTATGGAACATTGACAGAAAATAGAGATTTTAACATGTTTTGTTGTGAATGTTTCGCCAGTGCAAACGCACAGTTACTGTGTGTGAGAGGTCAACCATGTTCGCGACAAAAAGTTGCGTGACAATGGCAACGCGGGCCAATACATTGACAGAAAATAGATATTTCTCAACATGTTGAATGTTTCATGTCTATTTTCTGTCAATGTTCCATAAAATTTTTGACAGGAACTAGAGATTTCAACATGTTTTGTCTTGAATATTTCGCCAGTGCAAACGCACGGTAAAATAGGCACATCACGGCACATGGTGTTGCGCTAGTGGGAATGGTTTTACTCGAAATTTAATTAACCTGTATCACCGCGGACGGGCCGCGCGCGGACCAAAAACTATTGTAGTTAATTAGAAAGTCCTTGAAGAATTTAAATACAATTCCTTTTTTTGTTTGGATGGACCAAAAATCCGTAGATTAATGATTCATGTACGTACGTCTGTGGGTCACCATAGGTGAGTCCAAAAATCCGTAGATCTACGGACAAATCCGTAGGTCTGTGTCAACGCTAAGTGAAAAAGACAAATTTGTCTATGACGGAAACGGGAAAAGTCACGTGACACAGAGATCCCATTCACTTGACAGCTTCTGATTTCTAAAGTTTGCTAATGCTGTCGCTAGTATTGTAAAAGCAAATGTGAACAAAATGAATTTTATGTTTAAAGTTAGTAATGCGCAAGTTCATTCCATGAGAACTTTCGAGCAAAACAGTAGCATAGTCAGCCTACCTATAATGTTCCCACTACTGGGACACAGGCACAAAGCTTTATTCTTTGAGTGGGCTTTGAGCTGTAAACTACCACGCGGGCCCAGTGCGGGTTGGTAGGTCACATATCTACCATATATATTACTTTACTCTATGCACATATCTTAGAATTTTTTGTTCTAGGACATGCCGATGCCGGTTCAGTTTCCTTAAAATTTTTTCCTTCATCGTTTTGATTTTACACGAAGTAATTCGCCTTTCGAGGTTCGATCCCACGACAGTACTATACTCTGTGGTCGCCGCACGACCTACAACTCATAGGTCGGGCCGTTACCACTCACTGGTCCACCACAGCTGTTCTTAGAGCAAACCAATCGACAACACGGAGAAGAATCTGATCATTTTGAAATTCGGCGGGTATTATACTTTTGACAAAAAATAAATTTATTTAATATGTTTTTTAGTATTTTTTGTTATAGTGGCAACAGAAATACATCATCTGTGAAAATTTCAACTGTCTTACTATCACGGTTCATGAGATACAGCCTTGTGTCAGACTGACGGACGGACGGATGGATGGACAGACGGATGGATGGACGGACAGCGTAGTCTTAGTAATGGGGTCCCGTTTTACCCTTTGGGTACGGAACCTTAAAAACGGATCTATTAGGTAGCGCCGTAGCTTATTCTTGTTTGTCCTACAACAGTGGAGCGAACATTACGGCATATGAACTATTTGAAACGCACTCTAGTGCCCTAGTAATTCTGTCTACACCCAGTATGTTCTGTGCTCTAGTGACATAGAATGTAAAACAAGATGGTAGCTGCGAAGGGAGTAAACCCCCACGTTAATGACGGGGGTACCCCGACCGCACACGTTTTATTTTTTTCAAGAATTTCCTAACCATACAATTTAATATTAGCTTCCAAAGACGATAACATTATGGCAGAAGTTTTGCCTTCTGCGCTGCGTGTCGCAGGTTTAATTCCCGCCAGGAAAAAATGTTTATTCATGCGCAATATGTTTGTATAGTTTTTTCGGGCATCGAGAATCGACATCAAGGAATTAGTAAGTACTATATAATATATAGTGTGTGGGTGTGGCAATTTTGTTTTTGAGGATGATTCTATTGATCATTCCTGTCACTTATTCTTGTATAGTCTGTGATTCCAGTTTTCCAGTACCTACAATACAACAGAAATAATTACTAGGTTACTAGATTCAATGTCAAACAGGCAGGTTTTCTAAGTATCTGCAAAAAAATCTAGATAATTATATAAGTAGCAGTAAATACTGCTACAAAATCATAATCCACTCGAATGAAGTCGACAGGGGAGCGCGCTTTCTGAAATGTCACTTGAAATGAAATCGTTGACAGAGAATAGCTTGAAATGTATTCGAAAAACAAGACAGCGTAGTTATTTTAAATTTTGGAAATTGAATTTAGAACTTTGGAAAATAGGTATAAACAAGACATCACAGACAGACAAATTAAAAATCCGGAGTCACATGTGCTATGCTCAGACCGTGCTAGGGCTAAATCGAACAGATTACTTGTGACTCCGGATTTTTAATGATGTCTTGTTTGTGATCTTTTTGTCCAGTTTGTTGGCGTAGTTGGGTTTTTGTTTTATAACTTTTTTTTTTTTTGGGTTAGTAGTATACATATTTTTGAAATGTGCCAAATAAGCCCTTTCATTTGTTATCAAACATGGCATGGCATCATAAAAATAAAAGTATTTTATGACTTTGTGTCCTCTAGAGGGGGCCAAATTCATTTAATAATGTGGCATGTCTCACATCACAATAATCAGCGGACGATCAAGACTGCTCTGTGATCAAGACTACCAGTATTATATAGTGCTCTTTGTCAAATTATGATGAGTAGTTTAGAAGCTATGAGGGAACGCATGAACCTCCTTTTTGCTTCGCCGTAGTTGGGTAATAAAACACATACATTTTTTACAGGTTTGAGACGTAGTAAAGTATCCATACGTAGTCTGTGGTTTTAAATTTTATTATCTGTAACATGGAACACTGTAAGTGTAAATCTCTGTGGTAAATCTGTAAAATCAAATCAGGGGCAAAAATTACAGTACAATAATAGCTCGACAAATACATAAAAATAACAAAAAAATGAAATAACAAAATGCCGTAAAATTATCCGTACACATTCCTACCTAACATCAGTTGCCGCTAGGGCCTCCACTTCGTTTTATAGGAATCTAAAACCTGTATTCACTGTACCACCTTGCATTGTGATTTTGAAAAACTACATGCTTACAATACGTTAAGAATGTTATTTTTGTACTAATTTCATAAATATGAGATATAATAAACACGAATTGGCTGCATTAGCATCTCAGACGTCGCCGAATTTCGATCGGGAAGGTGTGTTGGTTCTCAAAGAGAGGCAGGATGGCTTTTTCAGGAGAGCTGAAGGTGAGATAAATTGCATTTTTTAAACTTCAAAATGTATTTATTGACATTAAAAAGTGAAACTATTTACATTCTGTTAAGATAAAGTTCACAACATCATCATAACAGTTATTGATAAAAAAAAAAAAAAAAACATTTGTACACAATATAAGTGTTCTAGGATCATAGGTTCTAGGTTCTAAGTGTCAGAGGATATACAACTGGTATTCACTTAAAATAGTAATAAAATATATTGCTTATGTATAATACTTACATTACAAATTACTTTACGTTCTTTCTTTATTAAATCCTTGCATATTATAAAACAAAGTCCTCCGCCGCGTCTGTTTGTCGTCCTGTTCGCGATAAACTCAAAACTGCTTCACCGATTTTCATGCTGTTTTCACCAATGGATAGAGTAGTTCTCGAGTAAGGTTTTAGTATATAATAACCGACATCCACGTGGGCGAAGCCGCTGGCATCAGCTAGTGTACAATAATAGAAAGAGGGAAGAGAAATTCTAGAATTGAAAGGGACATTAAGTTCATAGCCTTGTTTTAAAGTTTGGTTAAAAATCTATTGTTAGGAATGAACTTGTCTCTCACACATGTCACATTATTGTGACTGTTGTATTATACTTTGTGAAATAATTATTGCCATGCGGTTGTGTTTATTTAATCATTAAGAACACCAATCAGTCTGCCCAACTATGTTGAGGTCGGCTTCTCGGAGTGACTGCCTGTCTGATATCCATAACCCTGTAATTGGGTAATATGATACCCCCTGGTAAGACTGGTTGTCAAACTTTCTGACTTCTAACAACCCATAACTACTGTTGAAGATCCACAAATTACAGCCGGGACCAACAGCTTAACATGCTTTGCGAGGCAAGAAGGAGTCTCGATATGTAATGATGGCCATCCATCCACGGAACAACCTTGGCAAGTGTAACTTAACCTGATGGGTCGACCCATGCTGTTGTTATTACTTAGCCATGACCTCCTCAATAATTAAGTACATCAACAGAGTATAAATATAACATTAGTTTAAAACTGATTTTTATTTGTTTCTAATGGTTACACAAATTGAAAGGCGTACATAACGATCAACGAAAAAAAGTCATTGGATAGAAGCCGCTAAACTGCTTACTTGTGTTGAGTTCATTGTGCTTTGAGTAGTTTTTCATACTTAATTATGTGCCTTATACATGCTTTTGGCAAAACTAGAGTTAATACTGGCACATACAAAGGAAAAGGCTCTATAGATTCATTACCATGCTATTCTTCCACGCTGGAAAAAAGACCAGTCAAGGAAGCTTCTTCATTGATAGACTAAGAATATTCTATTAACAGTATATAAGTACTTACATACAGTTCAAAGAACCCAATAAATGCTCTTTCAATTTATGTAAACAACTTGTTCATATTATTTACATTCAGAGTAGATTTGTGTTCTTCAGCCAAAAATTGTTATTTTACTTGGACTGTATTTTATTTAAACTTTCCATTGCAATAGAAATTAATGTACCATGATGGCTTGGAGTAAAACCATCCTATAACAATGCCTATTTCGATCAAAAATGCTATGTCAAGTAGGTTTCTTAACATACATAATTACATAGTGGTTTATTTATGAATTCAAATAAGGTTATGAGTTATGACAATTGGCTTGCCTGTATGACCAAATGTATGAAGGTAAACAAAGCAAAAGGAGTGTGTAAGGAGTGTAGCAGGTGGCATGCTATAGTTTCTGCCTTTATGTAAAATAAGATTTATTCATACATTTTGTTTTTATTATAATTAGCATCTTATAAAAAATTCAATTTCCAATTTCTTCTGACAGTGACATTAAGTCAGGGAAATTAATTGTTAAGCAAAATGACTACCAACTTCAATTGTCCGTATATATCACAACTCGCAAGTCGCAAATGTCATCCTTTGACATTTGTATTTATTTTATTTATTATTAATTTATTCATTCAGTAGTACACACGGCTACACATCAAGCTAGACATTTCCAGCTTATGTTGATCTCGCATTGTATAGGTTTCCCGAAAAATGCGAGGTCAGCTTATACTGGAAATGTATAGCTTGATGTGTAGCCGTGTGTACAATTACATTTTTATAATCATGGCTTGGTGCAAACTTAAACTCAATTGAGGTTTACTTTGTACCAAAATCATCAACCACATGATTTAGACAATTAAAACAAACTTAAGTTCTTAATTAAAATGAAAAAACAACAAAAACTAGTGTTATAACATGGCAAATTGATGTAGAGTGTTAAAGTGCTTATTACTTAATTAATTTTCCTGACTGTACAATGTGGACCAGCAAAGACATGCCTCACAATATTCCGCTACACTCACTAGTGATAATTTATCTGGCTGGTTTGAATTTAAAAAAACAAGCTTATTTGTTGTATTCGCGGCCTGAGTTCAGCATCTGTTTTATTTCTGTTGTATAAACAATGTTTTTTACATCCAAAATGTGTAAACTGTATTTGTGTTTGTTTTACTCTTATACAAATTGGGCCAAATTGATAAGACTGTTCATGATAAGAAGGTTTTATTTTAAAACATTCAACATATTATTTTTAGATTGTTATCTTTATAAAACAATATCCTTTCCCAGAATAACACAATATAGTATTGATCAATAATTTTAAACTAAATAAATTCTAAATAAGTTCTTCTTCCATTTTGCAAACCAAAGTAGGCGCACAGTCTCAATAAATACGTATAACATTAGGTTATAAATATTTATTTCGGCGCGATAGACTAACAAGAGCCGGTGTCCTTGACCACAGCAGGCACGTTTTAGAACTCGTTTTAATATTTAAATCTTTTATCAAGAGGAGCATGGATCTGTTCAAGTAACAAAACTCATAAGTATTAGTCATTTTCCTTTCGTAAATGTATGCACAGGACAAATCATTGTTGTAAACAATGGGAGTTTCTGGGTCAACAATAATACAAGACAACAAGGGTAATGAGTAGGTACTTCGTAATTATTTACGTAGGCACTCGTATCTTTACGTCAATTAGCATAATTACCCGCATTTATAATAAGTATTAATTAGTTGCCATTGGCAGATAATAGCATTCAAACGTAAAGTACTTTACTATGAAAGGACCAGCTCGATTCTATAAGCCTCGAACTAGGTCAATCTAAGAATATCAGATTATATTATAAAACGGAACGATTCTTGGGGCGAGTTTAAGTATCTAAAGTCAAGGAATAAATATGTTAAGCATCATAACCTTATTTTTTATTTGCAATTATTATTTTTCCATCTATAAATAAAAGGTGACATGCGTCCTCAGGATGGGAAAGATTTTTTTTTTGGAAATTCCTTATCGTTATCGATCCCTGGGGTTATAAAATGTTCATACACTCAGACCAACAAAAAAAGAAAGACGGAGCACTGCCTATATCAAACGTGTAGCCACAAAACTATGCTCCTACAAGTAAACACACAGGCTCACGCACACACCTACACAAAAACTATGCTCATCGCTCCTAGTACGTCACGAGTCGTCGTCTAGTAAACTTCAATAAAAAAAATAGAATTATGCCTTCTTGTGTAGTGAAAACTTGTAAAAACAATAGCAAATCACATAAAAAGTCTCACGGAATCACTTTTCACATGGAAGTACTTCAAATAACATCGTTTCTTAATTTAGTTAACTATAAATTTTAGGTTACTTGGAACAAAAACCTGAACGAATGAACGAACGAAAACAGTGACATTTAAAGTGCGAGGGTTGCCATAATATGATTTGAAATTTCCCCGTTCGATATTTTTTAGTTCGAGTAATTATATGCCTGTTTTTTTATGTATTTAATATTTTAGATTTCCAAGTAATATTGAAAATAAAAGTAAATGGATAGTAGCTATAAGAAATAGTCGGAATGATCCAGAATGGCTGCCATCGAAAACCAGCGTGGTTTGTTCCGATTATTTTGATAATAATGACCTTTATTCAACTAATCGTGGACTTCGCCGTGTGATCAAAAGCGGATATACTAAAAAATATATAAAGAAAACAAAAATGAGATTTTATCAAAACAGTAATTAAACACGAGACTATATTTTTTATTTTATTTTAGTTAGTTTCTCAGCTTAGTCTAGCTAATTTAAATACTACTGTACCAAATTTTATTTTTTAGATTTTATTTACATCGTCCTACGTAATTGCTGAAAACTCAGTTTCACAAAGTTCTGGCTGTACGTTTGTTCAAGTATGTCCTAATTCTTCATTTATCTTCCTAAGGTTTTAATAAAAAGCTGCCATTACTAGTGTAATTTTTTTTGTAGGACTTACCAGACTTGCCTCATGTAGCCATTGACTATAGGGCTGTATGTAAATGCACTTTGTACTTAATTGTTATTTTATTTTATTTTGCGATGTAAAAAAAAATGGTTTTGTTTCGGAATCCTTCCTAACAATTGAGGTACAATACCATACTCAACAATATCTTACTCGTACAATATTATCCTACCCAAAATATTATTCCCCAAATTATAGGGAAAAACTTTAACAAATGACAACCCTTTTTACACACACATAGATAAAAAGGTGGCTTCACTTTTGATGTTAGTAATGCTCCGTCTTTCTTATTTTGTTGGTCTGAGTTCATACATAGCATAAGTTGCAAGGATATAATCCTGTCTAAGGACAAAAAAGGAAAACTACTAGAAAAATCACAGTATGATTATTCCATTCCATTTAGCCAGCTTGCGGTATTACTATAGGTAAGTTGCAAGTCACGGGTGTGGGTCTTGTAACTTTTATGAACATATTCATAAGGTTTAAATTACAACGATTGATGCACGCTCTTGAAAAGTTTGATAATTATACCTGTGATGATAACACATCGTACTATCTGCGTCTAAGTATTTTTCCGAATAAAAATGACACAGATGGCGGGCCCGAGGCATGTCTTATGGTTATAGGCGACCTAGAAAGCCACCCGCTATTATAACTCTAGTAGGGTGTTGTTGAGAGAATAAAGTGCTTGCTACACGGTTGCCTATCGCGTCCCCAAATGAGGTGACCTTGGTTGGCGACCGGCAGAGCTGTTTCATATGTGGTAGTAAACCATCATCTATACAGTTGTATTAAACCACCAAGGTCACCTCTGTCGGGACGTAGTTAGCGACCGTGTAGCAGGCACTCAAAGTTAAATAAGTATTTCATTACTTATTATTCACTAACCCTTTTATGATAACAGCTAATTAGTACGCGTGATAAATGAGAGTAGGTATTGTGACTTTCTATTTCCATGAGATATAATATAGCTTCTAGCACAGAGGATAACCGAACACAATTTGATAAATTATTGAGATACTTGGAGTATAACTAACAGTTTATTCTGTTAGGAACTGGACAATTTTATTGTTTTATTATTTACTAGCTGATGCCCGCGGCTTCGCCCGCGTGGATGTCGGTTATTATATACTAAAAACCTTCCTCGAGTACCACTCGATCCATTGGTGAAAACAGCATGAAAATCGGTGCAGTAGTTTTTGAGTTTATAGCAAACTGACAGGCAGACAGATGCGGCGTAGGACTTAGTTTTATAATATGTAGTGATTATATTTTTGTCTCATATTAGTTGTCCTATTAGAACAATTTATCTAGAAAAAAATATTCAATGTATAGTTTTGAATTCGTTACTATTTTATTATATTATGTATAGATAAAAATATATTAATTTTAATATTGGTGCAATTCATTTAAAATTATCAAATGGGCCTTGCGAGTTGGCTTCGGCCCCTCGTACGCCTTCCAGGCCCCGAGATAGGTAAATAAATATTAATAAATAATTAGTATGGATTAGAACCCCCATTGCCAAAGAATGGCGGAGGATGTCTATACATGAAAGCGAGTTTTCCCACCCACAGTCTACACCTCTGACGATGTGTAAATTCTATTCCAGGCTGCTCTGTTCGGTGGTTTCGTCTCCGAGGTAACCTGCTGTTCTACTTGAAAGGACCAGAGCCATGGTACGAGCCCATGGGAGTCATAGTATTAGGACATCATCAGATAAAAGTACAACCTCAAGACGAGAATGGACATTGGCCTTTTCAAATAAGTATGTTGATCTTTTTATTAGTTTATGTCAAGAATATGAAAGAGGTCGGATTATACAATGAGCTTTTGCGGTCTGTAGTGTGTGAGGGCCACTTTAACATGGCGCCAGCGCTTCGTAGCTTTAAAGCAATGTTCACAATTTCATGAAACAAAAGCTACTATTAAAATTTCTGGATACACAAGTGCAAATAAATAGAAGGCCAATTCTCGTACTTAAAAAACGTTCACATTCAAGTCGCAATCTGTCACACTTATCAAAACTATTTGTAAATTGATTGTTTTTTTTGACGTATTGCGAATGAGAGGCGAAAGCGAACGTTCTTAAAAATTACGGGAATTGCCCTCAGATCTTGTACTAACCTAAAAACTTAAGTAGCCTGCTTACAACATTTTAAACATACTAATATTTTGATAATCGCTCGGTATAATGTGTTGAAACTAAATTCTGGACTCCTAGTTATTAATAGTCTTTACATTAGTATTCTTTATTTTTTATTTTTTTCTAGCTTGGGAGAACGGAGTTTGTTACAAAATGGCTACGTTCCACGAGTCGGAACGGACGCTTTGGTTGAAAGCCATCGAGTTGGCGCCATACGACAACATACAGGCCCAGGCGGCCGCGCTGAGGGAAAGACTGAACAAAATCAGACCCAATCTAGATATAGCTACTTATAGACTGCAGAAAGGAATTGTGACTGGTAAGTTTTGTAGCGTAAGGATTCCCGAGTCCACTAGAATTATTAGGTACCAGCTTTTGCCCGCGGCTTCGTTCTCTTGGAGGTCAGAAGTTATCCCACGGACACTTTACCGGAGTAAGTACCCTATGCCCTAACCCATGTTACTAATGTGGCCTACCCGAGTGCCAAGTTTCATCGGAATCCGTTCTGCCGTTAAGGCGTGAAAGGTAACAGACACAGGTTTACTTTCAAATTTATAATATTATACTAGCTGATGCCCGAGGCTTCGCCAGCCAAATTATATAGTAAAACCTTCCTTGAGAACCACTCTATCCATTGGTGAAAACAGCATGAAAATCGGTGCAGTAGTTTTTGAGTTTATCGCGAATAGGACGACGGACAGACGCGGCGGAGGACTTTGTTTTATAATAAGAAAGTATGGATGGATACTTAATTTTTATCTAGTGGCGCTGCTGCGAGAAATCTACTCAGCAGCAACCTAGGGCTGCATGCCACGGGCGTCAGAGGTACCCCATTCTCGTCTTTCGTAGAAAAAATGACTCACAATTCCTAATTACAGCATTATCATTTCGCAGATATGAACGAAGTGCCGCTATGCGAGTTAGCGCTGTCCTGCGACAATCTTCTTTGTGACACACACGGCAGGCCTCCGTCGCCTCTCATTGTCATCTACGTTAAATACGATAAAGGACTCTGCGTTAGATACGGAGCTACGGAAATTGTTGAGGTGAGGGTACAAAAGTATGGCTTACATGTTATTTTGCCAACAGCTGCTTGTGGGTTCTTAGATTTAAGAAATTATACCTCCGATTTAAAAAAACTTGTATAGTATGTTGACACAGAAGCATAAACTTAATAAAGTCATAATTTTCCCAATGCTAGGACACAGGCCTTCGCTCTGTGAGAGGGAGCGTAATCCCAGTGCGAGTTTCACAAAAAGGTTAGGAACAATTGCAGCCCCCGCCTCCCTTCGTCGCACGTTAATGTTCCGAAAGATCTCTATTATCTTGGCGAAAATGCCACGAGCAGTGGCATTTTCGCGTGGAAGTTTCTCTGTGTCAAAGAAGGGAAATATTTATTTTCGAGTCCCACCTAACATGGACATTACATGCCTTTTTTTTTTTTGAGCTTGGGTGTTCATTAAATGACTTTCCCGCTCTGGGCTGAGCGGAAGGCGTGTTAGGCTTTTACTGGCTAAAACCCACCAGTGTTCCTTCAGTTGCCTGTTGCCAAGGGCCTCGGTATCCGTTTCTGAGTTTCCCGCAACCCTAGCAGGCATCGGCCCGGGCCTGGTCCTTACGGTCCACCGTAGGCGCGGGTCTGCGGACGGCGAGCAATGGGTAGCTCGCCGTCCGCAGACCCGCGCCTACGGTGGCCGGGAATCCGCCTGGGATTCCCGGCGCCCAGGGCGTCTCCTGCGGCGGTTAGGGGCGTGAGGACGCGAATTTTGCCTTTCCCTAACGCGTCTTGTCTCCTCCTTCGCGAGCATTACTGCTTCGCAGAAGGAGGTGACGGTTTCCCATGCCCTCTCGCTCCGTACCATGGCCTGTACCTGCCACCTAACAGGGCCATTACCTGCCTGTCCAGCCTTTACCCAACTATGTTAGGGTCGGCTTCTATCCTAACCGGATGAACCTGAATACCATTATCTTGCATAGACCATCTGCTTATCTGACCTGCACAACCGAAAACAGGATGAATTTTAATGTTAGTATGTAAATTTATGTTCCACAGACATGCAGTAACCCGTGCTTTTCGAAAACCATACTGTTCCGCGCCAGTGACGGTCTTACGGGGTCGGCGTTGGTGCGCATCGTGGTCTACGACGTTAAGGAGCGGGTCTCCGAGACCACCGTGCCCATGGGATACACGTCCATGCTGCTCAGCACTATACAGGTGATTTTAGTATGAACTTTATGATAACTTAATACATTTAAACTGACGGTCTGACGGAATTTGCGTTGGTGCGCATCGTGGTCTAGGACGTTAAGGAGCGGGTTTCAGATTGTACGAAATGATCATTGCTTAATATTGCGGTTTATGTTAGAAACGTCTGAGACAACAAAAATTCCTTGTCTAGGGAATACTTCATTTAAATCCTATTTTTAGATAACATTTCTAGAAAATTATTTCCAAATTTACTGACGAACTTGAAACGTTTTACCCACAGGAAGCACAAAGAATGCGCGTAGCACTCGTGACTCGGGACCAGAAGACAGTTGGCTTCGTCACTATAAACGGGTGGAGTCTAGAACCTTCTTACATCGGAACAAGCCCTAGCCATACGAACGACAGAAACAGTATAGACATACCACAAAAAGTCCCGTGTCACCGTCGTTCACAGTCGTTACCACCTCGACTAGGGTTGAAGCTAAAATTTCCATCCTACGGAAGTCTTTTGAAGCAGAATTTCGTGAACAGTCATCAAGTGACGTATAGGTTCCATTCGGGACTCGGCGGTGATATCACTGTTCATGAAATTATGGCGGAACCAAAACTATGCTTCACAATGCCTGTACAATTGTTGTGAGTATTCGTTATTTGTTTAGCAATTTATGTTGAGCTATGAGTAAATAAGGAAACGCATCGAAAAAGAGTTATCTTGGTCATGTTTATATCTAATAATGGTAACCGTACACGTCACAATTTCTTCGCGCAAGTTCACTAAAGTCTCATTTACACGATGCTAGTTTCTTGGCTGTAGCAAACCATAATATGTAACCAACGTGTAAATATGGCTTACGTGACAGCTTAATGATCACAATCGGTTTCAAATACTGGTTTTAGTTCATTCCAAATTAAATCACATACTCGAACAAGTCGTTTGCCAAAAGGATTCGTAATTACTAATCATTAATATTTTACACATTTTCCAGAGACGTTTACATCCAGAGAGAAAAAGAGCTTTTAGAGGAACTTCTGTCAGTGGGCGAGATATGTGGCCAATGGCAGTCCCGGCAGTTGGAGCTAGTCAGCACACACGTGTCCTTACTCAAACACTACTGCCACTCGCGGCGATGTATGATCAATATAGACAACCAACACTTCAAAGCTAGCAGTCGGAAGGGTAAGACGTTTGTTTATCAAGGAGATAAGCTATGTCTTGTCCGGTCTAGGCAGATTTGTATCAGGATCAAAAACTACAAAAATTAGGAATTAAACTAAAATGTTTTGGATATGTGTCTATCACAAAGATCAAGCAAGATCTTTGTGTAAACACCTCTATTTCTGCACATTACAGATGACGCAAGCCTAGAATTTGCTCCTATAAACCTTCACCTTCAACGCATGTGGGTACACAATGATACGCTGAACAAGACCGGCTTCCACGACATTGTGACTGCTGGCGCGTTCGCTGCGCACACTCATAAGGCCGAGCGCACTGGAGGCTTGATCAGGTAGGCTTGATACAAAGACTTGACCAGAACAAGATGGACAAGTGGCAGTTTCTTTTAATGCGTTTTGTATTTGCCACGAATTTCAACAGGATGAACATAAACTTTTGTACCGGTATCCGAAGGGTGCCACTATGACTAAGCCTCCGCTGTCCGTCTGTCCATTCGTCTGTCAACGGGCTGAATCTCAAGAACCGTAATAGATAGACAGTTGATATTGACAGATAGTATATTTCTATTGCTGCTATAACAAGAAATACTTAATAAAATTTGAATAAAGTTAATAATTAAACCGGGTATACAAGAAACGTGTCTTTATCGACGATTTTTGCTCGATCTTAATACGGTACGGAATTCTTTGTGTGCGAGTCCGACTCGCACTTGGCCAGTTTTATACTTTTCCTTCTGCGCCACCGCTTATACTATTTCACTTCGTCTAGGTGAGGTCCCTCAGGGGCTTGGTAGAAAAGCATGATAAACGAGTAAATAACAGCATTCCCAACTACGAAGATAAGAAAATATCTAGGATAATCCATTCTTTCTAAATTATAGCATGTTTGAAATCACTTGTAAACATATACACACGTCTAGAGAGCTTTTTAGGGTGCAACAATAAACAATAAAGATCTTACGCACACAGATTACCATAACATTCGCGTTAGAGTAATTTGTATTCACGTTTTATGGTATGCGGCAAAAATGAATGGCCTATTGTTTGCACCATTCAAGTTTATGACAAATAAGATTTATCTGTAATGGATTATGTTGCGTAACGGTCTGTGTAGTTCCGATGTTGACGCATTAATTTTTTGAAAGAAAAAAAAGAAAAACAGGTTTATTTGTCACAGAAACACGTGCATACAAAAAGATAACAGTACTTAATCATAGATATAAATCATAGAAATATGAGATGAGGAGTACACACGGCTACACATCAAGCTATGCATTTCCAGTTTATGCTGATCTCGCTTTATATAGGATTTCCGTACAATGCGAGGTCAGCTTATACTGGAAAAGTATATCGTGATGTGTAGACGTGTGTACATAAAAAAAAGAAAAAAAAACAGTTGGCAGCTGCACGTCATGACTGTGACAAGAAGGCTTCAACTCAGCATGATGCTGAGCTATGGGGGACCCACAGCACACCCCAAAAAAGACGTACGGAAATCAAGTCAGGTTCAATGATTTGTACATAATAAATAGGAAAAAAAATAAACAGTACTTAGGATATAATACAACTTTAAGTAAAACGAATTAAGTATATGAATAATGAAATGAATGAAGTGAGGGCTTCCATAGAACAGCTGATATTGATTTTAAATAGCGTTTTGAACCAACAATTCGAAGACATCTGACATCCACGAATCCTCACTGGGCTCGCGTCTTTCGTTCTCACAAAGAGGAGGCCTGTGTGTCCCAGCAGTGGGAACATTAAAGGCTAATTACGATTATGCTTTTTTGCTTCTTAAGCATTGAGTAATTTCGGCGTGACGTTCTGTAGTTTCTATCTACCCCCATTGGGATAAGGCGTGATAACAAACCTGGTGAATATTGGGGGTATTTAATAAACATTTCTTGCAAAACTTGGTGCATGAAAGCTTATCATCATCTGCCTTGCCTTTTCCCAACCACGCTGGGTTCGACTTCATTTCTAACCAGATACAGCTGCATATACGAGTATTTTACATGGAGCGACAGCCTATCTGACCTCCAAAAACCAGTAACTGAGTATCACGATGCCCCTTGGCAAGACTGGTTGTCAGATTTCCGGGCTTCTGACTGCCTATGACGACTGTCAAAGATGTTCGAATGACAGCCGGGACAAAGGTTCAGGGGAATGCTATGTATGCTTACATTTATTATAAAACAAAATTCTCCGCGGCGTCTGTCTGTCTGTTCGCGATAAACTCAAAAACTACTGCACCGATTTGCATGCTGTTTTCACCAATGGATAGAGTGGTTCTCGAGGAAGGTTTTAGTATATATAATAATCGACATCCACGCGGGCGAAGCCGCAGGCATCAGCTAGTAAGATTATAAATGCGAAAGTGAGTTTGTTTATTTGTTTGTTACGCTTTCGCGCTAAAACGGCTGAGCGGATTTGGATGAAATTTGGCACAGGGGTAGACCATGACCCGGAATAGGACATAGGATACTTTTATATCGATATTCCCACAGGATCGAGACTTACGCGGGTGAAACTGCGGGGCGCAGCTACTTATTATTATTATAAGATTCTAAAGTTGCCAATTTACCCATTCCAGGTTAGTCCAGCAAGTGAAAGACATAAACAGCACTAAAGCGGAGTTGAACTCTATAACAAACAAGATTCAAACAGAGTATGATAACTTGGTGGCAGTGAGGAGGCTGCGAGAAGAAGTCTCCGAGGATATGGAGAAGATTGTCATGTTGATGCAGGCTAAGCAGTATGGAGGGGTCACTGCAGTGGTTGAAGGTCAGTTTGAACCATGATTAACGGCCAGTATCTACATCAAAAGTAACTGCCAAAGTAACAGTCAACTGTTCTCTTGCACTGTTGTATTGTCAATCCTCGGCGCTGAGGCGAGGGTTGTAAATCCAACAGCGCAGAAGAACAGTTGACTGTTACTTTTGATGAAGAAACAGCCGTAAGAGTCATCAGTGATCGGATTTTGGGGTGCAAAACTGACGTTAACAGAATATGGAAACTCACAGCATGTATTAGTTTCGGGGTCAACAGTCTCGTTGGTCTAATGATTACAAGCGCTACTGCGGAATATAAAGTCCCTGGTTCGATTCTCAGGTCAGGCAAAGTGTCATTGGGTTTTTCTATCTAGAATCTCTCATTAGCAGTCCGTTGTCTGGTTTTGTGCCCAGCTGATGGCAATAGGCTCGCCCCCTATTACATAGGACTTAAACATAACTGGCGAAATGTGGGTGTACTATCGCGACACCTCTGCCTATCTCTTCAAGGAAACAAGGTGTGATGTTATGCTTATGTTATTAGCCTATGATGCTAATGCAAACACATTTGTCACCCATTTCAGTAATAAATACAATAATTTTCTCATTTTGAGATCAGTATTCTTGTGGCGGTATCTACATCGCCACATGCGAACTACGCATCAATGACCTGACGTCACACAAAAATCCTGACGTCACATAAATCCTGCATCGCGCAATTAAAGTTTACCGTGCAATGGACATACATACAAGAACCCGACATCAATCGTCGGGCAGTTCCCCGCCACGCACAACACCTGTCTGGTCGGAGGCTCCTCCCTTTTTTATGGTGGATGAGTGAACTTTACACCCTGTTCTCCATACCCCTAAATTCTAACTGCTTCCTATTCATGTACATTTCAGGAATTAAAAGTAAAGTGAAGAGCATACTCGCACAATGGGAACCGGCTGTGGTGGAAGAGTCATTGTCATTCATCGGCTGGCCGAAAAATAACTGCAGCGAAGAAACTGATCAACAGGTATGTGGCATAAACTTACGAGTTTTTTTTTTACCTGCACTGAGCCCGCGTGGTGTATTACAGGCCTCTCTCTCTCACAGAGAGGAGGCCTGTGTCCCAGCTGTGGGAACATTAGACGATAGGCCTTAATAACTGGGCCATCACGGCGTTGTACATACAGATTTACAAAATAAGAAGTTTTCTAGGAATTTCTCAGTAACAGTTCGGAGTCTGGATTTGAATCTGGTTGATAGCAATAGGCTCACCCCCTATTATAATGAAGAAACTTTAACATAACTGGCGAAATGAGGCTGTGCTATACTCCTTTGCCCAACCCGTCGTGAAATAGCGTGATGTTATTTTGTAATAAGGCTGCTATCCCACTGGCGTTTTACGAGCGTTGGCGCTTCTCCAACGTCTGCGCAGCGCCACCGTTGCGCAGACGTGACGTTTACATCGCGAGTTTCTAGTGGTAAAGCGCCAACGTTACGCTAACGTCGCGAATTTCTTGCGTTTTTGGCAACGGGTGCACGTGTGCGTCGTTAACGTTGCGTTCAGCAGATGTAACGGTTGCCACTAGAAACTCGCAACGTTAACGTCTCGTCTGCGCAACGTTGGCGCTGCGCAGACGTTGGAGAAGCGCCAACGCTCGTAAAACGTCAGTGGGATAGCGGCCTAAGAAGTAATAAATCATATGGTTCGGAAACGGTTTTGTAATCGTAGTATTATGTTATTGATATGCAAAGCACCCTAATCGCGTAACACACCAATTCAATCCGAGTTTTTTTTAAAGAATCGATTGTTTCATAGATTTGAAAAATTCGTCTGTTCAACAACGTAATTAACACAATGAACGTGTTTGAACTGTCAAGACATAGAGATATAATTATAGTACAGAGGGCGCGCAACAAATTATGAACAGTAGGCACGGGTTTGAATTGAATTGAATGATTCATTTAATTGAGTCTATATTTATGTCTATATTTTCTTAGTTTGTACTATGTAAATTAAGTAAAAAAAAAACAGAACAAACAACAAGAATACTCGTGTAAAACTAAAAAACTGAGTGAATTTCATAAATAAAATAATATCTGTAAATATAATTATGACTAAACACAACCTACAATATAACGATCACACTCACAGCTTATCGACAAAACTTATCGATAGCTCGCTGCCGATTGGCACGTAATTGCACATCCCTATCTGTCATGCACTTATCAATATAAGTATCTATAGCTCACTTGCCTACGATGCGCACTTAGCGATTTGTGCAATACGCGCACTCTACTGTAATTATATTTGTATGTGTCAAAATGAAAGAAATTGCGATCCATTGCCATTTTATGTGTGTTACGCAAGTACCCCGCTGGCCAAAGGACACTTCTGGTCAGGACCGTAGTATGATCCTGTAGCCCACTTTGTGATTTTCTGCCTCCTCAATTCCAAATAGATGGAATGGTCTAACCATGAACCTTACGGAATTGTCTATTTACGTATTACGACAAAAGATTTACTGTAGTATTAACGTTTTATATCGTAATACGAAATGATTACATAAAAAATATACTTTTTCCAGACGATGACCACAATAATGCGGCTAACAGAACAACTGAGTATGTTCGACACTAATTCCGACTGTGATACTTTGGACGCGTCTTCAAGTTCCAGCTCAAAGGAGACGTCACCCACCGGAGACACACCTACCCTCTCTTCAAGCGTCCCCAACATATCCGACTACCCACGAAAGAAGGTTCTAGAAACGGAACTACAATTCCATAACGATTACTTCAAGAACGAGATAGAAGATAGAGATCGGGGAGGGTTGAACCATTCGTTCCGGTCTGTGAGGTTGTCGAAGCCGAAAATGGACGGACAAAGCCTTTCGTTTGACTACAGCAAGAGACATGGAAGCTTGAGGCATGACTTTAAGAGTTCCGCGTCTTTGGAGCAAGTTTCATATCGATGTTTGGTCGATGGATTAAGGAATGATAGGAGAAAGGTGGGTTTGATACTGTCACTTCTTATTTTTATCTAATGTTATCAGTAGTTCTAGAAGTAATATATTACAAGCCGTGAGCCCGATGGGGGTTCCTATTGGAAAAAATTACGAACTGCCATACAAACTTACATCCCCTTTTTAGCCAAATAAGGGGATGAATTTAAAAAAATCCTTAGTTCCTACTCACCTCCGATATATAAGGAACTCTTATGTTTAGGCTGTGCGTTGCCTCTCAGTGAAGGAATAAAATCTAAGTAGTTTGCGATTGTCTCTTGTTTATTTGCTAAGCGCTGCTGCATATGTTTGGGTCGGCCATGTTTGTTTTAACCTATGATGTGTTAATGCCACCACTCTTCCAGTGTGCGAGAGAGACGGAGCTATACAAGGCCGATAGCACCATCCATTTATCGCAGTGGAATAATGATGTCATTAATACCATAATACAATTCACGAGCGCGCGTTTGAGCTCGCGTTTGTGCTTGTAAATAAGATATAAATTGGAATGATTGACGCGTGTTCGTGAAATGCAACATCTGTACAATGCAACATCTTTTACTTTGTTACTCCTAGGCTGAGGTCTCCAGGGTCTTCGTTTAGTCGTTCATTACTATCTCAGTGATGTACTGTTTTATTTGTCAAAAATACGCGTACAGATGTTATGATAGTATAATATATTATTATATGTTCGTAACAATAGCAAAATGACGAAGCCTGTGCGATAGTGCTAAAATAGATTTCTTTGTTTTTCGAGCATTCGCATGCCACTAATAAAGTCAAAGTCAAAGTCAAAGTCAAATAATTTATTTCAAATAGGCACATAAAAGGCACTTTTGAACGTCAATGATAAACAAACAAAGAAATAGAATTGATTCTAGTTGCCCATTCCAAAAGGTAGATTTCGTATGGAGAAGAATGGGCAAGAAACTCCACCGTTACTCTTTTCAAAAATGTTTACAATATTTTGTATACATGAATTATATAATTATATGTGAAGACCATGCACCCACAATAAGATTACTGTCCCACAAAAGGCAAAAAAAATAATTATAAATGGAGCAATGACAAATAAATCAGTTATGTGATAGGTACATGGTGCTCACATATTTACAAACATTGTAAAAGTATACGATATTACAATATTCCTAACATCTTTACAAGTAATACTAATAAGTCAGTGCGTGATTCCATGCAATCACAGAGTGTAAAAATCTATGACATACAAATAATAAAATATACAACTAAATTAGCAACCAGTTTGATTTTGTCCAGACTCTAAATTGTCCTATGGAGCAAGACCAGCATGTTTCCAAGCATTCTTATCCTGGATATAATCCTCTAATTTGTAATAAGCTTGTTTACAAAGTGTACTTTTTATATGAGTTTTAAATTTTCTTTCATTTAATTGCAATATATCACAAGGTATTTTGTTATAGCATTTAACGCAGTACCCCATAAAAGATGTTTGTACTTTAGCTAATCTGAAAAATGGTTGATCTATTTTATCTTTATTTCTAGTATTAAAATTATGTCTGTCACTTATTTTCTTAAATAGATTTAAATTTTTTCTTACATACATAATATTCTCATAAATAAATTGGCAAGGTACCGTCATAATATTAATCCTTTTAAATAGTTCCCTGAGAGATTCGCGGCGACATATATTATAAATGGCTCTACTAGCTCTCTACTAGCTTAATACATTATGCTAGCTCTTTTGTTTACATTCCTGCCAATGTTTCCTTTAATCCTAATTAAAGTAAACTAACTGTTGTCCGCGACTTCGTCTGCGATGTACGATGAAAAATAGCTTATGCTAATGTATTCAAACTAGGCTGAGAATCGGCGCTTTTTGAACATCAAAATTACATAAGAAAGTCCCCCAAAATGAGCGCCTTCACCACTTCCTAGTGCTTTAGCTGGGAAGAAGAAGTGGCGCAAAAAACTTCCCAGCAGAATGTATGGTGAAAAGCTAGCCGAAAAATCGCCTTGTGGTTGTTTAGTTGTCATTGCTCATGCTCACGCGGCCCCATTTTCTAAGTTTCGTTTCTATTTGCCAAACTTTCGCTATTAGCGAAATTTTATAATCATTATAGGCGGATGATGTCCAAGCCGGCAAATGTATTTTAATTATGCTAGAGTACAAAGCTTGCTTGCGTAAGCGCAGCGGTTGATCTCGCATATTGCTACTTATTTTGCTGGAACTTCATGGTTTACTGTTAGCATAGTCACAAGCTATATAAAGATTTGAAGATATGCGAAAGTATTGGCTCTTATTAATCTATATCATAACTAATATTATAAATGCGAAAGTGAGTTTGTTTGTTTGTTTGTTACGCTTTCACGCTAAAACGGTTGAACGGATTTGGTTGAAATTAGGCACATGGGTAGACCATGACCTGGAATAGGACATAGGATACTTTTTACCCCGATATTCCCACGGGATCGAGACTTACGCGGGTGAAACCGCGTGGCGCAGCTAGTAAGTAATAAAAAATGAAATGCTTTTCGTTGGTAAGCGCATCTCTTGAGAATGGCTGGACCGATTTGGCTATATAATCAGATACTTTATGTATGAAGGGACGAAAGGACAGGATAACTTCTGTCGGGTCAGCTAGTGCAAAATAAATTGTTCTGAATTAATGAGACAATTTTGAACCACCGGCTATCAGTGGCTAAGTCTGTCACAGGAGCGTGGAGAGAGATAGAAGGCATATCGATAAGGGACTATTCCCAACAGTGGGCGAAGACTCGCTATGAATGATGACGATAAATTAAATAATATTCACATTGTCCTAGCATTTGCTGTGTACTAGAAATCTGTATATTTTCATTACAACATTGTGCGCTTCGAATATAGTTTATACTTTGTTCTGAGTATTTCAAGTAATTTGGCGATTTCTATAAGGTTGCTAAAAACAATGATTAGTCGATAAAATATTAACTTTATAACGCTGTGGTGTAACCCCGAGCGATTCACACTTTTAATAATTAATTATTTGCTCTGCAGTTGTCCCAACATGGGCTATAAATAAAATATAATAAATAAATAATTGATGGCATAAAATTGCGAGTGCAAGTGAGTGTGAGTTGCGAGTGTTCAACCATTATGATAATGGCTACATCTACACATATTATAAATTAAAGTCGCTTATTGTGTTTGTCTGTATGCCCGCGTTGTTGTTCTAAACCACGAAACAGATTTTGATGAGATTTTCACCACCGTTTTGAGAATTTATTCCGGAAGGTTTGTGTATAATACACTAATATTCAAGTTACATATAACTAAGAAATCTCGATGTTTTGTCAAATCTAATCTTCTATTCTATCCAAATATATATAACTCAAAGGTGACTGACATAGTGATCTATCAACGCACAGCCCAAACCACTGGACGGATTGGGCTGAAATTTGGCATGCAGGTAGATGTTATGACGTAGGCATCCGCTAAGAAAGGATTTTGATTAATTCTACCCCCAAGGGGATAAAATAGGGGATGAAAGTTTGTATGAAACTTTGTCAATTTTAAACCGATCGGGCTGAGACTTTGCATGCATAAAGCTACTATGACGTAGGCATCCCCTAAGTAAGGATTTTGAGATGCAGGGTATATATATATATTCTATATAATATATATAATAAAATATATATATATATTCTATATATATATATATATATATTATATATATACAGGAAAAAAAATTATCCACTGCGGAAATTTTGACATATTAACCTTAAACCAGTTTTATTAAACACAATTTTTTTATTTTGATGCGTCTTCATACAAAAAAATTAAAAAATCGTTAACGAAAGATGTTTATTTTAAAAGTGGTTGTATGGCTAACCGGCGCCGGCGGCGCGCGGCGAAGCGGAACGCGCGAAAGTACCTACCTATCAGCTGTGCGCTCGCTCGATTCGCCGGCGTAGGTATTGACGTGGGTTACTGGCCCTTGGATCTCGCTCAAAGAAATCAAAAATGCTTTCTTCGATTTCGATCGCCAGTCGGGGTCTGCCAGACCCTCGTGCATGATTCGGGGTTCTGAACTGTCCGTGATCAAGTAGCCTTTGAGTGGCCGCTAAAATGGTCCTTTCATTAGGGACCGCGGGGTTAAGGATTCCATGGGCTGGCATTCGAGGTATGCTCTCCGTCGCATACATTCTGCGAGCTGCTCGCAAACTTTCACCACTCAGTACATACACTCGCACCATCTCGTAAAACTCGCGGTTACTGAAGTCCGACATCGTGACCGGTAGGTACAAGCACGACACGTGCGGCGCAGTGCTTGCGCGGGAAAGCGATTAGACGCGACGTCACACGACAGCGCGTGCGATGAGCGAACTGTCGGCCACAGCGCCCGGCGCCGCCCGGGAGGGGGTTGCACCCCCGTGCAACACCGCCGCCTGTGCGCCGGCCGCCGCACGCGCCCATTGATATTATTACGAATAGTTTGTGTCCATATTTTGCTTATTTTAAGTAGGATAAAAAAACAAAAAAAAGTATTGAATAAATAATGGAAATGTGATCTATTACTGATATTGAACCACCAAAAAAAATTTGCGTACTTGTCAAAAACTTTTCCTGTATATATATATAATCCTCAAAAACCACTGCACCGATTTTCATACTATTTTCACCAATGGATAGAGTGGTTCTCGAGGAAGGTTTTAATATATAATAACCGACATCCACGAGGGCGAAGCCGCGGGCATCAGCTAGTCGTATATAAAAGTTATAATTAAAAAGATGAATGTATCCATATCTTAATTTAAACTCGCTTTTCGTGTTTGTCTGTGTGAACGCGATAGAGAATTTATTCCGGAAGGTTTATATGTATAATATATTAATATTTAGCTAAGCACAAAAATCTCGATATTTCGACATGTCGCCATTGCATCCCGTGCGAAGAAGGGGCAGGTCGCTAGCTAGTAAAATAAAAAACAAACTTTAAATAAGCTTTAAGCCGGAGTAACTATTTTATAGCCTAGCCTTATAGTTCTAAGATTTCTCAAAAAATGCACTGAACAATGCAGGCGACACAACTGGTGTCTATGAATTTATATGAAATACCTTCTGTAGCTATACTACATTTGAAATAAGATTATAAATTTAAATAAGCCTTCTTTACCGTTCCGTATCCGTTCAACCGATTTTGATTTCTATTGCGTTGGTGGCACGACAAATGGCAGCTGCAGTAGACAGTTGGTATTGTGTAACTTTTTTTGCTTTTAATGCCATACTTATGCCTACGGTATAGAAGTCAAAATCGGTTGAACGGACTGTAAAATGGTTTGTTTAAATTTCTAATCTCATTTCAAATGGATTATGGCGACACGTCAACTACATAGAAACCAGTAGTGTCGCGGCGACTCGTCGCCTGCTGCTGCCGCTTGCAGTCGGCTACGGAATTGTACCTTTAGTACTCTTTTGAGTGAACTTTATTACTTCATTTTTATTTTCAAGCGTTCTTTATTCTTGTAACGGTTAACTGCATGCTGCTTTAATGTGTTTATGGTACTGTAACTGATATTGAATTAAATAGCTGCGATTGCATGTTCATGTAAGCTATAATCGCCTTAAAAATTACCAACATGTACGGCGAGAGTGTCATATTTGGAACAAAGGCTGCCTTGCGAAATATCGCGAAGTTACCCTCTAAGCTAATCGAACGTCTGTTACGGCTCGACCACAAAGGAGACCATTCATAATGACCATTCAAAACCCAAAGTGAATAATAATGTGTTAACCTACTCGGGGAAGTCCTATAGTTTTTTACCATGGCACCGAATCTCTATTTAGCTTACATGAATAGCTAATTTAGCTTCTAGGACCATTCCTTCAGCTGTATTTCAAAGTTGAAAAATCTAGGTACCTTGAGATCTTTCGTGTCTGGGAGGAAAATTGTAAGCCAACGAAAAAAGTATGTCGCCTAAGTCGGGGAAGTCCACCCAAGCATTTTTCGACGAGTTTGGTAGGCAATTTGGGTTTTGGGCCCAACTTTGTATGAAACGTGAATGGTCTCCTTTTGTTTCAGCGAAATAAGCAGCTCGCGGATCTTTCCCATGCCAATTGCCACGTACGCGTAGCGAAAGCGGTAGCGACTGCGTTGATTATCTTTTTTTCCTAACGACTAGATAGTATTAGACAAAATAGGATAGTACTTTTATAGATAATCACTTTAGTTAAATTTACTTTCATGTTCTCGAAAACATTACTTAATTTACTCTCACAATCTTTTGATTACATAAAAACTTATGCTGTGAATGTTTTAACATCCGTAAGGGTGGCCGTTAAAATGTTTTATTGATAAATGCATACGTATTTTCGCTACAAATAAATATATATATATATATATATAATGACTGTTCGTCAAGCCGCCGCTTAGTGTAGGTGCATCTCACCTAGCCTAGTACTATCGAAGAACTTCATATCTTAGCAGTTTCAAAACAAAATCCCGTGAACACGATGACCACATCTGTTACCGCCCCGGTTCTATAACGGCCGAACGCTGCAAGCAGAAATAGTCCTTACGGTGCATAGATATGAACTTCTTCGATAGTACATCTGGATCCACTGTCCGCCGCGCTGCGCGCCGCTGCCGCTATTTGCTCGGCAAAATTTACACGCGTTACTCTGAGCGCGGTTCCGCGGTTCGTCGGCATTCTTTATATACGAGTATTTTAGTACATTTCTTTTTACCGCCCGCCGACCCGCGTTTAGATTTCGCTTTTACCAGTGTTTAAGCCTTTAGCGATCAGACAACCATTTCTACAATTCTAGTATATGTTGTGTCCTGTTTTCCCCCTTTCAGTGGATAATAAAGAATATTATCTATCTATCCATCTAAATATTCGGCGGCCGGTGTAGCAATAATACTAATCTAACTAAATATTGTGTATCTGTTGTGGTACACACGGCTACACATCAAGCTATACATTTCCAGTTTATGCGGATCTCGCATTGGATAGGGTTTCCGTACAATGCGAGGTCAGCTTATACTGGAATTGTATAACTTGATGTGTAGCCGTGTGTTCAGGGCTTATCCTTGGTTCCCAAAAGTTTGTGATCCGTTGTCAAATCTTAAGATTTCCTGTTGTCGTTTGGGTCAACTATGTCAGATAAGGTCGGATATATGAGACATGTAACTTCATAATACGGATCCTGAGGCCCTAGACAAAGTGACATTCTATCAGCGATAACGATGATGGAAAAGGCAATAATGTATAGGACTGACATAAGCTATCAAAAAGCTTATGTCAATCCTGTTGAAAGTCGTTGTAGAAATACGAAACGCTTTCGAAGCAATTGCCACTTGTCTAGGCCCTCAGATCAGCGAAAAGGTTATCTGATCAGCACGTGTAGCATGCTACGGGTGCTGAGGGCTATTATATAGTAATAATCTAATAATGCCATCATGATTCCATTGCGAAAAGGGGGTGGTGCTAACTGTCCAGAATAGCTCCGCCTCAATCTTTCTTTAGAAAAATTATGGCATTAATACTTTACTTCATTTTTTATGAGTTCCGTGTATTGCGATTCCATTCAAAATCGTGTTTGGGTCTCTCTGTCAACTCAGAGATTTTAATTATATTTGTATTGTATCAAGCACAAAGAAAGACACTTACGATATAAATCGTTGGTTTTAGGCGTCAGAGTCGAGGCGGGAATCGGCCACGTTGCCCGCTGTTGGTCAACTGGACCAAGCGACGAGGGAGAGCAACCTGATATTCCTAAGAAACGTTGGAATTGTAGTTGAAGACTCGCTGACATCTCTTGTTGAAGAACTGAACAAGATAGTAGCGAATAATGGTGAGTTAACACTTTATTTCTTCCATATGACAGAGAAGGGAGTGACAGCGTGACGCTTGACAGGAGAGAATAGAAAGAGAAAGCCGACCATAAGTAAGATGGGACAAGGGCCGGGAGATGACTATGAACACTATATTTCTGTTTCATGTCTGTTGTATAATAATAATAATTTATTTATTTATTTCAAACAAAGTCCATTACATTTCATTTCATACACAATAAACAATAACATAATACTCAAAAACATTCAATTCACTAAAATCCAATACAATTATAGTTATTTATGCAACTGTTATATAATAAGGGGTATTAAAACACGAATGTGGGTTTATGGTGATAATAGTATCACATGAGTGTTTTAATACCTAATTATTAACAGTTGCATACAAGACTTTATCTAAACCCATGATATGAATCTTCTATGAAAGTTTCTTTGCAATACCAATATTGAATAAAAATGGCGCGGTACGATGTGAATTCGAATGTAGGTTTTGTTTTTAAATTACGGTGCTTTGTTAGTGAAACGCTCGTGAATGACAATGTTCTTTTTTTTAAATGAGTTGCATTATGAAATTCAGTACAACATTATAACACCCGTTTGGATGATATTATGGTTACTATGACACTAGTTGTTTTAATGTTGGCAATAAGCTAACTCTTTCAGAAACTTCTAGAGAGGATTTATAGCATGGGTGTAGATAAAAATACTTACATACACATATTGTCACAAAATATCAAATACATAGTTACAGAGGGCCAATTCTCTTACCTAAAAAACGTTCACATTCAAGTCGCAATCTGTCAAACTTGTCAAAAATGTTGGTAAATTGGTGGTTTTTTTGACAGATTGCGTATGAGATGCGAATGTGAACGTTCATAAAAATAAGGGAATTGCTCCGCAGATGTCATTCAAACAAATAAAATTAAATGGATAGCATGTGACACAGAGTTAACCGTTTCTAAACAATTGGTATTTAACGGGGGAATTATTAGAAAGAAGAGTAGAAAGAAGTTTAATAAAGTATAGTAGGAGGAGCTCGTGGCTAAGTAATAACAGCCGCACCGAGTCGATCCATCAGGTTAAGCTACGCTTGCCGGGGTTGGTTGGTGGATGGGTGACCATCTTTACATACCGACACTCTTCCGTGCCTCGGAAAGCACGTTAAGCTGTTGGTCCCGGCTGTCATTCGTGAATCTTTGACAGGCGTTACGGGTCATCAGAAACCCGAAAGTCTGACAACCAGTCTTACCAAGGGGTATCGTATTACCCAGTTACTGGGTTGTGGAGGTCAGATAGGCTGTCGCTCCATGTAAAATTTTGGTATTCAGCTGCATCCGGTCAGACTGGAAGCCGACCCCAACATAGTTGGGAAAAGGCTAGGCAGATTGATTGAAAGTATAGTCGACGTCGTATTTGTTTTAACTACCCTAAAGTTGAATGTCATTGGCAAGTCATAAAACTACAACGTCTATTAAAGACTTGGAATTGTTGGAAAAAGTGGTAAAGCAATTACGAGGTCGTCTATACTTATATACTAGTACTGCATGGCAATTGGCTATGCCTTTTGATAATGAAGGCACATGACTTCTTTTGAAAAAGAAGCCCATAGGATTTTGAGAACATTCGTGAGACTTTTATAAATAAACAATTCCAAGAACTGTGATTTATTTTGTTTTTACATTTGAATTTTTTTTGGAAAATCCACTGTCCTGGTCTGATTTTGATCCAATATTTTTCCATACGGCGTAAAAGCGATTTCCTTTCCGTAAGCCATTATTTTTTGCAATTCCATAAACGAAATTCATTTTTCCAGCTTCATCTGACGAAGACTTAGATACAATAAAAGGCCTCATGGACGGCGTAAGGTCGAGTGCAGACGATGCAGCGAGATGGATGCGTGTGTCGCACGCAGCGTTGCGACTTAGATGCGAGTCGCCGCACTGGGCTCGTGAGCACGCTGCTTTACAGACGAGGAGGGACACTTGCTTCTCTCAAGCGGTACGTAGATTAGAAACAACAGAATACATAACATATCATAATATCACGCCTGTATTTTCCCCGAAGGGTTAGGCAGAGGTGTACCAATAGTTCACCTACATTTCGCCAGTTATGTTGAAGTTGTGAAATCCCATGTAATAGGGGGTGAGTCAAACAACAACACAACAACAACATCAACATAAACAACAACAAAACGAACAACAACGACAGAATACTAAAATACAATACACGTAGATATATTTAGTAACCTATCCCGCTTAACTATTCTTCAAGAGTCATAAAAAATACTGTAAGAAATCGTCACGTGTTTCACCTCTCAACGAGGCATCCTCAGGATGACGATTGACCAGTCGCAAACCAGAACACGACGTGCTGCCACACCGAGCGTTGGACGCAGAGTGAATCAAATCGCCCGGCACCCCCACTTACAACACGTGTGGCAACACGCTAATTTACATATCCATTTTTTTTTACAGTTATCAACAGTAACAGCTGGCTTACTATGCTGGCTATGTTCGATGCCAGGTGACATAGTTGCCAAGTTAATAAGCTCCGGCTTAGGACCCCTGTGCGGGTTCGAAGGCTTGCTTAGTCTGTACTCCACTGAGAAGGCCATGTGGGGAGACATGGTGGTCGCCGTCGAAGATCTACAGCCCGTCGTGTTTACGCTGATTAAAGTTGGACATAGGTAAGTTTGTGATGATGTAAGAGAGATTCAGGTGTATCCAGTGTGGATAGTTGAAGCGAGCCCTCGAGGGGAGGTACCCTAAATATTGATGTCACCAATATTTAATTAAAGTAAATTTGTTTCTCAAAAGTATTTAAATCTGCATTTTTTTTAAGTTTCTTATTTGATGCGGGAAATAAAGCGAAAATTATCACCTTTATTACTATGGCTTCAATCGATAGGGTCATTCATAAGGATGAAAATCTCTCGAATAACTAGGCATGTATTAACAGTTCATGCAGACAGCAGGATATTAAAAAAACTACCGACTTCCAAAAAAAAAACACTAATAAAGTGAAAAATAACTTTAAGTTCGGAAGTCGTTGTCTTTGCTTTTCAATTTTTATGTTGTGCCACCGACTTCCGAAATTAAAGTAATTTTTAACTTTTTTTGTGTTTTTTTGGAAGTTAGTTGTTTTTTATTTTGTAAAAAGTTTTTATTTTTCTCTTTTTATTTGTGGTTCCTACACCACTCGAAATTGAATACCACTACGTGTTATGTAAATAACAGTGACGGAGTCAAATAAGATATCGTCTACATAGACTCGGTGGGAAAAATACGTAATTATTGATTCAAAAAGTACTCACCTCGGGAGTATTTCGAACTAAAAAAGATTTTTTTAAATTGGTTCGCAATTCTGCCATGCTAGCGATAAATTCCGTAAGTATGTTCTGCATATGATCATACTTACGGCACTTATCGCTAGCACGGCATAATTGGAGAAAATATCGATGAACATACAAAAAAAAAAATATCCTCCTTTTTGAAGAAGTCGGTTAAAAACTGCTAAATTATTGTTAGTGTTAACTCTTAAAATGTCGATAAATCTCTGAAATAAATATTATTTTTCATATTCATACATTACACACCGTATTATACCAATGCATTTTATAAAACATTTCAGCAATACGACAGTACCACACGTTTCGGGAACTCGCGGAGCGCTCACCGTCTACATTCCTATTTCTGATTCCCTTTACACGAAGTTTACGTCTAAAGAAGTAAGTTTTATTCTGTTATTCATTTGTTTATACAATTTTGATCATTGATTATTGTTAAAAGAATAGTTGCTGTCTAAGATTTTCTATGAAATTCTATTGCCGTCGATGTGTCGACCAGTTTAGAATTACACTAATTGGTGGATGTATAAAAAATGAATTAGCAAATATTCATTATTGGTTACGTCTAGTTGTGTGCCCACCAAAAATCCGCGCTGAACCCGCGTATACCTTCTGAGCAATGAGAACATTTAAGGGTGATCATGTCACTCAAAAATCAAAATCAAAATATTTTATTTCACATAAGCCTACATGGGCACTTATGAAACGTCAGAAGCTAGGTGCACGGTTCCAATTGGTCGTTTCCTATGGAGAAGAGCCGGCAAGAAACTCCATGGTTACTCTTTTAAAAGATAATTGGCTTTTACAATATTTTCGAATTACAGTGTTAATAGTTATGGGAGGACATTGTAGGCCTTTCAAAAAGTTTCAGATAAAGTTAATAAAAAAAAAAAAAAAAAAAATTAAAATTAAAAATGAAAGTTCACTAAGCCTACGACGTTCTCACATTCACAAGATAGAAAGGAATCTATATACGATAAATAAGATACTACAGATAAAAACCTATTTAAACCAAATGACATGATTGCTATTACAACTGTAACAAATATGAATAATTAACATGTCCGCAAAAGCCACTACTATAGAGTTGACATTAAATAGTAGGTATATAATGTCAAATAATACTATGATTATTATTATGTCTGTCTGCGATGAATGTAAAAAAATAAAAAATGAACATGGTACACTGCCTGGCCTTTCCAAAATTATGAAAATTTAGGAAAGGCCTGTCATTTATGTAACATACATACATAATCAGCGTATAATGTTCCCACAACACACAAGCCTCTTCACAGTGAGAGGGAGTGGGCCGTAATCCACCACGCGGGCCCAGTGCGGGTTGATAAATGTCACATGTCTTCGAATTTTTGGTACTAGTACATGCCGGTTTCCTCACGATGTTTTCTTTCACCGTTTTTGAGAGCAGTTGTTATGAAATAATTTATACAAACTAAAGCGCCTGACGGGGTTCGAACCTACGACGTACAAGTCGCGGCCGTTACCACTGGGCCACCACTGCCCTCCAATAACCAACACTCAAAACGGTGAACGAAAACGTCTTGAGGTAACAGGCATGTCCTAGAACCAAAAATTCAATGACATGTGAGCATGTGACACCCACCAACCCGCACGGGGCCCGCGTGGTGGATTACGGCCCACTCCCTATCACAGAGAGGAGGCCTGTTTCTTAGTAGAGGAAAAGTTATTTGCTGATTATGCTATGCTACTAAAACCACGTTACTGTTTTACCTTGTTTCCAGCATCTATCGTTCACAATAACGGCAGTGTTCTTCAACATTGGCGTCAACGAAAAGGCGACGCTAGCCGAAGCGTTGGGCGAAACGACGCCACAGTACCATTCCAACAGTGACAACTTGGATCGTCTTTACAAATACTACCACAAGTATAGCAAGATATTTCCGACGGACCATATGGCGGCTAGCAGAGGTTAGTATCTTATTAATATTACCTCTGCGAAAATTGTTTGTTTAATTTGTGTAGTCAATCTGCCCTTTCCCAACTATGTTGGGGCCAGCTTTCAGTCCAACCCTATACAGATGAATACCAGTATTTTACATGTAGCGACTGCCTATCTTACCTCCACAACCCAGTAACTGGGTCATACGACCCCTTGGTGAGACTAGTTGTCAGACTTTCGGGCTTCTGACGACCCGTAACGACTGCCAAAAATCCACGAATGACAGCCGGGACCAACGGCTTAACGTGCTTTCTGAGACACGGATAAGTTATATGAAAAGATGATCACCCATACAATGACCAACTCCGGCAGCGTAGCTTAACCTGATGACACGTGCGGCTGTTATTACTTAGCCACGATCGAGTAGACCTCGTAATTGCTTTATTTTACAAAAACTTCCAGTTAATTGAAACTACATTAGGGTTGAAACTATCTATCACTTTGGTCTTCACAACAAAAATTGACCGTGTCTTTATATCTGTAAATCAATGTTTGGTCGTTTTTAAGGTTCCGTACCCAAAGGGTAAAACGGGACCCTATTACTAAGGCTCCGCTGTCCGCCCGTCCGTCCGTCTGTCACTAGGCTGTATCTCATGAAGCGTGATAGTTAGACAGTTGAAATTTTCACAGATGATGTATCTGTGTACCAAATTTCATTTAAATCGGTTCAGTAGTCGTGAAAGCGCGACAGACAGACAGACTTACTTTCGCATTTATAATATTAGTAAGGATGGTACGGAACCCTTCGTGCGCGATTCCGACTCGCACTTGGCCGGTGTTTACATTCATGGGACGTAAAGTTGTATGCGGACACTTCACCCAGGCGAAGATAAGGAAAATAAACCAACCTGTGCCGAATCGTGAGCGGAGCAGAGCCGTTTAATTAATATATAGGCCTCAGTGGAGTGTTAGCGTTAGGACCTTATCTATAGTTCTTACCGATACGAAAGAAGAAGCTGCTTGGAGCATAATATTAATAATATTTTCGTCCTTGTCAAACTTATTGTACCTAGATTATAACTGAATGGTTTTGTTTTTGTAAACTTGCATGTATTCTGCGTTCACAATTTATGTGCCAAACACCTAAACAAACATGAGTTTTAGAAAAAAACAACTGTAATGCCTACACGTAAGGTTCAGTTTGCCCTACAACTTCATACTTTTTTATGACTTTTTCAACGGTACTAGTCAGTCTAAAACTCAACTTTATTTACACTTGCATAAAGTTGATGTTTGTTTGAGTGGAAATAACATCAATATTTGATTTAAGGATTTAAATAGAGGTCTATTAGTTGTGAAGCCTCTGTTAGAGATTTTATAAATAAATAGGTATTTGATTTAAATTCCAGCATCATCAAGAACTAAGCCTCTCGAGGAAGTGATGGAGACCCTGAGGATATGCGTTCACAAGAAAGTCCCCAAAAACGTGGAGGTTCTACATTTAGCCTCACTTGCAACCAGACTTATGAATGGTAATTTTTTATTAACATTTACCGTCTCATTACAAAACGAGTTCTAACTTTAGTCCAAGCCCAAATAACTAATTAATTATGTCATGGTCTACCCATGTGCCAAATTTCATCCAAATCCGTTTTGCCGATTTAGCGTGAAAGCGTAACAAAGAAACAAAATGACTTTCGCATGTATAATACCGTCTTGTTATTAGCAAGCATGGTGATCAATGCTCGTGCTTTCTCTGTATCAGACTTTTCCACCTTTGACCTTCCCCCTGGGGTAGTACTATGAAGTATTAACGCCATCATTATTCCACTGCGAAAACGGGATGGTGCTATCGGCCTTGTCTAGCTCCGTCTCTCTCTCACACTCGAAAAATGGTGGCAATAATACTTCATAATACGGCACCTACACAATAATAGGCTGGTATAGTAACGTAACAAAATAAAAACATGTTAAATTGTGTGCCCCTGGTCTTTTTAAAGCTAAATAAATAACCAGGTGTCTTAAATTTCAGGTGTTAGATTCACATCATGTAAAAGTGCCAAGGACAGAACGGGAATGTCCGTGACATTAGAACAATGTTCTATACTTGCTTCCGAGTACCACCTCGCTGAACATGAGATGAAGAAAGCACTCAGTATCATGAGAAGGTAAGATATTGTACGATGTTTTTATCCTAATGAGTGTAAATGATAAGTCCTCTCCACATAACTTACTTTTGCTGTGCCCGACAGGGTCCACGATTGTTTCAAAATAAATGTTTACCACCTAAGCCTACATTGTGGAACGCAATAAAGAATTGAGTATTGAGTATCATTGTCTTCTGCTTATCCCAATTTATTTAGGGTCGGCGCAATATGTCTTTTCCTAAATACTTTTCTATTAGTTTTCATCTCTGCAGTGACCCATTTTTTTAACCATAATATTATGTTTCACGCAGTCCATCTATCGTTTCTTTGGTCTTCCCCTACTTTTATAGCCATCCACATTCATACTCCAAACTTTCTTCATTCTTCTACATCACGTGTCCATACCATGACTTGACCGATTTCCGCACAACTTTTCAGTCACCAGTGCCACTTTTGACAGTCATTGAGGCAGCTATTGGTGCCTCGTAAGTGGCGATAGTCCAGCGCAGGAGTTCTTCGGCTCTAACTTCACACAAAACTGTATTTCTTGAGAAACTATTCTCTCTAACACACAGGTTACCCTCACGTATTGCAATCACGAACGCCATGGCACTTATGTAAAGGGTTAACTTACAACTTATTAAACAAAAGATTATTATAAAGTATTGCATTACTTTTAAGCTCAACACACAAAACGGGCGCGTGTCGGGTTGGGACGTTAGTTCGGCTGGCTAGCTTTTCGTGTGCTGACATACAAGGAATTACAATATATACAAGCCCGCCGTACTGCCGTCCCGACCCGCGCCCGACACACACCCGTTTTGTGTGTGTGTTGAGCTTAACGTCTTACCACAGAGTCTCGAGACATAAAATTACGTTTGCTTAAAATAAATACGTAATATAGCGGTATTATTTTCAGTGAGGGCTGTCGCCGAGAAAATACTCAGAAGAACATAGGCATAAGAAAATATGCGTTTACGAAGAAGCAAGTAATGTCCCTACCCGCAGACTACAGACCACCGGCAGGTACTTATGGATCTACTCAAACGTAAAGGTACATCCAAACCACAAACAAAACCTAAAATACATTCTGTACTATATAAATCTTCTCACGGTCGCCGGTCGTGACAATCTAATGTTCCTCATATCATTTGTTTTTTTATTAATCTAAATCTATTGTGAATTCAGATAAAACATCTTCTGATTTAGAATAAGAAGAATTATTACCTAAGCAACTTTGGCCGAAGAATCATTCAAAATTAATTTCAGTTTGCAACTTTAGTACCAAAATCTTTGATGTAATGAAACAATATCTGAAGTGATTAACACAGTGATATTAAAATAAAAATACCGAGTAGACTTAACATTTATATTCAAATATTGTATTTACTAGTACTGTGCAATAGCCATTCTAAATGCAGGTTGTAATAGAATTCTAAAAAATTAAACTAGTTAAGAAACGTTAATCTTCAAAACATTGTATGCTATGAACCACTTCAAAGAAAATATGTGTGGTTTTAATGCAAACGGAAATATTTAGTATCGATTACAATTTAGAAAATTAATCGATTACGTTCTGGTAAATTAGAATAGAATAGTCTTCCAGGCAAATCTAGGTCTGGGACCATTGCACCTTATATTATTGTTAATTTCTAAAAATCGACTCTTTATCGTCGATTTGACTTAAATCCTAGTCAACATCGATTTTGATCGAAATTACAACTTTATGGATTGATTTTTTTAGTACTTTTAAAACATTTTACATATTTAGTTAAACTTATTAAGTTTTGGAAGGGATTATTATAAATATTTCTGGAATTAAATCTCGTTTATTCGTATTTGATTAATACAGAATACTGTGTAAACTAGTACAAGAGAATATAGATTCTTCTTTCACTTTGATAAAACACGATTACGATAGATTGTCGTTAGAATACTTTGGTTACGAAGACTAGATTATACAATAATTATTACTTTCCGAGTGAATCTTTATTTTAATTATTTATTATTTATATAAAGCAGCTTTTATTAATAATTTTCTTGAAATGCTAGAAATATTTTTAATGTAAAAGTCGTTTGTGTAGAAACTCAAATTCGAGATCCGTATTCTAGTAATACATATTTCATATATTCATTGATTATTCCAAATAAATATATTGACAAAACTTATGCAACGAAACTGTACTCGAATAGAAATTACCGTTCAAATTGTTGTTTATATCGATAAATTAGACCAAAATCTTCCAATGTAGTTGCCAAGATGTTTACTATGTAATTAAAATGTTAACTAAAGACTATTTATCATTATACACTACCTACAGAGACAATATGTGTCACGAGTAATATTATTATGTTCATATTTTTTTGATAAATATAGCTTTTGTTTGTAAGTTGAGGCTTCGGTGACTAGAAGAATATGAGGCATCGCAACGTCATACATTTTGTTGTGTGGAACACCTAACTAATATTATAAATGCGAAATTGAGTTTGTTTGTTTGTTTGTTACGCTTTTGTGGATTTGGCACTCCTCCTGGAGATGGAGATAGGCTACTTTTCATCCTGGATCGCAAACGAAGTCATGGGCAACAGCTAGTGAAAAATAAATGCATAACACGTTGGTTCCTGAAATATCACTGGACGTGGCTTGATTCCTTCATCGTCGTATTAGCCTTGTAGTGACCAAAGCTCAACCATGCAATAATACTGAGGTACTGCAATAATTAGTTTGATAATACATAGTTACGATACGGCTTCAAAGTCACTACATTTGCAATAAATTTATCTCGGGGTTCTTACTCTCGCTTTGCACAATACTCAGCTCTGTCGAGCACAGAATAGAGTTCAAAAAGAAAGTTAATATTATAATACACGATGCAAAAAAAATAAACGCAGAGTAAGCGCCTCGACCCCGTAAGTTTAAAAATTAATATGATTACTGAGCCTAGATTAGTAATACAAAACCAGTATTCAACATCAATTGAATCTTCCATAAACATAGTGCCAAAATATACATAATAGAATTACAATGTTATCCATAGACATATACAATTTGTAGAAGTATTATTACAAAGTAATAATAGTTTTTTCCACTTAATAGTATAATTCATCCGGTGAATAGTATTTGGACCGGAGTTTGTATAAAATTATGATGAAAACTTTGTGTTTTTAAACCCCTTTATTGATAAATGCGGAGTAAAGTTTGTTATTAACACCATAAAAATAGGACGTCTTTGATGAGCAGGACATGTCGTTAGAATGGACAAGACCAGTGCCCTGTTTATCAAAACTTACAAGCCTTGTAATACAAGTATATTTCCTGTAATTTTCATTATTATAAAAAAAAAACTACACGTGTAAATTACATGTTACATGTGTCATTATTAAGTTCACAAGAACTTATATTATTATTAAAATTTTATTCGTGATTTTGTTTATCAAAAAATTATTTGTAGAAAATCATAGCAAATCCTGAGAGTGTCCGGCGACTCTCTATTCCGTCTTACAAGTTTACAAGTGTCGTGCTTAGTACCGCAATTAATTTTTAAAGTCGTATTTTCTTTTTTTTTAATTGTGGTTAAGAGAGAGACGACCTGATGTCCGTGTCCCAGTAGTGGGAACATTAAGGCTGATTATGAATATGGAGATGAGCTATGAATTTAACGAAAAATTAACATTCTAGGTAACTTGTGAACGCGTAGACTTGTTACTTTTGATAAACAAGGCACAGAACACACGTACGTTTATAATAATGAAGCCGTTTATTTCCGAAAATTGGGGACATTTTTAGCTAACGGGAAATATTTGGAGCAAAAGAAAATTGTAAGATGTCCCGCAGTTCGGTGTGCCTTTTGGCATATGCCTCGTTCGGCTCTCTCCATTGTGCTTTGTCCTCTGCTACTGTGGTGCAGTGTGGCCCCAAGGTTGGACGGACATCGTCTTCCCATCTTGATTTTGGACCATGAATTAAAAACTCTTAAGAGTGAGCAATGGGAGAGAAAAATCCGGACACAGGTCACAATGGAGAATTATACTCGACCAAGCTAAATTCCACTCGCGATTATACCGCCTTAAATGATCATAAATGTGACTAACTTCTGATTATTCATCAATTTTTAGAGGGTTCAAAAAGAAATAACCTTTGTTGCTGGTTCTACAGTTTTCTAAAATTATTTTTCTACAAGCTTAAGACCGCGGCTTCGCCCGCTTGAAAAATTATATACTAAAACCTTCCTCGAGAACCACTCTATCCATTGGTGAAAACAGCATGAAAATCGGTGCAGTAGCTTTTGAGATTATCGCGAACAGACAGACAGACGCGGCGGAGTACTTTGTTTTAAAATATGTAGTGATATTATACCTCCAAAATTTTCTTAAATATTGACGTTTAATGCTCTTTTTTCTAAATCGCTTGTCCTTTGACAAAGGGCTTAAAGAATTCCAGATTTCTTTTTTAGAGGTTTAATACATGTTGAACCGTTAAACGTTGTTTACTACACGTTTATTAATAAGGGGGTAAATCATTCCTAAATTGCAAGAGAAGCGAGTTGATTTAGCATAGCGTGTCTAAAGTGGATGAGAATGTCAATTATTTATTGGACACTGACCGAGGCACAAAATAAGTTTTATTGTTATTACGCCCATGGGCGTTTAGTGTCCGTCAATTTTAATTATCGTGGTTTGAACTTTTTGGGACGAACTTTCTTATTGTACGTTATAGTCTGGACCATGGATGTTGCGGATGCAGATTTTTTCACATGCGGATGCGGATATTTGAAGGCTCACATCCGCGGATGTAAAGATATATTTTCCAAATTTTAGCTTGCGCCGCTGTATATTCGCCATTGTAAATTCACTTTTTAAATAATCTATCAGCTGCAGAAATCTCGCTTAACACACCATGTTCCCTGTACATTCACAATTTCACAATAACACTCGAAAACTGAAATGTTCAATAAGCGCAACTGAACACGTTATGACAAATTTACGAGAAAAAAGGTTTTCATCGAATGAAATCTACGCTCCTATTGGTCAATGAGCACGAGCGCACGGCACGCGCCAGTCCGCCCAGCCTATTTTCTTTCGTGCTAGATCCGCACCCGGATGAATATCCGTATTAATTATTGCGGACGCGGATGCAGATGTCCAAATCGATGCAGAAGCTCCGCGGTTGCGGATACAGATGTGCAAATCGATGCAGAAGCTCCGCGGTTGCGGATACAGATGTGCAAATCGATGCAGAAGCTCCGCGGTTGCGGATACAGATGTGCAAATCGATGCAGAAGCTCCGCGGTTGCGGATACAGATGTGCAAATCGATGCAGAAGCTCCGCGGTTGCGGATACAGATGTGCAAATCGATGCAGAAGCTCCGCGGTTGCGGATGCGGATACGTATATCCGCAACATCCCTGGTCGTGACGAAGTGTCGTGCAAAACCGAAAGGAACTTTGTTCCAACCGGGTGTCCCATGATACCTCTCGTTCGACCTCATATAATCAATAAACCTTTTTTACAGTCCGTTCAACCGATTTTGACTTCTATTGCGTTGGTGGCATGACAAATGGCAGCTGCAGTAGGTCGTTCGTATTGTGTAACCTTTTTGCTTTTAATGCCATCTTTATGACTACGGTACAGAAGTGAAAATCGGTTGAACGGACTGTAAAAAGGTTTGTTTAAATTTTTTATCTTATTTCAAACGGTGTGTAACTGTTATACGGCTTGTTCTTTACCCATACACATGCTTTCATACCTGAGTCTAATTTTGATCGTAAAATATCATTATGAATTCGATGCACTAGATTTCCTTTCTTGCAATCAGTCTTCCTTCACTCGTAATATTTATTTTCGTTTATGTAATTCCGCTGGGGACAGCAATTGAAAGATAAAATAGTTGCTAAATCAACGATAGATTCAATGTAGTGCCTCTAGGTGGTCGGTACACTGTTGATATCACCGCCAGGAGGTACTCATCCTGTGATAACTCGAACTAGCCAAATTAAAAAGGTTAAATCAGATATTTTTATATGAAGTGTTAATGTTGTTGTTGTCTCTATACACATAAGCCGAAGTTTGAATTTCGAAAAATATGTGACAATAAGATTTGCCTTCGAAAATCGAATGAAAGAAAGAAATAAAGAAAATAAATTTGTTTGACCCAGGTAAGGCACACAATATTCACACAACTAGTGCGAGTCGGACTCGCGCACGAAGGGTTCCGTACCATTATCTATAAAAACGGCAAAAAAATTACGTTTGTTAGCCCCCTTAAATATTTATTTTATTCTGTTTTTTTTGTTATAGCGGCAACAGAAATACATCATCTGTGAAAATTTCAACTGTCTCACTATCACGGTTCATGAGATATACGCCTATGTCTACGTCTCTAACGACGTCTCCTGTCGAAGGTGTGCTGAAATTTCTAATGAAAAGTGTTTTGTGTAAAAGCCTGGTGACAGACGGACAGATAGACAGACGGACGGACAGCGGAGTCTTAGTAATAGGGTCCCGTTTTACCCTTTGGGTACGGAACCCTAAAAACAATGAAAATTAAAAAAAAAATGGTATTGTGCGTCTCACGGCTGCGCCAAATAGGCCCAGTTCAGCATGAATGCCAGCCAACTGTGCCTGACGCTAGTTTGAACTGGACCTTATGTTGTTTGAAAATATTCGCAACATTTACACAACGCAGACAACGTACAAAGTTAGTAAACAAAGCAATAAGATTATAGTTTTTACGCTAAATGTAAACTTTGCAGTTCTGACCGTATATTGTGTCGATTTTGAGAAAAAAGAATTAACTTTGAGAAATCAATTAACCCCCAAAAGTGCTAAGTGATCGACATGACCACATGACTGCGCGTTGTGTGAGTTTTACGGCGACTAAAAACTGCAGTCTACCTCGTAATTGCCTTAACACCCTACGGTTGAAATTCACTTTACCGTCATAAAAGGTTAAGGTATATTTTGCTTGAGAATATTGTGACTGTTGGATAGTTTGAACCTGGGAGTTGCTGTCTTCGTTGTATCGATATACAGTTTTTGTTTAAAAGTGATAAAGCAAGTACGAGGTCGACTATACATCAACTATACTATTCGTTTTCATGATAAAGCGAATAAAGCGTAACTCACTCGTATCACAAACGCTATCATTTAGCTAATTCAACAATATTACAATGTCATACGAATTTTCTAAATACATACATTATTATGAGTAAAGTATGCAGAAATACTCGCAGAACTAGCAGAATAACGAGAGAAAAAAGTGCTTTTTGCATTAGGTAGATTTGTTTGCCCCAGCGGAATGAAATACAATAAATAGATGCCAAACATTGAATGTGCCGAATGATAATGAACTGTTGTAGGTATATTACAGTGAAAGAAAGCCTACGCGGCAGTAATTTGAAAATATTTAACCATTAAAAAAGTTGCAAGAATAGATATTGCGATAATAATTGTCCTTTTCTTGTAACTGCTGAACTGCTGATTGAACACGAATTTTAGGTTCTTTCTGAGGTCGATAACCTATTAACGTCACTTAAAAAACTTGACCCGTGACGCTATTAGTATAGTTTGCCCGGACCGCTGTTCTGCACCTTAGGAATGCGCGGCGAGGCGGGCGCAATGTTGACCAATTAGCGGAGGGCAGGACGCCGCGCGCCGTGAGCGACGACGAATGGGTGGCCTGCACTAATCCCCCGTCTCGCCGCGCACATACTTCAGGCGCGGAACAGCGGTCCCGGTCAAACTATAGTACTGCACTGACAGTCACCATTTTGAACTCTATTGGTATTGAAACTAAGCTTGACAAGCAATGGTGCCAATATGACGGTAAGGGACAAGTTATAGTGAACGGTCTGTAAACATATTCCCGTCTCTATCTTTCACTTCTAGTTTTACAGTTGTACGCCAGTGACAGGAATTACACTTGGCGAAAGTAAGCGCTAACTAGAGTTTATAGATCTCGGCCCTAATCTCTGTTAAAGTAAGCGATGACAAGATGTAATGTGGACAAAATCTGCCTAAATATATGCTATATTTACTTATAGTCTTTCATATTTCGGAGGTGAAAGTGATGTCAAATTTGTGGGTGTGGTGGTGACGTGTCGCGAGTGCTCAGTCATTTGCCCGATGACGGGCATCAAACACCCCCCTGCATCCTGAAACTACCTCAGGCACCGTCTTAGTAAAACATTAGGCCTGTAATCAAGTATTGAGAAACCTTGTATCACTCTCTTATTCCTTTCATTCTTGATTTTAATGGTTTTTTCCATCTTTAAGAATTCTCTCAAAAAACTGCGTAGTCAGTTTCAATTTAAAGGTATTTACATAATACCCATCAGTGATGACGATTGTAATATTAAATACTATGAGTGACTATATATCTCATAGCGAGTATTAGTGGAGATACTGAAATATATTATATTTACCAATACATAGGTCTAAGTCACGTACGCTAGAGTTAGAAAAAATATTTGTGTATATAGAGCGTTGTTTTGTCATAGTTACATTATTATTATTCTTAGTTTTATGAGAATATACTGACTATTTATAAAAAATAAAATAGTTTTGCGTTACTAAGCAAAGGAGACTGGGTAAATTTATATAGGAAGTGGTCTTACAAGCAATAGCGATATGGTTTTGGTATTTGTGTAGGGATTTAGATTTACGACTATCAAAACCGTGTCGCTATTGGTCCAATGACAACATTTGCCCATTCTCTTTTATACAAAAAGCAAAATTATATCTCTAAAGATAAATTAATTTACGATACCTATTTGTTGGAGTTTCAGTTATTTTATCCTATCTTTACGATAGCTTGTTTTCACTACAGTTACAAATTGTTTTTTTAAAATTATACTCCGGGTTATTCCGTTTATCCACCCCAAAAAATTCACATTAAGGTGGATACTTGGAAAAGTATCCAACGACCAAACCACCGTAAGTAACTTTAACCATTCAAAGTGATTATTTCAAACATTGATGCAACAAGATGTGTAAGCAAGTTCAAAAAATATGGATGTCACTTGATCAACTTTGAACGTTAATATTTAAGAAACTTAACACTTACGGGGTTTTATCTTATTAAGTTTTCTGTTTGCATTGATGTCAACTATTGATTTATATAGGGTTCAGGCGTGACCGCGGAAAATTGCGGAACAGTTTTGTGAATTTATTGCCGTGAAAGTTTAATATAATAATAATGGTTATTTTATATGTAGGTTGTAGAAACTATACGATATTGTCAGCAGGTTTCATATCTACTAACATCGAAAATGCATTAAATATCCAGCCAAGTAGGCGCTAGTGAAATTTACATAATTAGTGCCTCGTCCACGATAAGACAATAGTGTGAGAGAACGAATATAGATAGTCAATGAACGAAATTGATACCCTATAGCTGATTTCGCTACTCTCTTAAGGGCTGATTTTATCAAAGTCAGATATCTTTTATCCGTGTAATAAAATTGTCGTCTGACAGTTTTTGTTTGGAAAAACTATCAACCCAAAATTTATTCGCAGGATAAGACTTATACTCGGTATAAAAGTTTAGTAAAATTCGCCCTTAATGATTCAAGCATGAAATAGGTCTTCCGTGAATCACGCGATTTGAACAGCACGCTCTGTTTCTGAAACGATGACGATACATCGAGGAATGTACAATCTAATATATCTTTATTATATTCTTAAATTCAGCGTATTATGATTAACTTTACAATAGCTTTTAATGTGTATAACAAAATTGTTTCAATGACAAAACAACGCAATAGTAATATATATAATTTATTTAAGAAAAAGTGTTACCCTACACAGTATTACACTTTGCATACTCTTAGAGAATTCATTTCATTAGTTATCATTACTGAAAGTTGATTACATTACGTTAGTACTTAATATTGTGTGTATATGTTAGATATGTTATTCGTGCTTCTATATGTTGTTCGTAATATTGATTGGTGTATGTATGTAGTATTTTTAGTATTTGAGTAACCTCCGAAATATGTCCAGTACAGCATTGTTATAATGTTGAAGTCGATAAATATTTGTAAATAATTATTTTGCCTTTGAACCAGCGTGATTGTATTTAGCATCAACCAACCAATCAAATAAATCGGCAAAGAAATTGATTTATAGAAATTAATCCGATGAAACATTTTACTGGATGCATATTAAGGAGAAAGCCTTAAGCCTTATTAAAATGTACGGGGGGCGTATTATGAAGTATTAATGCAATGATTATTCCAGTGCGAAAAAAGGATGGTGCTATCGGCCTTATATAGCTCCGTCTCACTCTCACACTGGAAAAATAGTAGCATTAATACTTCATAATACGGCACCTATACATAACAACTTTTTTCTTAATGTCCCTCGGCAATCTTCGTGTTTCATCAGTCGTCGGATTTAAATGGGAGGGGGGAATAATATACGGTAAATAGTTTTACAGCTCTTTATAGTTCACACGGAAATCAAAACAAAATAACAATAAAGTACTTAGTTCTGAATTCAAATTAGTGTACACGATAAATCTAGTAATTGATGGACATGGAAAATAGCATTCGTTTGTATTCGGAAATGCGATGATTCCCGAGGGACATTAAGAAAATAGTTGTACGTACTTTGTTTTCATTCTCATTTTTTTTTTAAATTATACAACATATTTTTGCTTAGGATAGGCTATAAGGGTAATATTTCGGTTATAATATTACGTTATTTTGTTGATAAGTGAAATTTTTCTTCTTCCGACACTGGACACACTGGTATAAAATGTGATTTTCTTTAATTATTATACAATTTCAGATTGTACTTAATTAATTAGTGCTTAAAAGTGTTTTTGATGATTTTTTGTATAAATTTGGGTTATTTCTGTGCCATGCGGAGTTCTGAGATTTTGTCGGTACAAATTATTTTTATTTACTGTTTAATTATTAGACGTTTGCTTTATAAATAGAATTTAGAAAATAGGATTGCAAGGCCACAATAATAAAGAAATTGTCTGGAGAATTATTGAAACGAATGGCCTTGGAATCTCATTTAAAAAAATTGTCTTGTATATTTCTTTTGGCGGCTGATAGCTGGGATAAAAGGTTTTTTAAACTTGCAAACACGAATCGAAATGATTTTGTTTGGAATAAAATAGTTACTGTTGTACTTCTTGGGTTGTTTCTTAGGCAGGGCTTTAGTTAACCGTGAGTTGATATTTAAAAAATAGTTTGGTTTATGTATATATTTTATCTGTTTCATCCTGGCTATCAACTCTCAATACTATAGTTATCTTCGTACTGGAGTATGTCTTCCCATTTAAATGGCTTTATTTAATTTGTTTAAAGTAAACATAATATTATTTAGGAAGTGTTGTAATATGTACGTACGTCACTTAATCGCGCGAACTTTACTCATTCATAGTAAGGCTCCATTCACATTGTGGCAGAGTCGAGGATGGGTCGTCGCGAATAGTAGTGATGGAAACGAGGTGTTAAAAATAAAAAATTCACGCGTCTGACGCTAATTTTGTTAATTCGATTATTGCTTTCGAGGAGCGAGCTTGATCCTTTATATTAACTTATCAGAAAGTACTTACTTAATGGATATAGAGTTCAATATACTTTAAAGTGCAAAATCATGTCGCAACGCGTTTAGCTTCGGTTCTGTCAATGTGAATTTAGCCTAAGGCGCTATTTCCACGGGCGGAAAAATCGCGGCGATAATGTGGTAATTATAGCCGCAACGATATCGCAGTGTGGAGATTGATTCAGAGTTATATTGAATTTGATGATAGAGCGGGTGGCCCAGTGGTAACGGCCACGATTTACGAGTAGTTGGCCGTAGGTTCGAACCTTGTAAATTATTTCATCACCACTGCTCTCAAAACGGTGAAGGAAAACATCGCGAGGAAACTGGCATGTCGTAGAACATAAAAATTCGAAGACATGTGACATCTACCAACCCGCACTGGGCCCGCGTGGTAGATTAAAAAGCCCACTCCTTCTCGAAGAGAGGAGGCCTGTGTCCCAGCAGTGGGAACATTATAGGCTGATTATGCTTATGCGCGAGACTATCTATTGCTGCGGATCTCTCGTTCGTGGAGTCGGCGCCTAAGAGGTTTCTGAAAGCTTATTTTGTTGAGTCTTATCAAATCTTATACTTGGTGAAGTAATTCAACCTAATATGTAAACAAAATAATGTCGATTTAAAGCCAGCCACTCACTATCATTTCCGTTTGTCATTGTTCCAAATTTTAAATCGGAATGCCAAAAATGTTTTTTTTTTTAACATTTTGTTGTTACCCTAAATTGAAGAGGATCACTTGGGAAAAAATTTGTGGAAACCTAGTTATGATAATGTTTAAAAAATCTTCGCTTTTTCAAATTTTGTAACAATGGTGATACCGAAAAGATGGTCAGCTTCAAAACTGCATTTTTTTTTTCTCTTACTTTTCTTTATTTTGATGTTCATTAAGTTAATACACATAAAAATGCAAGGTGGCTCGATTTAGGAGTCCGGGAGTGTACCTTTGTTACGCCATTTATTAATAGTACTTACATGTAAAGTTCGCGCCACAGTTTGTAAGAGATCTGTCGTTTATTGTTCGTTCTTATTTCTGGAATAGGCTGTGAATCTGTACGTGAATCAAGTGATTAATAATAAATTATTATGTTGCTTTCTTCGTGTTTTATATTTATTATATTTTTTGCCGTCAACCCCTTTTTGGCACGGGACATACACAAGTGGTGAGCGGCGCGGCCGTGGCAACGGTGTGGCGCGGGCGCTGCGCCGGCCGCTCCTTTAGGCGCGGGACCACAGAACAGAAAAAAACAGTAGAAGTCGCATATCGCTTCATTAGTATCGGAACCAGCGTACCCAAACTCACACATCTACACGTTAATTGTATTTCGTAACACTAAGAAATTTTTGGTGTGATTGGTAGTTTGACATTGAAGGAAAGTAGGAAATAATGTCAGTCGTAGCTTATTTGAAAATAAACCACAGTTGTATGACGATAGAGTTGTTTATTGTCTATTCTTTTTACGTATTTATTGCTTTTTCCGTTTAAAGCGCACACGGAACAGTTTATTGAGCAAGTTACGCTACCCGCCGCTAGATGTCACTATAATAAATGCATTCAATTTAAAACTGTATTTCGTTATAAATAAGATTTATATTTGAGTAACGAGCTCATTACTATTCGTCCTCTCCTAGGGATGTACCACTGTCGTTGACTTATTTATCGACATTTCGTTTAATTACCAAACAAAATAGTCAACAGCTTGAGTCGATAAATATTATTATGTTTGAAATCAAGTGTTAATATTTTATTTTAATACATACTTACGATTTATAGAAAGTATAATTAAGAATTGTTATGTTAAACTACTGATCCGATTGAAAATTATTCTATTAGACGGTTTTCACGTTTTCACGATTTCATGAAAAAGTCATTCAATAGAACAAATTTAGCTTAAAGAGATGTATGAATGATTCGAATGATTATAATTCTATAAATATATAATATTTGTTAAGGTCGAATCTGAGAGGAAACGCGATAAAGGCGCCTTTTTTGGAAGGGAAGAGAAATAAATTGTTTATTTATTATTATTATTTATTATATACATGATATGATATGATATGAAAACGTAAAATTTACCAAATTGCATACATTTGATTGAGCAGTGGTGGCCCAATGGTAACGGCCCCGACTTACAAGTTGAAAGTCGGGGTTCGAATCCAGGCCGGCTCTTTACTTTTTGTAAATAATTTCATCACCACTGCTCTCAAAACGGTGAAGTAAAACATCGTGAGGAAACCGGCATGTCTTAGAACCAAAAATTCAAAGACATCTGACATCTGCCAACCCGCACTGGGCCCGCGTGGTGGATTACGGCTCACTCTCTCTCACAGAGACTCTCACAGGCCTCCTGCCTGTGTCCCAACAGTGGGAACATTATAGGCGGATTATGTTATGTATACATTTGATACAGACAATTGTCCTTAGGACAACAAAGAAATAAGTACATAATTATGTACCTACTTGGAAATGCATAATTTTTAGTTTTGGCACTGCTGTGTCGGCTAGGTATTTTTTTCCGCTTTTAATCAAAAAATCTAGTTCTACGAAGTGATCTGAGCAAATTGTACTAGTTTTTGCAGGAAACCAACTTTGCCTTCCAGTCGCTTCAATCCATTTTTCTTTTCTGTCTGGATCCTTAGGAAATCTGGAGTCACAAAATAATACGGAACCCACTTTTTTATAGGTTTGAGACTTTGTGGACGAATAGATTAGGTACCTATATCCATGTTTTATAGTTTCACATTCAGGGTTAAATTTTTCCCGGTATATCATAGAATACAGAAAACATTGTAAGTTTAAGGTGAATGCGTCAGGATAGCCCGCAAAATTCAAAGTTTCTTACGTTTTTTGCAATTTGCAAGTCAGTATCAGGTTGTATATGTTGATCTAAATATGATTTACGGCCGAATCAAATATTTATTTTTAGACTTACAATAAAAAAAAATACCAATATTATAATTACCTCTAAGTTCATAAAATCCTATTGAATGACTATTTCATGAAATCATGAAATTTTTGGATTATGCTAACATAAGGAGTTGTGTTGAATTTCGCGGGCTACTTTAGCGCATTCCCCTTAAAATATCGATAACTCATTATCGATAACGGTAATCTCTAATTGAGTAGCTAAGTGTGACATGTGCCTAGTTGGAATCTTCGAGAACAATATGTTTGAGTTTAAAAGAAAGTAGACCTTAACTTGAACAACATAAAGCCAACTTTTACTTGTCTTGTTTTAATAAAATATTATTTTTATATTTTAATCGAAATAAAATCAATTAAGACTTAACGATGGTATGATATACCTCCATTTGATAAAGTTTTGGTTCTGCTATCGTGTTTACATTCTAAAACAGCACAATAGGGCATTTTTGTATTTTTTTTCCAAGTTCTTTTCACCGTGACGCTTGTAACGAGACTGATGTGCGTGATGTGTGCGCGGAAGCAAACATTTGCGGAACTCCGCAAAACTCGGGGTACGCGGGCCCCGCCTACTTGCGACTTCTACTGTTTTTTTCTGTTCTGTGCGCGGGACATACACAAGAAGCGTGGCGCGGGCGAGGCTGAAAGGATGAAAGGAGTGGCGCCACACGGTTGCCACGTCCGCGCACCTGGTCTCTTGTGTATGTAAAATGTTGTATGGAAGCTACGAGACAAGGAACATACAAAGGCGGCGGGGCGCGGGTGCGGCGCAGGCGAAATTTGAAAGGAGCCGCGCCGCAACGTCGGCTCGCCCGCGCCTCGCCCCTTTTGTAGGTATATCCCGCGCCTAATAAACTGCAAAGAAGGGTCATGAGTCGTCTAGCTTATATCAATAAGGTCCCGACTAGCTTTTACTTATGCTACCTACCTTTTTACTGATATGTAACTGCCATCATACTGTATGTTACGTGACACAATATAAAAATATACTCTGTGACGTGACGTACACTGACAATATGGCACTATCGGCAGTAAAATACAACTTAAAAAAAACATATTTGTAGCAATAGTAATTACAACACAATTTTCAGTGCGTGATCAACAAAATGTCGTTTCTTGCAGTCGACAAATGGAAACGGTTGTTCAGAATGATTAAAGCAAGCGGTGGACTTTTCAAAGCTGGCTATAAAATGTGGAGATTCGATACTTTGAAAGTAAGTCTGTACAATATAAATAGGTATTCATAATCTAAGACAGGGACCCGCCGCCGACGAGGAAACAACTAAGTATATTGCTAACAACTATACTGCTATTGGTTTAGGTAATTAAATATAGGCAAACGAATCGTAAAAAGGGTTTTTACAGATGACAGTTTCTTGTCTATAAAAATATAATTTAATTTAGTTATAAGTTACAAAGTATTTAAGTATCTATACTTATAACCAAAACTATTAAGAAAGTTTCCTCTTGTTAATGTAAGGTATGTTAAACCTTATCTAACTGCATGAGCACAATTTTTTTTTTACTCCTGTTCTTTTCTTGAAAACTTTGTTTCTGATTTTATAGTCCGATCCATAGCGCACTGACCGACCTTGAATTTGTGGACTGGATAACCGTAGCCGCGTCGGGACGTAGGGAGCTAACATTTTCGGGCTCGCTTCGCTCGCTCGCGCACCCTGAACTTTCTTATTTCTAACTTTTCTGCATAAGTCAACAAAGTAACCTTATTCTGTATGAATGTTCAGAAGAAAACCTAAGCTTTTCGTGACGGGGTGCTAATAATTTCGATTGTTTCATCAATGTATTTTCCTAGTTCCCAAACGTTCAAAAGAAAAGAAAATTTAAAATATACGATCAGGGCAGGGCATCCTCAAAATTATCGACTCGCAGCCTGGGTTCTCCCTTTTCTGCTTATGTTGAGAAAGTCCTATCAAACGTTATCAGTGAACAGGAACAAAGATTAAAAAATTTAGCCTTGCTTCACTCCAATAGTATTGCAGGCCGTAAAAATCTCGCCCAAGGTGCTGGTAGTGCTAAAACCGGCACTGTAATCAGGCGTCTTCTCTGGGTGAGGGACTAAGCTTTACACCACGGTACGGTACCCAGAAACCCCTTAGATATCCTAAAATATCCATTATCACTCAACAGGAAGGCAAATATGTCGGCTGTGATGCCAACGGTAACAAATACTATATGAATTATAACTACATGATAGGCCGCTGCCGTTGGGTGGAGCACAATATCAGTTACAGATGGGATTATGATGCAAGTCACGTAAGTTATAGACAATTTTTATTTATTTATTAAAGATTTTTGTACCTACACCACAAAAGATACAATGCTAACGGCGATCGCTTAGGTACAGATAATCTTTGTGCAAAAATTTGTACAAAAATAGCAAACGTATGTTTGCTATTTTTGTACTTGTAATTCTTTTTTTTGTGCTATTAGGCTGTATAGCCTAATAGCATTGATAAGTAGGTATATCAATGCCTAATAGGTAGGTACTTACTATCAAATAAGTAGGTATAAAAAAAGTAACATGTTAACACATCGAAGAAAGTATTATAAATAAGAATGAAATGCTGTTCGTTGGTAAGCGATCACTTGAGAACGGCTGGACCGATTTGGAATGCTTTTCGTTGGTAAGTGGATGACCTAAGAATAGGAAGAATAGCTGTACTGAAGGTACTGCCCGAAATTCGTTCCAAAAAATTAGAAAAAGCGCCATCTATGTTTGCTTAATAGTACCTACGAAGCCAGCTTGCTGCGCACGATGGATGAAGTTTTTTCGGTGAACGGCCGTGATATAGCTATCGTGCAAGCATAGATGGTAGTAAATCCAGAACTAGTAGCGACATCTATGCTCACGATGGAGCAGTCAGCACGCACACTACCAAGCGCTTACTGCTGAAAAGCGACGTTGGCATCTGCAAGGTGCAATGAATAGATGTCGAAAGTGTTGTTTAATGATATCCTTAAACTATGTAATTTTGGAACACTTGTTTTAGGTATTTTTGTTATATAATTTTTTAAGCATATAAACCTCTAAAGCAACACTTATAATAGTTTAATGAAGCACAACTAATGTTGTAGGAGAAGACTATATTCAGCTTCTGGTTGACACAAGTGCAGTGGCGTATTAACCCTAAGGCAAACTAGGCATGTGCCTATGGGCGCGACTCGCGAGGATAAAAAGGGGGGCGCGGAAGTTTTTGTACAAAAAAAAAAAAAAATTGTGTCAGTAAGTAGGTATGCACCTACTTACACAATATAACAGATTATTTAATTCTATAGAGACGTAGAGCTTCCGAAGCGTGCTCCGCCTTCTTGATTATTCCTACATCGCTTTATTTAGTGATAAGTGATAACAAACGATCATCTGTCAACACACACAGTCACATCTATTTCCTAGAGAGGCATAATGGATTTCCATGTTCGTTTGGTCCCTCTTGCTTTCTTGACTTTCATCATTATATTCCCTGGCCTAACTAATTATCCCTACTAGTATTATAACTGCGAAAGTGTGTCTGTGTGTATAGGTATATCTTACTTCTTCATTTAATAAACTACTGAACCGATTGGGATGAAACCGTATGTAGATAGAAAGACAGAGACCAAATTAAAAAAAAAAAAAAAAAATGGCGGCTATATTTGGCGTCGATGAGGTGCTTGCCTAGGGCGCTCTCGACATTTAATCCGCCACTGCACAAGTGCTGTATGGACAAGTATGCTTATTCTTCGGCTTAGGTTCTGCATTGGAATGAATGCACGAACAATTACCACTCCTCCAGCCCAATAGACGTGTGGCGTGTCGTTTTAGTCAGTAACAGAGTCTATAAAAGTGTCATAAAATGTGTAGTTACAATAAAAAAAGCCAAAAATTTCAGATAACTGCCGAGTGGTTTGGTTGGCTCCACTACAAGACAGACAAACTGCCGTGCGAAGATAGCGCAAAACAAAGTCTCCATAGCGCTACTATGACGGCAGCTTGGCTCCAACCATTTGAAGAAAATAGGACTGGGACGGAGGCCGCCTTCTACCCCTACAGTACCACCAGACCTAAAATCAACATTTGGGACGGTAAAACCTTCTTAATTCAATGGTTCCTAAAAGGATGTATTTAATTAATGATGAAAACAGTTATAAAATTGTATATTCGCACTTTAAAAGAATAATACATCTATAATTTATTAATATCACTATAAAAATGGTTTGCACTATAACTGTGTCGAAAACCAACATCGAAACCAGTTCGTTTTTTATTGATCTAATTCGACTTTTCGCGAAAACCCTAGGGATATTGCGAAAAACCGGATAAGTAGAAAATGTAGAAAAAAAATCTGCGAGCAACTTGGAAGTAGCGCTCGCCGGCCGCTGCCGCGGCAACGCTCGCTTCGCTGACCGGCTCGCGCGCGGTTCATTCAATTAATTTTAAAGCTAAACATTTTAAAAGTGTAAAGCATTATTTTTAAAGTGCGTTTATATATTCCCTGTTCCTAATAAGAAACGAAAAACTTTGCAAGCAATAGGAAATTGCTACTGAACCTGACCCGGGAAATGAACCCAGGATCTCAAGCTCTACAAGGATCCCTTATTATAGTTTCGCCATGTCCGTCTGTCTGTCCGTGGCATAGCTCAGAGACTCTTAAACTGTAATTTAGCGTGGGTATACAATTTTTTTTTTTTTGGCTTGATTATGCTGTGGGAGTCATTGGAAAGGTTGTTCAAAAATATTGTGTGTCTGTGACAACCACTTTTGGATTCAGGGATCCGTTTGCGAAATATTAAGCTTTAAAGTGCTAATTTATGTTAGAGTCAAGTGTCCCCCCCTCTGCCAGCTAAATGGTTAGTTTTAGATATGTGAAAAAATTCACGGCAGTAGTATATACTTATAACGAAATTAAAAGGAAAACTATCACCGCTAAGTAGGCTCCACAAGTTACCGAGTAATAATCGACCAACTTAAATTTGCAGTTGCAAAAACATGTTTTCTCATACATTCCGTATGGGAGAGAAAGTTTTTCAACTACAATGTTAAGTTTGTAGTCACTGTGCGTGGTACGACACGCACTTGGCCGGTTTTATTATAATTTCAAAGAACCTCTTCCCATTTTTTTTTTGTTTTAGGTCCTGCAGTAATATTTTTCATAAACTACAAAATCGGTAACATACATACCTAGCTATAATTTATATCATAGCTTCTAATGTGACATACTTAGTTCGATGCTAATAAGAATTATCAATCAAATCATAACAAAATACACATACATATGAAATCTACAAAAGGGTTATGGACGATGTATACGTGTCTCAATACTCTCAATATACTGGTCGGTCGTTCGGCCGCAACGCTACGTTACGGTGCATTCACTCGAGATACCAATACAGGGTGAAATGGGAGGTGCTGCTGTAGTGTAGCCAGCATTCGACATTTGTAATACTATGAGAAATAATTCTCGGAATTGGATCGTATTGTTCCCTTAGATATTGCTGGCTGTACTCAAGAGCATTTTTTTTTGTATTTTTAGAACTGAACAGAATAGAATCTTTATTTGCGTAGGATGTAACTATTTTTAATAAGGTGGAGATTATAAAAGGAGTTTTTCTCTAATCTCGGTAGGTTTAATTCGTTGATTTTATTAAATCATGTATAAACCGAATCGATTGGCAAAATTATATCTAACTAACTGATGCCCGCGACTTCGCCCGCGTGGATGACGGTTATTATGTACTAAAATCTTACTCGAGAACCACTCTATTCATTGGTGAAAACAGCATGAAAATCGGTGCAGTAGTTTTTGAGTTTATCGTGTACAGGACGACAGACAGAGGCGGCGGAGGACTTTGTTTTATAATATGTAAGGATTAGTAATTTGCAATACTAACAATTTTTTTTTTTTACTCTGTCTTTTGTTGAGCTTTTTTTTGTTAGGAGTCTTGCGAAAGCTTCCTATTTGAAAGTAGGTATAGATAATCAAGATACGAAGTATGGTCCTCCCTACATAAGGGTAATTTAAGGCGGTAACCTGAGCAAAATAAATTCGTTCCCTCTTTGTAGACAGAATCCCAGTGAGTTACAGTAGTGAATACGCCCAAATTTTATGATAAAATCTGTATAAAATCAAATATTGGTCTTTTGAAAAAAAAAATTGTTACAAAATTTTCATTATTAAATTGTCTATCCATTAGTGTCAGTAGCAAAATTAAATAATGTTTACTTTACGAGGAGATGCATGATAACAAAGATTATTTCTCATTTTTATGGTTTCGTTTGAAGGATAGAAACATATACTTAAACATTTAATTTTTTTTTAAATGGAATTTAGATTATTTAGAAATTTAATGTATTTTTATTATTTGATATTTCTTTTTAAATAACAAGTAGATAGCTCCTAAAAACTATCAAAAAAGCGGCTAGAGTGGCGTTTTGCTCAGGGTACCGCCTTAAGAAGAAAAATAATATTTAATTTATTTTCAAGCTAGGTAGATAATTATGTATGTTTTGCATTAGGTATAGAATTGTTGATACTTAATTTCCTAAGGTCGTGTGAAAGTGGGATAAGTGGAAAAAGAAATTAAGTAACATCATTTGCATATGAACACATTACCATGATCATAAACTGGACTGACTCACTGTTTAATTTGAGGCTCAGGTGCCGTATTATGGAGTATTAATGCCATCATTTTTCCAGTGTGAGAGAGAGACGGAGCTAGACAAGGCCGCTAGCACCATCCCGTTTTCGCAGCGGAATAATGATGGCATTAATACTTCATAATAGTACCCCAGGTTATTAATAACTACTTTGTTTTATAATGTTTGAGATTTAACCAGACTATGTACCTATAGTTTATACAGTTATTATGTAAGCACTTCAAGGTTATTTTTAACCGACTGCAAAAAAATTAGGAGGTAATCTATTCGTTTGTTTTTTTTTTATATTTGTTACCTCAGTACCTACTTTCGACTGGGTGAACCGATTTTGATGGTTCTTTTTTTATTTGAAAGCTGGCTGCTTGCCGCGTGGTCCCATATAAAACTTTATTAACTTTGCTTGCGCAGTTTTTGAGTTAGCTTCAATAATTACTTATTTTTCCCACTTAGTCTATGTAGATGATATCTTATTTGACTTCGTCGCTGTTATTTACAAGCAGGTAGTGGTATTCGAATTTGAGTGACTAGGTACCACAACTAAAAAGAGAAAAATAAAAACTTTTTACATAAAAAAAACAACCGTCTTCCAAAAAAACAAAGAAAGTGAAAAATAACTTTAATTTCGGAAGTCGGTGACAAAAAACGAAAATTGAAAAGCAAAAACACCGACTTCCGAAATTAAAGTTATTTTTCACGGTTTTTAGTGTTTTTTTGGAAGTCGGTTGTTACTTACCTACCTACACATATTTTTGCGACAACATTATTGTTAACACTTTGAATGAAAATGATAGTTGATATGCACTCACTAAGTAATTTATACATTGTGGGAAATGAAGTTGTTAAAAAATTGCATTGCTCCTTGGCCGTACCTATTAATAAGATATTACCTACAATAAACTAAATACTTATCTACTTCTCTCTTCTAGCGTTTTCCCAAATATCTTTATTGAGGTCGGCTTTAGCCTTCCTTGATTCTAATTCAATCTTACTAGATACTTGTATAACCAATTTAACAGAGTGCTAAAGATTTATAGTTTAAGCTATAATAGGTGTAACTTACTAGTACAGGAATATTTGGCAAAACTCAATTATGCAGACACGGAAAAACTACTAGAAATATTAAAATAAAAATTCCATTCACTTACTCTAATATAAGTCTCTTCCTTTACCTAATTAATAATAGTCTCCACTTTATTTACTTTAATACTATTCGTTAATTTATTTAAAAATAATATATCTTACTTAATCTAGTTTTAAAAAAATGTACCGAAACAGTTACTATTTCAGTCATTGAAAATATTATGTCTTATTTTTATTTAGCTTCTTATAAAATTATTGTCTTCTTTTAAAATGTTTGATGTAAATTGATGGCCTGAAACACAGGTTCTCACAAACCTAGATCAGGCAGGTCTATATTACAGCTAGAATTAAAGTTACCTCGTTTGTAATTAATGTTAATCATAATTTTACCTTATTGTTTTACTTGAATAAATTTTATTTTATTTTTTTTTTTTTTTTTTTTTAAGTAAAAAAATAAATTCCAAGTTTGGTAGGTATAGCTGTAGAGACCAAGTGGATTCTGTTCCTCACACATTTTGGTCGAGTTTGTTTTTATTATGGTTCTTATTTACATATTAAAAGGAGCCTGTGGACGGCAGAACCTCAGACCAAAAACCAAGACAGATCGCGGTCAATAGTGACGTGAGGCCGGTTTTGTAAACATGTGTGCACTTAGTGAGGTGTAGTTTGATTGTAAATGGTCGTAAATGTGTGCGTGTGAGCGTGTATGCACAGAGCGGAGGTGTAGTTTTGCCGTGCTACACTGTTGTTCGCAGCGCTCTGTCTTGGTTTTTTATTTGGTCTGAGGGCTGAACATTATTTCTATAATAATACGTAGCTAAATATAGGTTTATATTTGATGTTATTTCTAGAATTACCTACCATCCTTTTTCCCTGGCTTTAAAGTCTATATTCGACACCTTGTTTAAGCGTCTTGTTAGCTCTGTTAATTGTTGTCTCAAATCACAGATGGCGCTGCATTTACTTGTGACAGGGACAATCTACTATTGTGGGCGTCGAATTCTGTTAATTTATTTCAACACAAACACAAAATCGAGTACTTAAACAAAACAATATTTAATAATATAATTATTTCTACTTTCAGGTCGTACAGTGTGCAGTCGACAAGAAAATAAATCGTAAATTTTTGCGATGATTGTGCTTAGCAAATATAAACATAGCTATAATTCTTAGATTAGCGAAATCGGTTTGTGTGGTTAAATGAAAAAGGAGCTCTCTTTAAATAAGTAGGTACCTTACTAAGTATTGTTTCAATAAAAATTAGTTGTGCTTGTTTTTGAACTTGGGTTTTAATTTATAGTTTCTCCGTTTTCCTTGAAGGGTTAGGCAGAGGTGCACCCATAGGACTGACACCACATTTCACCAGTTTATAATTTATTTACAGTTTCACTTAAAAGTACACAGCCTACACACTATCTACTCTCAAAAATTGTTTCTTGGTATAAGTTTACAAAGTTAAATATACTTTACATCATTTCCGCTGAGTTTTATTACACACACCTACAATAATTTTTATCGTACCTATTTTTAACAAATTATTATTTCCAAGACTGTTGATTGCTATCAACTTTTTGTCAATAAAAGTCACGGACACGTTTTCAAAAATAAAATTTTAAAAAAACACAAAAAAAAAAAAAACTAGCTACTGTAGTCTTGTGCACATCATAGAACTTACGATAATAATATCTAATGAATTTTAAAAATAAAGCATAAAATCACCGTCCATAAAACTATCCAAATAATATGATAATTTTATTATATCAACGTAGCTATAAATTTTTTCGGTACAAATGACCGAATGAAAAAAATTGCAAGCATTTATTGCGCCGAAATGCTTTAAACGGCAGAAAAAAATTCGTAAACAGATTTGGAAAAAAGTTAATCTTGGTGGGGAGGGGCGTTGCTTTGGGCGGTGATCGGCCCACCTTCACTGGTGGGGCAAAGTGCTTGAGTTAGTTGCGCATCGGAAGCGACGAAGATCGCACGCATGTATCGCGAGTGAGTGCTGCAGTGTTGTGGGGCAGAGGCCCATACATTCGAAAATAGCAAACGAAAAAATTGAACCCCAGATGGGAGTATACGAGGAGCGGGGAACGATGCACTGGGTACGACACTCACTTTTTAATACATTTTTTTTTCTATGTTTTGTTTATTACTTAAAAGTTTTTTTTTTAACTTTAATTAGTTCGGTATTAGTTTCCTTATGTCATATGAATGAGTTTACAAATGCTATTCACGATGTACAACTGTTTGCGCCACTGTATAAAATAAATGCCTCTTCCAGTTTGAAACTACACTGAATGTTTCGGGGATGTTTAATTACAAACGTTCACATTTAAAGAAAGCCTGAGAGCTGACTGAAGCTTTTTACAACTAACTGTTAGGAATATACTATTAACTACTAATTAGTATATTCATTAGTTTGAAGTATCTTTGTATATTTATTAAATATTGTATTAAAGGGTAATTTATTTATAATGAATATCTTACCTACCTAAAGAGAAATAATCATCTTTAACGTTTTTTTTTTTAAGAATAAGTACCTATTCAAAATTCTCTAAATATGCAATGCGGCGAATATTACAGAAAACTTTTATAAAACCCACGGATATCTATGATAAAACCGAATCTTTTCTATGGCTGTTTTGTTGAAGAAATGTAGAATATACAAATGGTACCTATATAAATATATAAATGACTATAATATAACATTCTGTTTAGGGATAGGCATAAGAACGGATCTAAAAATGTATACCTACTGACACGACACTATACATCAACATGTATACATTATACATATTGTATAATATATATATATATTGTATAAGTACCTGCATATCATTATCATACATACAAACTTAGTCAGATGTCTATTAGAAAGGTAGTATTATTACTTAAATAATTCAAAAATAGTTTATATTTTTGTCTTGTTGGCCTACTCGAGTCCATTGAAGCAATCTTCCTTTATTCCAAGTATGTACCATGTAGGTATTATAAATAAACCGTGTCATATATTATTTGTAGGTACATAGTAATACTATTTATTTTTGCACAAACAATGGCGGGATTCCCTTATTCTTTAAGATTCGATAATATTCGATAATCCCTTAGTCTTTAAGCGGAGTTGTAATATATGTGTATATGCGCAAGCGCAAGTCTTCCTTATACCTACATTGGACTATGTGTAGAATATTATGAAGATAATTAACATGTACAACTTCGAATAGGTATAGGAGTTTATACAATTTGGTACCATTTCCCAACACAATTAAGTACTAAACTTTTCTAATAAAGCGGCTAAGCATATTATTATAACCGCCGCCGCCAATATGACGGTCATCCATATTTATAGTGAGCATTTTTGACACCGTCAAATCAGACATCAAATAACAGCCCTCATATTGTGCCCGTTATATGACGGTACCGCTTTCTTAGGCAGATTATTCACTATGTTATTATGTAATAACATAGTAAGTAACATATAGTTTTTGTATACAAATAATCTGAAATTTGCGCGTACGCAGGCTTACTGCACCTATGTTGCGCAATAGCATGTCATAATCCTAATTATGATGTTCTTTCACCAAACCTAGCTCATTTTTTATTTAATAATCTTTCTATTTAAATTATGAATTAAAGCCCTTTTTCGTGTTTGTCTGTATGTCCACGTTGTTCTTCTAAACCACGCAACAGATTTTTTTGAGGTTTTTACCATCGTTCAGAGAATTTATTCTGGAAGGTTTATGTGTATAATACGTTGATATTAAAGTTACATAGTATAACTAAGAAATCTCGTTGTTTTGTCAAGTCGTAAAAACCGTGCGAAGCAGGAGTGGTTCGCTAGTTGATAATAAACATCTTCAACATAGCACATACGAGTATAACATAGTGTTATTAAGACTCAATCTTGAAGTCATTTCATTATCCACAGATTAAACATAAATAAAGCATGGGAGACATGGGTTACGTTTAAAATAAGAACTGATGTACCCAGTTAAGGAATAAATATATCTTTGCTAGCGGATGCCCACGGCTTCGCCCGCGTTTATGTCGGTTATTATATACTAAAACCTTCCTCGAGAACCACTCTATCCATTGGTGGAAACAGCATGAAAATCGGTGCAGTAGTTTTTGAGTTTATCGCGAAGACGGACGCGGCGGAGGACTTTGTTTTTATAATATGTAAGGATAATCAACCAGTGAGTGCCACTAGAATACAAGACGAGCAAAAGAACTTCATCATCATTATTGGCAGCCTTCTACCACCCACTACTGAGTATAATATACTAGAGACCCGCTCCTGTGACGCACGGGTTTTACGACTTGACAAAAAATCGAGATTTCTTAGTTATATGTAACTTTAATAGTAACGTATCCTTACATATTATAAAACAAAGTCCTCCGCCGCGTCTGTCTAGCGTCCTGTACGCGATAAACTCAAAAACTACTGCACCGATTTTAATGCTGTTTTCACCAATGGACAGAGTGGTTCTCAAGTAAGGTTTTTAGTATATAATAACCGACATCCACGCGGGAGAAGTCGCGGGTATCAGCTAGTTATACATATAAACCTTTAGGAATATGTAAATTCTCTAAACGATGGTGAAAACCTCATCAAAATCTGTTGCGTGGTTTAGAAGAACAACGCGGACATACAGACAAACAAGAAAATTGACTTTAATTTATAATATGTATGTATATATAATAGTGCTTATATAGGCAGTAATTGTATAATCAATAATTTGTTATACAATTTTGAAAGAAAACTTTTAGTTTCAAGTCAAGTTGTAGATAAGTCTACTTATATGGCAGTATTTATTTTATTATTAGGTATATTTTGCATTGATTGAGAACTAATAATAGCAATCAATTACCTACTTTACCAAAATCCTACTAAGCCTACTAATATTATAAATGTGAAAGTTTGTGTGTTTGGATGTTTGTTACTCAATCACGCAAAAACGGCTGAATGGATTTGGATGAAATTTGGCAAACAGATAGTTTATAACCTGGATTAACGCATAGGATACTTTTTATTCCTACGTGTTCCCTATTTGTTTACCACCTAAGCCTACATTGTGGAACGCAATAAAGAATTGAGTATTGAGTATTCCGATATTCCCACGGGATCGAGACTTACGGGGGTGAAACCGCGGGGCGCAGCTAGTAAATTAATAATTTCTTAAAAACTGTTAAAGAAATCAAGAGAAATTGTTAATAAGACGCACATAAAAACATCAATATCTGTTTATAAATGTTATAATACTCGTAATATGTTGTAATAATGTTAACAATGTTTTGTGATACTGCCATTAGAATTTAGGTCAATTTAAGGAAACAAATCATTTAAAAGGTGCCTGAGTACATCCAGTAATTATTATTGGGTATTCCTGGAAAAAAGATATTTCCCAAAGATTTGGTTACTACAATGAATGGTTACCCGGTAGATTTTAATTTACTAAAAGTTTTGGTTAAGTACTGTGCTACCTACAGAAGTTAAGTACCTACATAATGTTTAAACACTTTGACCGCAGCGACACCCATTTAAATAAATACATACTCGTATATAAATAACAATACAAATAGATAAATGAAGAATTTATTATTTTGAATCTTATCGAAAAATTTGACGTTTATTGTAGAGACGGAAAAGTAAATGTTCTTATTATATCGACAAAATAACATAGAAATCTACGTGTTCCAATAGAACCGCCTCTAATTCAACATGAATTAGGTAACCACTATTTTGTAAAAATATAATTTATAAGTATCCGTGGAATTTCTTGCCCGTTCTTCCCCATAGGAATATGCTTTAGAATGTGCAACAAGCTTCATCTTTTGATTCGAAGATTTCTTTCACAATGCAAAAATGCCTGGAAATATTTGAAATAAATGGTTTGAGGTTGAGTATAAAGAATGTTTAACAATTAAAAAATATATTAGAAAGTGTTGGACTAGTAAATATTGAAAGACAAAACTAAAAGTGGAGCGTCCAACCAAACGGCCTGCGCCGGCGCAGGTTGGCTTGCACAGTTGCGCCGGATTAAAGAGAAGCCCAATAGATTTTATAGCCACTGTTTGTATGTATATTGTAGCTGTATTCAATTTTTGATTTAAGAATATTTATTTTTAATTAAAGCTTTTTATTTTTTTCACTGTTATGCAAAGGCCTCCCCCACATTTCTGTATTGTCTTTCAGCCAATCTGATATGAACAAATCCAAGTCTGAACTATACTATAGTTCAGACAAATCTTTCACTGACTTGGTTAGAAAACAAAAATTATTTTTGAACCACGTCAGATATGTAGGCATTGCCAAACTGATTCCCACCTTCGCACCATATACTCGTATGTACATCCCTTAACTATATGAGCTAGATTTCTTTGTCGGTCTTTTGTATCAAGTTTATAGATCGAGAAAGGTCAAAGCCAGTCAAAGGTGATTTATCTAGTTCATCGCTTTCCTGCCTACGTTACTGTCAATTGAATATTCCTAGAGTCTGGCAAACGAAAGTTGACCCTGAAAACACGCGCCAAATTTATAAAAACAAGCCTGTTTATCCCTGTACAAAGTGCGATAGCACGTTTTGATACCTGAAATTTTATTTTATATAAATGAAATTTTATTTCAATTATCAACACGTGTTATCGCACTATGGACAGGGATAAACAGTCTTGTGTTTTTAAATTTCGCGCGTGTTTTCAGGATCAACTTTTGTTTGCCAGACTCTAGTCTACTGGTGCTTCTATGTATCTATGTAAGTATATAATGAAATAGGTCTGACAGATGAGTGGAGCTTTATTTGTAGTGGTAATATCTAGTGTTAAAATAAACTGTTAATACCTTAACTGGATTAACTGTCGTAACTTTTTATTCGTTTTTTAAACGTAGCTTTAATTATGCTTTCTTCTTTTTTTCTTTTCGTGTGGTTAGTGACTAACCTGGTGTCGGGTTTTAAAGCCACCCATGGGCCTCTGATTTGGCTTCACATGCCATCGAGAATTATCTCTTAGGCATGCCGGTTTCCTCACGATGTTTTCCTTCACCGCTTTTAAAGCCAGTGATAATTATACAATACGCACATGAATCCGAAAAGTCAGAGCCGTGTCTTGCGTCCGAGCTCGCGATAACTTTACCTAAATATTTTTAAAGTATAAATTAATTAATTCATTATTTATATGGTGATATACAGATCATGCTAGTGCCACTATGGTGACATGGTGACTATACTGGGAAACGCCTGTCGAGTTATTGCTATATCATTGGTTGAGACCAAAGAAGTAAAAAAGACCGAAAGAATGTGCAAGATCGAAGAAATGAACGAGACCGTAGAACTGGATAAGACTCCAGAACTGGATAAAACCGTGTTAGTGAACTACACCGCAAAAGTGTCAAGATTGTAGAAGTGGACGCGACTGAAAAATTGGACAGTTAATTTTGCAACATGCCCCGAACATGAAGAAAGTCTTGACCCTTGAGAACACCGCAGTGTTGAATCTGTGGAGACGACGTGGAGGCAAATGAAATTATGATGATATTCCCATAGGAAGTGTAGAAATATAAACAAGTATCCAAGTTGCCACCATAACCCTGTTTGCTAACTGCCTTATTAAAAAAACTCTACTTTTAGAGACGTTCCAATAACTACTCTTGGTACTTTCATGTTCATAAAGCGAGAGATCATACCTAAGGCGATAAGTTGTCAGAAACACTACGGTCTTGGAAACACTGAAAATCTCGAAAGAGATAAATATGAGTATTCAAAGAAATTTAAAATATTTCGGTCATGTTAACAATCTATACGAACGCTTGTAATCATACACGTGAAATTAAAAGGATGTGGGATGTACTGTTGGTCCTCGCCACAGTATCCATGGTGAAGGGTCAAGACAGTCAACAAAAACTACAACACCATTTTAGTATGAACATTAGTGGCGAATTGGCCATATATTAATGAAAGTCCAGCGATTTCTGGGCATGTAGCCCGAATGCGAACTTCTCTGGTTTATAATTTACCACTGCATAATCTTGTTCCATTTAAGTAAGGGTAAAAATCCAAGTCTGCAATCCCACAATAATATAATATTTAATTAGTGGCTACCGACTGCTCACAAAACGCAATTATATTAGTTTAAAACCGTAACCCGCTGAATGTTTAAATTACAAAGATTACCTATTATTATGGTTAATTACTGGTGGGGTTAGTTAAGTTACGTTAGCTTATTAAGTTGTTGTAATCGATTTGAACAAGTATTATTATATTTATGATACTTTTATTACTACCCCATAGATATGTTTAAAGATTGTTAAAAAATGCGTCCATCTTGCCAAACGGATTTATGCTCGGAGATAGTGGTTGTAGTGCGCCAGAGATTTTTGTGCTTTTGGAAAATATATTGCAGATTCCAGATTCTGTCATATTTAGGGGATCAAATTATTTGTTGCTCTTTTTTCTTGTTTTGCTTTTTATGTGGTGGTAAGGCTTGTATAGTACTTTTCTCAAACAACGCGCGGAAATTCAAACTGAGTAAATTAAATAGAAATTCCAGAATCAATGATGAACAACTATCATTTTTCATTCGCCAATATCTTCATTTGTTTCTTCTTTGTTCTATTTGCAAGCCAATTCGAAATTTACATAAAATCTTTGATAAGTTACCTCCTTAGTTGCCGTGTGTTGAAGTAAAAAGTTCGTTCCATTTTTAAATAACACGACAGATATGAGTTTTCATAGTAATTTATTTGGCCGCTAAACACGCCAGATTTGGATTTTCATAGTAACTTTGCTGGCCGCATCGTCACTGGTTTTTTACCAGTACAGCAATTTTGATTTATCTCGAAGAAGGTTGTCAAAATAATGCTCGAATTTCCAAGCATGTTTGAGAAAATACTGTTTTACAGGACTAGGTATTGTAATTCGTTTGTACTCTAGCCTAGACAAATTCTTTGCGTTGCTTGGTTGTGTTAGACTAATGTCGCTGAATGATAATCATTTCAGACCTAACTTTAATCTTTTGTGGGTTGACAAGTAATGACTGAAATTTTATTAAAGTTTATTATTATTATCTAGATAATCTTAGCAAGTGAATCATTTTTCTCGGTTGACGAACGGTTTAGAGGTGAGTCCGTTATACTGTTGACATAGGTCATCTGTTGACATCCTTTTTTTATCTATTACGTTTATAAAAGATGTAACAGTGATGGCCTATTCTTGAAGAGATCTATATGAATATTTTGTATATTTGTATGTATTTGTACATAGTGAGTAGGTACTATGTACAGCCAAATATTGAATTAAAACAATGTACGTAACTCTTCCTTTCCGAAATGAAATAATCATTACTATAAATACGCACAAATCCATTTTCATTTTAAAATTAAATACACATTCATTAATTTATTTAAGTTATAAAGGTTTTATCGTTCCATTTTAAATGGTTTTAAAGCTTATCATTATTTCTCCTGGATTATGAAACTGAAAAATTTCAGCTGTTTTTGTGTGTGCCCGAAAAACAGCGAAATGGAATAATACATTTTGTTAAAATGATTGTGGAAATTATTCGTTACAGTAGTTATTTCATTATTTATTTTTAAAAAGGAAACACATCAGTGTTTTTGCTTGTATTTTGGCTTTCATTTTTGGAAACTAAATTGCGTAGATGTGATACCACACTATTCTACCCAGTATTTACATCATAATTAGTTTGTTTGTTGGTATAATTAGCGGCATGTAACCTATGAGAAGGAATAAATAATGGTGCACCAGCATTATCTATTAAGTATTGCATGGCCTTAATTATTACCAAACTACGATTATTACCGAACACTTCCTAACATGTTTAGAGAAACATTTTGAGGTAAATTACTAATATCGGTTTATGACATAATGTTACTTACTACAGTAGGAACAAAAGAGCTTTTTCTTTAATTGCTGTGTAATACATAATGCAGATAATTCAGAAACACTTTACTCACGAGTATTTGTGTTTTCTTCTCGAAAAGTAGTGTATATTTTTGTCTAACCCTTTGGAGAGTACAGGCGTGATGTTATGTGTGTGTTATTTGAAAAAGTATTTAAAATTAATTTAACGAAAGTTTAATTTTGATTTAACAAGCCTTTTAGTGAGAGTTTCTTAAAGTGAGTTTTTTTGGTTTGAGGGGCATCGTGTTCCGTCGGAACTTGTCTATCAGACTCAGGCCATATAACCATTGTGTCTAAATATAATTTTATAAATAAATTGATTACAAAGTTTGCAAGGTTCAGTTCAGACTTTTGAAAAATCTGTCCTCAGTAACATTGTTTTTTTTTTACAATATGAACAAAATATTGATAAAGGTATCGGCCGGATGTACCATTACTTATTACTAGAAAAAATCGAGTGAGGAAAAAGATTAGTGAGTTATTTATTAATACCAAATATGAGCCAAACGTGGTAACAAAAATTATCCTCTGATGTGGATTGAAAAATGAATACAACAGAATTTGATCATGAAACGGAATCGGGAGGAAATACTTAGTACCTAGGTATTACATAATGTATTAGTAGCATCCTACCTACTTACACTTGGATATCTAGTTCAACGACCGATATCTTGAAAACCAGATGCCTAATAGCCAGTTTGGTACATCTAATCCCCATATCCAAACAAAGTCATGGCATATTTTTTTTTTCTGGGCAATCATGGAAATTATTAAATAGATTTAAAAAAAAAGAAATACTTTTGGACATTAAAAGCCCTTAGGTTTATAAGATTGCAGAAAAACTCGGCGAAATTAATAACGAAACCATGCAACGTAATTCCGTCTAAAAGTGTTTTATTATAATTGATTGAACAAAGTTATTAGATTCATGTCTTATCTTTCCTTATGCAAGTAGTAAAGTAAAAATGAAATCTGATACCAAATTATAAATTATCATAATTCTATTTAGCAAATAAACAAAATTAGTTAATAGGTAGGTAAATAATATCATGGTTCGACGATCATTTCCACGTTTTTTGTTAACACAGCAGCAGTTCTTAACTAATATTTATTTTACTAATCTTCTTGCTAAATAAACTGTTTGAATAAATTAACTTTAAACTATAAATAATAAATTATTTTTAACTGACTTCGAGTAACGAGGAGTTCGACTAAGTTTTTTTTTTAAATTTGTTTTGCACTACTAGTTTTGCAGCAAGCTGGGCTTGCACTTGATTTTAGTAAAGATTGGTTGTGTGACAGACTTATTACAAGCTTTTATTTTTCTGCACCTTGTTCGATACTATTTTAACTTTTACTCCTATCTACTAACGGCCAGTTTCTTCATCAAAAGTACCAGCCAAAGTAACGTCAAAAAGTCACAGAAACGGTTAAATTTGTTTCTTTTTGACGTTACTTTGGCTGTTACTTTTAATGAAAAAACTGGGCGTTAGGAGTAAAAGTAAAAGTATAAAAATATATACTATACCTTACTAATGTCTCTACATCCTAACAATCTTGTTACTAACAGTGACGCAATGGGAAAGGTTAAAGTTATCAAGTTGAAATTAATATCAAATATTATTAGGTTCAAAATTCAATTTCAGTCTACGCAACCAAAAGATACGACCATTCCTGGCAGACTTTTGACCAGTTTTTTCTTTTACAGTTTGGTTCCAACCAGCCCCATCCTAGCAGAGGTATAATAAATAGTTACAATAAAAAGGCCTGAATGAATTGAAATCCCTCACGAACCACACAATTAACATCATCATCTGCCTACTATCTGACCTCCAGTAACTAGGTAATACGATACCCCTTGGCCAGACTAGTTGTCAGACTTTCAGTCTTCTGACGACCCGTAACGACTGTCAAAGATCCACAAATGACAGCCGAGACCAACGATTTAATTCCAAGGCACGGAGGAGTCTCGATATGTAAAGATGATCACCCATCCACGGAACAACCCCGGCAAGCGTAGTTTAACCTACTGGATCAACCCGTGAGGCTGTTATAGCTAAGCCACACAATCAACATCATAATAATATAATATAATACCTAACATAAGTAAGATCTACGCAGTACATAATATTTATCAATATTTACGTTATATAACGCTGGCAGACAATACCGGCCTAGCTCTAAATCTTTGTGATAACCGTGATAAGACTAGCAATGACCCTACCTCACTGAACCCTTGACCCGCAGATAACACTCGTCTAGGCTTGCAAAAATCATTCATGAGTACCTACCTAATTTTTTTGCGTCAGTTCGTAGAAAAACATCTAGGTACTATGTAATTGTACTCTTGTAATTGTTATTGTTTCTTGTTGCAATCTTTAAGCCTGTGGCAGGCAGTTTTTTGTTGTATAGTGGGTGTTGAAATTTAGATCAGGAGTTTGGTCAGCTGCGAGTGCTGCGACCCTTCTGTCTGATAGTAAAGTGACAATAAAAACCCATAATGTTTGGTGCGTTTTGAAGGATGAACCAGGCTCTTATGGTGCTGATGATTGCTATGCAAAATAATTCGCTCTGTTTTATAATCGAGTTGGTCAGTCAAGTCTCATATAAAAGTAGATGTAAGTAATGGTTTGTAACACTAAACAGACCTTAGAGCCAACTTTTTCGCGCATTTGTGAAGGTATATACTCGTACACGACAGAATAGGTTGTATATCTTTTAAACGTTTTACATTAATAATTAGAGCTACTCAAAATTTCAACTATTTTAATTGAACACAGCTTTTCAGCCGATAAGTTTTTTGTCGTAAATATCAGCGAGCAATTGAAAATCCAGATGGTATATATGTATATTAGAGTAGCTTCCACCCGCGCCTTCGCCCGCGTGGTATGTCGATAATAAGTGGCTAACGTCCTTCGCCAGGATGCCGTCTATCTCCTTGCTAAATTTTGACGAAATCCGTCCAGTGGTTTAGGCGTGAAAAGGTAATATGTAGACAGACAGACAGTTACTTTCGAATTTATATATATATATATTTATATTTATAATATTAGTATGGATGGGGTACTGAACTCTACACATGATTGGATTGATGTAAAACAGTGTCAGACATAACAAAGCGGAGCGCTACTTTCTGCCAACTTCACGGTAGATGCAGTCAAACTACTAGCTCTTTTATTAGCTCTTTTAATTTAATTTGTTGACATTCCGAATGTTTTCAATATGTGTATTTTATTCATGATTGTAATGTTGCTTAATGAATGGTGTTTTCTTGTTTATTTTTGGTTTGTTTAGTAAATGTATTATATTGAATTATTTTGTATGCCGTAAGGCAAAATGTATCGGGACGCTCATCAAAATAACCATCATATCTGTATACCTACATTATTGGCAAATAAATGATTTCTTTCTTTCTTCTTTCTTAGCATCTGAATATCGAACCGAACGTCTAAAGCCCCATTTATACGATGCAAGTTTGTTGCCCGTGGAAAACAAAAAAATTTAAGCAACAAATTACTTGCGTCGTCTAAACACTGATTATACGACGCTCTTTTATTTTTGCGTCAACTTATGGTATGCCACAGGCAATTAAATCAAATCGTGTAAATTAGGCTTTATTGAGGAGGAGTGAGAAGTGCCTCCTTTCCTGCAATTTACCTCCTCAAATTAGTGTTAGCCGCCATATGTTACAACTCTGCTGACTGACTCTCTGATATTGGCAACGGATTATGAACACTGCTTTGAAAGGTAACAAACCTACAAAATAAAATAATATTTTCTTAGAAAACTGTTTCTGGATTCTGTTATATCTATATAATTAATTGTATACTTAAGTTTTTTATTGAATTAATGTATGTTTGTTTCCTAAATAAGTCAAAATAATACATTACACAATTACATTTTGCTGTCTTGTAATCATAGCAGTTAATGTGTTTTTGTGTATCTGTGTGTCTGTCTGCGCTATCGGAGCTGCCAAACGGCTGAACCGATTTTGATTTTTTTGGTTTGTTTGAAAAGTAACTTGATCGAGAGTGTTCTCAGCTATAAAAAAAATGTCGTGTGCGGCTACTGCAATTTTATTTTAGGTGCTCAAAGTTTCTTACTGCAATTATACTTTTATTCGTTTGCTTTCTTCGTCTTAAATACGTATATATAGATCTGCCACGATTCCCAAATTTAACCGTTCGTGTATTAAAACGCAGGTTAGCGAAAGTACATGAAAGGTTTTTAATCGCCATTACAAACTACACTACTAAAGTAAACTTCAGTGAGTTTGTTCCTAAAATAAATGTTATTGAAATATATTATGAAATTTATAACCCGGTTAACTATGTTTCTTGGTTCGAACTTACAGGCGGGGGTGTAACCTGTGTCGGGCGGAAAAGTGGAGGCAAGGATCAGATTTCTAGGGTTAACAACCTTAAGTTCAAGGGCTGCAGACTAACTTCAACAATACTCAGTTTATTACATAGATTTTTACTACTTACTAGGTATACATCCTTACTATCGTTATAATATTATAAATGCGAAAGTAACTTCGCCTGTCTGTCTGTCGCGCTTTTACGCCAAAACGACTAAACCGATTTAAATGAAATTTGGTACACAGGTAGTGTAGAGCCTGAGAAAGGACATAGGCTACTTTTTTATCGACATACAACGCGGGCGAAGCCGCTGGCGGAAGCTAGTTTACTATATAGGTCGATAGCCAAAAAGCAAAAACACTAATTTATTCAGTGCTACTTAGTGCTCAATCTCGTGTCTTGAACGTTAATAGAATTAAAACAGTACTTACATAAAAGTGTGTCTAGATAAAATTTCAGAATTATGCTCGAACATAACTGCATGTTTAATATATGGACACAATTATAGCAACTGTTATGTGTATAATTCACCATTTACATGAATTAGTCGTATGGAAACTGTTATGATGGCTTTTTTTTTTCTTTTTACCGTCTAGACTGAGAAAAGTAAGACCGATATTGAATAAAATTACTTAGCAGTTTTAGCACGCACTTTGGCTAAGCTTTATTCCTATCACTTGCACAACTGTTAAACTACAAGTGCAAGTTAGAGACGGCCGACATATCAACAAGCAGAGCCAGTATCGATTACTTAACGTTTATCAATCTCGGCCTAAGACTTCACGATGGCATTCGTTCGGATTCTGCATGCTTTTAAAAATCCCATCAGCTGCGGCATTTGTACCAGTAAGAGCTTCACTTTGAGATCTGAACCTCTAAATTCCGATCAGCAATCAAAAATACTATTATAGAAAATAAGATGGCGGACTTATGCGTGTGGATTGAATGCTCGCTATTGCTTGCAGCTGAAAATCATCCCTTTGTGTGCTTTAAATTTTAACTTATGCAACGATTCCCTTCAAAATGTTGTTCATTTGATAATTGAGGTTAATTTTATAACCTAAATTTTTTCTTCGATGATTTTTAAATTCATCTTCTGCCTAGCGTTTTCCTAACTATATTGGGGTCGGCTTCCAGTCAAACCGGATGCAGCTGAATACCAGTATTTTACATGGAGCGATTGCCTATCTGACCTCCACAACCCAGTAACTGGGTAATACGATACCCCTTGGTAAGACTGGTTGTTAGACTGATGATTTTTAAATTACAATTTAATTCTTCAAGGACTTTCTAATTAACTACAATAGTTTTTGGTCCGCGCGCGGCCCGTCCGCGGTCAATAATGTTTTTCAAACAATAATTTCTGCTGAGATATAAAGTTGAACACTTCTAAATAAAAATTCAACCACAACATGGTTTGTTTAAACTTTCATCACCTACTTTTGGAACAGACTATACGGTTCAAAACTCTACAGTTTCTCGTGTCGGATCAGAATAGGTACCTTATTATAAATTATTGTTATTATTCGATGCTATGATGAAGAAATATGTATTCAGATATCTGTTAGTCTGTTTAATATTTATATTTGAACCTACATTTATCACGGACCTTGCATTTCTAGCTCTAAGCTTGTAGGCGACGTAGATACCTACTTATGTACCTACGCACCTACATACTTATTATATATATATATATTCATCATTACGTTAGCTATGTAATGTCGTACGTAACTTTATGATGAATATCTTGTTTTTCTTCGGTCCATGTGGCGAAGTTCGGAGGACGCCTATGTCCAGCAGTGGGCGTCTTTCGGCTGAAATTATGATGTTGATTATGACATTAGTGTAGAATTTTGATATTTTGTTCGCAAACAACGGACTTATAATGAATGCTATAAAAATAGCATACGAATAAAAAAGTACAAGAATAGGTCAAAATCGTTGAATGGAGTTTTTTTTATGATAGGATAACTATTAGATAACGTGTTAGTATTAAATTAGGTATTATTATACATAAGAGTGAGGAGATGGTGGCTAAGTGGATGGGTGACCATCTTTACATACCGAGACTCAGCCGTTGGGCCCGGCTGTCATTCGTGGATCTTTGATAGTCGTAAGTCAAAAGCCCGCAACTCTGACAACCAGTCTTACCAAAGGGTATCGTATTACCCAGTTAGGTACCGGGTTGTGGTCAGACAGGCAGTCGCTCCATGTAAAATACTATCAGCTGCATCCAGTTAGACTGAAAGCCGACGCCAACGTAGTTAGGAAAAGGCTAAGCAGATTGATTTATTATACATACAAGTGTAAATAAATAAGCATTAATTTACTCGTTAAAACAAAGCGATGCGGCCTATTTAATTTTGTAAAAACCACAAGTGCAAAGACCACAACTAAAAAGAACGTCGATTTCGTCTTTACGAGTCGCAATAAAGACCGTTTTCAGGATCACAGATAATTGGAAGTGGGTGAAGATAAAAATAAAACACATCTATTTTCATTTCAGTTTTATTCTCAAGCATTTTCGTTACGATTGTTGTAAATAGCGTAACCTTTTATAACTGGGCGTTTGCACTGGCGAAACATTTACGACAAAACATGTTGCAGTCTCTAGTTCCTGTCAAAAATTGTATGGAACATTGACAGAAAAAAGCACACAATTAGATGAACTTGCTACAGTCTTGTGAAATATAATGAAGCTTACTACGTTATAAAACCCCGAACACTTTATTTATTTATTTAACCATTTACACATAATAAACAGATAAGAAGAAAAGAACAGAAAAATACGTACAAAGGTGATGCTTATAAGTACGGAAAATACTAATGAGCTGTTTTTTGCTACAAGGAAAACATAATCCCGGCTTGAGATACAAAGTAGAGTGAGTCGGATTCAGACATTGCCGCAGGCGAGATACAGACATACTTTCATTATGAACATTATTTTGGATTTCAACTTCGTCTTGATTCAACGACTGAACACTTAGTGCTAAGTAACTGTCTTCTGCAGGTGTCTAATTTATATGGAACAATCGTCTCAGGAACAATACTAGATGATAAAAACAACAACGCGACTCACGTAGCGCCGAATAAAACAATATCGATTTGTCAATTTCTATGCATGATATAGCCCTTCAGTTTTAAGAGTGGTCAGGTACGTAAAACGATGAAAATAAGTACATAATTTGTATGTAAAAGAAATTCTAGAATCAAGACTACAAAAAAATCTTAGGGAGCGTTTTGAATAGCTTTCTCCATGAAACTTTCGCAGTTCGTCACTATCTTAGCCATCTTGAATCTGAAAACGGAATCCACCCATCTAAAACTTGCAATGTCCGGACTCCTTTTTATAAGAATCCTTGTTTCAGCAACAAAGTGAGAGATACCTAACATCGGCGTACGAGGGGGGCGGCGACTTGTCCCCTGTCGCACCCGCGGCCTCCCCTGGTTCGCCACGCGACTGCACCTCGTGTCGGAAACGGGAGCCCCCGGACGAAACGCCCCAACCTCCCCCTGAAGACGCTTGTGCCGGTTGTGGCGGCCGGATCACCGACAGATACTACCTTTTGGCTCTAGAACGCCGCTGGCATACCCCATGTCTAAAATGCTGCGAGTGCAAGATGCCCCTCGACTCGGAACAACGGTGCTACGCTAGGGATAGCAATATATTCTGCAAGAATGATTATTTCAGGTTAGTCTTAACAATTTTAATTTACTACCCCCTAGATAAATATAACGTCTCCAGTCAACAACGCCTTTTTGAAAATCACAGGTCTTCATTAACGTTACCGATCAGGTAAAGTAACTTTGTCTAGGTCTCAAAATAAAAACGCTGGGTCAACGTCAAAATCACAGAAAGGTATTTTTGAAAACAGGAGTCACAGTTGACGACTGTTGCCAACCCTGTCTACAACTGCTATAATTAATTTCCTCACTATTTATAAATACTTGTATAAGCATCAGCAGTTTTGAGTTATAAAATAACACTTCTCTTAAAGACGTTTTAAAAACCTCGAGGGCAATTTCGCTCACATAAAATCTCAAATAAACCGTACCAAAGTTCTAAAGTTATGATCAAAAGAAACATTTATGAAAACAACACATGTAACTGTCACTTGTATAAAATTTACGAGCGTTAAGTTAATTTAGTGTGCATTGCCAATGCGACAAGAACAGTGCTCCCTCTCCTTGTTATTGAGACAGCAATGCATCTCGTACGTAACGATAATTATGGCCGCCATAATTATATCAACATTGCGAATAATGAGTGCTCGCATCGCGAGCGATATTCAATTTTAATATGAAAGGGATTTTAGTTGCAGTCTGGAGGATCCGTATTCATTAAACTTAACTTTTTTTGGACTTATTGAAAAGAATTGATATAATCGTGTAGGCCTGACAAAGAAAATCAGCTCATTACACAAATCGTTATTCCGGAAAAAATCTGCTACCTCACCCCGTTTACCAGGGGTTAATTAAGACTAAATTCGTGTAAATTAACACGCCCACATTATTTGTCTTCATATATCGCCAATCTAATGTCTTCCTAAATAGACGACGATCTAGCCGCTTAGTCGAAGTCAACACACAAAGTCAACGGTCCCAAGTTAGCTACAATATCCACAGGGAAATACGAACTGTGTAGCTTAGAATCGGACAGTATTTGCTTTGAAACCTGTGGGGCAATTGCGTATAATATGACAACGCATTTTCTTTTTTTTTTACAGTTCACATTGTTTGCGTTATTGAGCAGACGAATTTGTTAAACATATGAAGCAATGGCTTACAAATATCCTTAAAAATTCTCGGATTGTGATTGAAACGGTGTTACGCAATTAGGGTGGCGAACTTGCAACGTTCAATTAAATCACTTATGTAGAGTTGTATGTACGACTACGTGGAAATTCATGCGAAATTCTCGCAATTCTGATCACGGATCCCTGGAAACCTTGATTGTGGAACACATGACAGCGTGGCAGGATCAGCGATTTCAAAAGCGTAATTAAAAGCGAAAATGCTTTAGTTTTGTTAAGCAGTTTTAATTATAATAATTTATGCATTCATGATTACGTTTCAAGTAGTATAGTTTAGTGGTATGGTTGTGTTTCTGAAGGAGGTGGGGTTACTGTGTTAGCGATATATGTATCATTAGGATATATAAGGAGATTAAGGTATGATTTAAAAATAGAATAGAATAGAAGAAATACTCTGAGTAAGAACTGGCGCTAAAGATTTGTGCCACTAATATCTCAACACTCAGGTTCATTTTGAGTCTATCTTTTTTTGATAGTGATTTTTCCATGTTATTTTGAATAGCAACATAAATTGGAAAGAGATCTCTCCAATCGTACGTCTTTTTAACTCGATCATTGGTGACTGTCATACAGGTGCTATCAGGCTCCATGTGAATATCGTCACTTCGACTAGAACTAAGGCGCCCTTTTGTTGTTTATTTTTCATGTGTAAACCTTGGATAGCCTCTTGGCCTAAAGACGGATGGTTATGTGTCAATTAAAACCACTCTTTGGCAGTTTTTGGTACATGGGAAGGGTCTCCTATCCAGAGGAACGCTTTGCTGCAGCCAGTCTCCACTCAGGTATTCAGATATGTATTCTTCAGATATGTATTCTTCAGATATGTATTCTTCAGATATGTATTCTTCAGATATGTATTCTTCAGATATGTATTCTTCAGATATGTATTCTTCAGATATCAGCCTTCAGCTTGCTTATTCTGTAGACTATGTTGAAAAATATGGTTCTCTGTCAAAACACTTCGTTCAGAGACGATCCCATGCAAAGTGATTTCCATTGCTCGATAAGTGACTATAAATTTCGTCTCGCCTTTCGTCCATATTAAAAGTAGATGAATAAAACATAAAACAAACAAACAAAAATCATAATTGGCGAAATGTGGGTTTACATACTTAGAGGTCGTTTCGGCCTAATCCTTCGGGGAAAATAGGCTTGATGTTATATTATTTTATGTTAATAAAACCCACCATAAATGTTTAATAAAAAATTAGATTAAAAAAAAACTATTCATAAAAAATAAAAGAAAGCGTAGGAAACATTACACTGAATAAAGAAATTAGGACCTATGGCTATGTAATAACAGCCCCACGGACCGATTGATCAGGTTAAGCTACGCTTGCCGCGGTTGGATGGGTGACCATCTTTACATACCAAGACCCTTCCGTGCCTCGGAAAGCACGTTAAGCCATTAGTCCTGGCTGTTATTTGTAGATCTTTGACAGTTGTTACGGGTCGTCAGACGCCCGAAAGTCGACCAGTCTAACCAAGGGGTATTATGTTACCCAGTAACGGGTTTGTGGAGGTCAGATAGGCAGTCGCTCCATGCAAGATACTGGTATTCAGCTGCATCCGGTTAGAATGGAAGCTGACCCCAACATAGTTGGGAAAAGGCTAGGCAGTAGATGAGTTACAAGTAAAAAGTAAGTCATTCCTGTTGTGTGTGTTCATTTCTCCGCCTCCGCCTCTACCTGCTTCACAGACACCCGACCTTTATCGCAATATTTATAGAATACAGCATAAGTTACCGGAATTGATTCCGGTAGGTGTCAAAATGCGTTATGTATTTTAATTATTTCTCTGGCAGAATTTATTATTAATTGAACTATGCCTACGATAGGTGATAAAATATTTAACACTGACTTATTATCCAGTTGGTTAACCTATTTGTACTCTACCATTGTAATTTTAGAACGGTGTATATTAGCACAAGTTACATTATCATTTTATTAGTATTAATAAACTTATGAAGAAATTAAATTTCTAATTGAAGTTTTAAGATCATTTTCTGGTCTAAAAGTTTAGATCGTTATCAGCGATTTAAGAAAGAATTTTAAGTGTTGCTGCCGAATAATAAGTATAATTTGTAGCAGTTTACATAATGAGAAGCCGTTTAGTTTTTAAATAAACAGTATGTTATCTAACGAAGGGTGTTGGCCGTTAACCTGCAATAGTATAGCGTCTATACATGCTAAAAAAAATATTACCATTAATTTTTTTTATTTTTTTTATTGTAAAATATTACATTGATCATCATCTGCCTAGCCTTTTCCCAACTATGTTGGGGTCGGCTTCCAGTCTAACCGGATGCAGCTGAATACCAGTATTTTACATGGAGCGACTGCCTATCTGACCTCCACAACCCAGTAACTGGGTAATACGATACCCCTTGGTAAGACTGGTTGTCAGACTATCGGGCTTCTGACGACCCGTAACGACTGTCAAAGATCCACAAATGACAGCCGGGACCAACGGCTTAACGTGCTTTTCGAGGCACGGAGGAGTCTCGGTATGTAAAGATGGTCACCCATCCACAGACCAACCCCGGCAAGCGTAGCTTAACCTGATGGATCGACCCGTGCGGCTGTTATTACGTAGCCACGTGCTCCTCTAAAATATTACATTGATACGGAAAAGAAACACTTTGTACACGCACACTTTATCACATTGGTCTTTCCACGTTGAAATACAAGTGTGCGTGTACAGAGTGTTTCTTTAACGTATAAATTTAATAGCTTTGTTTTTTATTGAGTGGTACTTTTTTTTTTAAATCATGGTTAGACGCTATACTATTGCGGGTTAGCGGTAACGCCCTTTGTGAGCTAACATATTGTATTTTAATTTTAACATTGCTTAAGTAGGCGCCCTTGAACTTGGGTAGACAAAGAGTCAAGAATAGGGAAAATTACCGATTCATATCATTTCCCAAGTAATGTTAGATTTGCTTTCTACTGCACCTAGAATAATCCACCCATAAGTAGTTGTGACTTGTATGGTTCAGTGGTGAGGCGTCTTCAAGCCCTATTTGGCACATTTGTATGGACACTCGAAGTCAGGATGCTCGTGATTTGTGTAACTATGTAACTGCATCCGCAAGAACTTATTTTTGTGTAGGGTTGTAAGGGCATCCTGTATTTACTATCTATTATTCTGTGTAAGGTGGCTAAGTAATAACAGCCGCACGGGTCGATCCATCAGGTAAAGCTACGCTTGCCGGGGTTGGTCGGTGGATGGGTGACCATCTTTACATACCGAGACTCCTCCGTGCCTCGGAAAGCACGTTAAGCCGTTGGTCCCGGCTGTCATTCGTGGATCTTTGACAGTCGTTACGGGTCGTCAGAAGCCCGAAAGTCTGACAACCAGTCTTACCAAGGGGTATCGTATTACCCAGTTACCGGGTTGTGGAGGTCAGATAGGCAGTCGCTCCATGTAAAATACTGGTATTCAGCTGCATCCGGTTAGACTGGAAGCCGACCCCAACATAGTTGGGAAAAGGCTAGGCAGATTGATTTATTCTGTGTAAGGTAAGAAAGGCTTGACATAATAATGAGTTCTCTCCGGCTTAGCGATGTCTATACAATCAATCTGCCTAGCCTTTTCCCAACTATGTTAGGGTCGGCTTCCAGTCTAACCAGATGCAGCTGAATACCAGTATTTTACATGGAGCGACTGCCTATCTGACCTCCACAACCCAGTAACTGGGTAATACGATACCCCTTGGTAAGACTGGTTTTGTCAGACTTTCGGACTTCTGACGACCCGTAACGACTGTCAAAGATCCTCGAATGATAGCCGAGACCAACGGCTTAACGTGCTTTTCGAGGCACGGATGAGTCTCGATATGTAAAGATGGTCACCCATCTACGGACCAAACCCGGCAAGCGTAGCTTAACCTCATGGATCGACCCGTGCGGCTGTTATTACTTAGCCACGAAAGGGGCCGATCCGAAAGGGGCATATACGTACTTACATAACCAAAAAAAAATAAAAGATCGAATTATTATTGAAAATAAAAATGTTAATGCTATTTAAAGTTCACATTTTTAGTACCAAAATTCCATTATAATAAAACAAAATCTTCAACGGTGGTCATTAGGTTATAACTTGAAGACACCCGCTAAATGACATCTCCCCAGGTAAAATACCCCATTGACAAAAAAATGTGGTGTATTTTAATTTTCTTGAAAATTTCCCTGTAAATACATTCTCAGTACCTACGATACATAACAACACCCTCACGAGTCGGTAAGGTAATTTTTTTACATGTTGTATACCAGGCACTGAACATATACCAAATATTGCACTGGGTCTTTTTTATAGTGATGTAGTATTGCCAAACAGCGCGTTTAACGGTAAATACCAAACCATGTAAAACCACGCCTAAAGCACAAGCCGATATTGTTTTAATAAATTCCAAACGAGAAAAGCATTCAGGACAATTTCAAGATAGCTTTCATCTCCGCTTTCAATCCAGTGCATCAATGAGCTGCAGATATGAACTAAGACGAATAATTCCCTCTCAAAGCGCATTTAGCAGGACTGAGGTGCCGAATAAAGCGCTATAGTCTAAAAGCCTTTAAAGGCATGCCATTCATCGGTTTCCAATGAACTATGTTGACTCATAAATTTGAGCTTACTATTCATGCTAACACCATTAAAATATGCGTCTAGTGTGGGCTCAGCACGACTCCTCGGGACAAATGTCGCGATGTGTTCAAATTCTGCGTCTTTGACACATTGAAAAGTTGGTCTTGCTTTTTGTTTTTTTTATATCTTTCGTTTGAATTAAAAGTCCTAGGTTTTTTTACCATAAGCTACAGTCTAATAATGATGTCTACATTTTCGTTGTGTGATTAGTATATTTTAAGGGTTCCGTACCCTAAGGGTAAAACGGGACCCTATTACTAAGACTCCATGTCTGTCTTTCCGTACGTCTGTCACCAGGCTGTATCTCATGAACCGTGATAGTTAGACTGTTGAAATTTCTGATGCCGCTATAACAGCAAATAATAAAAAACAGAATAAAATAAATATTTAAGGGGGCTCCCATACAACAAACGTGATTTTTGCAGTTTTTATAGATAATGGTACGGAACCCTTTGTGCGCGAGTCCGACTCGCAATTGGCCGGTTTTTTTAAATATGTTAAGTAACATTTTGAACTTTTAGGTATTCTATGTATGTATTTTAACGCAACATTTCCCAGGTTTTGGCACTAACTTTAATGAGAATACTTCAGTCATTGGTGAAAAGCATACCATTTAAGTAACCCTACATGCACAAGCACATGGCCATTTCTACCTTCAGTACCTAAATCCGTAACTGTTTCTGACTGTTACGGCCAAGATTTACGCTTCTTAGACAGCCGGAGCGATTACTATTTAAATCAAATCGTTAAAATTATACTGCCTCCTCGCTTAGTGTATGTGCATCTGGCCAGAAGAAAAGCACGCAGGTTAGAATATTCAGACTGTTTTCTCTATTATTTCGTTTATTCATTTTTTTTCTTATTTCAATACCTTTTTTAATATGTATGTCTTAAAAAAAAAAATGGAATAAAATAGTGGTCCACTAGTGTCGGGAGCAGGGTCTAAGTTACTGGTAGTTAGGGCTGCACAGACGGGAATCTCGTAACAATGCGAGCCGTATCAAGGAGTACTACCTTCTGAATCAGGCCCTTGATCCAACCGCCTAACGAGAGCCTCGAGAGATGTTGGACGAGGCTTTCTGTCATGAGGCCATTGGCCGTTATGACAATCAGCATAATGATAGCCAAGCTCATATTTTACATGTCGACAACCTCGTGTTCTATGTCGAGATATTTTATTTGTTTCTCTTTCTCAGCTTTCACGAGGTTCTCGTCATGTGGAATGGCAGGGAATGCTGCATATTTCTTTGTGTCAAGGGCTTCTAAGGACCAGTCTTTATCAATGGAGTCCAGGTCACCTCGCCATCTCAGTCTGGGCCTGTTATATTTCCATACTCTTTTATTTATAGTGTGTGTTAAGACTAAGGCCGAGATATATAAGCATGACTTAGCACGCGCTCTGAATTACACATGTTCTTGTCTCTATCTTGCACTTGTAGGTTGAAAGTTGTGTGACAGTGACAGGAATAACGGTTAGCCAATGTACGTGCTATAACGTTTATAGATCTTTGCTTCAGTCCTCAGCGCGTTCTCCAATTACAGTTTATGTTTTTAATTACTCCAAGACTATAAGTAGGATTATTTCATTGAGTACCTTTAAGGAGTGGAATTTTCTATTGTATTAATTATAAATACGTAGGTATTTTCAAGGCATTCATGATTTATAATTAGTATTATTTCGCTCTCATCAAGTTAACTGTAATCAAAAGTTACGAATGGGTAATGAAATGTCCAGTTTTCTTCTTGTCTAGCTGATGCCTGCGACTTCGCCCGCGTGGATGTCGGTTATTATATACTTAAACCTTACTAGAGAACCACTCTATCCATTGGTGAAAAAAGCATGAAAATCGGTGCAGTAGTTTTTGAGTTTATCGCGTACAGGACGACAGACAGACGCGGCGGAGGACTTTGTTTTATAATATGTTAGAATAGGATAGTTTAGATCAAATACAAGGGTAAGTAGGTAGGCAGGTATCATTATACATTGTAACAGATAATCAATTAGCAAGCGTCCCCTTAAGACCTCATGACCTAAAGAATATTAATAAAAAATCTATAAAAGAAATTCAAATTTCGCTCGTTATTCTGGTTATTACATAATAGGATTGCTTTAGAAGATCATCCTCCATTGAAGAGGTTATAATTTTTTTTGATTGGTGTTAGTGTAGAGACACTTGGACACTCATCGGATCGGATAACCATCTGTACTTAAATGCTAGGTTCAAAGATCATAATTTAAGTAACGTATTGTCAAGTCCCTTCAAACAAGGAACCCATTCCTACTTTCCACATTTTCGAAATACCTTACCATTTGTCGTCACCAAGTGAGTCACCGGTCGGTAGCGTTAACGGCCCGTCACGCGTACATCACCTACGAGTCGTTCTATCAGATGTACGTTTTACATCCTACGTCCTACGGGCAGCGGGCTGGGCTCCACAAGTCACCTCGCGTTATCTGGCCATTTACTTAGAACACGTACCGTCTATCTCAACGGGATGTCGGTGTGGGGCAAGTGACGGCGGATAGCGGGTTATAGAGCGTGAAGTCGCTAGACCGCCGCGTGCGCCAACGAATGTATGGGAAGAGTCGCGATGAAACTGATTAGGTCATGAGTTTTTATTACCCGACTGCCCCAGAAGGAGGGTAATGTTTTTCGAGAGTTTATGTTTGTATGTATGTATGTCTATTTCTTTGGCACGCTTTGTAGCCTAAACGGCTTGATGGATTTTAGCTAATGAGGTATCATTAAGTACTAGCTGCACCCCGCGGTTCACCCGCGTAAGTTTCGATCCCGTGGGAATATCAGGATAAAAAGTATCCTATGTCCTACTCCAGGTTATGGTTTACCCATGTGCCAAATTTCTTTTAAATCCGTTTAACTGATTTAGCGTGAAAGCGTAACAAACAAACTCACTTTCACAATTTTAATATTACTAGCTGATGCCCGCGACTTTGCTCGCGTGGATGTCCGTTATTATTATATACTAAAACTGTACTCGAAAACCGCTCTATCCATTGGTGAAAACAGCATGAAAATCGGTGCAGTAGATTTTGAGTTTATCGCGACAGACAGACGCGGCGGAGGACTTTGTTTTATAATATGTAAGGATATAGCTAGGTAGTTAGGATGTTGGGTAGGTAAGGCCAATATCTATTAACGTTAATATTTCTTAGACATGTTCCCGTCTCTATCTTGCTCTTATAATTTGACAGTTGTGCGATAGTAACAAGAATAACGCTTAGACAAAGAACGTGCGTACTTACACGTGTATACTTATTCTGTTTATGTGCATGAGCAATCCTAGTGCTTTTCTATGACCAACTACACTCTATCAAGTATTCCTGATGGATACTGCTAACTGCTAATCGAAAGAACTGCAGAGGTAGAAAATTAGTCTGCACTAAAAAGTTTTTTTCTTGACTTACTCGTACTTTATAACTTGGATTAGACTTATTCACAAATAATCTGAGTTAAGAGTTGATCTTGATTTTATCATTGGCATATAAGGTTTAGAAAAATCGTTCTAATAGCCCTTGGCTTAGTATTACAGTAATCTACAGTTGTATTAGCTTTGTGTGGGACGATAATGTAGTTTCCAAATCAGTATGGGAAACGGCTTCATTTCTCACGGCTCATTGTGATATAATTATATCATGTAGTAGCTTGATGTACTGTATCTATACAGGGTTACTGGTAACTCGACGTATTCCTTGCAGGACGTCATAGTAGGGTTAAAATGCAACAAATTAAGCCACCAAATGTTCTACCGAAATTCAGTATTTTTTTTTTGCACTAGACTACATTTTTTATGAAGTAATAGCAAAAATTACAAAAAATTAAATGTTTGGTTAGTGATATTTGCCAAAGTTTCAGGCATTATTGAACTTTTAATTATTAACAAAGGTCTGCTACGGCGTCAACTATGATAATAACTTAAATTTCAGTACAGTCGCGCCGTAAATCATTTTAAAATTGGTTTCAAATGATTTAATCTGGGATTTTTCATAAAAAAACTAAAACTCTTAATAATTCAAAAACTACTGAATTTCGGTAGAACATTTGGTGGCTTAATTTGTTGCATTTTAATCCTACTATGACGTCCTGCAAGGAATACGTCGAGTTACCAGTAACCCTGTATAATATCTTTGCCAGAATTTACAATTAGTTTCACTAATACACCAACATCTTTCTAAAAATGTTTATAGTTTTATAGAAGCTTAGAGTCGCTACCATCTTTTTACTTTAAGGTGAAATGGGTCAAAAGCAGATGTTTTGACGCGTCTCGACTTCACGCAAAATCAATGTTTATCTCAAAAAAAAACAACGTATTTGTTCTACACGTTTTTTTTTTTATGATGACCAAAATGTAAGAGTGTCTTTACTGAAGTATGAGGCCCAAAACACGATTGAAAAACCTTACCTCGATACAAAAAAACCGCAAAGTTTCCTTAAAATCTGCTTTTTTTGTTACAACCATTAAGTGAAAAACCTATTCCATTCGATTTTTATCAAAGCAATTGTAATAAAATTTTGTCTACGCGTTGACTATTAAATACTTCAAGGGATTATGGACTTATTTTTCTATATAAACACAGCTAAAATTTTTAAATTAAATATTTTTAAACATAGTGCAATAGAATTGCGCGCGGGCGGGGTCATACCGCCGCCCCCGGCTCCCGTCAGTTGCTATCACGATACCACTTCACCTTAAGCACTATGTCATAAGCTGTGTAGTATTTCGGGTAGGTTCAATAAATTCATAGTATTCATCGCTTTTATCGCTACTCGCTCTTCGCTTATGCTTTTCACCCTTCCCACTCCCGATATTAGCCAAGTTTCTTTTTTATATTCCTAATTTATTCACTTTTTACTGTTCAAATATTATCGCCGATAATTCACGACAACGCTGACGTCATTGTACACGTCATAAAGTATGAGAATTATTAGGATGTTCCGCTTTGTAATTGATACTCTGATACCTTCAACGATGACTAGATTATGACATATTACGATATAATAAAGTTATTATATCTGATCGTGGACATTTACATAAATAAACTATTGAGTAAGAACATAAATTTTTATGTTGTAATGTTCAAGCTTATACCTGTAGGCTTCTGTTTCTGTTTGTTCAGGGATTTGGGACTACTGGCTGTCGTTATGTAAGAATTTATTAGATAGGGACATAGATAATGTTCTGCTACAATACTTATAGAACAAGTATATGCTCTACATGATAGTTTATTAGACCATATTTATGGTGACAAATCAAGGAATGCATTTTCCGATTCCAAAATGGTCTCGGTGTTATTACGTTCCGCAGCAAACGTAACATTGTCGATGACGTCGGCCACAAGAATTTCAAACTCAAAACACGAGAACGGAGTGAGGTGCCAAAGCCATAACCTTATTGATTTAAAATCGATTAAATGTTCGATGACAGATTCGATTGCGTGCATCGATATAAACTATAATCGGTATTGACATCAACCGCTCGTCGCCTTCAATACGAACCGACAAGCTCGTTGATATGTTTTCATTCCGTCATGACAGTTTTGATTAGGTTTGACGCGTTGACCGACCGCGGCTAAAAGAGTATTCGTGTTGTCAAAAATCTGTGATACTGATTTCGTTAATATGATTTTTTGCTGGTCTGAGAGCGAAGACGCTTACCACATCACTAGCAAAGGATATCAAACGTAAAACATACAACTACGTTCAAATAATGGACCTGTTCAGTGATTTCATTGAAACCACACAAAGCTAAAATGTTTACCACAATAAGGTATGTGGGAAGTTCAGGTTTGTCCAACTTCCAGATACTGTAATGCAATGGGTGATATGCCAAAACCATTTGAATTACGAGTGCACCTTGATCTTTGTAAGCAAAGAGTATAAATAGCTTCTTGTAGGGTACCTATTAATAGGAGTGTGGCATCTGGATCATGATAGAGATCAGTTCAAAAATTTACATGATGTTTATGCTCCCCTCTCATCCACAGCAGTCGTTCAAAATCAGGCCATAACCACCACAAATTCCGATCAACATTGAAATCTCAAATAACATATCGGCACCCAAACTTGATATACAAGAAACAATAAACGTAAAACGTGTGTTATGTGAACGTAAATCAAATCGTGGTTCGTCCACGATACTTGTTAAATTGCTAATAAAAGTCTTCAACGCGACGCGTACGCATATATTAGAGTGGTTTTATTGCGCCCGAGTGCATCGGCGCTTTTGATTGGCCCGCTGTCGGCGGCGATCGGGAGAAGTCGCCTGTTCGAATTTCAAACTGCCTGCGAAGTTAAATAGAAGGGTTGTGGATTTTATTGTCTGTGAGTATGTTTTACCTTCTTTACATGTAACCGCTGTGCTTTAAGACATCTTCTGTAACAGCCATCGGAGGCTATAACTGCAGTGTAAACCAATAAAAAACATCAGCTACATCTATCGTTCAATCTTTGTTATTTACGCAAAGGGATTGTGTACTAAATTAGCAGAATATAGTCTGATTTTGTGATTAGATATATCTTTTATTGTGTTAAGAACTACAATTCCAGTATCATCGTTAATTAAGTTAAAGAGGTTTAAATTGAATAAGTCGCACTTAAGTTAGGCTTGTAAATAATAGCAAGTCAAGATGTTTGAAGCCGATTTAATCGTTATTATTGATTCATAAAGTGACAAAGGTTGTGGAATCGTAGAGGAGCTTAGTCTAGCAATAGTTTGTATGAAAACAGTAATTACTTCTATAATTAAGTTCTGCCTACATCTTTGGAGATTTTAATTATTATAACTAAGTTGCCAAATTAATTTGTCATTGAGACAGTAATTTAATAAACTCATTAAAAATAAAAAGCATATTTTGCTGATATAGATCAACAATATTTTTTGTTATAATCAAGACATCGACTGATTATAACAAAAATAAAATATCTACAAAAAAAACTCAATAAAACGTCCCTTTAACAACAACACTCAAAACAAATACGTCTCAAGTTAGAACACATCACATAATATGAAAGTCAATGAAATAAATTATTTTTTACTCAAGTGCCCACCGGTTGGCCTTGATCGCTCATACATCGGCGCAGGCGCCCACATATGCCCCACTATGTACCGTTAAAAAAACTAGTACAGTTACTAACTAAACTGGACTGCGTACAATTTTTATAATAAAACGTATAATGTTTAATATAATCTCGGATGAATGTGGGAATTTTGCGTCTATTGTTAAGGTGCTACGTTCTTCTTAACGCTGAAGATTCGATGCTGTTGCATTTTTTACTGCCATTCTTATTAACTTTCGTAGTTGTATAACACTTCATAGGGTCGTGGTGAAGAAAGACATCGTACGAATTGAATACTGTGTAATCTAAAATCGATAGCACGCTGTTAGTAAGTACGGCCTATCTATGGTGATCAGCGTTCAGTTTATAAAAGAATGGCAGCAGGCGTTTGTCAAGTGATGCACGGGTGTTTTAGTTGTCAGTATTAGACTATTTCGTACATAAATATCTATCAATCTATGGTGGGTTACCGCCCTCACTGGACTCTCTGTTACCACCGCCCTGAGAGAAGCGGAGAACCGAATGAAGTGGACGAACATCATACATCAAGCCTCGAAGGTCTTTCAGGGACATGACCTTCAGTAATGAAGAAGAAGAGATAGTGGTCAATCCATACTAATATAATAAATTCGAAAGTAACTCTGTCTGTCTGTCTGTCTGTGTTACCTTTTCACGCCTAAACCACTGACCGGATTTCGACAAAATTTGGCAAGGAGATGGCATCCTGGGGAAGGACATAGGCTACTTTTTATCGACATACCACGCGGGCGAAGCCGCGGGTGGAAGCTAGTACTACTATGATTTTTAACATAAGTGTCAACACGAGGCATTTGTTCTCTATATGTGCCTAAAATTCGATATCTCTGCGACATTAAAACGATTTGCCCTGTTCACGAAGGACCGTAATGTACTTTCATGTTTTTGGCAAAATCATTTATGGTTCTAGCACAGCAAAATACCTGGAATCTCGTTCATGTATTCACAGGTTTATAACACGTTTGGATTGAATTTGTAGCAAATCCCTCACTATCTACACGGAACTTCACTTCAGTGCATTATTTAGATTCTGGTCAAACGGAGATTGTTCTGCTGCTAGAATTGTTAATACAATTTCAGTACATTTGTGCCTATTTAATATCAAGGTTTGAAAATGCATTTAACATTTGTAACTAGTGTATAGCTCAGAAAAATACGTGGAAAATGGAAGATAGTTTATTGATTCAGGCGTGACTTTGCGGAAATCCATTATAAAATACAATAGACGTAGATATATTTAGTAACCTTTGCGTTCAGCGCTCGGTGTGGTAACACGTCGTGGTCTGGTATGCAATTGGTCAATCGTCATCCTGAGGATGCCTCGTTGAGAGGTGAAACACGTGTCGATTTCTTACAGGGTTTTTATAACTCTTGAAGAATAGGTTACTAAATATATCTACGTCTATTTTATTTTTGGAAAATGGAAAACTAGTTCGTATACTTATTGCAGTTTGTTTCACTAAAGGGTTCTGAATTAATTGTTATATCAACTTTTTTTTGTCTATAAATCAATTCATATTAATGATTTCCGAGTAACTTTCCCATTGTGTATAAACTGACATAAAAAAATATTAGGTTATTTTATGTGTTTTATAGCTGCTGCATCCCCACTCTGTCTTCTTACACGTCATTAACGCTGGTAGCACACCTCCGCCGCGAAAAAGTGTTGTAATGGCAGTCCGTAGTTTCACTTGTCTCGGTAAGATAACTAACAGTAGCGACGAGCCCACCCACAGTCGGAAATAATCGGTTGAAAAAATGGTTTCTTTTGGATTTTTGATAACTTTCGACCACAATACACACGACTGGAAAACATAAATAAAGGTCGAATTTCATAGTGGTTCATCGCAAATGAAATCAATGTCAGAAAGCAAGAGGCGAGCGATACTCTTAAGTACACTCAATGACGGTACAATACGGTCGATATAACTTGGCAGGTCTGAACATAGGCTCTGCGAACTTTCGCGCATGTTCTCTCACTCACACTCCCCTCATGTCACCATTTGGTTCCTAAAAAATGTTACTACGCAGCCCTCTGCGCGAAGTTCGGAACTGCCAAGTGACATCGGTCGTACTGTACCTACAAACTGGCAGCGGACATGGCGCTGCCGAAAGACGTGCAGGACAGACGTACAGGTGTCCTATGAATGACTAGTGAACTTTCAGGGACTTTTTCACGTGGGTAAGTTCTTGTTTTTTACAAATTATAATATTGGCTTTCGTCGTTGTCAGTCTCCAATATATCTGCCGATTTTTCAGTTTGTAGACCTAAACATAGTTCCAAAGATGACCTGAGGAATCTCTCAGAAGCTTTTCAATTATACATAAGATGTATACTATATTCATAATTATACCGATAGCTAATTATACTGTAACTGATACTGTCACTGGTAGCGATTGTATCACTGATTTGCATATCTCATCTTGTATCTTGTAAACTGATAGTTTTTCGACGTAACGTGATTTCTTCACGCTCATGGTAAGGAAATTGAGAATTTTAGAAACACTGGTAGTCTGACACCCGGTTTCTGAATTGAGAATTTGACGTAAAGATTTTGTCAAACTCTTTTTAGCATTACGAGAGAGGAGAATCTTTCAACCTGACAGGCTTGCACTTTAAGTAAATGCTAAAAGTAGAGTTTGACAAGTTCTCAACTTCAAATTCTCAATTCAGAAACCGGGTGTCAGACTACCAGTGTTTCTAAAATTCTCAATTGCTGATGTTATAAGGAGTAAATAAGACATCTTTTATTTTTTTTAAAAAGCATCGACATGGGCTAATCTGCGGGCAGCAGCTAGTTTCTAATACATTCTAATCAAAATACAACTTTGAAAGGATAATGAAATCCAAGAATAAGTAAATTATAAAAGTCGTTTAAGCCAGTGCAGTGCGGAGTGGTCCCACCTACATTATTACGTAGTTCCTCCGTTTATGAGATACACGTACGAACATTATGCAATACCAGTGAATACCTGATTATTCTCATATCATGAATAGCATAGCATTATGCTATGATGCTGTTTGCTTTAACTGGTTGACGTGGATTAGCTTGTATTGTTGTTTTTAATGAGGCAATAGCAATTATTGCCATTGTGGAGGATTTTTTTCATAATGTTGATGTATTTCCTGCTTCCATCTCAGGAATGTCTAGTCCTTTCCGAATTATTGTTCTTGTATGACGTTCTTACTATTTATTCCACTACAGGAAGAAAAAGAAAGAAAGAAAAGAAAAATAGGTTTATTTGTCACAGAGACACGTGCATACAAAAAGTTAATCATAATATTACTAATACATTCTTTTTTAAACACAGCCTCTTCTCGTATAGAGAAGGCACGTGGATCACCAATCTGCCTAGCTTTTTTCCAACTGTGTTGGGGACAGTTTCCATTCTAACCGGATGCAATTGAATACTAGTGTTTTACATGGAGCGAGGCTAGCCTTTTCCCAACTATTTTGGGATCGGCTTCCAGTCTAACCGGATGCAGCTGAATACCAGTGTTTTACATGGAACGACCTATCTGACTTCCACAACTCAACTAGTTACTGGGTAACACGATACCCATTGGCAAGACTGGTTGTCACTGACTTTGTGACTTTCGGGTTTCTGACTACCCGTAACGACTGTCAAAGATCTAACGATCGAATAACATATTTTCCGAGGCATGGAGGGGTCTCGCTACCTAATGGACGGTCACCCATCCACAGACTGACCTCGTCAAGCGTTGCTAAACCTTGAAGATCGATCCGTGCTTCTTTTATTATTTAGTCACGAGCCCCACAAACACGACACGTGTATCACCACGCTCGCTCATTACTTCCAAACCAATTTTTATTCCAATTCTGCTTCCATACAGGTCTAGATAATGACAAGACAAAGGATATAAGTTTTAGTTTTGAACGTCAAACAGACGAGTAATCACCATATTATTACGTTTGTATGGAAGAAGACCGACTAGCGTAACCTTAAAGACTGAATCAGTAACAAGCATTGTCGCTTCTATCTTTTCTTTCTAATAATCTGGTATAAAATACCATTATGGCATCGCTCAAAAGTCTGACTAGTATAGCTAGGTCGGTGTCTGTACCCTTAAAATCTTATTTTGCTTCCTTAGGATTTAAAAGGACATAAGTTTTTTAACGACCGTAAGCCATGCGGCTCGCACTGTGTAAGGAATGGAAAACTTGCAATATGATGCTTAAAAAAAAAAAAAACTTCGTTTGCTCATGTATACTTATCGCTTTGAAACTGACTGTATTCTGTAGCGGGATATCGTTAAAAGAGTTCTAGTTGATAATTTGCAAATCCAGCTCTTTCAGCAGAGCAAACTTACAGACTTGAAAAATTCATGTTATTTCTACGTTGGCCCGGGTAACAAACATTGATTCGGAATATCTTTATCAAAAAGATAACGGTCTATAATAATCTTTGCCTTTTATGGATAATAACCGGCTCCCATGGTGTTTTATCACCAAAATCTCCGTGTTTATGAAATTTAGATATATTTTTATGGTTTTTCGGCTATGCATGGGAAAATACAGTGGCTTCATCAAGTTGATATTATATGCGCTGGAGTTTGTTGAGGTGTAAAGGAATTTCAACTTAATACAGTTGTGATACAGTTTATTTTTTGTAGGAATTGCTTTGAAAAGTTATTGCTGTAATACGAAGAAGTACGTTTTATATTTTTAACATGCTGTGTTTGGAATGAAAAAGAAACATAATTAAATACTTACCGAATTAGCTGCTTATTAGTCAACTTGGGGACTGACGACGTATTATAAGGTCATCAACTTAGCATTAAATAATGTATTTCCATATAGGTACAACATTTGAAAAAACACCAACTTTAAAAAGAAACATTACAAAGTGAAAAATAACTTTAATATCAGAAAGTCTTTGGTTTAAAATTTTCGCTTTATGTTCCGAAATTAAATATATTTTTCACTTAGTAGTGTTTTTTTTGGAAGTCGTTTTTTTTTTGTTAAAGTTTTTATTTTTTACTTTTTAGTTGTGGTACCTACCCCACACAACTTCGAATACCACGACCACGACCTGCTATGTAAACAACAGTGACAGGAACTTAATAAAACATCATCCACATAAGCTAAGTGGGAAAAATACGTAAATTATCGAAGCTAACTCAAAAAGTATCCCAGCAAAGTTAATATAGTTTATATGGAACCATTGCGCAAGCTTCTGCTACCAAATAAAAAAAGAATTTTCAAAATCCTTCCTCAAATGACGAAAGTATGGATGGACACACTTAGAACTTCCACCTTTTTGGAAGTCGGTTAAAAAGTAGTCCTAACACTCATTAGCACAGAAAAGCAATATAAGTAAGTACGTACGGAGATAAGTAAGTTAAATTAAATTTTTACCAGCCATTACGTTATCGAGAACAAATATAAACAATGTTGCTACATTGTATGTTTGAGATATGAGCACTATGTAGGAACGTGAAGATTTCTTCCATCTTTAATTTCGTAAGCAGAGTTCTGAGTTAACATTTGGAATAATTTTTAATTGAGTCATTAATAATTTAGTGATTTTTGATACTGGTTTCCGGTATTTATTTTTCAGGTTTTCCGCCGTGAATATTTTGTCGGCCATGAGCGTATCCATTCGGGGCGATACCATTTCAGCGCTCTGGTGCGCATAAGGATAGTTCATAAATTAAAATACATGCTCAGTTTTTTTCATGACATTGTAAAGTGAAGTAGGTAATATACACTTACAGCCACGTTAGAATGAGAGAATAGGTGTTATGTGCATCCAGTGTTACGTCATTTATAATCCTAATCGTAGCCCGGTCAGTATTTCATTAGACTTTTCAACGACCACGTTGAAGGGTGTAATTACTCCCTTACTTCCAGGTATCTATAGCGTTCCCACCCTTGGACATCGGGAAAAAAATCAATTACTGTTCGCGTGATCCAAAGGAGTTTGATCGCGCTAATCCGCCGACCAGCGCGTGCCCACACCGTGACGTCACGCGAGCTTCCGGCGGGAAAATCATTTTAATTCTTTTAATACATCCCATCGACTACTTGCTGCCCTATTTTCAACTCTATTCTTAATTTCATAAAGTCCTTTGCTCGCAATTTTGGGTGCAAATATATTTGTCAAGTTTATGAAGATACGGTCTGATAAAGAAGTGATTTTAGACATCCAGGTCCAAGAGTTATGTCTGTAAGTTTGTGCATCCTACTTATTTATGGTATTCGGTAATACGTTGACTGTGTGGTATGTGTATGCCTATTATAATAGCTTTTTTGTGGGTTTCCAAGTCTAAGGTAATGGGGGAAACGGATTATTATAAGTAATGGTCTAGTGAGAAGACGCTGGCTTTGTTATTGTAATTATCTCCTAATGCAGTGGCAGCCCGCGAAATTCTCTCTAAGTAAGATTTGTTCTCAAATGTGATGATTTAATGAAATAATCATAAGGAAAAAAACTAACTTAGACAGATGTATTAATGATTATAATTTTGTAAATACATATTTGTTATGGTCGCGAGTTATATTTTGATCAAGATACAACCTAACACTGATTTGCAGATTGCAAAAAGGGTAAGAATATTTGAATTTCGCGGACTTACTTTCCGGATCCACCATAACTCTAACGGTTTTCTTCCTACTTCTACATCGCTATGTCATAGCAAACCCATACCGGAATCTCACTAAGGTAACTGTTTGAGAACAGAATTTTATTTATTACGGTTTTTATTCATTAATAGTTTTAACCACCTTTGTAAATTTTGTACAAATAATTGTACACTTCAGTCACCGTAGAAACAAAAATTGCATTAGGTCGCAAACAATTGCACTATACTGAGATATTTTGGAGGATAGATACCAAAAGTGTAAAACCAAGTTTGCAGCTTTGAAAGTTTGCTGCTATTTGAGCATATGCCAAAGCTCTGTAGGTCCGGCGCTTATGTAGGTCCAGATTTATCATTTCTCTTTTAGTTGTGCATAGCACATAGGCTTTATTATATGAAAATCTCGCAGATTTAAATCGCAGTGCCAGGCTTGGGACTCCAAAGTCTTTTAGCACCAACGCGTGAATTACATAGCGCGAAGTTTTAGCCTTTTATCTAGCTAACGCTAAACTTAATCCATTTCTAAAGCGCGGCATCAAGAATCGCTCCACTGGCTTTATTCACGATCGCTATCGTATGGGAGCGAGGCAGCATTGTGTTTCAGTTCACACAGCGGCGCTTGCGATGGTCCGACGTTATGCTGTGGTGTACTGAAAGCAGAAGTGATGCTATACGAATGCTGCGTTCCTCGAGTTTATGTGTATTTTAGTTAAAAAAATCTTCTGAGACACTTGTGATGTCTCCAGTGTCTCATATTTATTATCTGTACACGAAGTATCGTGGTTTTCCGTGTTCAATATTTACATTATTTTTACCAAATATTACCCAACGAAAGCAACAAATCCTCTAGTCACGGTTTTTCGTGAAATTATATTTATAGAAAATAGCTGTAGGAAGAGCAAATAACTTGTGGAAAATGGAAGCTTTTAGTTGAAAAGCTCTGTCAGACTCAGACACAATTGATATTGTAATTATTTTTCTACAATAACGTGAGAGAATTGCTTTTTATTAATATTTTAACACTATAAGCTATTTACAGATCTACCAAAAATATAATACTGGCAATGCTGCCAGCCTTTTGGGCACTTTTCCCACTGACAGCGATGCGGAAGAGTTTTTTGACGCCCTATGAGCCCTTTCTTTATGTATATAATCTGTATTTTGTTATTTTTATTTAGCAAACTCGAATGTACAATAACGTTCGACAGCATATCATTTTCTACCACCATTAAAGCAAGACGGCATGTGAAGGAACGTGACTGCCATTGCAAAACGAATATGTTTTAAACCAGCGATATTTACTAAGTAGTACTCGACACTATAACGCTCTCAATAATAAACTCGTAAGCGAATTAATAATCGGCCTTTTAGAGTCATTATAATCGCATGTAATACTTATCTTTACGCGGCATTTCAGATCAGTAATTATAAAGTAATTTCTTATTTATAATAATATTTGTTTTAGAGTTGAAACTTGCGATTAAGACTGCGCTGGCGCATTTTATGATTCCGTTAAAGACACTTTAAGTATAGACCTGTTTACAAAACCAGCTTTTGAGAACTCATAGCTCGAGGACTATCGATAGCTCTCAGTGGAAGACAAGTATAGAACTGCATGCTCGGATGTCTCGGTATAACGGAATATGAAATGCTTTGTTTTCGGCAAGTGATATGTAAAGCGGATATGATATACGTTGATATTTCATAAGACTGTTACGTGCCGATGTTTCGGCCAAAACAACAATTAGTTATCTTTCCGGTCGGTTTCAGATACATGGAGCAGAATGGAGAAAATAAAATAATACAAGTGATTAGTTAGTTGTATTATAATATATTGTTTATAGAACGGTTAAAAAAAAAAAAAAAGAGACGAGAAAAAAATAAAAATTCAAGTGAATTGGCTAATAAAGTGGTAAGCATAGATGCCTATAGTGGTTTCCGGACTTTCATTGATAAACTTTTAAGTTGCTACAGGTTTTTGTATGAGGATTTGGAGTTTTTTTAATACACCTCAGGGTTTAAGGTTGAGTGAAGGTGGATGGATCTATGGATGGATTGGATCTATCTTTAACAAGGATGGCGGATAACTTAGAAAAAAGCAGTCCTAAGTTAGGCTAGGGACTAACACTGCGTTGGATAAGGCGAAATAGAAATAAAGTATCCAAGGCTCATATCTGATTGGCTTAGAATTTAACTCAAGTATTTAATTGCATCTAAATATGTATAATAATTTATCAGGTTCACAGCGAATACAAGAAATCTAAGACCAGAAGAGAAAACTTTAAAAAATGTCTATAAACTTAAAAGTAGTAACCTACTACCGTGTTTACTGTTTCATCAGTTCACAGTTCCCCAAGGGCCTCGGTCCAAAGGTCAGCCGCTTTATAGGACCCGCAATCAGACCCCAATAAATTCCTCCTGCATTTGCAATCTGCATAAGTAGTATGCAGTTTTATTTGCAGTTATTTATAACTCCAATATTCTGTTGCATAAATAAAAGAAATGTTAATTTATTTTATAGAATGCTTTATTTTATGTTAAAAGAATGTTGGGGCCTTTACATGTTGCATGCCTTATAGATTGGATAATGAGTATGCACTGCTATACGGCTACCAGAGCGTACTTATTGTTAAATAATTAGTCAAAAGGGAGGAGGCTTATACTCAGCAGTATCCTTACATATTATATAACAAAGTCCTCTGCCGTGTCTGTCTTTCGGCTTGTTCGCAATAAACTCAAAAACTACTGCACCGGTTTTCATGCTGTTTTCACCAATGGATAGAGTGGTTCTCGAGTAAACTTTTAGTATATAATAACCGACATCCACGCGGGCGAAGTCGCGGCCATCATCTAGTATACGTATATTACAATGATGATGATGAATTATCCAAACTGCCGGATCGGCCATAATGGCCATCGGGTATGGGCACGAGGATGGGAGTGAACGGACGTACCAATCGTTTAGAATATACTGGGACAACAGTATATGGTAGTACCTACTGGTGTTACACGGTTCTAATTACGCATTAGGAGAACGAAATAAAGATAAGATTAACTTTCTTTTGGTCAAAGACAGCTACACGTTCGACTCTGGACCTGAATGAATTATAGTGACCGAGCAAAAAACAAAATAAGATTGGGTACAGTAAGTCATCGCAGATGAAAGGTATTAAGATGATCCACACGCTCGCGTGCCACCCATCACAATATCCGGAATCGGGCACGAGCGTAGCAGTAAACATAAACAGTGTTTTCACGCGCCGCGCAGACGAAGTTATCGTTCGCGTCCGGGTCAGCGGGCCTCGAGCACTTATCGGTCGGATAGGCGATGTGCACACTGCTAGTACTGGGAGCCGATAGAGCGCGACTGCGATCTACCACAAATGTGTTAGCCGACGTTGATGCGATCGGTGCCAATACAAGCATCAAACTGTGATTACTGTATTTGGTACAGTGCTTCTAGTTAATGTTATCTGGTTATATTGTTAGGCAGAAGTGGTTGTTAATAAGTGACAGTGAATTGAACAAAGTTGAGTGAACAGAGGCTGAGTATGATGCATGTTATACCATTTTCTCATCATCTTTCTGTGGAGGTGCGGCCTAGATCTGTTTGCGGTCTAAAATTATTATTGCCTATATTATAATCACAATTTGACCCCATACTCACCGACCATGATAATGATGGCTGCCTAATACTTTAGAAGGACCTTTAAATAAGTTGCATTTCGACGTGCGAGAAGCATGCATTGTATTGTAACCACAGCCTAACATTGGTACTCGCATCAATAATTCGACTATACCTAAGTTTAGTCGATAACGTTTTGCGCACTTCTTAAGTAGACTTACGTGAAAAGGACCAGACTGCATTAGACCACAGGGCTGAGCATTTTGGCGATCGGCAAAGTTCAACGACGATAACTTCATAGGTTAGCTATTTTAAGATCGGTTATCATGAAACTCAATTTTCTCAATGGGCGAGATTCCTCTGCCAAATATAGAATGTATATCAGCTGCTTATCGCCTTGGGCATAACTTCTAGACGTATGTGAGTAGGCAGAAAGGTCTTAAAGTAGGTACAATAAATATTTATATAAACATTGGTAAAATCAATACTAACTGCGCGTGATTTGGTGTCTTTGAACATACGACTTTGATAAGAGTCTATATTGTTGATGACAAATCAAATCACTACGTTCACCACCTTGTATGGGTGTAAAATTACAGAAAAGTTAAGAATAACATATAAAATGGAGTACATTTCCTGCTGCATTTCCTCAGGAATGTGCCCGAAAAGAAAATTAACATAATTTTCAAATTAAACACATATTTTAGAATTTGGAATTATCGAATTCTGAGACCTTTTCGTTCTTATAATATAATCATCTTTTTCGTTATTTCCTGTAGCGTTTAGGCAGGGTTAAATGTGGTCCATCAGTCAGTTTCCAAACTTTGCCGAATAGAATGGCCAGTGCTTTGGACAAAACGCGTTGCCTGACAGACAGATCTCTCCAATTTTAAGCCAAAACAGTTTGTAGTAATAAAAGGTTATAAGTGAACAGGTGGATGCTTCTATCTCGTCAACATCTCAGTTCCTAAACGACACCCACTGGAAGATATGACATATTTGTCATTCATAAATGTTAATTTCGGCAGTTTAAATTCTATGTTCGTAAATATTCGCTTATCGTAGAGTACAATCTTAATCTTTTTATCCACTTGTGACCCCCTGGCACTTCGTTCTGTGAATGCTGCGTACACTATGGCATACTATATACTAATTTCTATCTGATTGGAATGTCTGTAACGAGATAATGTCAGAAGGTTGCAGCATCTTCTTGTTATAATCACATAACACAGTAAAATATTCTAAGTATCGGTATTACCGAAAACTGCCTTCAGTAGTGAAGACCATTGAGATCTGCGATCTCCGTTCATTTGTGAAGTGTGATATTTGCTGTAGCAAAAATGTGACGCCTAAGGGTATCCCCCTTAAAACTATCATAATTATTCTACAGAGTTATTGGTTATACGTCAGCAATCCGTTAAGGGGATGTAGGGGAGGTCATTTTCAACCAAATGACCCCTGATGACCCCTATGCTAATGTCAAACATTGTCGAGTACTTTAACATTTTATATTTTAAAATAAAAATATTATAAAATTTGGTTGTTAATGACCTCTCTTACATCCTTAATGGATTGCCGACATGTAACCAATAACCCTATCTTCTTTTTCGCTTCGCTATTGACAGAGCGGTCGTGGTCACGATGATTTTTTTCCAATCGCAGGTCTAGTCGAGCTGATGGAGAGAGATCGTGAGGCGGGCAACCGCCTCACGATCTCTCTCCATCTGGTTCTGTTACATGACAGTCTGGCGCATTCATTTGCAGGGCCTCCAACCACGGATTTTATTTGATCGGTCCACCTCATCGGTGACCTCCCGCGTGGCCTATTACCTTCCACTCTGCCCTGCAATACTAGACGCTCTATGGAGTCATTATTCCACCTAGACTATGACCAAAGAACTTCAGTATTCGAGACTGTACTTGTGCTGTTAGATGCTGTTTGATGCCGAGTTCTTGGAGTATGGAGACGTTTGTGCGGAATTCTGTCCATGATACCCCAAGCATTCTTCTCCAACACCACATTTCTAGAGCGTCAACTTTTTTCTTTTCCAGTTCTCGTAATGTCCACGTCTCAGCTGCGTACAGAAATATGGGGAACACAAGTGTACGGACAAGCCTGATCTTAGTGGCCTTAGTTATGTTGCGATTCCTCCATATTTTTTTAAGCTTATCCATTGCCCCTCTAGTCATAGCCATACGCCGTTTCACCTCATCCACGCAGCTGCCATTGTTCGCGACCATAGCACCAAGATATATGTAGGATTGAACTACGTCGGAGTTGGCAATCTGTGTCATGTCTGGCGAGTTGTTGGTGCTACGGTCTACAATCATCATCTTGGTCTTAATGCGATTAATCCTCAATCCAAACGTAAGACTCACGCGCTCCATCTTAAGGAGTAGTTCCTCCATGTGTTCAGCACCCACCACACCACATAACCCTATAAATAATATCATATCTCTTATCCAATTACATATATATATTTTAATGAAGTACATAACTAACTCACAAATGAATCGTAAATGGCTTATATAACATGGTCATATATCTGCGATCATAGAAATATGATAGTGTATTCCCCCCGCCCCCTATTGTACGAGACTCGAAGATAATCTAACAGCTGAGCAAACTTGCTTATTTGTAATTTGTACCTCAAAGGTCCTAGGCTATACTTGCTGACGCCTTAAATGTGACCATACATCCTAATGTATTAGGTACGAGTATGTACAATCTTAGAATATTACGGCTGTCTAAGACCAAGGCCTTATCAACAAAATAATTAAATAATTATCATCTCTTAATGTGAGTAGTCATCCGAGTATTGAATATTGTTCAAGTTAGTAAAGTAATGCTTGTGTCATGTATGTTTGTAATGTCAAAATAACAGCTTTTTATTAAATCCATAATGATAGTACGACTTATAACAAAACATATTTTGTTGTCTGTCTGTTTGTTCCGGCTAATCTCCGAAACGGCTGGACCGATTTTGATGGCACTTTCACCGGCCGATCCACGAGCAGTAGCTAGTCTGACGTAATTGTTTTTTTAAACGTAATAATCAATTTATTGTTTTAGCTCATTAGTTTAGTGACGGCAACCAGCGCCTTCTACTCCTCAACGCTTTTCTAAAACGTGTCAGCATTCACAAATAGAACCATGATAGTACGAGTATTGTAGTAAATAGATTGATTGACTAGAACGTATGTAGGTATTTACCAAACAGTTATGTAGGGGCAACCTCTCGCGATAAGCTATCGGTCAAAGTGCGCAGACTTTGTGTGGCTCGCATTACTTGTGTACGTGAGACGGAACAAGATGTATTGGCTACTGGATATGGCCGCGGTCAACTACGGTTTTTCGCGCCAAAATCAACACTTTCTTTTCGTATTCGCAGGTACTTTTGTAAGAAAAGCTCACATCGTGGTAAAAATTTTGCTAGTTAGCAAGTCAGAGAGCCTAGACAAAGTACCCATTCTATCAGCGTTAACGATGACGGAAAAGGCAAAAATGTATAGGACTGACATAAGCTATCGAAAAGCTTATGTCAATCCTGTTGTAAGTCGTTGTAGAAATACGAAACGCTTTGAAAGCGATTGTCACTTATCTAGGCCCTCTGACTACCCAAGATGAATTGGTACATAACGGTACATTTAGGTAACTATTACCTCTTACCCAAAATGTATAATTTAGGTACGATACGAAAAGAAGAAGTGGGGATATTTTTTTTTTTTTACTATTGGAATAGCTCTGAACGCTAAACTTTAGGCCTAGCTCGGTATGCAATTAAAAATTGCGCGTAATCTTTATCGTAATGCTGTATCTTACACGCACTGGCGATTTAAAATTCACGCTCGTTGCAACGCCGTACACTATACGAATATAAAACGCGCAAACAAAAATCGCGCGAATTAAATTCACAGTGTGGTCTAGGCTTTAGATTTCGAGACTTCCGAGTTTCTTTTCCGTTCTAGTCATACCAAGGTGAAGATTAGTTTTAGTAGTTACACTTTGACATGATTGCAATAAAGACGACTGCTAAAGGTAAAATTAAGACGTTCTATAATTTATTATTTTGTAGTTTCCCGTGACGTGGGAAAAATACGAAGTACCGTTTCTCTTACAAAGAATTTTAAGACTTCATTTCTATTAATAACATTGTCCTGTACCTACCTATGTTTGCATTTTTATATTTAAATACCTTTTATTACGGTTCCTGTAATGTTACTTTTGTTACTAACCTGAAGTTTTCTACATAACAATGATAGGAAAATGAATAATATCTAATATTAAGCGGCAACCTCTGTCTTTTCCCTTATCAAAAATGCTTTTTGAAAAAAGAATCTTACATATTTTATAATTAATATTTTATATGGTGTAATAATAACTGAACTGAAGCATTGAAGAGCGAACTTTTCTGCTGTGAGGTTCCGAGGAGAAAATCACTTTTAGTTAAATATTAGTTAAATAAGTACTTAAAAAACTTTCTTCTGGCGTCGGTAATTTTTTTTATAAACAAATTAACAATAAACACAAACAAAGTAAACAATAATATGTTTATCCCGAAACATACACTATTAATGAACGGGCCCGCCTTAAAACACAGTACAAACGAAAGCTGACACTGAAAACTATTTATGTAAACGTAAACTTTACGGGATTTTCATGTTTCAACGATTCAACCTTTTAATTGGTGGACACTGAATTATTTGCGTCACTGCGTACAACCGGGGCCTGGTGTCAATTGGCAGAAAATGTACAATTAATGTTTCCAAAATTCTATGAGCCGACTGGCGGGCCCGGTTGGGTACAATTATGACGCTCTGGTAACAAAATGATGGGCAGTAGCGGAAAAGGATGTGTATTCCAGGTGCCGTATTATGAAGTATTAATGCCACCATTATTCCAGTGTGAGAGAGAGACGGAGCTAGACAAGGCCGATAACACCATCCCGTTTTCGCAGTGGAATAATGATGGCATTAATAGTTCATAATACTACCCCAGTTACCAATTTTAACCAAATTGATGCCTTGAATATAGTGTTGCTGATGTATTGTTTCACTAATAGTTGCATTCATTGAATACAGACATGGGCAATTGTCTTTTTACAGCAGCTGAATGAACTTGAACAGAAATGAGCTGTTTTTTGCAGATTATTATGATTTTAATGTTCGTGACAAATTAGGCTCCCTGTACTTTAAGGCCCGCGTGTGAGAAGCTTCCAATTTTTTTACGCGGACGTTGGGACAGTTGTTCTTTTTTATGTTCACCTTTCACATTACACTCCAAACCAACATAATTAACAAAACTAACACATCTCGACTTAGTAAAAAGGCATTGAGAACTTAGGATGCAAAAGCGAGCGAAACGAGCTCGGAACTTGGGGTACCCCGACTCGGACAAGTTTGATTTGTGTTGTGCTCCTTTTTAAACCCTGCAGGCAGAAATAGGAGCCCCGACAAGCGGGGCTCCGTCGACTACGGACTACCTTATTATTATTGCTTGGAAATAAATTCAGACCCACCACGTGATCTTTCTCACCCTTAATAGTCCCACCAAACACGAAGGAAAGTTTGGCGATTTTTTTTCGGCACCTTTGGGTTAGCTTTTATAAAAACGTCGGGGCCATAAAGTACAGTCCTTCCAAAAACAATAAAAAAAAAAGGTTAATTACAACCTCCTTATCCATGTTATCTTCAGTACTTACATCACTAACTCTAATTCAGCCATCAACCTTCAAACCCCTTCTGTAACCACATTCAGTTCCCACGTACTCGTACACATACATACATTCACCTCAAGATACACCCACTGGCACATCAATTCGCCCTAGCTCTGCGTCTTTATCGGCCAAACATCAGAAACAGCCGCGTTAGTCACCTCTCCGTGATAAACCCTGAGGCCGTTACACGTAAAACAATGCCACTTTATCATCACGTTTATCAAGCAGTTATCACCATGCGCCATTCGCATCAAACTCCTTACTTCTTCACTAAGAACGTGTCTTAGGTAGTGTTGGGTGCCGTGGTACTGTTCTAGAAGGGTGATTCATTTGTTTATTGCTTTCATCTTTTTACATAGTGTAACAAATAAGAATTTAACAAACTTGAACCCTGCATTGCTATTCTGTAACCATCTCACCGTGAAAACTTAGGTGAAGTGAGCGTGGAGTGAGCTGCCATTGTCATCGATACCTACTGATGATAAGGCAGTGACAGTTCACTCCGTGCTCACTTCACCTAAATTTTCACGGTGAGATTTTTACAGAATAGCACAACTGCTGTGCTGTAACTTTCTCAGTGATATGATATTGTTGATTAATGTACCCTGTTGGGACGGCAATATTTTTTTCAGATTTTTGTCTATATTGATGTTTAGTTCATACCGATGACAGAACATACAGTAATCAGTTATGGTCGAATCAAATAATTTACGGACCATTATTGTTTAAAATTAAGACTTTTGTATCTTTGCTAATAATGAAGCAAAGATCTCATAACTTTGCATAGTAGACCATCCCATGTGAAAGTAGCTATCACAGGTAAAAAAGCTTACGAACCTATTTATATGCCCAGTTTGGCAATAAAATATGCTACCATTGGTAATCATATTCATAACGATTCGTTTTTTTATAGGAACCGAGTATTATTAACTTTCCAGATAATGCAAGTTTTACATGATTTTCGTATCAATCGTCCAAGCTTTTGTAAAGAACTAAACTGACTTACTCATCGGACATTATAGTAGCATCACTGGTGGAGCGCTATTTTAATGACAATATCACATTGTCATTATATTGTTGTTTACATCTGCTCACATCTGAAACGATAAAATAATACATAAAATAAAACTATAAATTGTATTAATACTTAATAAATTCTGTGAAAATAAAAATTGCAGCGCTTGTAAAATTTCCCGATTTTAATGCATGCCCAAATACATGAAATTCGGAAATAAGTTGAGTAATATCATGTTCCATTCCCAATTAACGTTAATGAAAGACTAAGTGAATTGACCTTTATATTATATTATTGAAATGAAAATAAAAAGAAATGATATACAAAATGAATAAGTTTTAATAATCAATATAATTGACTTGAAGTCCAATACTAAATCTTATCAACCAAGTTGGACTTATTAGTACTAACTTAAGTCAGTGCTAACAAATTGAATAAATTAGCAGTTGATGATAAACCTCCATCGCGTAAACGAACAACAGCTAGCAACTTTATCTATGTCATTGTGAATAGAGGTATTTTACAAATGACCCATATTTGGATTACGTCACGATGCAAAAGCTATGCAAGAAACTGAATTAGAAACGAGTCTTTAGAAACTCGGAAACCGAAAACTACACGATAGACCCCGAACAATTCCTGTTTACGAAAGCATTTGACCTATAAACGTATTGTTGTGGCAGATGCCACAAGCGGAAGCTGTTTTTTCTATGATTGCCATAAGTCAGTTCTATGGCCTTGTAATAAGGTCGGTTGCATCCCCGCATTGTAAGGGATGTTGACAAATGAATGATGACAATTATATTGTGTGCTTGCCTTTGTGGTGGTGACGACTACATTATGCTGTGGTGAGACCGTTGGATGTAGAATTGTTCCGTGTGCATGTTTTGGTAAATTATTATTCACTGTAGCTAATTGTTTTGTAAGGCTTTTGTTTGAGTATTTCTGGTTAGTTGGCAATACTGCAATAATCAAATTATCCTATTTGAATGATATTTATATCGAAATTAATTTCTTCTACGAATAATGTAACAGGCTGATTTAATTTAAAACAATTTCGATTATCTGGATTTCTGTACTCTGAAACGCTAATTACAAAAATTGACCGTTTTCGGACTGTTTCATGAAAATATATTTTTTATTATTTTTCTATAAAGTAGGTGTTAAATAAGTATAGTTTCTCTGGAATCTTCTATTCCTATTTTTGTTTAAACTATGTAATAATAAACAAAACAACGTCACTAGCCCGTTTACATCCAGCGGCACCCCAACCCGTTTTTTATTCAAATAAAAATTATAAATTCCCCACAAGCACACCACAGTCCTAACAATGTGCACACGAAACTAGCAAAATAATGCGATTTCGCGCATCGCGACACACTAATATCGACTAAGCTTAACAATCGACTATTCAGTGTACCGTGTCCCATCACTATTGTGCACAACTTTTGTTTAGTCGAATTGTTATAATCGCTTGAATAGAGTTGTCATACACTTGAAGATATTTTTTGTATTAACTTGTAAAGGGTAGGTCCCTGACTTTTGTATAAATAAACATGAGTGTTTTATTCCGATTATTTTGAGTGGGCGAATGAAATGTCGATGTCAAGTTGTTGTTTCAGTCAATGAGTGTTGTTTTGTTATTGTATTATTGTTTATTTTTAGTATACTAGTATAACCTTTTGTTTTTTTTTTTGTTTTGTTCGTCTATTTTTATGTTTCATTCATCTAATCTGTCTTTGGTAGTCGGGCAAATAAATGTTTTGACTTTAATTGTTTAGTTTAAGGCCTGGTTGATAAACAGTGAAAAATAAAATACATTTACAAATTGTCCTCTCATCAAGCAGTATGTAGTAGAAAGAAGGTAGGAGTCGGGTTACTTCTACACTAATTAAACTACTAGGTACATTCCCTGCAATTAAATAAGTAGCGTGCTTTGATGTCATCTTGACTATCAATTTATGGTCTTAATATTTACAATAGTCTAATAATACTAGAAACTAAGGAAACTAAGTATTGCTTTAGAAAGAGGAAAATCCACCAACTAATAGGGACTTTAAACCCAATGTCTCCAAGTACGTGTCCCACATTTTTACGTCTATGGGTTATGGAATTCTAGAAACTTATAATAATATTATGTTTTGTTTAAAACATAAGGAAACAAAACAACTTTAAATAAATACATCCCGGATATTTGTATGCCACGCCACCGTTGCTCACACGTTGTAGTTTAACTTTTTTTTAATTCTGTAATATTCATATCTCAGACACGATAATTACTATACAAACTTACCTTTCGTCCCTCGGATATCACAGTCGAAAAAAATATTTATTTCCTATTTCACATGAGAAACCACGGCGTGCGCGACACGTAGCCGGCAACCCGCTGGTTGGTATTGTGCAACCGGGGTTGCCCAACCTTTGTCCACTCGCCCCGGGGATCGGCCGGGTGTTTATTTGCAAACAAACACGACACACCACCCGTTGCGCCCCGCACTACGCCGATTTGTTACGATTTCTGTAATACGATAGTTTTGAATTTTAGTCGATTCTCGTTTCTGAAGTAAGGGTGTGTGAACCGCGTGTGAGAGCTACCCCTTTTAACATCGCGCTGTAGCATGCATGGATTTGGTAAAAATGTAGTTGAATGTTTATGACCATGTACCGAGTCCAGCCCTGTAAAGTTTTTATGAATGAGTATTTTATTCAGATAGCTACCTACGTAATTACAGTTTTAGGCAAGTTGGTGAAAAATTATGACCGAGGTTTTTTTTCGAAAAAATATAAATACATATCATGTAATTAATTGTAATGAGTGTTTATATAATCTAATTATCTCGAGATTCAAGTTGGCTTGTTAAAACTGCTTAAAATCCTGCTTGAAGGAAACAGAGCATGACGACTCATCCACGATACAGTTACTTAAATAAACAAATAAAACATTGATTTTATTGACTTACAACATAATAAATATCTATCAAATAACGTTACTATTAAAACTCTAAAACTCGGACATACCACTCCGACATGTCACCGTTTGATTTATTATAATTATTTGTCGAAATCAAAAAAATCTCGTTCCATTAGTTAGGTTCTAAAATCGTTATTAGGCATATACTTAATAAAATTCCCACGGAGCTTTTATCGTGTAATAAACTCGAAAACGGTAGGCAACCGACCGACGAATAAAAACCGATATATAGATAATTTTAATAGACACTGTAAAATCTAAATGACGAATCCGAATCGAACATCGAATTGTATCGATACGTTTTATAACGATAATTATCTTAGTCCATATTACAAAATTTGTTTTTCGAATGCTGATTGACATTGGGATGTTTTAGTGGATTAAAGAAAGTTTTTAATGTCTTTGTTATCATTGATGGGTAAGTGTGCTACCGAAAAATACAAAAAACGTGTTGCTTTTAGTTCCAAGTAAAAAATTATGTCAATAAACACAGTGGGGGTCTAAAACTAAGAGCTAAGCCAATCTAAACTGACAACATTTAATTTTTAATTAGCCGTTCTTGGCTGATAGCGTTCTGGAACTCGCTTAGGCTTAACTGTATTCTCTGACTAATCTGTTGCACCTTAAAAACAATCATGAATGAATGAATGAATGAATGAATGAAATATTTGTGGTTAAAGAAGCTTTATTTACTCAAAAGAAAACTACAAATTTCACTGAATGAGAAATATTTTAACTAGTATATAATAATGATGAAATGGCATGCACTAATAGTACAGAAGACAACAATAATTATCGTTCATAATGACAATGAAGGTAGCAGCAAAAGCAAATTTTATTTCTGTATTAACATTTTTACAGGTCAATCATATTTAAAAAACTAGATGAGGTCGGCGTTTTCTATCTTACTACTCTGAGAAGAAAGAATGAAACAAACTCAGAGATCACAGTCTCTTCTAAAATCCAGACATAATCTTGGTCAGATCATGTGAAGACCTTATAGATTGGTGTCTGAAATGGTCTTATGAGTCAAATCCTGTACGTTTTTTTTCGCACGTAATACAGGCAGAATTTATAATACCAATTTGCAATACATTTTTTACAATTAATTTATTTGTCATTGCTCCATTTTTAACCCCCGACGGAAAAAGAGGGGTGTTATAAGTTTAACTTGTGTATCTGTGTGTCTATCTGTTGCATCGTAGTTGCCAAGCGGCTGAACCGATTTTGATTTTTTTTTGTTTTGTTTTTCTTTCTTTTTACTTAATGTGGTACAGTTATCTGATTCTAGGTGCATCATCTTCACATATAATTGATGTATACCTACAAAATATTGTAAAACATTTTTAAAAGATGACGGTGGTGTTTCTTGCCCATTCTTCTCCATACGAAAACTACCTTCTGGAAGAGGCAACTAGAATCAGTTCTATTTCTTTGTTGTTAACGTTCAAAAGTGCCTTTTATGTGCCTAATTGAAATAAATTATTTGACTTTGACTTTAATCAAGGTTTAAACAAATTCCAATTTCAATCATAAAACCAAAGTCGCAACGGCTGTTATCACAGTTTAAATAAGTCGATACCGTCTCTACGATAACAAGATCGGCTAACGCCGCTAAAGCTTTAAAAGTTTCTTGTTTATTACTTTTATTGGTAGGCGAAGTAAACAAATTAAAATCGAGTGTATTTTATATTCGTGTTAATTGAAAACATTTCGGTGACTGCTATCAAGAAGTTTATCCAATTTTATGTTATTATCAAATAGTTTAGATGGGTTTTTGTCTTTCCGCCACGGTGTGGAAGAGTTTCACTTTAATTATTTGTTTAGTAACTGTTGCCTCAGAACTACTTAATGTAACGAAAGAAGAAGTATCATGTGTTCTAGTCCAGCACCATAAAAACCGGCCAAGCGCGAGTCGGACTCGCGCTCGAAGGGTTCCGTATCATTATCTATAAAAACGGCAAAAAAATTCAGATTCTTTGTATGGGAGCCCCCTTAAATATTTATTTTATTCTGTTTTTTAGTATTTGTTGTTAAAGCGGCAACAGAAATACATCATCTTTGAAAATTTCAACTGTCTAACTATCACGGTTCATAAGATACAGTCTGGTGACAGACCGACGGACAGCGGAGACTTAGTAATAGGGCCCTATTTTACCCTTTGGGTACGGAACCCTAAAAAGATCTTGAAGAAAATAGTTAATCCATCCATTGGTTCATATGTTTGAAAAACTTGTCTGCTCAATAGCGTTAATAACGCAATGAATGTTGCTGAACTGTCAAAATGAGAGACATTGCTGTTGTAAGTGTGTTACGTAATTATATTAACCATTTGATGAGATTGAGAAACATACATCTTCACTTTCACATTTATTATTGGTACGTATTATAGTCGAGTGGTAACGGACTGACGAGTTGTAGGTCGTGGGTTTGAAGCCAAGCAGGCGCTTTACTTTGTGTAGGTAATTAAATAATTTCATCATCACTGCTGTCAAAACGGTGAAGTAAAACATCGTTAGGAAACCAGCATGTTCTAGAATCAAAAATTCGAAGACATGTGACATCTACCAACTCGCACTGGGCCCGCTTGATAAGTTACAGCCCACTGCCGCTCGAAAAGAGAAGGCCTGCGTCCCAGCAGTGGGAATATTATAGGCTGATTATGGTATGATTAGTCGACATCTTCATCTCTACCGTGACATTTTTCGAAAGTCCACCATTATATCTTTTTTAGGTAATGATTAGGTAAATGGCTTGCTTCTATATGTATAAGTATAATTGATTAAACTGACCATCTTTTATCCCAGAATAGGCTAACTGGCCTTCTGCATTCACGACTATTCGACAGGCTTTTGAATCGAAAATGACACATTGTCGGTTACTTGATTTGCCTAGACCGCGACAGCAAATAGCCGTCGGAAGAATACGGGTGGTCTATTTGGTTTAACCTGACAAACTTTTCGGATTTTGGAATTGTGAACAGAGCGTTTAGTTAGACCATCGATAGCATTGATTGATGTTCGATTCGGCACGGAAGCGTTTCGAATGTTTGTGAATACTATGACTATTTACATTATAGATATGAATATGTTGATTTTTCGAATGGGTAGCAGTTTTATCTGTAACTATAGGTAATTTAAAATGTTATAGAATCATAATAAAATTATCTATTTGTTATTTCACAAATAATTGATTTGTATTTATTGAATACCGACTCTTAGAGCAATAAATACTTCTCCAAGATCGCTCGTTATTCGTTGAGTTCGGTCTATACGTGATACTTTCGGCGTATACGTTCAAATTTTATCTGTACGAGGAAAGTAAAATATTATTTCGTATAAGGTAAAGTTTACGGAAATACTAATCTAAAATTAAAACAAAACTGTGTCGTAATAATATGAACATGATAAATCAATGTGGAGCGAGTGTCAAGCAATATTCTATCCACGTCAGAGCTGTTTCAGCTTATGTCCGCCATATTTGGATCTCTAATCGTCCCAACTCACACGTAACTTGACGTCTCGAGATAAATTTTAGACAAGCGATAGTCGCGCGCCCGTCCCGAGATTGTTTCAAGACGCTCGATCATTCCGTGTGAAAATACTAGAGATGTGACATTATACATATTACACTTTTTATCTCAACTTAGAATTATTCCAGCGTTGAACCGAGTGCGACTACAAAAAACACAACTTTTTTAGCTTCTAACGTGATATAACCGAGAAAAGGTTTTCTGAAATAGTTATGCTCTAACAGACCGTTACTAGTGCATGTAATTTGCACTCTTTTTTGCGAGCAATGTGCAAGGTAAAGATACTAAGTTCGTTGACACCATTCAGAGCCAACTAAAGATCATTGCGCGGCGGTACCGGCTATTAGACCACAATGACCAATTCTTGTGATTGAATAAAATGTACCGAAAGCTCGTACGTTTATTTTATTCAGCAAAAATTGACAACAGCCGCAATAATAGTTCGTACATTTTGAAATGCATCATAAAATAGATTTTCCGAATCATTTGCTGACATCACGCGGAAAAAGCTGACACGTGCGTGCAAAAAAAAACTATACACTTACAAACGGCTATTAAGTAAACTGTCCGAGTGTGTAAACGGGTGTGCTGTTAAATTGCAATGCAGTGTACGCTGTGGTGATGATAGTTTAATTGTAAGTATAGTGCACGAGTCGTTTTTAGATTGACTGGTTTTGGTTGTTGTTCAGTTCGGTTTGAAGTGGCGGTTAATGATTGATGGTTGGCGCGTGCTTCAAGTAACAATATACTTGATATGTTGTACTATATTTCTCGTAGTTAACCTTGGGGAAGTTCCTCCTTAATATAGCTCCGCTGATTTTTAGATGTTTCAACATACACCGACGGCTTCATTCGACCTATATGCATGAACATTTGAACATAATTGGTTGAGCGAGTGTTACAGTAAGCAGCCGGCAGCTTCATATCCCGTTATCTCAAGAAGGAAAAAGAGTAAATATTATAGAAACGTGTTACACCATATTACGTAGGTTCTCCCAGTTCCCTATTACGAAATACTTTGGGAAACAGGAAACATAATCCAGTTACCGTGATCGATGTGTTCGAATACAATTAATTATAATATTATTCAAAATATTTTGTGTTTTATGTTAATTTTTATGTTTTCTACCAACCAACGTGGCATTAGGAAATAATTTGTGTAAATATATTGTTCTAATTTTGATTAATTAATGAATCTACCCCACGGTTTTTCTGTGCAACTTAGTGCCTAACCATGATAACAAATGGTACTAAGATTATAAATGAATTTATTAAATTTTATCATTATGATTAGTTGGCTTGCTAGATTTGTACTTACTACTAATTTAAGGAGAGCAGTGGTGGCCCATTGGTGTCGGCCCTGACTTACGAGTGGTCGTGGCTTCGAACCCAAACAGGCACTATACTTTGTGTAAACAATTTCACACCACTGCTCTCAAAACGGTGGAGGAAAACATGGTGAGCAAAACCGGCATGTCCTAGAACCATAAATTCGACGACATGTGACATCTACCAACCCGCACTGGGCCCGCGTGGCAGATTACAGCCCACTCCCTCTCGAAGAGAGGAGGCCTGTGTCCCAGCAGTGGGAACATTTAGGCTGGTTATGATGACTAATTTTATACTAACAAGTAAAGCTACATAAAAGCTTGTAAAACGGTGTCCGAAAAGGAGTCCTCAAGTTTTATGAGCTAAGTTGAAGCTAAAGATCGCTGTAGTAATCTTTTCCCAATGTTACATTGTGAATATCAGAATATTCCACCAAGTAAGTATATAATATCTCGGCCTCTGCAACCCAGATACGTATAATACTCCTCTGAACAATTTATCCTGTCTCTAAAAAATTTCTAATAACTGCTGAAAATTCCATTAAACAAATTAATTAATTATAACTCGTTAAAAACTGCGGGAAAGTCATTTTCTTTAGATGTCTAAATCTCTGTAGAGTTTGAAAGTTTCAACACAACGGAATGACAAATACATAATAAAATAATTATAAAAGGATTCGCTGACGACTTTCTTTTAAAACTCAACAAAAATAAACTGGCAACAAAATGTCATATTTTATTTTTGTGCATCACATTTTTACACATAATGATCGTTTGTGTTCGTATGATGTGTCTTTAAAATAAATAGTGGGTAACAGACAAGCATCTCGGTACGTGTTGCGATAACTTTTGACATTTGCACGGACACAGTAATACGAGACTTATTAGATATAATTCATATGCAATGACATGGGACGTTGTGTTGCGAAAGTGCGACTATTTTGACCCATACTTCGTGCTTGGGTGAAGATATTTTTTCTTATTACACCGCTTGACGTCTCACTGAGCAACAGAGAGCGCGCGAAGTAAAGTTCGCGATAACGCGACAATGTAGCCCCGGCATTAGTTGAGGCAGGGATGAGCTTATATCAGTAACAGTAGTTTCAGTTTCAAAGACAGCTAGTCTTTGAAACTGAAATTCAAAGCATTATTAGTTTCAAATTGAAACTAATGCTTTGAGTTGCTTTTAATTAAACCAATTACAGGCACTTTTGAATTTTCAAGGAGTTGGTCAAAGTCAAAGTCAAATAATTTATTTCAAATAGGCACATAAAAGGCACTTTTGAACGTCAATGAAAAACAAAGAAATAGAATTGATTCTAATTGCCCATTCCAAAAGGCAGCTTTCGTATGGAGATGAATGGGCAATAAACTCCACCGTTACTCTTTTTAAAATGTTTTACAATATTTTGTATATATGAATTATATAATTATATGTGAAGACGATGCACCTACAATAAGATTACTGTCCCACAAAAGGTAAAAAGAATTGTAAATGGAGCAATGACAAATAAATTAGTTGTGTGATAGGTACATGGTGCTCACATACTCGTATTTACAAACATTGTAAAAGTATACGATATTACAATATTCCTTAACATCTTTACAAGTAATACTAATAAGTCAGTGCGTGAGTTTAAGCAATCACAGAGTGTAAAAATCTATGACATACAAATAATAAAATATACAACTAAATTAGCAACCAGTTTCATTTTGTCCAGACTCTAAATTGTCCTATGGAGCAAGACCAGCATGTTTCCAAGCATCTTGGATATAATCCTCTAATTTGTAATAAGTTTGTTGGTCAGTCGAAAAGATGGACCTAGTGGCCCATTCCAAAGCGTAGTATGGAGAAGAACGGGCAAGTAACCCAAAAGGGAAATCAAAAGAAGTTTCGTCAAAATTATGACGCGCCTGCTATTTATTACTTTACTTTTCGTAGGAATTTGCGAATGGAATGCAGTTTTCACTTGATGTTTTTTTATTTTTATCTTTCATTTAATTAATAGCTCAGTCAAAATTTTCTTCGAACAATTTTACTGTGACAAATATCACCGATTAATCCAGGGATTAATCGTAGATATTCAAATAATCGATCGAGTTCTTCTACAATTTAACATTTGATAAATACATTCTTAGTAGCGAAGGATGTCTGCTAGACTCAGGTAAATCTGTGTGCCATCAATCCCTTCTAATTTAGCTATACGCGGCTAAAGTTATGAGCTTAAAAATAAATCCGTCGGCTGACGTCCTTACTACGTGAACTAGTGATGCTAAGATCTCGAAATGAAATGTCATAAAAAGATTTCATGTTTTTTTTAGTTTAGTGTTGTTAATGTACCTACCAAATGTTTTAACATGTCCTTTTGTTATTAATAAAAAGCCTGATTAGATGACTTTGATGTGACAAAGTATTTTCTTGAAGCCTGGGTAAATCACATATTTTGGAATTATCCAAGAATTTAAAGGATAAGGCAAAGTACGTTATCAAAATATTGATTAATTAGCGGCAGACCTCCACCACATATCTCCAGACGCTCGCAGGTAGCTTCTAACCAATTGAACTCAGTTTTCAATACCCAGGCGCCATTCCAACTAGTTCAATGAGCCGTTCAAATTTTTCCAAGTCAAGCGATGAACCGAGTTCCAGCGGTAGGGTCGCGTCGCCGTCGCGGGCGATTGACGCGCGACACCGCGACGGCTGCTGCACGACGGACGCGCGGGGTTAATTAACGACACCGCCATCTATCGGCGACGCCCTATCAATCTCAAAGCGTCAGTTTTGTTGCACATTTGTCGCCGCGGTATTTGGGACGAGTGTTTGTGTATTTATTTAGTGTATGTAGAAGTTCAAGTGGCACATCACTGGTTGAGGTTGGGAGTCAAATGGTGGTTAATAATAATTCTTTTGTTGGTATGCTATCATGTAATGATGTTTCCTAGTGCTTTCGGCATCGAGCAAAATGTAGTTTCTTTTCTAAGCGCAGTATGTTCCTATGGCGAAGAACGGACAAGAAACTCCGTGGGCACTCTTTTTAATCAAAATATTGACACTTGTATCCCTGACGCCCCGAGGGCCGACATAAAACAAACCGCTGCGATTTAGCAACCCATGCAATGACGTCATCCTTTATATTTAATTTATGAAATTACTACATCATGAATTGTGACTCTAAACACCAAAGATTTACGTTGAAGCTCGCGTCTAATCATCGATAATACTTTAAATGCGAAAGTTACTCTGCGTATGTTTGTTACCTTATCACTCCTTAACGGCTGACTGGAGTTGGATGAAATTTGATATAGATCATGACCTAGGTTAGGACATAGGCTACTGTTTAACTCGGTGGTAAGTTCCCGTGGGATAATTTCCGTACAAAATGCGCGCGAAGCCGCGAGCAAAAGATAGTTCCCTAATAAATGCGTTACCACAAAGAACAACGAAGATAGGTACCACATTTATAGTTCACGCCAAAACATCGTATTTCTGCTTACGGTCCAGATGTGACAACTGACGCGTAACGGACGGGTTTCGGCAGACCGCCAAGGACTCAAAGGAAACTGGTCAATATTATATCGTTTTTATAACATCTTGTAATAATATTTAGGTGTATAGGTACTGTCTTAAATGCCATATATGTATTACTTAAGTTGTAAAAGCCCTAAATAAAAAAATAAGGCCGAAGTAGCGCGTGGTTAGACGGCTGTGTTAGAAGTGGACAGCATTCATTCGTTTCTTGGCTCATTTCAGACTTAATTAAAATCAAGTTATAATAACAAACCCGTATTCTAGAATAATAATAATAAAACATTGGTTTCAAGTGATAAAAGAATGATAAATACCTTAACCTAAGGGCGGAGTATGACTTGCAACGTTTGTTTGAAATGTATCAAGTTTTTGTAACGCGTTAAGGCTCTTACATACTTGGGCGATTCGTCGCGCGACGCGAATTTTAACAAAACAATTTCTCACGGCGAACAATGCGGCGGCGTCGCGTCGCGCGACTAATCGCCGCAGTATGTAAGAGCCTTTACAGTAGTCAGTTGATCCTCCACTCGACTGTCGGCTGTTTCGTGGATTCTTTTGAAACGGAAATATGAGAAAATTTCATGATGCTCGAAGCGACCGTCCGCCGCTTCTCGCCTATCACCGTATTGTAACCAAGTTCGCCGTGAATGATACATTACAAAAAAAAGTTGCAAATCAGACTCCGCGATAAAATATACATATTTCAATATAAACTACAATGCTTAAGTATAAATGACATAATACAACATTTCGCCAGTTATCCCATGTAAACTCGACCTCGGAATCGAACCCCAGTCCTCCCGGACAGGAGCCGCGCTTGAGGAAGATCAAATAAAAATTAATCTCGAGTTAAATGCCTAGAGTGACAGTGACAAAGGTCATAGTAATCTAAACCAAAATCGATACTTCAACGAGATTCATGCATCAGTCGAAAATCCGGGCTTTAAGGCGGTACCCTGAGCAAAATAAATTCGTTCCCTCTTTGTAGACTGAATCTCGGTGAGTTACAGTAGTGAATACGCCCAAATTTTAGGATAAAATATTGGTACTTTGAAAAAAAAAATTGTTACAAAATGTTCATTATTAAATTGTCTATCCATTAGTGTCAGTAGCAAAACTAAATAATGTTTAATTTACGAGGAGATGCATGATGACAAAGATTATTTCTCATTTTTATTGTTTCGTTGGAAGGAAAGAAACATATACTTAAACCTTAAAAAAAAAAAGAAATACACATTTTTGGAATTAAGATTATGTAGAAATTTAATGTATTTTTTTTATTATTTGATATTTCTTTTTAAATAACAAGTAGATAGCTCCTAGAAACTACCAAAAAAGCGGCTAGAGTGGCGTTTTGCTCAGGGTACCGCCTTAAGACATGGCGCACAGTATGCGAAATGCGACTGCGACAGATCGGCGACTGGACGCAACGATAGGCAACAGCTGTCAATTTTCATAATATTTTGCTCAAAGCTCCGCACACTTGGCTCCAAATTCCAGAGTCGGGTAGGTAGGCTAGGAGAGACGCACGCTCTCGCTATTTGTCGCGCCAAGGCTTCTTCTGATAACTACAATACGCCAGCAATTACACTTTTTTGCGCCTTTTTACCAGACTGCCCCAGAAGGAGGGTAACGTTTTTTGAGAGTATTTATGTTTATTTCTTTGGGCAACCTCTGTAGCCTAATTGGCTTGATGGATTGGATGGAACATACGAGGTGTCGTTAGGTTCGTCTTAATTGTGGGAGTGACATAGGCTATATATTTTTTAATATATTTCTGCAGAAAATACAAAAAAAAAGGATGGGAAGGTTTTTTTTTAAATAAATTACACAAATATTGGTATTTTATAAAAGCTAGTAATGAGTATTCCAAATTATCCTACTAATATTATAAATGTGAAAGTTTGTGTGTTTGTGTGTTTGTGTGTTTGGATGTTTGTTACTCAATCACGCAAAAACGGCTGAACGGATTTGGATGAAATTTTGCAAACAGATAGTTTATAACCTGGATTAACACATAGGATACTTTTTATCCCGGTAGTAGGTTCCCATGGGTTAATTTTCGACATCTACACGGGCGAAGCGGCTGGCAAAAGTTCATATAAATCTGTCCGACTTGGTTAATGATTTAGTACCTTTATAGATAGAAAGGGTCTCTTAAGGAAAACCAGGAAGACCGATAGGTATTCAATCAAGTCATATTTCCCCGGTCTTCTTACTTCGAATACTATAAGATTTATTTTCAGTACATCAAACACACGTAATAGTCTTACATACTATGCTTGAGCAATAATTCTGTAAAAATGAATTAGAACTTCAAACAAAACATACCTATATACAAAGTCGAGTCATTATAATTGACATTGCAAAGACAAAGTTTATTTTATTTGAATGAATCTACATTAAAAGGCAAGAGTGACTGAGATATCAACGCACAGCCTAAACCGCTGGTCCTAGAGACATGAAATTTGGAGGGTGTGTTCTTTATGAAGAGTAAGTTTCTACTAAGAAACGATTTTACGAATTTCCACCGCTAAGAGGGTGAAATCGGGGGATTTCGTTTGTATGAAAAATCTTATTCCTTGAGTTAATAGACATGAAATTTTAGCACGAATACTTATCTAAGGAAATTATAAAGTTTGACATTTTTAGTTTTTAAAAACTACCCCCTAAACGAGGATTGGGGGTAGTCAAAGTTTGTATAGAAGAATTTTTACGTGCTACCCGATTAACTCGAAACTCAGTATTTATACTTAAAACTAAAAATAAAGAATGAGGTGTATTAGGGTTTTTCAAAAATCTACCATTAACGGGGTTAAAATGGGTAGTCTACGTCACAGCTCAAACCACTAAACGGATTGGGCTGATTTTTGGCACCTAGATAGTTATTAGGACCTAGGCGTACACTAAGAAAGGATTTTTGGAAAATTCTACCTATAAAGGGATGAAAAGGGGGGATTTCTTTTGTATGAAAAATCTTATTCCTTGAGTTAATAGACTTGAAATTTTGGCACGAATACTTATCTAAGTAAATTATAAAGTTTGTCATTTTTATTTTTATAAACTACCCCTTAAACGAGGATTGGGGGGTGTTAAAATTTGTAAAGAAGAATTTTAACGTGCTATCCGATTAACTCGAAACTCAGTATTTATACTTATAACCAAAAATAAACAAAAATGTGTATTAGGTTTTATCAAAAATCTACCCCTAACGGGGTGAAAATGGGTAGTCTACGTCACAGCTCAAACAACTAAACGGATCGGGCTGATATTTGGCATTCAGATAGTTATTAGGACCTAGGCGTGCACTAAGAAAGAGTTTTTGGAAATTCGACCTTTAAAGGGGTGAAAAGGGGGGATTTCGTTTGTGTGATAAATCTTATTCCTAGAATTAATAGACTTGAAACTTGGCACGAATAGTTATCGAAGTAAATTATAAAGTTTTTAATTTTTAGTTTTTCTAAACTACCCCCTAAACGAGGTTATGTTAAAGTTCGTATAGAAGAATTTTAACGTGATGTCCGATTAACTCGAAACTCAGTATTTATACTTAAAACAAAAAAGAAAGAATAATGTGTATTTGGGTTTTTCAAAAATCTACCCCTAACAGAGTGAAAATGGGTAGTCTACGTCACAGCTCAAACCACTAAACGGATTGGGCTGTTATTTGGCACACAGATAGTTATTAGGACCTAAGCGTGTACTAAGAAAGGGTTTTTGGAAATTCGACCTTTAAAGTGGTGTAAAGGGGGGTTTCGTTTGTGTGATAAATCTTATTCCTTGAGTTAATAGACTTGAAACTTGGCACGAATAGTTATCAAAGTAAATTATAAAGTTTTTAATTTTTGGTTTTCTAAACTACCCCCTAAACGAGGATTAGGGGGTGTTAAGTTTGTATAGAAGAATTTTAACGTGCTGTCCGATTAACTCGAAACTCAGTATTTATACTTTAAATAAAAAATAAAGAATAATTTGCATTAGGGATTTTCAAAAATCTACCCCTAACAGAGTGAAAATGGGTAGTCTACGTCACAGCTCAAACCACTAAACGGATTGGGCTGTTATTTGGCACACAGATAGTTATTAGGACCTAAGCGTGTACTAAGAAAGGGTTTTTGGAAATTCGACCTTTAAAGTGGTGTAAAGGGGGGTTTCGTTTGTGTGATAAATCTTATTCCTTGAGTTAATAGACTTGAAACTTGGCACGAATAGTTATCAAAGTAAATTATAAAGTTTTTAATTTTTAGTTTTTCTAAACTACCCCCTAAACGAGGATTAGGGGGTGTTAAGTTTGTAAAGAAGAATTTTAACGTGCTATCTGATTAACTCGAAACTCAGTATTTATACTTATAACCAAAAATAAACAAAAATGTGTATTAGGTTTTATCAAAAATCTACCCCTAACGGGGTGAAAATAGGTAATCTACGTCACAGCTCAAACCACTAAACGGATTGGGCTGTTATTTGGCACACAGATAGTTATTGGAAAGTAGGAATCCACTAAGAAAGGGGTTTTGGAAATTCGCCCTTATTCCTTTAGTTATTAAACTAGAAACTTGGCAAAACTTGCCTTAGTAAATAATACAGATTGTCAATTTTAGTTTTTTAAGCAATCCATCGCATAGACGAATAACGGGGATGCAAAGTAAGAAAGAAAAATTTTTAACGCGCTGTCGGATTAACTCGGTACGGTAAGTACTAATACTTAAAACAAAAAAAATAAAAGTACGTGTTTCGGGGTTTTGTAAGTTACTATCTGACTTAACTTGAATAATACCTTCATTATGTAATGATACAATAATATTTAAACCACCGACTATATAATTATTATCATATGTTGTTGCAGCCCACAGATATGATTTTCATCAATAAAAAAAAGGAAATATTGTCCGTGTTGCGGGAAAAGGGATACATAATAAAATAGTGACTAAGTCAAAACTGTACATTGAATACTTTGAAAAAAAGTAATTGCTACGAGGTGTGAGAACGAGTCTGATGCCGAAAATATATTTTTAAGAAATTTTGTCTGTTTGTTTGGATGTTTGTTCCAGATTGGCGCAAAAACGGCCCAACGGATATGGATGAAAGGCACACAGATAGTTTATAACCTACACCCTAATTGCGTATTACACGATCCATAATCTGAATCAGTTTAAAAAACAAAAACAATGTAAATAACGCAATGAATGTTGTTGAACTGTCAAAATGAAAGATTAGTCTTAATCGGTTACGAAAATAAGTTACGCAATTAGATAACTGGATAAACACATAGGATACTTTCAATCCCGGGCGGTAGTAAGTTCCCGTGGGATTTTTTCCGACATAAACGCAGGCGAAGCCGCGGGCAAAAGCTAGTATATTAATAAAATTAAAAAGCTTGGTATATCAATGCAAAAAACAAAGTTCAATGCTGGTTTTTCTCTTTTTGGTTGTAAGTTTTTGCAGTCGGGTTTTTGTTTCTTAAATAATTTGTTTTATTAAAATCGTTTTCCACGATGTTGTCGTTATGTTTATCGAACGCAAATGCTACGTTATTTGTAAGAACATAAATACACAGGTTTTTATTTGGTCAATCTGTTTATTTACACACAGGCAAACAGAAATAAACGGTGAAGGAAACATCGTGAGGACGCTGGCATGTCCTAGAACCAAAAATTCGAAGACATGTAACATCTACCAACCCGGACCCGCACTGGTCCCGCGTGGATCACTCCCTCGTACCGAGAGGAGGTGTCCCACACAACTGTGGAACATTAGGCTGATTATGCTACACTGCTTATTTGATTTACATAATATAACATTATATAGTAGGTACATTACTACCACGACCTGCAAAAGGGGTATTGAGTTGGCGTGAGTCCTTCAATGCCTGGTGGCGACCAAGGCTTGTATAGTTCTTTTCTCAATAATGCGCGGAAATTAAAACGAAGTAAATTAATTATAAATTCAATAATCATGACGAACAACGAAAATTTTTCACAAAAAAAAAATAACATAAAATAAATGTTAATTTGTTTCTGTTTTACTTAAACAGTATTCGCAAGCGAAATCGAAATTTAAGTAAAATCTTTGATAAATTACCTCCTTGGTTACCATGTCTCGAGGTAAACAGTCGCTCTATTTTTAAATTACACGACAGATATTATACGTCAACATTATCATAGTAATTTATTCGGCCGCTAAACACGACAGATATGGGTTTTCATACTAACATTGCCGGCCGCCTGCTCGCATCTATTATATTATAACAGTACAACATTTTCGATTTATCTCAACGCAGGTTTTCAAAATAATTCTCGAGTTTCCAGGCATTTTTGAGACAACGTATATTTTCCTATTTGTGAATTCGTGTAAACGATAGAGCTTTATATTTGTACAAGTTTTTATTTTCACTTTCCGCGAAATCTGCTTTGATTTTTTATTTATGAACTATCCAATATTTATTTTTTGTTGTACGTCTCCACATTTTAATCCGTAGTCGGATTACAAAAAAATTGTTCGAAGTCGGTTCAAAATAAAAAGTGCACTTTTGTTTTGAACCGACTTCAGAAAAGTAGGAGGTTCTATGTTCGTCTCTAAGTATTTTCTTTATTTATCTATGCTCATCGATATTTTTATCAATTGCGTACCGATATTAAAAATTTCTTTTTTCATTTGCTAGAGGAAGCTGGCGCGGGCGCCCCGTATGAATGCTTTTTATGTTTGCTTTGGTTGTTTTTTAGTTCCATACGTTATACGTAATTAATCCACTTTATGTGTTATTGTAATTTTTTTTAATACTATCAACAGATAATGTAATAAAAATTCTCGTCATTGCTGTTTGCTTAGCAAGCAGTACTATCTGAATTTGTGTGGGAGGTGCGACACCAAAAAGAGAAAAAAAAAAAATATATTTTACAAAAAAAAAAAAAAAAAGACAACCGACTTACAAAAAAAAAACAGTGGAAGTGGAAGTCTGCGTCTTCGGTTTTGTATTTACTTTTTTGCCACCGACTTCCGAAAATTAAAGTCGGAAGCCGGTAAGCCGGTTGTTTTTTTTTGTAAGACCATACAAATACTTAAATTACTTTTTGCAAATCCGCTGACGGGCTAACACGAAGCAAGAAATAATAATTCTATATAACGATTTTTTTTAAAATGAAAAACCTTCGATTAATTACGTGTCACAACTCACACTACACATTTTAATCTTTGACCTCTCACGTTCAGCCACAGGTGGGTAGGGGCTTCAAAGATATGAAAAAACATAAATGTGACATTTTTGTATTATCATTTACCATGCAATTTGTAAAAGGTCATTAGGTAAAAGCATAAAAAGTACAACCTCAAACATGAACCTTCTGTTCACATAACAATAACATAACATTACGTCTGTAACCCCCTTTTGTTTACATAACAAACATAAATATAACATCACGTCTGTGTAATCCCCAAAGGGTTAGGCAGAGGTGTACCTATACTCCCACATTTCGCTTAAGTTTAAGTCCCCTGTAATAACAGGCGAGCCTATTGCCATCAACCGGGTACAAATCCAGACTCCGGGTTGCTACTGAGAAAATCCTCATGGAAAAATCCAATAACACTATGCTCGATCCGGGAATCGAACCCAGGACCGTATGCTCAGCAGTAGCGTCTGCGACCACTAGATCAACGATGCAGTATTCTAGTCTATTTGTAGAATCCGTAGAATAGACACCATATTTATGATTAACAAGCAGCGCCCCACGGTTTCACTCGCATAAGTCTCGATTGCGTGGGAATATCGGGATAAAAAAATTATGTGTTAATCCAGGTTATAAACTATCTGTGTCCCGAATTTTATCCAAATCAGTTCCATTGTTTTTGCGTGAATGAGTAACAAACATCTATCCATCCATCCTCACAAACTTTCACATTTTTCACAAACTGTCAATGTAAACCAAAATATAGTTTTAATAAATTATCGTTGTTTCGCTTAAGGGCCTACCCAACCTATTGCTTAGCATAATCCTCCGTTATGCCGAAAGTACTGCTCTAAACCGAATTATAAACCGCTGGTATTAAAAAAATACTCCAAATTAGATTATGAAGCTTTGCATTATTAACTGAACTAACTATAAAGCAGATCATATATAATATATATTTTTTAAATTCACCGTAAAAACCAATTACCTAAGCTATTCGAGGCTTTTAGCCGCCAGCACCACACTACGTCTCGCTCTCACTCAGGCCGCGAGTAGATGGTGCGAGCGAGATAAAAAGTGAATTTGAGCTGAGTATAAGCCCTTCAGCAAAAAACTTCCCTCCAGCAAAAATCTTTTACAGGTAAGGCTTACTATAAGTTGGTTGGTTGGTTAGTGTCTCATCTATAAAATGTTCCTTCTCTCCTAGTCTTTGGTCTTTAGATGGTATTTGGGCCTTCGTATAAGTCTATTAATCTATTCCGCAGTCTATTTTTCGTAAAAATCTATAAAAGGTAGAAGATGCATTAGCGAACGGAGTGAAAATCCGAGTCTAATTTAAAAAAAGAATTGAATGAACTTTGCAAATTCAATTTAGTTCTCGTGTCATGTACATGACATTAAAACGAAATTGAATTTACTGTACTGCGAACCTATTTGGATCAATGTGTCAGTTCTGAAGCTGATGTGACAAATTGTTTTATTGTAGGTATGTATTCATAGGTCAAATAATTCCAACTAGTCTTAGGCCGTGTCCTATCTATATCTGGGAACCTTCTGGTTACGGAGATATTGAAGGTCAAAGTTCCAACTTATAAGTACCTAATTCCGAAATTTCCGCAACAGATACAACTCCTCCATTTTATCTTATTTAATGCCGAATGTGTATTAGAAGATTGTTGATAACAAAGATCTGCATTGTCTACATGCAGCACGTAATGATAGGACCTTCTCACAAAACCTTTTCCAGCTAATAACAATAGTTCGCAATATCGGTGTACAATTTAATTTACCTGTGTAGCCTCGATATGAAACACAGGGTTCATCGTGTCAGTGTAGCCCCGCCGCTCCCGTGGAGCGGTTCGTTGCATGGAGCGCTCCTGAATTTTCAGGATAGTCGACCACTTATTTTATCAAGTGAATGGTTGCAACCTATCACAATGTCGGACTTTCGAGAGATCGAGGTGCCGGATGAGTTGTTGAGAGACCCCCAAGAAGCTAATCCAAACTACACAGGAATAGTTCCTGAGCCAAGAGAACTTGTTGAAACAATCACACCAGACTTGGAAAATTGGAATCCAAATGGAGTAGAAGAACAAAATAAGTGAGTGAAACCAAAATATTAACACGGATTTACCCGAAAAAGAATTGGCTGCTCGTTGAGCTTGCGGAACTGCTTTGCGTCCGATCCATTTCTCGCATTCCTTTTTCTATTGACATTATCGTTGAGCGAATTGCCGTGTCATATTCGTTTGGCGTAGCATATTATTCACAAATAAAGCTTGCCGCGGTCCATTGTTGTTCACGGCGTGAAGAATCGGCTCGTTTCTAGCGTGCCGAGGACCGTCCAAGTGCCGATAAAGGGTTTCGGATACCAAATATTTAATGCGATGCTTGTTAGGCTAACGCGGCGACCGAAACGGGGGTATTGTGTTGAGGCTCCGTATTCTTTTTGTGCGAGTATTTTGTGAGTTCTTAAGGTTGTGGACAAGTAATTCTGGGTCGTAAGCTTTTGTTTCAGCATAACCGTGCACAATACAAATGAAAATTGTTACACGATAACCGATAAAAAATTGAAAGTGTTCTTTGTAACGGGTGTTACTTGAGAATTACAGATTTTGATTTATGCCGTTTTTATGTAGAAATTATATGTTTTGAAATAATTTCTATTCAAATGAACCGAACGATCTACGGTCGGTTCATTTTGTTTCAGCATTGCGATATTGTTTTTCATCTTGTTTTAATTAGTACGAGTATGTAGTATTTTATGTCCATTTATTTTACCGGGGAAAATTCTTTAGACTTCTTTGCTCTTTAGCGCCTATGCCAAAGAGCAAAGACGTCTAGAGAATTTTCTAAAGTTTAGACATTAGAAAATTCCCTTTAATTTAAATCTAATTGTAAAACTAGCTTTTAAGATTGCTAATAAAGGCTAGTTGAAATTGAATTTAACCGGACAATCGCGGAGGCCGACAAGTCTGAACATTAATAACATTTCCACGAAAGCCGAGTTAAAAGAAATAAGAAAAATAACACGAAATAATAAGTTTTTTCAGAATTCTAGAGGTTTCTTATTTGCCTGTAGCTTGCGTTTTAAGTACATGTCACAGTAAGGGTTTGAATAGATATCAATAGTAGGTTTTTGCGGTTAATAAAACTAACTCTTTTATAACTATCGTAATATTGGTTCAGTACTTCCAGTTACTTCGTGACCTCCCATAATGTATCGAGTTTCCATATGAAGTAGGGGTCGTGATTAGTTATTACAAAAAGGTTTTTGAAGTGATAACTTCTATACGCATGTTGAGCGATTTTTGGAAGAGGAAAATGTTATGGGTTCGCGTCACCGACATGCTAATGTTAACAGTAATTTGTAGCTATTAGTATGCCCTGTTGCGCTTGGCCAGCAGATAATTTTAAGTTATCTATCACTTCTGTCGGGTCCCCATGACGGACTGCTTGTCGATTCCTAGGATACGTAAATACAGTACAACTATTTTCTTAATGTCTCTCTGCAAACTTAAACCTAACAAACGGAACGGCTGAACGTATTTGGATGAAATTAAGCACAGCGGGTAGACCACGAACTTGGATTACGATTATGACATATCAGATACTTTCATCTTGGTACGTGTTTGTTATGTTTATAGATAGTTTAAGTTTGCCGAGAGATATTAAGAAAATAGTTGTAGTGTACACCCTTTGATGATGGTGTTCTGTTTTGAGTGTTTTTGATACTTTTTATCGGATAGTATGATAGTAGCGCTGGTGTTGGTAGTGATAATTGGTTATGGCGGGTAATTGTGGTCGTCAGTAGTAATTTAGGGGTATGAGGAACAGGGTGTAAAGTTCACTCATACTCCATAGAAAAGGGAGGATCCTCCGACCAGATGGGTGTTGTGTCTGGTGGGGAACTGCCCGCGATTGATGTCGGGTTCTTGTATCTATGTCCATTGCACGGTAAACTTTAATTGCGCGATGCAGGATTTATGTGACGTCAGGATTTTTGTGTGACGTCAGGTCTTTGATGCGTTGTTTGCAAGTGGCGATGTAGATACCGCCACAGTAATCTCACAGTAAAGTAATTAGTTAATTGTTTACTGATGTTTGATTGAAGTGTCATATTGAAGTGTCGTATTCGACAATTACGACTATTCCAGATTTATACCTTTATATCAGTAATTTTGACGGGTTCATAGCTCGGATAAAGGGGTGATCTTTTGCTTGGGTTGATGTAATACTTTTGATATCAGTCTATCATTGAGAAGGGACGGAGATTAATGTTCGTTTTCACTAACACCAGACGATACCTAAATGAATGCCTGAATTAAAAGCACGCTGTTGGATTTTTGACTTTCGGCGCTCAGCTGAGGGTTGAAAATACAAGAGCTCGTTTCTAGTTAGGCGTTCATTTAGGTGTCGCTTCTGCTGTTAGAGATTTTGTTATGGGATATCAGTAAGGGTGCTTATCTGAAGTCAGTTTATGACATCGTGACATATTTTATGACTATTTATGTTAATAAATGGGGTGAAATGTTTTGATCGGCTGTTGTTAGTGGTAGTTTTCATTGAAATTGGTCCACCAGAGACGCGTTGCGCCATCGCGCCGCGCCTGTCTGCGGGAGCCTTTATGTTATCGAGAAAGAGAGTCGTGGGCACAACCCTAGTGTCATATTCAAGTCTTTTTCATAAACATTAGAGATTAACCCCGTTCTGATATCACAGTCAATGCAGAATTTTCCTTTGTTGAAATGCGATTTAATTAATTATTTTTAATTGAGTTGCGCTGCAAAGGGGATATTCAAGTGAACTAAACCGACTTGTTCCAGGAAACAATCAGGCAAATATGGTAAACCAACAGATCTTCTCTTTGACGAACTTTGATCATAGTGGTTGTGCTGGTATTGCGCTCTTTGATAAGATTTTAATAAACTAATAAACTGGAGATTATTGAGAGGTTTACGTCGTTTAGGCTTATGTCATACGTACATTAATTCCACAGGTACATTGATGTCCCTGTGGAATATTGTTTACAGGCTTCTCGCATCTTTTTTTCATGTAATCTTTTATGTAGAAGTTTGCTTGAACTTCCCTGTTCCAAATGAGGTTTTTTTGTCTACTAGCTGCCCGCCCCGGCTTCGTACGGGTAGCACTTCGTACGGGGAACCCTACCTACCCTACCTACCCTACCTACCCTACCTACCCTACCTACCCTACCTACCCTACCTACCCTACCTACCCTACCTACCCTACCTACCCTACCTACCCTACCTACCCTACCTACCCTACCTACCCTACCTACCCTACCTACCCTACCTACCCTACCTACCCTACCTACCCTACCTACCCTACCTACCCTACCTACCCTACCTACCCTACCTACCCTACCTACCCTACCTACCCTACCTACCCTACCTACCCTACCTACCCTACCTACCCTACCTACCCTACCTACCCTACCTACCCTACCTACCCTACCTACCCTACCTACCCTACCTACCCTACCTACCCTACCTACCCTACCTACCCTACCTACCCTACCTACCCTACCTACCCTACCTACCCTACCTACCCTACCTACCCTACCTACCCTACCTACCCTACCTACCCTACCTACCCTACCTACCCTACCTACCCTACCTACCCTACCTACCCTACCTACCCTACCTACCCTACCTACCCTACCTACCCTACCTACCCTACCTACCCTACCTACCCTACCTACCCTACCTACCCTACCTACCCTACCTACCCTACCTACCCTACCTACCCTACCTACCCTACCTACCCTACCTACCCTACCTACCCTACCTACCCTACCTACCCTACCTACCCTACCTACCCTACCTACCCTACCTACCCTACCTACCCTACCTACCCTACCTACCCTACCTACCCTACCTACCCTACCTACCCTACCTACCCTACCTACCCTACCTACCCTACCTACCCTACCTACCCTACCTACCCTACCTACCCTACCTACCCTACCTACCCTACCTACCCTACCTACCCTACCTACCCTACCTACCCTACCTACCCTACCTACCCTACCTACCCTACCTACCCTACCTACCCTACCTACCCTACCTACCCTACCTACCCTACCTACCCTACCTACCCTACCTACCCTACCTACCCTACCTACCCTACCTACCCTACCTACCCTACCTACCCTACCTACCCTACCTACCCTACCTACCCTACCTACCCTACCTACCCTACCTACCCTACCTACCCTACCTACCCTACCTACCCTACCTACCCTACCTACCCTACCTACCCTACCTACCCTACCTACCCTACCTACCCTACCTACCCTACCTACCCTACCTACCCTACCTACCCTACCTACCCTACCTACCCTACCTACACCTACCTTACGTACAAACCTTCCCCTGAGAATAAAGAACACAACAAAAAAATAATTATCCAGGTCGGTCCAGCCGTTCTCGAGTTTTACCGAGACTAACGAACAGCAATTGATTTTTATATATATAGATTACAAATTCTTTTTCATTTTAATACTTTTTAATCTTACAATTTTTAACTGGTCTTTATAATCGATCTGCGACATTTTAATTTTATCAAATAATATTACGAGTATCTCACTGTCCTAACCGAAATAAAAGCTCGCCTTATTACCACAAAACCGTGTTTATCAGTTGTTTACCCTAAACACCTTTTAAACATGACATTTCTGTATGGAGTTTGACATATAACTGACATTAGACACGCGTTGAACAAGTTTCCAAGTTTTAGTGGTCAGGCCTTAAAATTCCGCTAAGTAAACCTACAAAGTAAATACACTGCAAGCTAATACAAACACTTAGTAGTTTGTTTAATTTAGCTAATTTACAAGAGAACAAGGCTTACTGTTCACGGTGGTGCACGATGCAACGATAAACGTTACGGTGACGGCTCTGCACTGTGTTACTATGAATTACTTGCCTTTAGTCATTTTCACTGCTATCTAGTTTACTCGACTAGATACAACAAACAGCAAAACGTACCTTCATTCGTAGCGTACCATCCGTCTGGATTTGTCCGGGCATGTCCGGCTTTTTGGCACCTTCGTACGGACTTTGTCCGGCCATGTGACTCATTCAGACTTTTCGACTGAAAGTTATAGTTCATAACTGCAGCGGCCGGCAAAAGAGGCATTGTTGCAACTTTTCTTATCTGTCTTTCAGTCAGTGAGCTTTCAGACACTAGAATTAATTGTTACGTTAATTCATAGAATTGTTTTCTGGTAAGGCAACACAGAGTAACCGTGAGAGCATTTAGACTACTTCAATTAAGTTCGTCTTCGTCAGAATATGACTATAGGTCGATTCTAGAAATTCCTTTGCGTTGTTTTTCTTTATCTTTATGAAATTGTAAAAGCTGTTTGCCGTGTTGCTCATCTTGCAAGAGAGGCAAAGGACTTTTAATCCTTACTAATATTATAAATGCGAAAGTAACTCTGTCGGTCTGTCTGTCTGTCTGTCTGTCGCGTTTTCAAGGCAAAACTACTGAACCGATTTAAATGAAATTTGGTATACAGATAGTCTAGCCTGAGAAAGGACATAAGCTACTTTTTATCAACATACCACGCGGGGAAGCCGCGGGCGGAAGCTAATATACTTATATTTTTAGTTATTGTATTGTTGTATTTTAATATTCTATCTGTGTTATTATTTGAAGAGTATACGAGTATGTCTATATGGTATGGGTTTAAAATTGCCTGAAATAAATGATATTTAATTTAATTTATCTGCATAACGCGATGCAGAGCTCCATTATTATCTTCTTATTTGTTCGTTTTTACCTTTTAAAATAATCAGTTTGCTTAAAATCAGAGTAAGTACCTACTTCATTTACTGAATTAACCACTCTTACTGGCTAGGTTTAGTACTTACCAATATTATTTTTTACACGTCTAGTCCAGCAGGTAAATGAAAATATTGATACGCGTAAAAACCTTTTCATTCCAAAGTTACGTAAGTACGTACATAACTACGCATTTTTTTTTTAATTCTCGTTTCATCCGTAAACAACAAATATTTTTTTCCTTCAATTTATCAAATAACGGCACTGTTGCAGAGGCATACCAAGCGCTCCCGATTTTCGATTTTGTATTTTTTAATAGGACTGTAGAGTGTAGACTCCTAGTTGGAGCATCGGAAAATACGAACAAATAAATCATAGGCGCAACCAGTATTAACAGTGGATTATGAGGCACAAACTATAGACACAAATGCGCAGAGATATTCAAAAACGCTACATATTTATTTCTATAATATGATGATGATGATGAATGACGTACTTGTATTGTATGTACACAAAAATATATCAAATTTCAGACGCTAATCTATATGGTCCTCATATGGTCTGACCAAGATTATGTCTGGACTTTAAAAGAGACTGCGACCTCTGAGTTTGTTTCGGCCTTTCTTCTCAGAGTAGTCAGATAGGAAACGCCGACCTCATCTAGCTTATTTTTAATATTTTATAATATGACGTGTAAAAGTGATTCCAATATCCTATTTACAGAATAAACAATTTCATTTCATTTCATTTCATTACTGGCACTATCAACCTCTCTACGAAGTTGCGGAGGATATGGCATCGATATTCACGGATTGGTATCGATATCTGAGTAGTATCGATACCTCTGCTGCTACACCTAATTGGGCTGCCTTCACTCACAGTGTCCGGCATTCGAAATAGTACCTAGACACTGTGTACCAAGTAAATTAATATATAATTTAAGTAACTGAATTAGTATGATATTAAAAGCCAATTAAGTTAAGCGTTGCTTATCAAAAAGTGGTGAAATAGGCCGATAGTGTATTAATTTGTATGCGATATTTTTCAATTGATACCTATAGGAGTGGTGTAAATTTTTTACCCAAATCATAGGAGTGATTCAATATCGGGATTGGAAATAAGACTTATTATAAAAAATGCTGGATTGAGCTTTTTTAGTGCTTCGTAAAAAGTATCGATACTTTTCTAGTACCGATATTTTTCCGATGCCAACATTGCGGAATCGACATCTCCCGACAGAATCGCGTTTGCCTACCATTCCTACTACGTTTCTGAATCGCTCGGTGACTCTGAAACATATGATTGTGTATAACTCACATGTGGACGATTTCGGCATGTGTATTTAGATTTTTTTTATCAATCGAGTTGTGAACTTGCTTCTACGGTTGTAAATTTGTTTTGATAGTGATGTGTTCCCGTCTTTTTAACTGATATTTTGTGAGTTATATTCTTCGTAATGATAAGTAAGTATTTACAAATAAATATTTTATTTTATGAAAAAAACTTTTTGCTGAAATCTCTTGCATACTGATAAGTATATTATTATACGATTTCAGCAAAAAGTTTCTTTGTGAATAAAAAGTAATTATATAAATACTTTTAAAAGACAGGCGGGAATAAATGAGATATTTTTACCATGTGGGTTTGGGTAACTTACCATAGGCAGGTAGAAAACCTACAAAAGCCTTCACACGATTCGGTTTCGATTTCTCAAGAGTCAATCGTTTAATGAAAACGAAAGCAAAGATTTTAATTATTTTCATTATTGCATTAGGTAAAGTGGAGAATTAGTAGGCAAAGTAGCCTACTAATTCTCCACTTTGCCTACGTTATATTTTACTCCATAAAATATATTCAGTCCCTACGTAAAACAATGGTTTCGCAGCCCGGGACTCAAGGTCCGTGGTCCGGGACCTGTGTGGCCAAGATAGGATCGCTCGTGACTCACACCCACGAACCTTCGATAACTTCATTTCAATGCTGAGTAAGGTATGGTGCTTGTTGCCGCGGTATTGGGCACCCGACTGAAAGTCATGTATGGTGCTAGTCACCGCGTTAGGCACCCCACCGAATGGTGTTCTTTATGAGCTGATCCTGATCTTTAGCATTCTTTAGGTATTTATGATCTTTCTGCAAGTCGTCGTTCTTTTTATGAACCCTGTGAAAAAGAAATAGGTAGATTCAGTGTCAAACTCAAATTAAACCATTTTGAATTGTCAAAGGAGCTTGTCAGTTAGTAATATGAAGCTAGTTGTGGTTTGTTAGGAATATGCTATCCAAATAAATCAGACCGTGTGCGTTCGAAATGTGCGATACCGAACGTTGGAATTTAATAAAGGGGATTGCTATTGCAGCGCGGTATTGTCACTGTCCCTTTGTTTACTGGTTCTAAATACTAGCAGGTAGCTGGTATCTGCGTAATTTGATTAAGCCAGAAGCTAGCAGTATTGATAGATAGCTAGATAAAACGTTTATTTGGTGCACACAAAAGACATAGCGCAACATACAAAATCGCGGTTTAATAATAACTAATTACATAAATAAATAGCTACAAGGGGCCAATATACAAGAAACAATAATAGAAAACAAGACACTGTGATGACAATATTGATTGATTTACGTCCAAAATGAGCTATGTAGCTCAGACGTGACGTAAATCTATCTAACTCGTTTTCGAGGGTTTTAAAGACGATAGTGACGTTACAATGTGAATCCAACACGGCGGCTGCGAAAATGTTAAAATATTTCATCATTAGTATCGTTTTCATGCTTTTCGAGGGTGCTAAAGCCGATAGTGAAATCAGAATGAAAATCCAAGATGGCTGCGAAATTTTTCAAATTTTTCGTCATTTGTGTCGTTTTCATAGTTTCCGAGGGTGCTAAAGTTGATAGTGAGGTCAAAATGTAACCAAGATGGCGGCTTCGAACAATTGGTTTAGCTTTAAAAAAAAACATTTCGTTTTGTTATTATTACCCTTGTTAGTCTCTAGTGGCTGTTAGACTGATGCTAAGTGTGGACAGGGGCCACCCCAAGGTGGGGTAAAGTGGATTAAGTTAACCCTAGGGAAACTGGCAGTAAAAGCGTCCTACCTACATATATGACATAATTGGTGCAATGTAGGTGTTTCTCACTGTATTGTCACTAAACTGCCTCTCATTGCGGTTGGAAAACTGAGTACAGAAGTTAGACTTTTTAGTAGTTTTTAGAAAAGCTCAACGGTACATTATTCTATTTCCCCAAAAGCTTGGTCTGAAAACACAAACTTCTAGACTTAAATAGTTTGTGTTTTCAGACGGAGCTTTTGAGGATGGCAATCCTTAATTTAAATAAGTATGAAAAGCATGCACTTTGCCTCACGTAAAATAAACTACAAAATAATAAAGTTTTCGTAATCACTAGTGAAGTTAACGTCCTTTCTTCATAATTTTTTACATTGCAGGAATTTGCAACTATAATTAGATTTCAAGAACAGTTAGATTCCTACCCGCTATCATAGCATACCCACATTCTGCTTAGACGTGCTTTCAAGGTATTTGTACAAAAGAATGTTGTGACCTAAGAATTCAAATTATCGGGCTTCATCCTTTTAGTTTGCGGGAAATACGAGAACTTACAGCAGTTTTTTATGTATCACAGACGAACTAGGAACTTCTTTGTTCTATGTTAGAGGGTTTGGTTTCCGAACTTAGTCCTTCAGGTGGACCATTGTACGTGGCTTCGCTAACTCCAAACTAACTGCTTACATTATAAATAATTTAGGGCAGATTTCACCAATAAAACTGAACGATATCAGCACATAAACGAATTTTTTGGACTGTCAGTGTCATTATTTTCTGTGGAATATTGACACTGACAGCTCTCGAACGAGTATTAGCTGTGGTGCTCGCGTTCAGTGTCATTGGTGAAATTCACCCTTAATTAGTTTTAACACGAAAGTAAGGCTTACATTTTATATCACTAATAATATGTTGTTTATATTACTGACATTTCAGACTAATAAACCGTTAATCCTGAACAAAGATCATAAAATAGGTACCTACACTGGCATAAAACCTAACGACTACTAATAATTACTTAAATGATTTTTACAAAACCCTGTAAGGCAAAATTATTAAAAAAAATTACAAACCAACAAACTATTTCAATTCCACTCTCGTCATCGTAACTAATATTAAAAATGCGAAAGTGAGTTTGTTTGTTTGTTACGCTTTCACGCTAAAACGGCTCAACGCATTTGAATGAAATTTGGCACATGGGTAGACCATGACTTGGAAAAGGACATAGGATACTGTTTATCCCCATATTCCCTCGGGCGGGTGAAACCGCAGGGCGCAGCTAATTGAATGAATGAATTGGAATGAAAAAAGTTAACTGATATTAAATTAATTTGTTTTATTTCGGGTGGTGGTCGTATTTCTATGTAGGTAAATATTTCATAGAAACATATTTTTAATTAACAGATCAGATAGTATTAGTATGTTATTTTTTAATCAAAATCAAAATATTATATTTCACATACCTAAACCTACATGGGCCCGAAACATCAGAAGCTAGGTGCACGGTTCCAATTGGTCGTTTCCTATGGAGAACAGCCGGCAAGAAACTCCACCACTCAAATGGAAGCTATCTTTAATAATAAAAACCTTTAGCATTGTAAAAGTTTAAAGGTTCTACTGAAAGGATTTAAAAATTTTACACATAAAAAAGTAGGGTGGGTACGTAGTCATTAGATATCGAAGCAATTTGTAAGAAGAAAGAATTTTACAGGTCGGAGCAGAAGAAACGTGTGTGTACTAACTTCCAAAGTTCCATACCATGAACTCAAAGCAATTAAAAAAGGTAATTAACAGAGATTTCTGGCGATAGTCAGTCAAGTATCTAAAAAATTCTAATGTTTAAACGGCATTTCCTTAATGTCTTATTTAAAGCAGCTAAAAGTTCGATCTAGATAGGGATGGGACCACACGGGGATGTCTCACTCCGGAGGAGAACCCGCTATCTCGATCTTGAGACCGGCGGATGCATTTAATTATCATTTTAAAACCAAAGACCTCGCCCGGTCAGCTCAGAATGACATTTATTTTTGGACACCGAAGTAAGATAAGGATTTTTTAAAGTGATTCCGAGTTTCTGTTAGATTAGAAATGATCTGCTACTATGAAAATTATATTTTTAAACTCTCAGAAATCAAATGTGTGTATTTTGACATAATTATTGTATACTTTTTATTTATTTAAGCAAATGAAATGAAATTGTTTATTCTGTAAATGGGATCACTTTTACACGTCACATTAAGGTTGATGTTCCGATCGGCCGCCCATACATTTTTAAATTTGGTTTTACGCTAAAAATAGACACTTTTTGTTAAAAACGAATCATTTTATCACTTTTCTACAATGAAATGTGATCGCAAACGACCTTTTTAGGAAATAACTTACATTAATAACTGAGAAAAACGATGACGAAATCCAGGCAAAATTTGACATTTCTTTACATGTGTGGGTTCGTTTTGACAAGCAAAATATACCGCCATGTTTGTTTTAGTTTAGAAATTGCAGTGCTAGATGGCGTCCTGGCGATATTATAATTCTGATAAAACAATACCTATGTAATAAGATAATAGATCTATTTTATTTTCTACCTATCATTTAAAAAAGAAACATTTCATTACCATAACACTCACTTAGACGGCAATGTAAACAATTTTATTACATAATTATTATTGTTGTGCGGCAACATTTAAAATATCATTATTCGTAGACGCGACGTTGCCGTTCTTCCTATCCTTGAGTACTTGACCTAATCGACATTGACACACGTTGCCAAACTTCGTTCGCTCGTTTCGTAATGATTGAAATGTAACAAAAATACATTTTCGAGTTTCTCGCTTGATGCACTAGGATTTGCGCGCGGAATTTGTTGCGTGATAAAATGTGATGCTATTTTCATTGATTCAAATTGCATTATTTCTAGTAGGTATTTGATACCAATTGAATAGAAATAATGCAATGTATACTAGGTATAATCATTTTATTAATTATTCAAAATATGCTATTTTATTGTAAAATAAAAGTAAGTAAGTACCATATTTCGGCGGTATTAAAACAGCCAGTTGGCCCGTGAGTTGGGTTTTAGACGCTAAAATCTCGTCACAGTAGTTATTACCTACGTATCCGGTCGATGCTGACAATTTGTATATTTTTTGGTCAACAATAAATTAAATTATTACAATTCGGTAAGCCACCAAAGTAGTCACAAAATCCAAATTACAGACATTACTAAATCGAAGAATGGGTGGCGCAGTCATGGGATATGGTTTTGCCAGGTTATGTAAAAAAAACCTTGTATGCATTTTACAGACAGATAAACATTATTTTTATTTGTGATGTCGCGTCAGTCCCGCTATTATTATTATACTCTGGTCACGTGCCTCGCAGTTTCGTCGGCGGCCGGCACGGTGTGGTGCGTTCAGAAACAAACAAATAATTGAGTTTCTTACATCAAATAGAGGTGATTTATTGTTTAAAAATAAATAAATAAGTATCTTATTCATTGTCGACCAATATTCTACCAGGAATCTAAAGATAAGTAAAATTTTACTATACATTTTATTATTCTATTTTCTCATAATGTGTTAGAGTTCTGAACGTAATCGCCACAATAATGAATTCTGCATCTGCATCAGTTGACAGATTATCTTACAAGACTTCGACTCCGTGCTGTTTATATGGTTGTGAAATACGATACTATTGGATTTTATTCAAATACTGTGTATAATAGTAACACATTCTTTTTCTTTTTCATTATTTCAGATTTAGATTACGTCTACAATGTCTACTCGAACAAACAAACCGGCGTACAAACGACACCGTTATTGTGTATCTTTTATGTTTACAGATTTGCAAACGCCGTATTACCACTCCATGTCACAATCATGTAAAGGATATTCTATATAAAAATAATATTTGTACAAAAGACATGTTATATGGGCAGCAAAATGAGAATGTGGCAAAAAGTATGTTCATGCAACAATATAATAAAATTGTCAGGCCTTCAGGTCTTTTTATTGATGAAGAATTTGGATGTTTAGCTGGCAGTCCAGATGGTAAGTTTTCTATAAAAAGCTTCAATTTTATTTACTATATATTTGGAAAATGTAGAAAATTATAATACTAGTTATAATCGCGAGAGACCAAAGATTACGAGCACGATAGGCGATTGAATTTCTTGTATCAAATGTCATGAAGTGCTTCATTTCATTGTTATATATTTTGTGTCAATTTGTTACAGGTATAATTGAAAATGAGAGAGCTGTTATTGAGATCAAGTGCTTTCCATCATTGGCGAGGAAAAATCAAAGCCTAGATGCAGGTGCAGTAGAAAAGAAAAACTTTGCTCTAAAATTGGATAATAATGTTTTAGTCATGAATAAAAAGCACGATTATTACTATCAAGTAAGTTGTTTTTTTATGTTTTTTTTATGTTTGTATTGGACTGCTCTTGACCTCGAACACGCCTGATGGAAAGCGATAGATGAGGTCTATGATGGAACGAGCAAGCCCAGAAGATGCCTGTTCACTTTTGTTTTGAAGGCTGATGGGTTATACGTGGAAGGGAAACACAGATGCTGGCAGAGAGTTCCACACTTTGGCCGTGCGCATAATAAATGTGGAAGAGAAGTGCTTAGTACGACTAAATGGTATATCGATCAAGTGCGGATGGTATTCTATTGCATGTCTACTTTATAATTTATTTCAGTATCTAGTTTTCTCATATTATAATTAAAATCTATTTCAGGTTCAAGGACAAATGCGTGTCAGCAAAATGGATAAGTGCTACTTCATATGTTTTATTTCAGTCACTGAACCTTTGACTGTGATAGAAGTTTGTCGAGATAATGAATTTATCAGCAATATGATACCGAAGCTATTATACTTCTTTAAAAACTGTATTTTGCCAGAAACAATTTTGAGACGTGTTCAGAAAAATGCGAAATGTATAGATTTGAATGGTAAGTATGTACCAGTATCTATTACTAGGTATTACTTTCGTTTATTTACTTCATAAATTGTATCAATTAATAAGTTATTATGTTATTCTAGTGAAAAATCGTACTTCAACATCAATATCTGTTGGAAATTCGAGTCCATTTTAGTGCAGCTTTGGAGATTGATGGTAAATAACATTTTGAAATGACTTTTAAATAATATTCGTCAAAAGTAAAAAATATACTAAGTAAAGTTATTTTTCTTTGCAGCAGCTGTGTAGCAGCGGTTTCAAGACAAGAAGAAATGATTTTTGTTCAGTTGTATTTTTGTAGTAGTTTGTTTAGAATCAACATTATCATTGTATAAAGGTGAAATAATACTTTATTGAACTCAATAAGCTGCTCTTTAGATTTTTGTTTTACTAAAAACTTTTGTAGATAAAAGTGCTTAGACATTATGAAAATATTGTTTCGCCTTCCTGGTTATAATCGCATACAAAATTTTGTATTTCATTAGATTTGTTGTTCTCTTGTTTATAAATTATATAAAGTTTCTAACATATTTTTGTAATGTCTGTAATTATTGTAATACTTGGTTATGTTATAAATTATGTATCATTGTGTCACTTCAAATAGTTTTGTTTTGATAGTTATTTAATTAGTGTAAGGTAATAAAATTAAATACATATGTTATTGTACATATTGTTGACATTATTTATTTCCCAAAATTATTTATCAATTAAATAGTTTTCGCCTATAAATACAACTTTTATTTTCCTAAAAATAGTCCTACAAAAAAGTTCAGCCCACTTTTTTAAATACACGCCATCTAGTGTTCAATCTTTGTTAACGTAGGGAATACGTATGTGTGTGTAAAAGACTGTATATTCAATGGTAGATGTTATTTTCTGGCTTTGTGTCTAATTGGGTGGATTTTGAGGCATTACTATGACCAAGTTCAATAAAGCGTAATGGCTGATTTTCGCAAAGATTACTCCTACGACTTAGTAATGCTCCAATTTCACATAAACAAAATAAACCAAAACATGCTGACTTCAGCGCCATCTAGCGGGAAAATGGCCCGGAACAGACCGTATGTTCCTCCTTAAATATAAGCTTTGTGAGGTCGGCGTTTCCTATCTGACTACTCTAAGAAGAAAGGCCGAAACAAACTCAGAGGTCGCAGTTTGTTTTAAAGTCCAGACATAATCTTGGTCAGTCCATATGAGGACCATGTAGATTATTAGCTTCTGAAATGGTCTTTTTAGGAAAGAACCACACATATTTGAGTGGACCTTTCCAGTCAGTGCAAGCATTTGACAGTAATAGTGCAGCTCAACTCAGCATAATATTTGGTCATTTATTTTTTATGTGTTGACTATATTATTACTAAAACTACACAATATTGTTGTTAGTATATACTTGTACAACTACATATTAAGTTTAAAATACACTAATTTTTCTTGATGGAATTATTTTACAAAAGGTAAATATTTCTGGTGTGTGGTTTACCAAGTATGGCACTAACTTCTCTGGTGTATGGTTTACCAGGTATGGCACTAACTTCGCTCACGTGTTATTGTCGGGTGTCGAATTTTCCCTAACTCCCATCCAATCTGATTTATTAATTGGGCTTTTGTAATTAAACCTGCATTAATAACATAACCGCAACGAATTTTTAAAATTATGCTTTTAGTTTAATACAACAATTTTGTATTTCAGCAGATCATTGAATGTACCTAGTTGATGCGGGTTTATCCTGTTTATTTTATAAGCATTATGAATATTGGTAATTCCGAAATTAAAAGCAATCCAACATTGCTTGTGGACACACAGTTTACGAAATTTTTAATGTAACGTGAAAGCACTTTGGTGAAACCGTAGATTATGACGTTTGGTAACATTTAAAGTATGCAACTGAATAGGTACCGTACAAGTACATCAATCAAAAATATCAATATCGGCGATTTTTTTTCGCGAGTCGAAAATCCAACATTTTTTTTTTGCCGCGCTGGGGTGCGCTCGTTGGAGTCTGAATTGTCGATTCAATACCGAGAGTTAATAATACAGGACCCTAAAAAAAATCGTCGCAACAAAAAATTGCCAGCGCTAACCTGGGCTATCGGGGGAAGTTTTCAATTCACATCCATTTATTTCGGACAAATCTGTTTTGGTGATCCACATGCGGGCAGGAAGAGAAACAAGCGGAGCAGGAATAATGTGGCTTAATCTCAATGACAGTTTATGAAAGTGTAGGAAAACAATATGAGTTCAACTTTCACAAACGAGACACAATAGAATTGTTATCTGCTTCTTAAGGCCTATCGATGGCCAATGAGGGAAGAGTAAACGTATTATTTAAAATATAACAACTATGGCAAACTATGGTCATAGCCAGTGCATACATTGTTAATCCTTACATATTATAAAACAAAGTTCTCCGCCGCGTCTGTCTGTCGTTCTGTACGTGATAAACTCAAAAAGTACTACACCGATTTTCATGCTATTTTCACCAACGCAGAGAGTGGTTCTCGAGTAAGGTTTTAGTATATAATAACCGTCATCCATGCCGGCAAAGCCGCGGGCATCAGCTAGTATAGTATAAAACAAGGTGTTAAGGTTTACCAGGCCGTAAATATGGCGCATCGAGTGTTAAAAAAATAGCTTTTGTAGAAAAAGCTTTGCTTGTCTGCTGTTTGTCATCTGTCCTGTGGGCTGTGTGACAGTCTCATTCCGAAACGCCTAGTCAATACGACGGTTTCCTTGAAGACTGGTGGCCGCCGCATAACGGCCGCTGTGATGGCTGTCATGAAAATGATGGCAGTGGGATATGCTTTACTGCGTCAAAAAACGCTGTCTAGGAAAACACACCAACTTACATTAATGAATAGCGTTTCAGTGACGTTATTTGCCTGTGAATTGCAGACGCTCTTTCAAGGAAATGAAAAACTTGAAAATCGAACTGCGCGCTTTTATTGCGCATTCATTTAGGTGTCGCCTGCCTCGTGTCAGCCAAACTGTCATATAGCTAGGCGTGTCATATTTAAACCCGCATAATGAACAATAGTATACCAAAGACTACATCAATGTTTTTTTTAGTACTCTCCAAATATGCTCCTACGTAAGTGTGAATATGCGTGGGTGTGTGCACGATTTTTAATTTGGCCTAAAACAGACGATCTTGGTTTGCCTGTGGCGTTAGCGTCAGAGTGACAGGTGATGAGGTCATTAATTCTCATAAATAAATAATGTTTTATTTAGCAGTTATTTATTTATTTGAAGTGAAGTTCATACTACCTACATTTTGAACCATCTTCGCGCAATGTTTTGAAACTAAGAATCGCTGAAGAACAGCATCTTTTTCAGTGTATTTTAAACGAATTTTTTAAATAAATATTTATAGGTATTATGATTATATTTTAGAAGATTGATGTTGGGTGTTAAATAAGTACTGAGATATTTTAGAGGCGCATTCTAATAACAAAGTTTCATAATTAAATTATTAAGGTTTTATAAATAACCTTGTAAATTTTTCAGTAGGAAAACCTATTATTTCTAAGACTACAAAACGAAGGTTCTTTAATAATTTTTAATAAACTTTAGCATAACTTGTGAATTTATGTTAACGGCGTGTACGATCGACCCTGGGGCCTGGGCAGACAATGAGCGTTCGTGGCAAAAAGCTATAAAACTTTTATTTTTAATTATCACACTGATAACACCAATTAATAGCTGGTTTGTGATTTGACACGAGTTTGCTTGAACTCCTGTTGGTACGAAATCATACCGTGTAGTTTTTTTTCCGGCTTTATTTCAAGACTATAAAATCTCTATGGGCTTAATAACAATACTTATTTTATTTTTATAAAGCTGGTTGTACTAACTCGCGTCATGTTCCGCTACTCGAATCGAATTCGCGTAGCGGAACATGACGCGAGTCAGTACAAATGAACTACTGCGTTTTCGCGGCGGAGGTGTGCTACTGGCGTTAACATTGTAGTTGAACAACATGTTCCCCAAACATTTGAACTACATAGTTTTGTATGTAAGAAATAAAGAAAATTAATTAATAAACCGGTGTGCGCAAAATATTGAGAGATTTCCCATAATATTTTAAGATCATAGACTTCTTAAGAATGATTTTCCTGTAATCTATAAGTATAGAACTATTTTCTGTATTTGTTTCAAAATTTTAGTCTCAGTAGTTTCGGAGATAATGGGGGGCCATGGTCAATTCTCATCCATTTTCTTAAATAACTTAAAAATTATTGTAAAACAATATAAAACAAAATTGAAGCTCTCATTATTCAAAATTCATTTATTTAAGTCGCGTACGGTACAAACAGGGTCACAGAAATTCACAATGTACCAAACAACATAATCGGTCCATTAGATTCTGAGCAAACTGGCTCTGACGGACGGATAGAGAGATAGACAGACACACGAATGATCCTATAAGGGTTCCGCTTTCTCATTCAAACGTACAGAACCCTTAAAACAATATGGCGCCGTTAGTTCCGATTTAAGCCAATCCTTGTAGAGCTGTACCTAAAAACTCTGTACCTACAAATGGCAATAAAGCACAATAAAGCGCTGAACAAAAGTTTAATTTATCTTCTCTTCCTCAGGTTATACGGAACAAAGCGCTGCGCTCGCTGCACAACTCCGATCTCGGCTTCAGAGCTGGTTATGCGTGCCCGGGACCTGGTGTTCCATGTACATTGCTTCTCATGTGCGCTGTGCAGCACGCCCTTGAATAAAGGCGACACCTTCGGCATTCGAGACTCAGCTGTATACTGCAGGTGGGTTCAGTATTTATATATTTAGGTCATGAGTACTCATGAGGTTACTTATTTAATGAGCCCTGATCGGTTAGAGTTTGGAGTTGACTGGAAACAGCCCCTGAATAATAAGCTGATAGGAATATACAGCGTGTAACAAAAACTATCCGATCCGTGAAGCTGTTGTTAAGACTCATACTGAGAGTCTAAGTCAAAGTCAAAGTCAAATAATTTATTTCAAATAGGCACACAAAAGGCACTTTTGAACGTCAATGAAAAACAAAGAAATATAATTGGTTCTAGTTGCCCATCCCAAAAGGTAGCTTTCGTATGGAGAAGAATGGGCAAGAAACTCCACTGTTACTCTTTTCAAAAATGTTTTACAATATTTTGTATACATGAATTATATAATTATATGTGAAAACGATGCACCTACAATAAGATTACTGTCCCACAAAAGTCAAAAAGAATTATAAATGGAGCAATGACAAATAAATCAGTTATGTGATAGGTACATGGTGCTCACATATTTACAAACATTGTAAAAGTATACGATATTATAATATTTCTAACATCTTTAAAAGTAATACTAATAAGTCTATTTATGTGGTATGTGATTGGAAAAAAAAAATTAACGTTTTTTTTAATCGGGAATTTTACCGGTTTATTACATGGGGCGCAGGCGGTCGTCGTCTGGTGGGTGTCTACAAGTCGTAACATAATGAACTGTGCAGAAATTTGCTAATTTATAATGAAATTGGGGTAATTTTGTTACTAAAAATGTGAATTTCAAATAGCAGTAATTTCAAAAAAAAATAAAAAACTGGTATTGTTATTGCAGTAGGTACCTATGTGTCCCTTTCGGATCGGACAGGGTTTTTGTTATATGCTGTATAAGAACGAGAAGGGTATTCAAACGTACCTATAACGTATTTTATGATCTACTAAAGTACACAGTTGGGAACGCGACTGACAATGACAAAGGATATTAAGTTCAATTTGCACGTGACTAACGTACCTAATGTCACTAAATTCTGCGACAAAGCTCTCTAACGATCGTAAAGTTTCCACTAACTATTCCCTTCGAACCGACGCTAAGAAAACTTTCCTTTCGCAGGCTGCATTATAAAACCATGCCGGAATACGAGCCCCACATGGCTGTGCCAGGGCCCCCGCAAATGTGCCCCGTGCCGTACGCGGGCCCTGTCCCGGGGCCCCACTACCCCCCATACCCCTCCCCTGAGTTCACTCGGGTAGACAATGATGTTCCTAAAGGCCCGTTCTTCAATGGGTCTACAGCGCCCCCACCCCGGCAGAAAGGGCGCCCCCGGAAAAAGAAGCCAAAAGATCAAGAAATAATGGCGGCCAACCTTGGTGAGTTTCAGAACAATACGCAAAGCGAAGTCCTACAGCGAACTTATAAACATTTTTATAATTTTAAATCGTCAGTCGTCATCGCATGTTGCCATCTTGTCGGCTTTACATCGAACATCGGCCCTCGTTTCGCCGACAAAACGTTAACAATTTTATTAACACATTAAAGTCAAAACCGCACTTACCATCGCCAGATTATTGGAGCGACTTCCCGTGTGTTTGTTTTTTTTTAATTATTTTTTTTCGAGATACAGAAACCTGTCCTTATCTGGCCAGTTCGGTCGAGCGACGGGAACTCTTTCCAAATTTGAAATTAGTACGTTGCGTGCACGCCGAGGGACTGAAAAAATAAATCTTTACTTTTTGGTAGTGATCGGAATTAAACATAATTAGGGGTTTTCCAAAAAAAATCTTCTATTTTATTTCAAGTGTAAGTTTTACGGTAACGGTGAAAAGTTTTGTAATTTCGGCACTCTCAAACTAGAGGTTTTACAAGGTTTCTGCTTTCCTCTACTCTCATTCTGCTGCCTATTTAAATGTATAATATTCCTGTCAACCTTCTTGTAGTGAACGGAGCACTGAGACAACACGCTTTCGGTTCTAAAGCCGGCGCCAGACACAGCCACATATTTGAACACTTATTTGAACGCTTGTTTGCACACTTGTGAGGTACGGTAATGTGAGATCTAACTTTGATCAAATGCCCGTGCCTGACATGACTGTTTTCAAACAAGTGTTCAAATGTGTGTTGCTGTGACTGGCGCCGGTATAAAACTACACACCAGGCACCCACAGAATTACCTACAGACCGTACTTTTCAACATTACTTCCGACACAGAAGTTACCGCCTGAAGTTCTGCTCATACCTTTACTGTACGAAACAATAGAGCTGTTATAATGGCGGCAAAATATTATTACCACACGGAAACCGTACGCGTTTTTGCTTTCATTACGTACTTGCATAGTTATTAATTATAGCCCATAAAAATTACCTATTTATGCGCTTGAACGGCTACTGTATAGCAATATTATCGTCACGGTTTATTTGATATGCAGGGTAAGTAGAACTCTAAGCGGTAAAGTGTTTGATTGAGGAATCAAGATAATTTTATTAATAAAATGAGAGATATTTGAGATAAGTTAATTAATACATTGAGTAGATACTTAGCTCAGCATTTTTTTCTGTAGTTAACTCTAAAATAAATAGATACGGCATAAATAAGTCTACGTTGAGAAACACAAGATGGTTTTTCCTGTTTTTCTTTAATTTCTCGTTACTCGATGATATAAGCCTTTATTTAATCCCTGCTTTGTTTACCGAATAAATAAGCTGTAGCTTATTAAATAAAAAAAACAATCTTTAGAGAAAAAAAAATACATAATCCTACTAAAGATAAGTGTTTTTGTATGTAATATGGGTCAAGGACCTGAAATAAATGAATTTTATTTATTATTTATAAAAGCTACATCCAAACTAACCCTTCGGCTTTCGGAAAGCAGGCGTGACGCTATTAAAATATTGGTGTATAAAAAAAAAACAGTATAATAATAATAATACTTTGGTAGGTAATTCGGAAACGTTTAGTTTACCTGTTCATTACTTGACTATAAAATAACATTGTTCTTTCAGATTTTGAAGATAGCATAGCAATTGACTTTACATCATATCAGAAGATGAATAATAACCTAACTTTCCAATACAAATGAAGTCGGTATAATTAAATGAACGTAATTCTTATTAATAATAATAAAGGACCGGCAAACAAGGCCCCTAGATTTTTAATAGTTATTTATGTAACTGTTATATAATAAGGGGTAATAAAACACGAATGTGGGTGATAATAGTATAACATGAGTGTTTTAATACCTAATTATTAACAGTTGCATACAAGACTTTATTTACACCCATGATATGAATCCTCTATAAAAGGTTTGCAATACTAATATCGAACAAAAATGGAGGGACATGACGCACATGAATTCGATATTTCGAATTCGAATAAACAATAAGATTTTTTTTTAAATTACTTTGCTTTTTTTAGTGAACCGCGCCTACATGACAATATCCTTTTTTTGAAATGAGTTGTATTATGACATTTAGTACAACATTATAACACCCGTTTGGATGATATTATGGTTACTATGACACTGGTTGTTTTAATGTTGGCAATAAGCTAACTGTTTCAGAAACTTTTATAGAGGATTTATAGCATGGGTATAAATATAATAAATAAAAGTTATAGGTCATAAAATAAGTATATTTATTTACTCTTCACGCTTAAAAAGTAATAACTAAAGGAAAAGTTTAAATTTGTTTTTTTTTTTTTTACTAGTGTTTGAAATTGTCATTGCCCACAATGCCTGTGTACAAGCCGTACAAGTCACCAGGGCCCCACGACGCTATATGTGTACAAGCTTACATTGAGTGCTTATATGAGACTGAAGAGAATTAACAATGTAAGAAAGAAAAAATATATAAATCAGATAAAAAATAACGGCATTAAAATAACATAACAATTATGCAAACTTTCAAGAGTGAATTTGACTTTATGCGTGCATAGTAATTATGTAAATTAAAGTTACCCTATTCCGAATTTATTAACAAATAAAAATATTATGTAATCCGTCAAACTCCTCATTTAAAAAACAAATGAATCCTTACGAGGCCAAATGTATGCCAATTTTGTTTGTTGGTGTTCTAAAATCTCGCCTAATGGTCTAAAATAGCGTTGGAACCAGTTCCTCACGTGTGTTCGGGCAGTTTGCGTGCTTCAAGTTCATCATACTCTCGCAATTTCAATGAACCGAGCGATCCTCTTAGGATTTGTACTAGTACTATCTACGTTCAAGAGCTTAGAGAATTTTTTACATAGTCATCAGGATTTTACTCGTGAAATCGTGGGAATTTGATTTGGAAGCGGGAATGATTATTATTCATTGGATTTATTTTTTTGTAGGTAAGTTTACACCAAAACCATGGTTATTTATTTAACTGCCAAAACTCCATTCAAGACTTGCCTTTGTATTTTTCGCCGCGTCCTGAAGATCAGTAGGTATTTATAAGGTTCAATTCCCTCGCATCATGCAAAGTCCACGTCGTAATAAATATAGCCATACACACATCTTTACGTACAGTCACGGACTTTAATTGTTAAGCCACTTGGCACTGTTTGTATTTTAGCCGTGTAATGCAAATCGGGCTTAGTCGGTTATAATCGTACATCGAGACACGGAAAGTCATGTCTTCGTATTAAAGAAGAAGAAAATTATATTTAATATCTTTACCGGTTGGCTAACCTGAGAGCCAAAACTACAAACTTGACATCAGAGTGACTACCCAAAGTCAACCAATTGCAGGTCTAGCAACCGTAACCTAGCGACGATTGTTTTAGCGTAGCCATAGCAACGTTAGCGTACGGAGAAATTTTAATTACTCATTTCGACAAATTCGAAAATATCGTCTCTGACATCGACATTTCAACTGTCACTGTCTTCGAATAGGTTTTCAGAATTATCGAGTTAATGAGCTCTGATTCAAAGGAGGTCAGTATCAAATAGATTGCATAAACATTTTATTTATATATCATTAAGAACTTATTTGTTAACCTCTATGGACGAGACTATTTCCGATTATTAGTCATTTGTCATCTTGTTTACGAGCATGCATTTTGAGTTCGAGTTTAATCGTGTAATCTCGTGAATATATGAAATATCAAAATTGAAAAGTTTGAAAGTGGTTCATCAATTAAAGTCCGTGACAGTACATGGACAAACCTCACACTTTTTGCGTAAATCCGGAAAAAATATCGAGTAACTCAGCAGCCAGTGAGTGGCGACTTTGTGAGTAATTTTTTCTCAGCCATTGTCGGAAAACAACAGGCAAGTTCGCGTGATCTTACTATATTAAACTATAATGTGTAACATGCATCTAAATAACCTGGTTACAGTAACCATTGTCATGCAGAAGAAAGCAAAGTTTTTGGTGCATTGTTCACTTATGAACTATGTGGGAAATTCAGAGTACATCACAATTATGTATATCGTTTCTTTTATAGTTATGATCGGTACGTTAAAACGCGCCTTTTTATTGGATTTTAAAAGCTTCTGATGATCTTGTTTGGGGTTAATATTTAGTGGCTGGTCTATAGGTACTTTAGAGGTATGATGAACAGGGTGTAAAGTTCACTTATCCTTTATTAAAAAGGGTGGATCCTCCGATCAGACGGGTGTTGTATCTGGCGGGCAACTGCCCAACGATTGATGTCGGAATCTTGTATATGTCCATCGCGCGGTAAACTCTAATGGTGCGATGTAGGATTTATGTGACGTCAGCATTGCTATTCTGTAACCATCTCACTGTGAAAACTTAGGTGGAGTGAGCGTGGAGTGAGCTGTCATTGTCATCGATACCTTCTGATGCTAAGGCAGTGAAAGTTCACTCCAAGCTCACTTCCCCTAAGTTTTCACGGTGAGATTTTTACAGAATAGCCATACAGGTCTTTGATGCGTAGTTCGCATGTGCCGATGTGGATGCCGATGCCGCCACACTAATTACTGGTTCTTCTAATCATGTTAGACAGTTTTGTGGAAACAGCCATCTACATTTCCAGGAGAAACAAAAAGGCTCTTATACGATAATGATTCGCCGCTGCAGTCTTTGGTGGTACAAAAGGCATTCCCTACAAAAACCTAAATTTTAGGGTTTAAAGGAGCAAAATATGTCAAACTGTCATATTTATTCTTGAGATAAAAGTAATAATATGATATGAATATGACTATTAAAAATCTGACTATAGGTAGAGGTACTTTATTTTCTAGGCAGCCCAGTTCCTTACGTCAGCCTCTAATGACACGATTATTAAAAAGTATAACTTTCACTTGTAACTTGGGAGGGTAATTATATTTTTTACTGAAATATATCTGTCGAGGGGTGTCACCCCACGTAACAGAACACCGAAATACGAGGTTCGATTCCCGGTTTATGTACACACATTAATCTTATGTCGGATGGGGGTGGGCTGGTATTTTTTGTTATGAATTTGTCGCTTATTATTATGGTAATGTCGTGGTGTCATATTGTTACAATTGTGTATGCCAGAGGGCCTATAAAACATCATCAGCTTATGTTAACATTCTATAGTTAATGGTCCATCCCCTTTTATTTTCATTTTTGTTCTACAACTGTGTGTTCATTGCATTCTGCGGGAGTTGTTGAGATTGTTCAAAGGAATTGGTGCCTACTTATGAGGGACGCGAAAATGTCGTGCTTATCATGCTTATGTTTATATATTTTTAAGTATTATAAAATATTGATAATACTGCTTGAATTGTTCATAATTAAAAATAAAAAAAAACAATATGCTAGTCTTATGTAAAATAAATCAAATCCAAACTGCACAGCACAGTAAGTAAGTTCAATGTAAATGTAGTTCAGGCATTGTTCGGCACAATGTTTCACACTTGTCAAATGACGTATTGATACTTTCGACATCCAAACATGTGCCAAATGAGAATCTCAATACTTTGACCAGCATTAAAAGCTTAATGAAACCATTTAGGTGCAATGATATCGGGGATAGGTGCACTAAGTGGTTCATTACTCCTTAAGGCATTAACAACACAGGAGACACATCAAATGAAGCTACCATCACAAATAACATAATTCAATGTATTATTAATAAGACAAACCAGCCGAATGCACAACACCAAAATAAACAATCAACCTATACGTGTTTAAAACAATAAACACCACTGTTTTAAAACAAGTACTAAGAACGTTGCTCTAAAACGCTCGTAATTGGCTGATGACCTACATATAAGAAAATAATTGGCAGCTAGCATAATTCATTGCCTTTTAAAATAACATTGAACATGTGCAAAATACCGATGTTGAGCATCGCCCAACCGGAGTGCCGAAGCTCGAAAAAAAGTTGTCTCGAAAAAAAGCCGCGCGGTCTCGACTTTTAATATACGTTTTTTAATTTTCTCTCTACGTATAAGGTACACAATTTGCCTAATAGGAGCTAGTCGGCACCTGTCCGCTGAAGATTAAGAGATTACCGCTTACAATGCTGCCGTACAGAGACACCAATAAATTATATGACACTGTATTGGATATTTTAAATAGCTATAGTGTCCGACTTTAGTAAAGCATCTTTTTGCAGCGTCCGGCCATTTTCCAGAGCCGGTGGAGTTTTTTGCGTCCAGTTCTAAAGTTGTCGGGCGACGGTATCTATTATAATATGGGAACGTAGGATTGCGTAGTAAAAGGAGTCCTACGTTGCAGCACGTGAGTCCTGCCGGTACAGCACCTTTCCACGTTAAGCACCTTGCTCAAAATTACGGACGAGATTTTGACATGATGGTTTGCGTCTGGGCTCACATAAGCAACGATAAAAATTATGGAAAACTCTTACGCAACAGTTAGCCGTTTAAAAAGATGTATTTTAAGGCGTCGTTTTCGGTAAAGTGATGGAAAAATTTCATTGTGTGTAAAGATGTCCGTTTAATTTAATTTTCCATAGAATTTCTCTTTTTCACACATACAATACGAGTACTGGAGTAGTACTCGTAAATCCGATCATTGGAACCAATTACTGGACAACACAATTTTGTTATGTTACGTGCGCAATGGACACACTGGACATCTTTCAGTTGAAATTATGGTAATGATGACGAGCTCTTGGTTTATTTCCATTTTCATGAAATAAAACAATACATATAATAATGTTTATTTTATTTTCATGTGAAGGTCGAATTTCTTTGCAAATGGCTAATATGTAGTTGCTGATATTTGCGGAGGTTTTATTCGGGACGGAATATTTTCAATTAATGATTGTTTATTACATCGAATTCAATAAAACGAAATAAATGATTTTCGAGGTAAAGTCGTAAGTGCTGTGTAGCCTTGCTACTAAAAACTACAACAATTTAAAACAGTGACATTATTAGTACTATTAAAAACGATTCTGATTGGTGTTCTACTCGCCAGTACCTACGTGCTACTGGATATAAAATTATATGAGCGTGCAAAATCATTAAATTTGTTAGGTATCATTATTTTTAATGTCCATATCAAATTCTAAAAGTTACTACGCCTAGGTCAAACTCATTACACAACTGTTACGATCTTAAACATAACTCGAAGTTAAAAAAAACAATCAATGAACATATCCACCATTCATACTTTGATGCCTCGACATTAAACCAATTAAAATTTCATCGTTATTCCAAAAACATAAGACGTTTACTATAAACAATTCTAAAATACTATCGTTCGATCGCCGCAGCTTCTCAGCGAGGGCGAGTCTTATCCGATCGTAGCTCGCAAGGCACCCGGCGGACCAGAATAGGGGCATAGAATAGGCACGTACTAAGACGTGACGGCAAAGGATGTTGGCGAGTTGGCGGGTTGGTGTAGTGGACAAATGTTGGCGCAAACGTTTATGCAACTTACAGTTTTGGAATTTCAGGACTGAGTAGAGTATTTTGAGGAAAGTTCGGCGCGGCGTTAAGACCTAGGTAGATGATAAGAATCAAATTCCCGGGTAAAATGGCAATATTTTCCGAATGCTGACAACATTGTGTTAATTATTTTATTCGTACGGTTTTATCCCAGCTCCGGACTTACCCCGACATACTGTATTGTTGCCTTAATTTGTGATGTGATGTGCTGACAGCTTTATTCATCTGAAAAGCTTGAATGTTAGTAGATACTATCGTAGTAATGTCGAACTTCTCCGATACAAGTATATGGTTTCAATGCCTTTGGATAGAACTTCAAAACCGTGTGAACTTCAAAGTGCGCTAAGTTTATAGGAAACCATTCAAAATATGATAAAGCTCAAAACATGTTGGTTATGTCAATTTGATTAATGTCTAATTAGGCGCTTGTACCGTATACCTCTTATATGTCAAAATTAGGTCAATGAACTTACTCTATCGTTTCTATAGGTATTGGATATTACATGCCTGCAAGCCCATATAAACATGTGAAGTCTAGACACAAATCATTCATTAATGTCAATTGTGTTCTGTAAGATTATTTACTGATGATTGATTGACAGCAACAACCATTAACTAACTAAAAGAATTAACATTGAAAATGAACCTAGACAAAACTGGCTAGTAATTTGTTTACCTGTCTTCATTTTTTGTTACGCAACCACAAAACTTTTCCTTAAATAATTTTCCTGTAAATAAGAAACTCGACGGCGCGAGTAATAAATTCGTTTTGTATTATAACATTTATAACTTATTTTACTTCCACCGAAGGAGGCGACTAAACACGACACACCCACGCGACATATGGTATCGAAGATCTATGTAGCGAACACACGTAAGAAACGCGAGTTTCTAATACCCGGCACCCGTAATACACGACCAATCAGAATTGGAATTGGTTTGAAACAAACGTCAAAATCAGTGCTTAATGAGTTCTGAAAAAAAATCTGCTATACAACGTATATAACGCAATGAATGTTGTTGAACTGTCAAAATGAAACTAGTTAAGTTACGCAACAGACCGCTACAGATGCCTTAGTATGAGTTTCTTTTAACCATCTCGACTTTACGTATCGACCGCGTTCGGCGCTCTGATTGGCTCTTCACCATTGAAAGCCAGTGAAGGGCCAATCGGAGCGCCGAACGCGGTCGATGCGTAAAGTCGAGATAGTTAAAAGAAACTCACATTAGGGCCTCAGATCGCTTGTTTTCTGACGGTTACCAATCGGCATGTTTTGTGAATCGCGCATTCTACGCAGAAGCTTTTATTTTCATCGATGTAATGTTTGTATGTATTTTCAGAAGTTTTTTAGCTGTAGCTTGAAGCACATTTTTTCAATTTTATTATCCGTTTTTTTACGTCCGGAAATTAAACTGAATTTATACTCTACAAAACATTTGTTTCCAACATTGAAAATAAAGAACCAGAATGTAAACTTGATAGTTCTGTGTTTTTTCTTTAGGTTTTAACTCTTGCAATAGCTGAAAAACGCAGAATAAAGGCCACTTAACATCAGCGGACGGCTCGCCTTAAAGTTTCATTCGATAGTCGTTTCTATATAAAATGTTTCAATAAAGCTATCTGAATCGATGACATTTTGATACATATAAGGAAAAAAGAAAACTGCACGAATCCTACATGATTTTCTGTACAAAAAGAAAAAGCCACGTTAAAAAAAAAAAAACTATTTTAGTCTAACGTCTAGTAAAAAAGTGCTTTAGAAAACGTTGATCGGTTCTCCTAATAGAGTAAATTACTACATAATTATTATTTTACATTCTATTTTATCGGCAGTTGGAAGTTCAAACAATTTAGCACAAAATTATTCAAAATTTTGGTCGCTAAAGTTTCTGTTAAGCTACAAAGTTATAGTTACGAGTTAAACGCTTCTGAGAGTTCGGTTAGCCAATCACACACGATAACCATGATATTTGACACCAGATTTATTGATCTGTCATTTGAATAGACTTTTAGAAAGTTAGAAGGGCCCACTGCGCATTCTTAGTGCGCAGCAAAGGCGTTTGCCAATCCGTCGGTTAGCCCTTATGTTATAAGTACCTACAGTTAAGCTCTACATAATATCCTTATTATGTAGAGCTTAACTAGCCCTAGCCTTTTTAAATACAAGACGCACATAACATTAAGTCCTTTTTAGACGATTAATTGATTAGGTAACTTGTTAATTCAAACCTGTGCCCTGTTTATCAAAACTTACAAGCCTTGTATTACAAACATTTTTCCTGTAAAAAATTGCGTTATTATAAAAAAAACTATACGTGTAAATTACATGTTACAAGTTTCATTATTTAGTTGACAAGTTCTTATATTTTTACATTTTGATTGGTGATTTTGTTTTTCAAAAAAATCTTTGTAAAGTTACAATTTGTAGAAAATCATAGCAAATCCTGAGAGTGCCCGGCGACTCTTTATTCCGTCTTACAAGTTTACAAAGTGTCGTGCTTAGTACCGCAATCAATTTGTAAATTCGATTTTCTTTTTTAAAATGTGGTCAAAAGAAAGAGATGACCTGATGCCCGTGTCCCCGCAGTGGGAATATTAAGGCTGATTATGAATATGGAGATGAGCTATTAATTTCAAGAAAAAATTACATTCTAGGTAACTTGTGAATGTGTAGACTTGTAACTTTTGGTAAACAGGGCCCAGGTTTTCGCATTAAAGGACACTGAACGAGATACAAAAGAGGTTTTATTGGTATTACACCTATGGGCGTTTAGTGTCCCTCAAAGTGTTAAGAAGTTCATCGCCCGAAATTATTAGCTCTCTCCCTCTACTGTTACTCGCAAAAGTATTTTTTCCAGCGTATGTGCTTCAATGCTACAACTCGTTCGAAACCATAAATACCCATCTAAAATAAATAGATGCCTAGAATTCAGAACCTCGATTCTGTAAAATTCAAACAACAACTTGCATCTCACATCGCTATTCGCTGTCACTTCTCATAAGGTTCAAAATGTGTTCGGGTTCGAGTGCGAAGTGACGGGGGAATTACCTTACTGAATGCCACTTCTTACGTCATCTCATACTTTATCTGTCAAAATCGCACTGTCAATTTAGTTCAACTCGCTGACACGCTCGCAAGGGTAGCGCTAGTGTATCAACCGAGTTCTTAGAATGCCAATCAAGAAACTCACAGCGGGTTCGGATTCGAAGTTTAGAATGAGGTCTTACAGAATCACACCCCAGGTCTTTCAGCGCAGCCAGAAAACCAGACGCACCTCACAAAACATAAATATAAAGCAATTTATTTAACAACCTACCAAAAACGGACTTCGTAGATAAATATGTCATATAATTACGGTTACCTTCCGTAAATATCCGAGAGTAGTGACAATAAATAAAGCGTTAACGGGCGACCGGTGAAAAAAAATACGTTTCCTACTACAGTAACGGGAGCGCAGTAATAAGGACCCATCTGCTTGGCTTCATGTGGTGTCACCTTTTAGAGTTCCTTGCCACCAAAAAGGTTACAATTACAAGTGAGGTTAAATTGAGACTCTGCGTTAACTAACCTGTCAAGTCAAAAATTCGAATCGAAGATAGAGACATTTTTCGTTATAATAGCTAGGTAAGTATATTCCTTTCGTGGGAGTGCGCCCGATAATACTGAGTAATTAATCCGGCGATGCTGAAAATATACCTTTTACGGTTTTGTTTGAATATTTTCATTAATTATAACGAAAGTCCATTCCGTAAGCATACGATCTTAATTATAAATTAATAATTCATGGAACTATTGTAATGGAAAAGTAAATTACAGACATGTTAGGAGGAGAGCAAGAGTATATCTTTAATCTATTCTTTGAACGGTTCGTAGAAAATCTTTTTTTATTGGACCGCGGAACCCACGCTTTCATATCAAAGACGTACACCTTTTTTCGTCTTTTGTCTTAACTTTTCTACCGAGTGCACCGTGTTATACCGCCATAAATTTTGTATAGCGTCCCTTCCGTGATTTATTTCCCGCCAAAATATGTGACATTTCTTATTTTATTTTTTTAAGTATCGGACATTTCGAGTAGCGTCCACGATCGTTGATAGGGTGGGCGCGTTCCAGCACCGCCGGTAGTTGGTTCAAATACTTTTACATTTTTTATTTTACGAAACAAAACGGCTTTTGGAGGTGACTTATTTTTTTTTTAATCGTGACAAAAGACAGTTTGGGCTCGTTTGTTTTGTCGGTTTCCATTTTAGAAAAAGAAAAGTTGTTTGCTGATTGTTATTGCTTCTGTAAGAAATGTTTGCTACATTATTTGTGTCCTTTGATGGATGTCTCGTCTACTAGATGGTCCTTTCGCGTAGTTATCAATTATAGTTAATGTTTAATGAAGGCTTTAATGAAAACTCACAACAAAATATACCTTTGTAGGTAAAGGTATATAGTAGTAACCTATCTATTTGAACTACAAAAAACAGCTTTAGAAGTTAAGGCTCGTCCAAACTGGCGCGATATCGCGGGCGTGACAGGCAGCGCTACCCTTGTCGCGCCCACGATATTGCGTCTGTTTATGGGAGCCTTTAGTGTATCTGTACTTAGGTACCTACTAAGTCCAGATACAGATACACTTAATTGCTGAGCAATTTCGTTGTAAAAGTCTACTCAATGAGATTCTGTTATAATAATTAGAGCTCTTTGTAGCAAAAAGCTTATACTCAAACACAACTTGAAACCTATAACTTTATATACCAATAAAAATAATAAATAAATCATTCAATTTACAGTGAAAGTCGTTATGTTTTGTAGTCCAATTGAAATGCACTTTATCAAAATGTATTGGTGACATTAAAACAAATAGAATGTATGGTTTTGGAAAGCCTAAGTGTTACAATATCTGATTTAAATGTATAAAAAATGTATTGTGACCATTCGGTGTTGAAAGGACACAATTATATTTTATTGCACATTTAAATAAACAATGAAGCCTTTATAATAGGCGCGTGGTATGTTCAGGTATATAGGCATAACTGTCATAAGTTATAGTTCGGAAGTCCGACGCTGCGCCTGCGCAGCATTTCACTCAATTAAGATTTATTATAGCAACCTTTGAACAGCAAACTGTGCGGTTACCTTTAATACTTTTTATATAAATTGTAAAGTTTTTATTATATTATTGCTGTACGCAAATAAAAATTTGAAAATGGCTATTGTATTTTTACAGTTTTCAGTCGTGCGTAACTATAATGGATTTAGTTTAAATATCATGTTTCGCTGGGGGTGACAGGCAAGGCTCATGTCCTACGAAACTCCCATTAAACTATGTTTTTCTTTCAATTCCAGATCAGCATGAATCCAATTTTATTGTTCAGAGGCAAAATTTATATTGTTATTTTATTTCAATTTATATTTACATTCGGAACGTTAAAAGTTTATTCAAAATCTTCACGCTAATATTGTGTTGAAAGCCTTTCGCCTATTTCAATTTCTTGGCTGGATGCAAAAGGCATGTTAAATGTGATTCAAAATGCAAATATAATACAAAATTTTAATTCAGTTTTAACCGATTATAATCGGCTTTATCGATATTTTTAAAGTTCCGTACCCAAAGTGTAAAACGGGACTCTGTTACTAAGGCTATGTTCGTCTGTCTGTCTGTCTGTCTGACCGTCCGTCTGTTCGCGGCTTAGCTCGGAGACTGTTGGTACTAGAAAGCTGTAATTTGGTATGGGTATACATATAAATCACACCGACAAAGTGGTAAAAAGAAAATCGGGTACCTTGGTATACGTAAATTGTGGATGGTTTTTTTTTTCTCGTCGAACCCATCGTGTGGATTATCGTTGAAAAGGTAGTTTAAAAATAATGTGAGTTTGTGAAAACTATTTTTGGATTCAGGGATCCGTTTGCGAAATATTAAGCTTTTAAGTGCAAATTTTTGTTAGAGTCAAGTGTCTCTCCCCCCTGCCAGCTAAATGGTTGGTTTTGGATATGTGAAAAAAATCACGGCAATAGCATATATAACGAAATTAAAAGAAAAACTATCACCGCTACGTAGACTTTACAAATTACCGAGTAATAATCGACCAACTTAAATTTGCAGTTACAAAAACATGTTTTTCAACTACAATGTTAAGTTTGTTGGATAAATTCATCCCAACTACGGAACCCTTCATTGTGCTTGGTTCAACATGCACTTGGCCGGTTTTTTATATTTATTTGTATACCGTAATCGATTAAGTTAATATTTCATATTTGATTTAACGCTTACCTACTGTGACTTGGATCATATTCTACTCTTTATCTTCATGGTTTCGGTACACGATTGCTCATGTTGGACAGACTTCTGTGTTTTAGCAATATTTATATTTTTCATCAGTTAAATGATTGCGACATTTATAGGCAATGGTTATCGATCTGTCACTCCACAGCACTAAATTACGTATCGGTATTAGTTATTGAAGTTCAAGAAAATATCTATATCTGGATTAAAGAGACAAGTTTACTGTGTATCAATTAAGGAAATTGCTTAATACTATATTGATATTCATAAAGCAAAAAAATACTAAACAAAACAAACAACTGGTCTACATAATTTACTATGAATGCTCGGAGCTACCTCCGATACCAAGCGTGAATACGGTGAATATAGAGAGGTTAAAACCACCTTTCATCATGATGTATATGTCACTGGCCTAATGTGATATCCATGTACATTTTGTTCCCGCCGCTATCGGTCCTGGGACATCTGTATCGGTGGCAAGACCAACATTATTGAACCGGTAATTTATTGCCGGGTCTTAGGGACGAATTAAGAAATTTTCGGTATAAAACTAAGATGTTGGAGGACAGTTTTTGTTTTATTTTCAACTTGAATGGGAGTTATTAGGCCTTTTTTATTATTCTGTGGCTTCTATTGTGGAAACCGATTGTTTTGATGAATAGTATGCTTGTGGGAACTTTGTTTGACGTCTCATTGCTTGTGACAAAAGGGCTCACTGAGAGTAGAGTCTTTTAAGGTTTGGCTGTTAGCTCACACAGAGCGTATAATCTGCTCGGAATATACCTATTGATGTTATCTGAAACCGCCTTTCCCAATGATCTAATTCTAAATAATTAAGTAGCTTCTTCTAATTGTGAACCATTTCACCAGCAAACTGTAAAATACAATAAAAATACCTATGATTTATACGTGTATCAAACCCATTCACTTATTATTTCACTCCACTCACCTAGTAAAGAAAGCAAGTGTTGTGTAATAAAAAAATTTAACCTAAAAAATCACCGGTTAGGCATCTCTAAAATATACAAATACCATTCTATGTATAACTCACAAAACTGCCGCTAAATCGTGCATAATTAAATTACCTAACTTTTTATAACATAAAAAAGTACACATAACACGTACGGTCAGTATATTTGTTCAAATCTCATTCATAACGTCTGCTTTATTTTATTGTTTTATAGAAAAAAAACGAAACGTGTATATATTTTTTTTGTTTTACCACATTGCGGTCACTCACTTATATTTTTTTCTATTTTCATTTTATTAAAACAATTTTATTTTGTTAATTTATGCCAACATATAAAAATACGTTCGTGGATACATTAAAAGCAATGTGCTCATAAAATTTTTGTTTAGCCTGTAGCGTGGCATGTTCTATAGTGAGGCGATGATTTTTTGTCGATGAAATTTTATTCGTGCGATGTATAAAACTTCGCGATAAAATTAAGTCATAAAATGATTAATGATTCACAAATTAGCCGTTCTTTTATGTCTTTTTACAAATTAATATCTGCCTTTTTTGAATTGGCCATTATAATTTTGACAATGGTTAACGTCGGTATACTTTTTTATAAACTTCAGGAAACTCACTTCACCCAATGCTGAAAAATACTCGTAAAAAATGTTAGATGCAAATATACTTGGTTAATTTCAGTTTCGCACGACTGTTATTAGAATTTAAGTTTTTGTTATTAAGTAATAAAACTTAACGACAAATTAAAAACAAATAATCTTCTTAAACGTGCTCCTCACTAACTCATAAACATTTTAATATTTCGTCGTGGTATCAATGTACGTTTGATATCTATCGTTTCGATATAACTCCAACGTTTTAAGTACTAATAACATGAGACTTGCTCTGTTGCATGATATAGTGTCCCCGGTAGCACCCCCCGTCGCCATGTTATGCGATACGACACATAATGCCGACGAATTTAATAATTTTACATTTATTATCGAGTCGACGACTTGAAAAAAATCTTTAAGTGAACAAGATTCCTATCTCCGTTAAGGCTTTCTCGATGTAGGTTTAGGCCAGCTTTAAGGTTTTAAGGTCAGTTATGTAAGGCTGTAATTTACTTGGTTATGTTACGCTTGTAGAAAATTTTACTGAATCATTTGCCTGTCAGGACGGATGTCTTCAAGGTACAGAATGTGTGAAGTTCTTTTGTTTGTCGGTATTGCGTTAGTCGTCTATAATAGCTTCGATCTATAGTAATTTGTCAAGAAAACGAGTAATTAACTTGTAAATTAAGATTTTTCTTATTATAATAAAAATCTGCCTGGTCTTATTATATAAGTAGATAGTTTTTATGTGCACCATACACCATAAACAATTATTATTTAATAATGGCCAAAAAGCAGCGTCAATTCTCACTATATGTAAAACTCAAACCAGTTCCTGATTCAGGAAATAAAATGCAAATTAGATACAAAAAATGCAAATCAGATCCAAAGGTTACCTAACTCTGCGACTGCGACATCAGCTTCCCAAGCAGTTCCGATTTCAACATTGAAACACACTATCTTGTGACCTTGTGGTCTTAACCAACAGCAGTAACCAGAATAAATAACAAAAAGGTTATAATGACTGTTATAATCCACAACTTAATATTCAATTACATAACTACAGAGTCGAATTAATAAAAACAATGATTCTGTCATAAAGAAACATACCTATTACCATTATTACCGCGGTCAACCACTTCGGCGTTCCGTTTTTGCTATTACAAAAAAAATGTGGCCACCGGACGAAGTGTTATCGTTAAGGAAATCTCCTTTTTTTCCTTTCGGCCTTAAAAACATGAATGGTACGTACGATTTATGATATCACAATTCTTTTTATAACCCACCCGGTGTTTTTTTTAGGTTTTTTTTCGGCCGACGCGTTATCTTCACAATTTTGTGTCTCAATCTATTAATAACGTCTTCTTTTAAGACGCGACGTTTTGTGTCGATGTTTATCGATAGCTGACGTGTCAGATGGTACATCACTAGATTCGTTTTGTGATTGGTCAGATTTATGTGTCGAGATCGTTATTGTTTTAATAAGTGCGTGAATTTTTTGTGTTTTCGCTAAACTTATTGCAGCGTCGGAGAATTTCTTTTTATTTAATTTGTAGTTTTTCTTCCCATTACTTTGGAGTTCTAAGCGAGTCGTTTTGTCTGCAATTACTAACAATATTTCGGGTTTAAAATTCGCTTTCGTTATTATAGCGTTGGTAGTTGACGGGTTAAGAACCTGTTATTATTCTGCACAATTGTTAACCCGACACGTTGCTGTTCATGTTCAAGCTTAACACGCCACCTCTGAGCTTTGAGAGATGCCGACACTTTTGTGTGAATAACTGCGGTTTACTCTGGAAAAACGTTATGGTGTACGAAGGAAAAATTACGAAGGAGAAATAATGGTAATATCACAACTGGTTGTTTTATGTCACTCAATTTAAGAGAAGACTGCACTTTATTTATCTCGCTCCGAATTTCGAGATTCTACGCCTCAGACTAAATAAAAAACCAAGACAGAGCGCTGTCAACAGTGACGTGAGGCCGGTTTCGTAAACATGTGTGCACTTAGTTTGGTATAGTGTCATTGTAAATAGTTGTAAATGTGTGTGTGTGAGCGTGTATGGACAGAGCGGTGGTGTAGTTTTAGCCTCAGACCAAATAAAAAACCAAGACAGAGCGCTGCGAACAATACAGTGATACATGCTAAAACTACACCACCGCTCTGTGCATACACGCTCGCACACACACATTTACAACTAGTTACAATGACACTACAATCAAACTACACCAAACTAAGTGAACACATGTTTACGAAACCGGCCTTACGTCACCGTTGACAGCGCTCTGTCTTGGTTTTTTATTTGGTCAGGGGTTTTAGCATGCTTCACTGTATTGTTCGCAGCGCTCCGTGTTGGTTTTTTATTTGGTCTGAGTTCTACGCATAGATTTTTGTTCTTAAAATTATAATGCCGTTTCCCTAACAACTGAAGACGTAAAAAAATCGCATGTCTCACTTTCTGTTTGCGGAGACCGTATCATCAAGTTGGAGCACGAACGCCTCGGGCTGCGTTGTACCAACCAGCGTACTTTGACCTTCCGTGTTTCCCTTGTTAACCTATATTTACGGTAAAGGGGGGTGTTGACATAGTTTTTGAGAGGTCTTAGGTGATTGGCGGCGGTTATCAGTGGTTGCGGAGTAAATCATGTCGAACAAACACAGGACGGGCGTCAACGCTGCGCATCGCACGATCAGTGTGAATTGTGTGTTTTTATGTTCGCGCTTCTTACGTGCTACAGGGCAGGCAGAAATTTAAATTTAGTCATGATTTCGAATACTGTATTGGGAAGAATGTGGTCCTATGATCTTGTTAAAGAATATGTCAATATTTCTTTCATGAGTTGATGGAATCTTTACTCTTCTTTGTTTTTTCTCCCTTTAGGTCTAGCTCTAGAGTATCAGATTAACAGCACGCCCAGGTACTAAATGTAAATTTACTTAATGAAAAATAAATTTATTCGAACACCGAAGGAGATTATATTTTCACTCCGGCCATAACAGTTTGCATTTTAAGAAATAATCGAAAATTCTCCGTGGTGCGTTCGAAAACGCGGTTCGTTTTACGTATCGGTCGCGCCCATTATATCGCGCCAACGGGCCCCCGCATAATTACTTACACGCTAATTGTTCGGACTTCGGAACGCACACTTGCGGTTTAATAAACAAACAAATAAATTAATAAAATTGTCAATTTTGAATGTGGAATAGGTACTAAAGTTTAAACATTATTTGATGTTTGAATGTTAAAGCGGTTGGTAGCAATGTTTTCACGACCGGGTTCTTTGCGGGTGATAAACTGATAACTGTTGGGTAGTTAATAAAATATTATAATATAATGTTTGAATATTTGAACAGCTTTTTAAGTATTTAAAAGATATCTATCATTATTCTTGACTTTGGTTATCTCTAGAGACTATTATTATAAAAGTCTCAACAACAACTTTTTTCATAGGAACTACCCAACGGACTGGCGGTCAAATGTCTTTGACCAACTGAAGTGAAGCCTGGAATACACATGCTTTTAAAAAGCATGCTTGTTTATTAGCAAGTCGCATGCTTATTTAAAGCATGCTCTCCGTGTATGTAAAATTATCATAATTTTTTCGTAGACACATGCTTATTCTTTGCTAGTACCTAGCATCTGCTTGAAATTCGCATGCTTTTATGCTACTACATAGCATGTGTATTTCAGGCTTAAAAAGAGACGACTGATTAATGGAATAAAACAAACTACCCCTCAATCCCGTCCCAATCCGATTCGCGTCAGTCTCTCTCAAAGCGTTGCAGGTGGGCACGTGCATTTCGCAATTCATTAATTAACAATCGAAATTTTCTTTGCTTCAGTTTCAGGTAATAAAATTTGTGTTTTTTTTTTTTTAATGGTTCTTAGTAATTTTGGTTTGGTTTTATTAAAATTAATAAAAGGGATAGAACTATGAATTTTTTACACTGCTTCAGTATGGAAATTTTTCATTTTATGTGCTGAAATATGGTGTACCTAATAAGTACAAAAACTATAAATAAATTATTTTACTAAATTGACGAGACTCAGCCTTTTATATTTAGAACTGACGCCTAAAAGTAATTTTAAGAAGTGTAGAGTGGTCACTTGTTTTCAAAATCCAAAAAATATGAAAAATGTAACTAGGTAGGTAATATAAACAGATTTCCTTTGTGTTACTAAACAAAAACATCATTATTTCGAGTTCAATAACTAAAATATCGAAATACTTTATTTTCAGTGTATATTCCATTTCGTATTGTTTTTAACAATAATTTTTTTCTTTGATTCCATTAATATGCCTAAAACTAAGCAGTTCTTTTTAGCTTTATTCAGAAAATAAATACTTACTTGAATTATTTGGAAAAAGGCTATTTTTCAGACAGAGGAAAAAAGAAAATGTATAGGAAATATATGTAGGTACTACAAATAAGCCACTTATTGCTCTTTGCTCAGTCAATACCGTTCATTCATTCACTCACTGCAAAGGTTGTTATTCAAACACATTCCTTGGTTGTTATGCAACCAATCTTCGCAGTGTTACCAGAAATTCTTGACTAATTGTCACTTGTCAGTTCGGTATCAAACTTCACGAAAAACAAATTGTATCAATCTGCGATGCTGAAACACGTTGGCAAACGTATTCAACTGTAACTCGCCCGGATAAGATTATTCGAAAACTAACAACGTGTTGTTAGCGTACTTACACTTAAATTATTCATTATCAATCACTACGATTTTCAGTATCATTCATCGAAATGCCGCTACAATTATTCGAAGTGCATTACCAATTTTACGATAGTCTGGCTTATACTGGTTTCCATCCACTGTCCGATACCCTTTACCGCAAATCTCAAAGCGTTTCTGTAAACATCGCAGTAAGTTTCGGTTTATTTATTAGCAGCATTTATCGGTCGTTAAAACGAAGTCGCGGCACCGTGCCGGCTCCGTCACGGGGACGTCACGGTTCGTATTGTAACGGAAAACAATGCGGCGTGCGTGTTACGATCGATTTATGACCGTAGGCCTGCCATGAGTGCGGATTTCGAACGGACCCGTTTCGGACTTGAAAGACCGCGCGAATTCAAATTCGGAACTTCGAAGTTCCAAATTTGAATTTTCGCATTCGCGTACTAATTGCGGGTAATGGCGGTTTTCGATTACAAATTGTGTGCCCGTATTTGAAGGCGAACCGTACCGTGTGTGAACCGTATTTGCTAGGTGCTGAAATTGAAAAGAGTTTGTGAGCTTTTTCGAATACAAAACTGAATGGAAGCTAAATTTCACTGAAATCATGTCCGTATGGGAAGCATCAAAAACTGTTTCAGAAACTAGAAAGACGGGATTTTTTTCCAATTTTAGAAATTAGGAGCGTCCTGTTTTTACTAAATAACATGGTGGACTAGCTTACGATACGCTAATGATTGGCGATTCTTTGCTTTTTACGTCTACTGTTTGATATTTACCGCCAGTAGAACTTGGAATATTTTCATCGGAGCGTTTTGTTCTATTTACCCGTTCTTTCCTATTAGACACGTTAATGTAGCAATTATTGGGATCTATACTTCCCAGTAACTACACGTATTTCCTCTAAAAATAGGATTCATGGGTTATGGATTGAATACAGATTTATAGGAATTCCCAAATACCTGTTAACATAGCTAATACGAAATTTTTGGGGCCAGAATTTCAAACATGTTGCTCTATTTTGTGACTTAATACTTTGGATTCATAATAAAGATAAAGTTACGTTTATCTCAAAACAAATATTGCGGGAGATTCGCTCGTAATAATAGGAAAAAAAAAGTTGCCCATTTTTCCGGTTTTTGCGGCAAAAACATATTCACGAATCCAGGACTCATCATAGATTGTCAGCAAGCTTGTTAATTAAAAAGAGGACCCGTCCTTAACGTGTAAAGTTTCGTAAAATACGCCTATGAAAAGTAAATATTTTATATATTTTTAAATACTTTATTATCTTTATAGCCGTTTACGACCGTAATACAGACAATAACAATTAACATAATTAAATATAAACATGTAAATATTGGCATTATCATGCAATGTGCAGATATAAAACAAATTACGATAATTTGGTAAATTGATAGTTGTCGATCGGGTTTTTTTCGCGATATTTAAGTAGATGCAATTTGGTTTCTGCGAATTTTGCGATGCGACTGTGACTTTAGTGTTGTTCATCATTTGTTTAATAATAGGTACTTAATTGTTGTGATTACTGCTACCTGATGCTAACAATTTTAGTGTACTAACATTATCCTTGTTCGACGAAACGGTTCTTTGTTTGAAAATAACTTTAACGGATATTGTTAACTAACGATAAGCAAGTTATTTTCTTGTCCCAAATTAATGATTAGAAAATAAATTAATAGCGGAGAAAATTGTCCCTTACTTTCATTTTTTTTTGTTTATTTTTCTTTCCCACAAATAATGTTAGCATAAAAAAATCAGCATTTAGCAGTGTAACTGTCGTTGCCCAATCAGATCTGAACCCTGAGTATCTGGAGATGGGGTTCCGCGGCGGAGCCGGGCTGGGCTCATCTTCTCGCACCAAGCGCATGCGCACCAGCTTCAAGCATCACCAGCTGCGCACCATGAAGTCCTACTTCGCGATCAACCACAACCCCGACGCTAAGGACCTGAAGCAACTAAGCCAGAAGACTGGACTACCCAAGAGGGTCCTACAGGTAATATGAAGTTTATTTTTCAATATTCTACAAATATAAACTACTTCGTCCACAGTACTGCCTCTTTTGATGACTATAATTATGACGTGTGCATTCAGCTTATCCTTTTTTATGAATAAATATCGAAGATTTGATTTTTATGCTTTTTTAAACACTTGAGCTGTCAAAATGCCTTATAAATAACAAACACAATCAATAAATAAACAACTTACGTCGGGAAAATAAAAAACTAAATCAAAGATAAAAATAATCCATACGTCATTTTTTCTAAAAAAGAATTCAGTGTTTGACGTGAAAACGATAGGATCGAATAATATAGTATCGATTTTATATTCGATACATAACATATCGAGAGGTGTTATTCCACGCGTAGGTAGCCGCTTCATTAGCATACTGATCAAGACGTTAGAATATGCTTGACTATGATTACAACCAATATTACAGATAAGATACCTACCTCGGAATGTTCAATTCTACTTTTAGTACGTCTCGATAACGGGTGTAGCTTTCATAAAAGTCTATGCAAATTACACTTCTTGTTACTTAAGCTCAGGCATAATTTTCTTACTTTTCTAATGTTATATAAAAAAGGTGGATATGCTTATAATAGGCACAAGCACACACTTCACAATTTTTTTAAAGTTTCGGAAACATTTAAACTGTAGTTTAGGGAATAACCAAATAAAATTACATTTGCAGACATAAAAAACGTTTTTGAATTGTATTATTATCAATCAATGTACAAAAGCACTGTAAAGTTGCCATTAGTCTCAAAGGTTAAACATTAATCGTTCGTTTATTAAAATTAAATACTTAAACTTCACCAAAATCCGACAGTTGAGACCTAAAGCGTGAATAACATTACGATTTTGGAATTAATCAACATATTTTAATGAAATTAAACGTTATAGCTATGTGTGGTAGAGCATTATGAAAATCTTTAGTTTTAATGCATTTATTTACTCGACATAGCTTCGAAAAATATCTTAAAGTCCATTTAAAATGTCGTTATCCATTGACGGTCAAAAAACGTAATTCTCAAACGTTTAATTGACACACAAAAATGATTTTATCTTCGTTTAACGTCAAATTGACACGGTACAAGTTACGTACATATGTAGAGGTGCTAGTATGTGAGCTACAATACAGTGACTCAAACCAGAACTCAAGTGTGTCAAACGCATAAAATAAGTCTTAAACAAACCGGTAGTTGAAAGCTAATGCGAATTTAATGTAGTCCCGATACCGCGTCGCTTTGCTCAGTATCGACTTATCAACATTTTGCATTGCGAATGTTTTATAAAGTTGAATTTTATTTATTCGTTTTCATCATTCGTTTTTATCATCACTCGTTTTGACGGCTGACGAGTGGTATAACCGAGTTGTTTTAATTTTTGAACTGATAAAGTTGCAGGAACGAAGTCAGTCCTCAGAACATATTTTCTAATTTATATGTTGTTTTTTACAGTTGACGCCAAGGTAAGGTAATCTGGATAATTTTCTTCTACTGTGTGATTTGTTGCTCGGCAGGACAACGGTGGTAAGTAAGTATAGGAAAAAACCTTCGACATGAGGTGCCTGTGATCTACCACATGACGAGGATGTCAACATGATTGGTTTCACAGAAATGGCGTGTTGCAAGCTCAAAATTGCACTCCTCGCTGTGGTAATTGTGGCGTTATTATTGACCGCCATAACCAGTGTTCGCGGGTAAGACAGGAATTTTGTGAAACCGAACTTAACTTCAAACAACCGAACGAAAGTGAAAGGTAAACTTGTCGATTGAATGATCAAAAGTGTAATTTTGCGGTGTATGCTCCGAGAAAGAAATATGTTTACAATTCTTAAAAGATAAATACCTACTGCTCTTTTGTTATTGGATCGTAGACGCGCACGAAAGTGTAGCCACATAATTACCAGCTTTCAAAATGTAAACAGCCTGTATTGTCCCACCACTTAATTTTCTTTAATATTTATCAACTTTTTGCTCTATACGAAATAATTACCTGTGCTTTCAGAGTGGAGTTGCAATTCCGATAAAAACTGCGGCCATTGAGTGCATGAATGAGATAGTACAAAATAAATACACGTACACAATATTTATTTAAGTTGCGGGAAGAATACTCGTACGCGGTAGCAATACTTGGTGGAACAATATTATGAGAACGATCGAAGTTTATTCACGTTAAAAGTACACAAAAATGCTGTGCCTGCGCCGTCTTTGAACTAAGATTATAAGTAGAAGCACACACTTCGGCTCGTCTTCGCATTTAACACTGTATATTGCATTTAATTTGTTTGCTATAAGCGGCACTTTAATGTAGGGCTCGACAAAGCGCTACCCTTTGTTCTCCTAATTACTCGGGTAACTTGAAAAATTTCTTGAGTAACACGTGCGCTTGCGCTTGTGACGTCATAGACTAACAGTTGAGAGTTGAATTGGTTTAGTTTTTGTTTGTATGAAAAAGTGGACTATTGTGCTAGAATATTGTTTTCTTTGCCTTTGGCTGCCCTCTAATCATTTGGGTATTAAATCCTGATTAGCATCCCACATGTTCAGTATTACATATTCTATAAGACCTAACAATGAACCCTGTCTAGAGAATCTTAGAGTAAGCTAAGGTAACTATAAAGGATGACTTTTCGGGGCAATATTTTCTGCTCGGTTTGGTTAGTGGTAGGGCTTGTTCTAAGTCCACCTGGCTAGCTACCACCATCTTATATATGTCTGTCGCCATAACAACAATGTTAACAGCATTATTGGGTTTCGGCAGTTAGAGCTAAAATAGCCAGTTCTTCTGTGGTTGAAGATTCCGGGCGAAGCTCGCTTCCACCTTTGGCCTGATCATCACTTACCATCAGGTGAGATGCAAGCCAAAAGCTTCCTCATTGGGGTTAAAAAAAAAAACTTTTCAAGTGAAGTAGATTTTTGAGTCACAGTGTAGGTTCTTACAATAATAAATCGTTTACTGAGAGGATAATAAAAATTTGGGCTTAAACTTTTTTAATTAAGTCATATATTATGTTAATGAGTTACAATATAATAATAGTAATTTGGAATAGTATTAGAAATACTTAATTGGGGCCATGAGAACCATAAGTAGTGACCTAATCCAATGGGCAAGCTTTTTGAGTACCATAGAAAACAAAAACAGTATTTGTTGAATTAACTAGCACTCTTCAGAATTCATACTTTTATATTTTAATTAACTTAACTGAAAAAAAAATATTAACTTAACTTTAATTGGAAAAAATCATTGACTCAACATTGTAAAAATTGGTTAAGTCACTATGGTTCTCATGGCCTCAATTCAAATCTAAAAATAAAAAATCTCACTTAGGTACACAGCTATCTCAGGGAGCTATCTTATCTATAAAATAATAATGAGGATTTTAGTTGCCCATCACTAGTATTTGTCTAGGTCTAGCTCCCATGATCAAGCCAGAAAGCTTGGTTTTCGGCACAGTTCGCCAATATTTGTCCAATGTCTGGCCAATACGACGGTTCAATAATTTCTGATGGCATTGTTATAATAGCACTGCATCGGTACGCAGAGCTAAGACAAACATTTGCATGGCCCAACAATTTTGGTGCACGTGAAGGCTTGCACCAATATGCGGAAGTTTGCGTATGGATGGAGCCATGTCAAGCGATTTTCGACTCTAAAGATCTTTGTGTTGGATGTGGGAGAAACCCTTAGAAGATATTTCACTTAAAAAGCAATTTTTGAGCTTTTAGAATAAAATGCGGAATTCGGTTGAGCAAAGACAACAATGAATACATATTTAAGAAGACCGTCAGCGTTAACGTTTTATAACCGTATTTAATTTCGAAAAAAACACTTTTCATGTAGCGTACTGAAAATTATGTCCCTTTTCATTCAGGGGCAAATTATCGGCTGCAACATTATTTGTCCGGCCAGCTGTTTACATTTTGTAGAAAAAGTTATTATGTAGAATAAATACATTTAGTGAATTTAACTTAGTAGTAACTAAACATTCAGTTCAAATACACATTTCCAATAAATATTTCATGATTAAATTTTTATTGGAAGTTTTATTTATTAAATAGTCTGGAATGTCACTACCGTGTTTCGTGAACCGTTGCATAAATTCTGTTCGTTTTTTGTTTCGTAGAAATGTAACTTTCGTAGGTACTAGCAAAGCTAGCTGGATTCTCTTCAAAGACGCGATTTTGTTCAATTCGTTATTTCAGTTAAAACTTAGACTTTCTGTTTGATTTCATGATGTATATACAATTCATCAAGAAACATGCTTCTATTGATTCTTCTATAATCGAGGAATAGTTTTGAATTTTTTGACAGTTTTCCATACAAAAATTGTTAGACATCAGTTTTATTTCACGGTAAATGATATTCTGAAGTCGGACAAATCAACCCTTCATGCAAATTATTGTTCTACTATTAGTATTACTTAGTGAAGTAGGTTGGATACTGATTGTTTTTAATTAATAATGCATTAATTTGACAACCGACAATCGAAAAATGCGTGACAAAACGCCATTCATCCAAAGTAGTATGGCGATGGTAACCAATAGAGATTGTTGCTTATCGTTTCTTGATACTAGTATTGGTTTATACCCGAACCTGCGGTAACTGTGTAACACACTTACAATGGCAATACCATTCATTTTGACAATTTAACAACATTAATTGCCGTCGTCATCGTAATGGCGATATACGAGTCTAAGACGTGTCAAATTAGCGAGTACTATAATTAGTACTACAGCGAGCTTGTAAGGTGTGCTTGTAAGCAAATGGCTTTTGTGAATTAGATCATTGGCAGGTGCTAATTAATCCAATCGAGCTAGTGAAGATATCATATTAGACACATGGATTAGATTTCTAGACACCGGTTTCACAATGCCTTTGCCAATTAGCATCTGTCAAGTTGAAGCAATTGAGTTTAGGGAAGTACTAATCAGTAAAATCGAGCTATTGAAGATACTATATACCATAGTAATAATTCCTGGATATATGCATCTATCTGCCTTTCCGTCAATGGATTAGTAACATCCTTAATTATCAGTTGGTATTGGAGTCTTCTCGAAGTAAAATGTCTCCCTGCCAGACAACTGTACGTACGTTCTGTAGTCAACTAACTGCACAAAGTTCGAACAAAGAAGAATCTAAACGTAAATTACATGATGCTTGTTTGGACTTCCATAAAAATTGTTTGTCTTTGATATAGCAGCCTGTCTTTATCGTCGCCGACCCGATTCCGATATCAGCAGCATAAATATATCCAGTCAACCAATTATGCGAAAGACCCCCCTTCCCCTCGAATATTGATCGAGATTTTTTTCCCGGCAAAAAGCTTTCGACTCGTCGTCGCCATATTGCAGAGATAATATCTTATTCGTTTTTGCGCCTCGTCGCACTTTTGGCTGTACGATGCTACGGACAACTGTTTTTTTTTACCTTTTTAAATCTTTATATTATCGCTTTAGATCTTTTTGTTTTTATCCGATAGAATTTTTGGTTTTCAATTGTTTCCTTTGCCCACAAATAATGTATTCAACAGTGTACCCGTTGTGACAATTTTTAACTTCGTGTGTGTAGTTAGCTACATACACAACTTTGAAAATTCCACAAGAAGTCGACACGGAAATTCGTTTGAAAACTTTTAATTAACCATTTAAGTTACTAGACTAGGTCACGTTGGTTTTATTATACCGTCATATCGAGAGGCTTATTCACTCACTTGTTCAATTGACGTGCCCCGAAGGTCTTTACAACTCTATTCAATCACAAGAAACGGCATCAAAGAATTATAGGCACCAATAAATCCATAAAATCCGCTGTCGATGCCGCAATAACGCAGCATAAAAAGCTAAGCATTTTCAGCTATCCCTAAATAAAACACGACACGAGGGGCTGAAACCAAAAGATTTATGTCTCTCACCTCTCAAGTTATTTACGAGAATTACGAGACTAATTGCTTTTGATGACGAATTTGAACCTTATTGCTGTGTTAATAAGAGCGTGGTGCAATTAAACTTTGCAAAGACCTCAAAGGCTGGCATTTTAGTCCACCTTTGGAAGAGAGATGCAGCGAATTGGAGAGTTGCCCCTAACTTTTTCCGTTTTCTATGTTCGTGTGACGTTTGCCGCGTCGCTGCGCACTTGAAGTCCCAGCCTAAAGAGTATAGCGTTCTAAACGTAGTCTTTGAAAGGTCTCCCTGAATGGCGTCTGTTTTGTACACTTTATGTTGAAAGCACTGCTCTTGAAGTACTTGTATGTAACGCTACGAAGTACGAACGAATATGTCACATGTGACAATCACTCCATTTCGATTGATTTTATTTCCAAGATGATTGTTATGGGTATCATCTTGTTATGTCTGCCGGTAACTGAAAGTACTGCGACTGGAAAATGTTTAAATGGATTCACATAAGCAAGCGATATATTATGACTTCTTTGTTCGTCTTTTATGGAACTGCAAATAATAATAAAATGAATTTCTTCTTTTTTCTGCAGCCTGGAAAATTTCATTTATTTTTGCGTCCAATAGAATATCGAAGTTTCGAGTACAATTTAAAAAAAAACATCGCAAAGAAAACTGAAATGTTTTCAATTTTCAGTACTTATTCCATGAATTTAGTTGAAAAAATATTTTTCAAATGTCCATTCACAACAGGTGCGCTGCCCGCCGTCTAATTGCCTCGGGCGCCCCTATAATATATAGACGCACTGTCACCCGAGCCCGGCGCAGGCGCATTTAGAACAAACCACGCCATATATCTCTCCTTGCGTCCGCAATTACGTGATTTGTCACTCCACTTTCTTTTTTTCCTTCTTTCATTCTGAAAAATGACTCGAGTTCAACTGTTCAAGTAGCTCAGACGTAATTAGCTGACTGAAAAAGTGCCTTTCCCTGTTCACTTTATTGTGCGATCAATTCACATAGCTACTGTGTTTAATCGACTATTAAATTTATCTCATTCGATTAATTAGTCGATTTCCAATAAGATCTTAAGAGAATTAACGGGTTTTGTGCGCGATTGTACCTACTGTTATTCCTGAATGTGACGTCTTAAAGTTTAAATACAATTATTAAGTACTTTTTAATAAAATTTCTGACCGGATTTAATTATCTGAAATAAATATTTTATAAATATTCATATAAATAAATATTCCTCATTAGTGTCTAAGTTTATGCATGTCGTTTGTTTTTTAAACATACCTACTCGTGTAGGTAAAACAATAACAAATAAGTTTGCGCTTCTACTTATCTCAATATGTGCTAAAATATGCTTGAAGCATAATAATGTATTTCATCTTTGTGAATTGCACACCAGAGATGTTATATTTAACACATTGAAGAAATAAAATCGTTTGAAAAAGCAAAACATCTAGTGATGTATTAGCGTCGCTTCTTCCCGATCTCACAAAAATTAATTACGCAGTGCTATTTTTAAAACGTTTTCATGCCATGATTTCGAACACTATAAAGATGCCTCTTAACGGCACACAAATATCTCGGGCAAAGGCGATGGCTCCCAACCCTCGCAATTAGTATCGGATGGTCACACCTTGACGTTCGACCGCGTATAATTTTACTTTCTAAGTACATTTTGTGACAATAATAAGCAAATTCCCACATTCAACTTTAAACTTTATAACACAGCATTAAAGTTAAAAATTCCACACACAAATAAGATCAAATCAAACAGTCTAGTAATTAGTACAGGCGCGCTCAGCGACGCTCCGTTGGGCAGATAATTTCCGCTGTACGTTCAAAAGACGTCCATTTGTCACTTGGTCGCGCGAAGTCGCACAGAGCGGACGTGCCTCTCCCTACTTAATTTATTCAAATATTATTTATTTAAGGAAAACGGGACTATTAATCACATTTCTACAGATTTTATTTACATACGCGGAACGCTGCTCGCTTTGATCGTTCAGACATTTATTAGAGGTCCTTAAGCGGTATTTTATTTACAAGAGGCAGGAGAATAATTAAATTGGGTGTCAATTTACAAATTTTCTGTACTGCTTGTGTAATATAATGTTTTTCTGCGGTTTATTTGCAATGATTACTGATTTGTTTGCCGACATTCGTCTAAACGACCAATTTGAGCGTGCCTATTTTCATATTTGTATTGGACTTTAATGAACACTCTTTCTAATTATGCCTTTCATGTTAAATTAGCACCTTTTAATGGTTTTTAAATATTTGTTACACTGAAGTGTTACTCGCACCACTATTAGGCTTTTATTTTACTCATTTCCTAATTGAACATTGGTTCATAAATTAAAAATCAACACTTTTGTAGTTAGGTATGGTTTAGACTACTCTCGACTTCAATTATTATTGGCTTTTATAATAAGTAAGCGGCACCGACCCTAACTTTTTCAACCTCAGTGTGTATACTGAAGTAGCATTCAGTCTTTTTAACCGACTTCAAAAAAGAGGAGGTTCTCAATTCGTGTGTATGTTTTTTTTGTGTGTTTGTGATGCGATTACTCCGCCAATTATGAATTGATTTTGATGATTCTTTTTTGTTTGGTAGGTCATGCTTTAGAGGTGGTCCCATACTTATACATTTTATTAACTTCGTTTGCGTAGTTTTTGAGTTAGCTACAATATTACGTATTTTTCCCACTTAGTATATAATTATATTGACGATGTTTTAAGTTACTCCATACTGTTATTTACATAGCAGGTGGTGGTGGTAGTAGTGGTATTCGAATTTGTATGGGGTAGGTAAACAATTAAAAAGTGGAAAAAAAAAACGAAATTAAAATTATTTTTCACTTTTGTAGTGTTGTTTTTGGAAGTCGGTTGTTTATTTTTTTGGAAAAGTTTTTTATTTTTTTTACTGTTTTGCTCAACTAATCGACTTAATCCAAAATAATTACCTACTAGTATTTACAAACACCAAGTTAACGAACCTAAAGCTATTTTTACAGCTTAAGCGGCCATAAGCAGCTGGTGCTGATTTACATTAAAATTGTCACGAACGCTTTACAATTATCGTTAGTACGCATGGCTACAAATCAAGCTATACATTTCCAGTATAAGCTGACCTCGCATTGTACGAAAATCTTATACAATGCGAGGTCAGCATACACTGGAAATGTATAGCTTAATGTGTAGCCGTGTGTACACTATTCGCGACATCTGGCATCACAGACAAATTCACAGAACATATTGCGAACATTAATATTACAACATCTTTAATATTATCGTCCTGTTATACCATGATGGGACAAAATGACTTAATTTGCGTCTACCATTCAATTACCACAGCAGTGTTGGGGCATGAAATGCATGTAATCAGTCATTTTAAGCTTAGGACCAGACGGTGCTACAGCAATAGACTGAGAAAGCCTTTTATGGCCGATTCCTATAAATTACGGACCATTATTGGTTAAACTTCGACTCGTGAATCTTTACCTATAATGAAGGAAATACGTCATAACTTTGCAATGTAGACCCTTACATATAGAAGTACTTACCTATCACAAGTAAAATTAGATAAGAATCTATTTAAAAAAATGCTACCTTTGGTAAGCAAAACGATTCGTTATGTTTATAGGAACCGAGCATTAATGATCATACCTACATAGATTTGGTTGTAAGCTGTATTTTTTTGTAAATTTGTTACATGGAATTGCAGAACACCAGGGGGCCAAGTCTACTAATTTACAAACGTGTCAACAGATTTGCCATACAAAATCTGTCAAAAACTCATAATTGTGAGACCATTGACACGTTTGTAAATTAGTAGACTTGGCTCCCTGGTTAGGTAAATCCATATATTAAACTTTCGCAGGTTGAATAAAAAACAGAGTATTTTTTAATAATTTCGTTCATAAATTTTAATTTTTTTAATAGGAAATATATATTCATATCAATCGCTAACATTTCGCAATGCGTTGTCCACTCAACCGTGGTGCCGTGTACAGCCGCACTTAATACGCTCAATTTTGTCTCATTTGTTCTAGCTGGATGCGAGGGGGCAATTTGCAAGCGTTTGGTGTCATTGCGCAGTGGTTAGAGTAATGGTCCGTGACGCAAAATGAGACGTCAGAACACAACGTAGGGTGGGCTGCTTATTATTGTGGCAGTTGTTCTTTCGTAGAAAAAATATAATGATTCATAAATTTTTGAATGATGAACTGATTGTTGTTACTCTGTGGCAGACATTGCAGCGTCATTTGAGCCCAAATATAGTTTGAAACTTTGAGAATAGATTGACTTGACTAAGAAAATTGCTGCCAAAATTAATACAATTTGAACAAAACATATCCAAAAGTATGTTTTTCCTAGATTCGAGAACAGTTCAACTAAAATTGTAGTCCAAAAAATACCAGAACTAGAACTAGTACTGAGCTTTTTCATTGAAAGGCCTAGCCTTCTGCTATGTGAGTTCTTGTAAAACTGCGGTTCATAAAGTTAACGAACTAATCTCAGGTCATCTAGCTCAAACATTTAAAGCATTCAACAGTTCCGATATTATTTAACATCTCGTCACAAGCATCAGACCGGTGTTCACAAATGGACTCGACGTACAAACGAGAGATATAAATACTGTTCAAGATCATTCAGTCAATGTCTAATGTCAGCTACCGTACAAACGGCAGATCGTATCTGAATGACAAATAGTGCTACTGTTGTATCCCTTAGCATTTAGTTACGGCAACGATGTATTAGTGAGCTCCTAACCGACTAGGCGAAGATATTGTGTAACGCAAGAAAAATAACGTATTGTAGGCTTTATAATTTCTTGTCTTCCCGACGAAAGGAGCCGCAGACGTCGACGAAACGCCGCAAGAGTGCTTGTTGGAACTTAGAATATTAACATTTCATTTTCAATCATCAATACAAATCCTTACATATTATAAAACAAAGTCCTCCGCCGCGTCTGTCTGTCGTCTTGTACGCGATAAACTCAAAAACTACTGCACCGATTTTCATGCTGTTTTTCACCAATGGATAGAGTGGTTCTCGAGTAAGGTTTTAGTATATAATAACTGGCATACATGCGGGTAAAATCGTGGGCATCAGTTAGTTGAATTATAAAAACAAATTCATTTTGTGTTTTTTTTTGTAAGAGAACTTTTTAAAGCCTTCATTCTAGATCTTTGTAAATATAACAAACTACTTAGCGAACCTCGTTTTTTCAAGTTCTCTCTCGTTGGAATTAGTTACTCCTCCAGACGAATATCACTTGAGCTGCAGCACTGTTTCTTAGTACAAAATATTGTATTTGAGTTGAGAAAATGTTTGCGATCTCGTAAATTCTAAAGTAACAGCATCGGATTATTCACGCAAAAAACAACTCAATCCCGCTCTTGACATCACTGTATTTATATCAAAAAAATCTGACAATTCAATTTTTCATTAAACATATATCATTCAGTCATTTCAAAAACGAAATAAATACGTGCCTACATAAATAAAAAATATATCGTTAACACTCGACCGCTGAAAAATTACTCGCATGAATATTTTCAATTGTCTTAAAGCGTCAGTCGTTAAAGCGTATTGAATCGTATGTTTTCGTGGGTAGAAGTTATTTTCGGTTAGCGGTTGTGCGTGACGGTATAACTAATGATGTGTCCGAGGTAGTGCTTATTTATTCGAAATGTGAGCGAGAATAGCGTGTCGTGTTTTTGGCCTTTGCCTCGAGTACGTACGTGATAGAGATTGTACTACGTTTCTACTAGTTTACTAGTCTGTTATCTTCTCGTACTATCGTATTGTGTTATTTTTGAATACATCTCTGTATTTCTTTTTCTGCATGCTTGTTTTCATCGTATATACTAATGATCGGTGTACTGAAAAGTAACGGCGAAAAATATTTTTAAGAAAAATAATACTTAATAAAAAAAATTATAAAAGGAAAACTTGTACAGCTTGTAACATTGTTTGATAAATAATTTATTAATAATAAGCCAACTAATTAAAATGTAACGTTACATATCCTTAACCAATCAACGGCACAGAATATTTAAAATATTTTACAATTATATTTGTCCATGTAGCCAATCCTCATTAAAGAGAACTATGAAGAATTACATTTCGGAAAAGTGATATTTTTTCTGTAAAATTGAATTTATTTTTTGTACCCTACCTCCTTGAAAACTTCACCTGAAAAAGCGAGCAAAATTGCATTGCAATTTGTCGATAAAAATTACGATTCTTTTTCAAAGTTAACTTACTTGTTCGCCATATTTTCGGTAAAATATTTGCATCTTCATATAATTGGAACTGACTCGTATTATTGAAATTATAGCAGTAAAGTAAGTTATAGGCTAACTACGTTCACAATCCATTACTTATAGACAACGACCACAAGACTACCAGTAGTCGAGAACAGATGACCATGTCAATGATACAAACACGAACATTGTCATTCGTAGTAGAGCATATTGTCTCGAGACCACCAAGATTTCTTTATCTCTCCGTGACACTGCGCAGTCATCAATCCTGCTCGACGTCCCAGTCATTCTATATACGACGTAGTGTTGAGCTCAACTATCGACTAAATATAATTAGTCAGTTAGTCGGTAAATTAAATTGGCAATGATAATTTTACTTTTTTTTTGGGAATTTAGATAATATTTTCATAGGTACGAAACAAGATAAAAGTAATTGGTCTGTTTACAGTGCTATAGTTAGTTGAATGTTAAATTAATCGCTGTTCAATTTTAATAAATGAATTATTAAATTGCATCTAATGCAACTTATGTATAATAAGTTCTTTACCAACTTGGCAAGATACGTCGAATTGGCAGGTACACACGGCTACACATCAAGCTATACATTTCCAGTATAAGCTGACCTCGCATTGTACGGAAATCCTATACAAAGCGAGATTAGCTTAAACTGGAAATGTATAGCTTGATGTGTAGCCGTGAGTACTTACCAATACTAGTACCTACTAATTACGTATTTTTGACAGACGATACTTTCCAAGAACTTGTTCGGTAATTTGTCTTCTTTTTCAGAGTCAATAGATTAATTTTGATAGAATGATAATTTACTTCACTATCAAAACATAACAATACATATCAAATAATACACACATAATACTTTAGTAGGTACCTAAATGGCATTACCTGCTAGAACGTAACATCATTAATGAGTAATCGACTAATTGACTATCCAATACACAAGCACATCACTGTACGAGAGGCGGACACGCGGGTTGACACGCGGGTGGACACGCGGGTGGACACGCGGGCGGACTGAACGATTAGTTAATACAAGTACCGCGGCGTGAAAAACTATTAATACTGCGATTTTTTACCTACCTACTGAGTTTACTTCAGTAAAATGTAGTTAGTTTTCGAAAATTCCTTCGCAACTTTATTGTTGACGCTTGATACCATGTTTTGTAACGAATAGAAGCACCCAATTAATATTATTTGTATTCGTTAGGGTTACTTTATGTTGCTTATGCTATTTAAAAGATCCAGTTTGATTTATTTCTGTGTAAGACTTATAAGTGACTGACTCTTTAGGGAAAAATATTATTTTATGAGAGCAAACGAAATTATTAAAAAAAAATTACGGCTTAGTAGATCAGTGATGTACCTATTGTTATGCACTATCGATGCAAGTATTTTAAATTATAAATTGAAGACCAGTAGGTAAACACAAGTATTTTTACGTTCCGCGTTCTTTCAACGAAGCCGTAATTATTTTCTTTGATAACTAACTGTATCCAACTTGTACTTATAGCACCGATATATAGCTAGGTACCTTCAAAGTTATTGAACTTTTCGCTTTTTCCGGACAATCGCCAGCCGAATGCCACTTCAGGGCCAAGAAAGAAACGGGCATCTAAATTTGGCGTAAAGCAACATCGGCCGCCATGACGCGGGGGGCGGGGCCAAGCCGCAGCTGCGCGTGATTGGTCGTGAGATTCGCGCGCTCTTGCGCCGTTCGCACTGAATCTTCAACGCGAACGTAATACAAGTACGGATAAAGTCGGTCAAATCGTCTAGCTTTATAAATATGACCGACTTAACACGTGTTTCGGTAGCTTTTCCCCAGTGAGCACATTTAGTGCATGGAACAACGCTTCGGAATGTTGCGCGTACGACGGTCACGCACCGGCCGGCCAGCTCGCTAATTACAGATAAAATCTGCACTTCGAAACGCTCAACGGCGGGCAAGAATGCAATCACGTGCCATAAAAACGGGACAGGCAGGAATCCAGCTTCCGCGTGCAATGCGGTCGGGCGGAAGCCAGGACTGCCAGAAAATTTGGAACGCGTTCTGGGTTTTTTCTTTGCGATATTTATTTTACGAAGCTTTGCGCTCGCTGCCGTTATTTGTCATATGTGCACGCACCAACCATTTTGTTTTTTTGTTCGCAGGTGTGGTTCCAGAATGCGCGGGCAAAGTGGCGACGAATGGTGACCAAGCAAGAGAACAAGATGTCGGACAAATGTTCACCAGACGCATCCTTAGAAATGGATATGTATCACGGCCCGATGGGCTCGATCCAGTCGCTGCCGCCACACAGCCCGCCCTACAGCGTGATGGGCGGGCCCCCCAGCCCCAACTCCATGGACTGCCCCTAGCCTTCATTGCGCGCTTTACTAGCGTCTTAGACTTTAAAGAAATTTGTGTCCGTGTCCAAACTTAGCGGAGGCATTTGCCTTATTACCAGGCAAGAAAATATATATAAAGAAATAAATAGAAGATATATTCAAGAAAATCAAAGACTTTCTCAACTACCCGTTCATCGACATAATTTCAGAGCGCCTTTAGGTATCCGAACGTCCCAACAGCAAGCTTTTACACAGCGAGATGTTACGGAAACTTTCCGACAGCCTGATTTTGGGCAAGTTTCCGAACACGCTGTTCCTGGGCCTTCTCAGCCGGCTTATTATACACCGATTGAGAGAAGTACACAACACTCTGTTTTTAGGCAAAATGTTGAACAACAATTTCCTACTGATTGGCGAGATTATCCACAACCTATTCGTGAACAATCTGTTTATAGGGAAAGATTCCAAGGACATGTTTTTGAGCACAATACTCTTCACGAGCAATCTTCTCCACATCATAGCGGTGTGCAAACATATATTGCGCAACGGTCTGTTTACGAACAAACTTCTGAACCCCTTTCTATCAGACAAGCTTCTATACGTCATGGTAATGAGATTGTAGGCCGTCGTCTCACCAACGGACACATCCCGAACAACACCCGCAGGCAACAAATGCAACACACTCATGGCTTAGAACAAGATAATATAAGGCAAAGATTGCCACAGCCCGATTTCGGACAAAGATTACCACTACCAGAATTTGGGCAAAGATTGCCAGCGCCTGATTTTGGACAAAGATTTCCACTGCGAGATTTCGGGCAAAGATTTCCACAAACAGATTTAGCGCAAGCATTCTCACAGCTATATTTTGGGCAACGATTGCCACAGCAAGACTTAGGGCAAAGATTGCCGTTGCCTGATTTTGGGCCAAGATTCCCACAGCCAGACTTATTAATACAGTCAGATTTTGAGCAAAGCGGTTCACATCTAAATATTAGGCAGCAGCTGTATTTTGGGCAATTTTCTGAACGGTCTGTTAATGAGCAAACCCCTGATAACTTTTCTTACAGGCAAGCTTCCTTACAGGCTGCAATCTTACCATGCCCATTGCCTATGCAACTTTTTCGACGAGAAACTCCCCAAGAGACTGTTTGTCGATATTCCACTTCAGAGTCTGATTATGGAGAAAGCCCACATCCATTTAATAGACCACCACCCCAACAGCCTGATGATAGAGAAAGCCAACAGCCTATTTATGCACAGCTCCCACAGTCATTTGATGTTCAAGGTCCCCAAGAGGTCGATAATACTCGACCGCGACAGCCCATTTCTGTACAAAGTTCAAAGTCCCATGGTGACCGAAGTCCCCAACAGCCTGACGACACACAAACTCAACAGCCCATTAATACACAGCTCCCACAGTCATTTGATGTTCAAGGTCCCCAAGAGGTCGATAATACTGGACCGCGACAGCCCATTTCTTCACAAAGCCCAAAGTCCTATGGTGACCGAAGTCCCCAACAGCCTGACGACCCACAAACTCAACAGCCCATTAATACACAGCTCCCACAGTCATTTGATGTTCAAGGTCCCCAAGAGGTCGATAATACTCGACCGCGACAGCCCATTTCTTCACAAAGCCCAAAGTCCCATGGTGACCGAAGTCCCCAACAGCCTGACGACACAACAAACTCAACAGCCCATTAATGCACAGCTCCCACAGTCATTTGATGTTTAAGGTCCCCAAGAGGCCGATAAGACTCAACCGCGACAGCCCATTCATGCACAGAGCCCACGTCCATTTGACGTTCAACGTCACCAAGACCCCAACGAGGCACAATGTCCAGAGCCCATTCATGCGCAACGGCCAATACCATTTAATGGTCAAAGTCCCCAAGAGTCTTGCGAGACACGATCTCAGCAGTCCATGCGTATACAAAGCCCATGGTCATTTGATGGTCAAAGTCCCCAAGGGCCTGTTTCTCGAGAAACCCTAAAGTCAGTTGATGAAAAACCTAACCAACAGCTTCATTAAGGAGCAAATTAAAGGTAATGATGAATTTAACTGATTTTTGGTATAAACAATTACAATAAAAAGATGTGCGACCCAGAAGTGAAAATAATAAGTGATAAATTGATAAAGCAAGACACAATTACAGAAGTGAATATTATTGAATTATGATTTTGTGACAGAAAGGTTACACATTGTGTTAGCATATACTTGAATATACATGAACGTTTAGTGTACTCGCGAATACATTTTCTATGTAAGTGGTTGTGAAGTCAATTCTTTTGAATGTTGTAAGTACTAGATGAACTCTGCAATATTATTGAATCTCCTAATGTAACTGATATGTTCACGACAATTATATAGTTAAAGGATAAATGCACACTGCTGCATCCGTCCAACACATCAGGTACATTGCTTTCCCAAAATAAAGTAAGAAGAAATCATTGCATTCCACTAACTTAATTACATTGAGAATAAAAATGCCCTTTGCGTGTTTGCATATTGGCTCCGAGTCAAAATATTCATAAGTACATAAATAAATAGGTGATGATTCCTAGATACTCGCATTTATTCTTGGCTTTGAATTTTAAATTGGTTGTTGTTACTAGTAGTGTCAAAGTAAAAGAATACCATACGAGTATTTCGGATTTAGTTGAGAAATTTGAAATATTGTATGATTACTTTACTTTGTAAATGTAAATACCTATAAATTATTGTCCATTTATATGAGCATTGTAAATAAATAAAAAAAAAGGATCCATAGTCTGTAAAACCGTGTATCTATTGAACATGTTATCCTTTTGACGATACTGTAGCTTGGGATGATGAAATACTTGTTTTGCGAAGTGCATATATTAAGCATATACTCGTAAATACATTCCCGGACTCCTAAATCGATTCACCGTGCACACCCATGTGTGTCTAAACATGAAAAATAAGGATAAGTCAAAGAAAAAGTTTTCATGCAGTGTTGAAGCTGACGCCGACGTACTGGCCATCGTTTTGGTGTCGTCATTGTTCCGAATTTGAATTCACGACGAGTTAAGAGACTCGATTTAGGGATTTCGGGAGTGTAATTTACTATAGATCTGTATTTATCAATATTCACATAAATAAACTGACTGTCATTTTGAAATTGTTGTAAAAATAAGTAAGTGTATATTAAGTAATAAGATGTTAGAAAACTAACTTTGTTTCAAGCTTACGGATGTTAGTTTTCTGTTATTATTTTTTTAAACTATGGTTCTGTAATTCGGTTCTTTGAACCTTTAAATAATATATACTATTTATTTATTGACAATTCATATTTAATTTAGTTTAAGACGTAGTTTGTAGTTAGGTAAGTAAAATGAATGTGAAAGTTTTTCCATAGTTTTAATAATTATTACCTAGGCTAGTATAGTCATAGAGAATTTAATTTGCCGGCAAAATATTATTTAAAACCTTCAATAATTTGCAGTTTAATTTTTTGTTTCAAAATTTATACATTATTATTCCTACTGACTTTTAAGTAGTTCTAAGCATTAAATAATATTCCGGCTAAATAAATGCACTGTTAGTTCCTTTTATATAGATTTAAAGTACATTATAATAAAATAATCCACTTAATATATAAATGTAGTAGCAGACGCGATGTTCGTTCGTTCTTGAATTAAAGTTGAAAGTAGTAACAATCATAAGATAAATGTTGTATTAAAAAGTACATTACAAATTATTCGACTTGGTTTGGCAACAATTTTAAGTTCTTAAAAATCTGTGACTAAAAGTTATAACAATCTGTTAAAATAAAAAATAATTCAACTGTATGTTTGGTTTTATTTTATTTCGTAAAAATCCTTTTAAATAAACCTTTTGTTAAAATAACTACCACAATGGCATATTGTTTCAAAGCTGTCAGTAATTCTTTCAATTTGTACGAGAAATGCAATCGAAAACCACGCAAAAAACAAAAGGAGAAAAACCGGCTAAGTGCGAGTCGGACTCGCGCACGAAGGGTTCCGTTCCATTATCTATAAAAACGGCAAAAAAATACACATTTGTTGTATGGGAGCCCCTTAAATATTTATTTTGTTCTGTTTTTTTTTAGTATTTGTTGTTATAGCGGCAACAGAAATACATCATCTGTGAAAATTTCAACTGTCTAACTATCACGGTTCATGAGATACAGCCTGGTGACAGACGGACAGACTGACGGACGGACAGCGGAGTCATAGTAATAGGGTCCCGTTTTACCCTTTGGGTACGGAACCCTAAAAATCACCGAAAATCCCAACCTCCTATATTCAAGCCACTTTATCATATCCTATCCCATACTATTAAATGAGCAATATTAATATATATATATATATATATGTATATATTGTGTAGTATATAACTACATATTATAAAACAAAGTCCTCCACCGCGTCTATCTGTCTGTCTGTTCGCGATAAACTCAAAAACTACTGCACCGATTTTCATGCTGTTTTCACCAATGGATAAAGTGGTTCTCGAGGAAGGTTTTAGTATTTAATAACCGACATCCACGCGGGCGAAGCCGCGGGCATCAGATATTATATATTGTGTAATCACATTCTTGAAAATGATTCTAAAGATTTCGATATTTTAAGGGGTAATCGATCTAGCTAGTTATCATAACTGGGAAAATTCGTTTTATCTATTTTCACCCGAGCAGAGCTCGGTCGCCCAGGTACAATAAAGGAAAAAGATATACAGAATCAGTCATATTTTTAAGGGTTTTTAATAATATCCACGGTATAGCACGGGTTAACATTAATCGGCAAAATCGAATATTTGTAGTAATTGCTTCGGGTCTGCATTCTTGTTCAACAAACAGTACCGAATCGAATGTCACCCGAACAAATGCGTCACATCAGAGTAGTACTTACCTCTAAAATACTTTATCAAGACCTATGTCTTGTCTGGATAAAGGATGTATTTTCTGTTTTGTGTAGACTGTCTACAACGTCATTCAAAACCTCTAGATTATAATATGAAGGAGCAAGTATGTCAACTTCAATTAATTGCATGGCTACTGTTAAATTGCATGGCTACTGTTAAATTGCATGGCTACTGTTAAATTGCATGGCTACTGTTACCTACTTGAGTAATGTCTTATACGTCATAAACGTGCTTACCGCTACAAATTACATTGCAGAAATCTTCTGCATATTGCTTAAAAATGTTGCAATTCATTTATGATTTTTTATAATGTTTTTGTACAACCGGAGACCAGCCAATCAATCGGACAATAGAAAAATAACTAAGTCCACTATACCCTTTAATAAATTATAATCTATCCTAGATTCCCGGTACGTTCGCAGTATGGTTGTCACAAAGAATCGCCCAGAAGCTTCCTTTAGAGTTACTGGCTGTCAGAGAGGCGCGCGCGCTGTCCTGAGTTATGCTGTTTTAATTAAAACAATAAATAAACCGCAGCTGGGGCGGTTGGGTGGTCCCATCAGATGCCTCTTTTAAAAATTCCAACTTTTATCAGTACGAAGAATATCTTTTTACGCGTAAAACTGTTTCCTTATATATTGAGGAGGCTCGGGTAAGCTTGGTTTGGGCTTAAAAGGTGCTTATTAGGTGGGCCACATGAAATCAGTGTTGCACATTTGTCAACATAGCTTGTGGTAGGTACTCGACTGCAGCCGACCACAGCCTTATTACGCACTAGCTACATGATGTTAGTGAAAAAATTGCAAATTTTCATGGATGAGCACTTTACGGAATATGAAAAATTTTGCAGCATAAAAACGTTACTACATAGTTGAGATTCCAAAATATACTTCAAACTTACTGGAATCGAGTTTCTCTTAAGAAGCAAGTTTTGGCCCCTAATAAAATCATTAAGCTTCGCAATGTAAGAATACTTACTCAGTCTAAGAAATGGCATATTCATTGCAATATAAACCAATTTGATATCGTTTAATGAAACTAACTACAAATCATTTGGAATTCCCACTACACCAGAAATACAAACATTCCTAAATTCCTATGAAACGGGAAAACAGAGGTAAATTAGTGCTGAGCGTTAATTCAATAAGCGCAGAATTAATTGTTACCCAGCCATTACAAGTCATTACTGTGATTTGTAAACACGAATTATGTACTTATCAGAAATAGGGGCTAAAGCAAATCGGTAGCTAACTCAAACAAGGGGTCTACGCCAACAATGCATTCTGTTGATTCAAAATTAATAGTGTTTGCACTAAAGATTGACTTTTTAGTCCCACATGGGTTAAGTCTCCGTTTGATCACACCTGCTACTTTATGCAAATGTGTACATGCATAAAATTAAGCCTTTGATTCTTGATGGGGCAGTAACAATTAGTTCGTGGGTTCTAGCACTACTCGCAATCACGTTTGGCTTATAAACTGCTGTTGGAAATAGCATACCAATTCCAGTGGTGGTACTTATAATCAGGAATGCTGTTCATTTTGTAAAGTTTAATGTCCTGTGGCATCGTTGAAGTTCTGCAATTTTACGCAGTTCCATAAGGACGTTTGTAATGGAAAATACTGGTGAGCACCAGTATTTTCTATTGCACTGATTCTAAACTTTTATTTTTTTGAACAAGCCTGTAAATAGTTTGACGTCGTCAACAAAATTGGATGAACATGACTTTTTGCGGAAGCAGGAAAACATACCTTTTAATAGGTAAGTAGTTTTTTTGTTGAGAGAGTTCAGTACTAAGGTAAGGTTATTTGTATTAAATTATGCTGGTGCCAATAACCTGACTCAAAGCTTCGCAATGTCCAACAGAGTTTCTTTAAATGTATAAAGCTGAACCGACCCAAGACGCTACAAACCGATAGCCATTCGATATATTCACATACAGCTATTGCCTTGCTATAGCAAAATGTGACTCCATGATGATTTCTACAGGAGCCTTCGTTGCAAAAACTGGTCCTGCTGTCTGCAACTTCCATTCAAGGGGGACAGAGACACCGCTATATGCACCTCCATTAAACAGATAAAGACAAAAATAGAACCGCATAACGGGATTCGTTTTCGGGTTCTTGGCATTGTTTTTGAGTTCTGAGAAAAGCAACTGGTCTCATATAAGTATATAGAAACTTTATGTATGGTATATGTATATAGGCGGATGTGCTGGAAAAATTTCTTGCCATCGACGTTTTGGAATTCTTAGCCGATGAATATTCCGAATGGACTAGGTTTTCATACGGAACTGGTTCAGAATGATTCACCAGCTGCACACCGAAGTTCGAGAGTAAAAAGCTTTTGTTTTATGGTAAGCAATACAAGTTTAAAAGAACATTACCTCTAGTGCTTGCTGCTGGCCGAATTCTAGGTAAACTCAGAGAAATTAATTGTATTCAAATCACAACTGTCATACTGCGACGGTTGTATTTACAGACATGTAGTTATTATTCATATTATAGTCAGTCACCAAATTGGCGCAGCGTACCATCAATTTCCCTGACTGTACTTACCTGTAAATGTTGCGGATAGCTTTTGGTCAAGTCATACACTCCATGGCCACATGACTCTGCTGGGCCTAGGCTTCGATATGTTTGTGTCAATTACCTACCTCCTGTGCCAGCCTCAGTTAGGATCCACACGATGGCAGCAGTCTTTAACAGAACTTATTTCAAAATTCGAAGCAAGAGGAATATGTAAGGATCGTAGCAGGTGGCGTTCTATAGTTTCTGCCTACCCCCATGGGAAGATGGTGTGAGTATAATGTATATGGAAAGAAAGAAGAAAGAAAATACGTTTATTTGCGGCAGACATGACGCTACGAAAGGACAATTATACTAAAATAGAAAGTTGGGGGAAAATATGCGTCATATTCACGCAAAACGGCCATCGCTCAGCATAATGCGGCGACCCTATGCGAGATAGAGCCCCAGCGCTGCACGCTGGTTTCAGTGACAGCCGGCGTTGACGTCATGACGTCAATCGGTGCAGTACTTATATAATGGTTTATCAATAACAAAATATGAAATAAAATAAATACAATACATAACATATAATCAAGTTTTGCCATATCGATGCCAAAACTATGGCTTTACTCCACAGGTTTGTTTATTTGTTTTTATTAAAAAGTGCAGTGATGTCTTTAAAACGTCAAAGCCCTTTGTTTTAATCAAACGAGTTTTGCACAATTGAATTTTATGAAGCGATAACAATATAAATGATCTCAATTACTTCGTTAACGATGACGGGTTTAGTTTTTGTTAACATCTTATCAGAGGCAATGAACTGACGGTAATATATTAGCAACCATTTTTTTTTTACGATTGCGTCTTTTGTATGTCTGATACGGGACTCGCTGAAATTCATTGTCTCGGCACATTTGAGGCTGTTTTTTTATCAGATTCAGGCTTCCAAAGGTTGCAGTGTGTTAGAAAAAAAATATGGTGGGTGTCTCTGAGAAAAGACTTTGTTGTTCTAGTTTCATTTGAGAACCATGTTTTCCTATTTAGGTTCATGCGCACACGTCAGTGACGTCAACGTGTGTGAACAGATAGTCAGTCAGACAGTCAGTCATAGTCACTCAATAAATTTTTCTATATCCATGTTTCGTTCGTAGCAATATAAGTTGTGACTTGCCGGTGACGCGACGTGGACTTAGACACGCTGGTAGTGACGTGACTGACGTGTGTGAATGAACCTCTAGATACATGAGCAAACCAGGAATTTGATCTAAGATTCTGATTTAATTTAATAAAACGTTCATTGTCGTCCTTTCAAGACCTTTGGAAAGGATATTGGGTTACTAGCGTCTAACTAACCTATACATAACAGCCTGTATTCCCCGGAGGGTTAAGGAGAGGTGCACATTTCGCCAGTTCCACGTTACAGCCTAGGGGGCCTATTGCCACGGGGTCCGCTAGGACCGATGCCTGCCAGGGTTGCGGGAAAGTCCGAAAGGGATACCGGGACCTTGGCAACAGGCAAATGAAGGAACACGGGTGGGTTTTAGTCAGTAAAAGTCTGACACGCCCTTCCGCTCCGCCCAGAGCGGGAGAAGTCATTGGATGATTTCCCACCCTCAAAAAAAAAAAAAAAAAAAAAGGGGGCCTATTGCCATCAAACGGCCACAAATCTAGAATCCGGGCTGATACCGAGAAATATCAGAAGGAAAACTCCAATAACACTTTTTAACTAACGTCATTACTCGTAATATAAAATTATTATTATAAACGAAATATCGTCGTCCTTTTAAAGATCAACAAACTAATCCACGAATGTGTGAGATGAAACCGCAGCGCCCTCATTTACCCAGTTTTTGTGGCTCCACAATAAATCATGGCTGCTTGTAATGTAGCGTGCAATTTTAAGTTTTTGGGTGTCACACATTTGTTACAGACATCTTGAACACAGAGCTACGAAAGATGTGTTACTAAATGTGTAAAGAATAATCAATTATATTTTTAAACTGTTTTATTCTAATATTAAAAAATATAATTTATATGTAATTAATTAAATAAAGGACATTTTTGTTCTAAGAACAAGTAAGATGACACCCAAATAGTGATGAAACATAATAACACTATCTTCCACACTAGGATTCGTCGTCGTGGAGAAAAACAAGAAAATTCAATAAAAATGGCACATAGAGTTATGTTCTTGGACAGTCTTTTCTATTGCCTAAAGGTCAATGTGTTATCAAAAACTATCGGCAGGTACTGTAGACAGTATGGTATAATTTGATTTATATTTTCTGTGTAAATCAAGGCCCTATTGAAAAGACGCTTGAATAAATTCCTTCGATGAGGCGTTCCGAGGACATAGTTAACGAGTTCCAATACATCCAATTCCTTTTCTGCCATCTAAAGTTCAAGTTTATAAGCCAATCAGCATCTGAAGAGTTTCCCATATTATGAAAAAGATCGGTCTTAAAATGAACATTTTTCAATCTAGATTTTCAGATCTTTTCATCTAGACTTCCAGACTGATTTATAAAATGGTTAGGAAAGAGCCATTAGAAAGGTAATATTTTACGTCTGTGGTCGTTGTAGGTGTCCCGTTTATGGTCATTTAGCTACCCGACCTGGACGCCTTACGTACCTCCCTACTTACGTGAATTGGAGCTTCAGGATATTTGAGTTCAATTAATTGCTTGCTCTGGCTATCTTCCTAACCTGGTAATTAGTCTCAGGTCGGTAAATCTGCTGTTATGGTTAATAGAAAGCCGAAGCTTTGGTACCAGATTATAGGTATTTTAAAATACCATAGGTAGTAGGTAGAAAATGTCATTCGTCACCAAAATATGGAATTTGGAACATGACTAAAATTAAATTAGCAATCGAAAAAAATGTTTTTTAGTGTCGGTCAGATAGATTATTAAAAAAAATTGCACAAGTTTTAAGTAATTTAATGATTGCGGCGATACATTGAGTTAGAATGTGCCATGACGTTACTTGTGTATAGATTTCATACTTACTTGTGACGTAGCGACACCCACTCCCCAAGTTTAGTAAGTCATCTTTATTAATGATAATGCAAAAAATACGTTTCTAATATTTTTTTATTATCTGACTGATTCTAATAAATAGTTTTTTTTTTTACCCAGGCGTCATCCCTTCTACGCAGTAGATACTTACATCGGATATTGTCCGAGTACGTTACAATAAAATCAAAGTAGAAATCTAAATTCTGATACAATAATTTTGAGTTATGACTATGACTCATCTTTTCCAAACACAACATCACTTCTCTCGTGGTCGATACAGACCTCCGGCCGGGCCTCACCACAAGCTAGTTTTTGCCCCCGTCCCGGCCCATTTAGCCCCGGAAGGGAAGTCAGATGTTACAACCTATTTCTACGCCACGTTTTTGTCACAGGCGCCTTAACTGCCCTGCATACCCACCACGGTAGCTTTGATCGTGTGGAAGAATATTATTTTGATATTTCTTCTACGGTTTATGATAATTCGGTAGTTTCGTTGTTAGGAATTATTTACTTATTCCTTTAAACAAATTGTTATGAACATATCGAGGAATTATCTTGATATATCTATAAATATTAAAAATTAAAGTCGCTTTTCATGTTTGTCTGTATGTCCACGTTGTTCTTCTAAACCACGCAACAGATTTTGATGAGGTTTACACCATACTTTAGAGAATTTATTTTGGAAAATTTATATGTAACTATATGTATTAAATATTTAAAATAAAGTTACATAACTATAAGATGTTTTTTCAAGTCGTAAAAACCGAGTGAAGCAGGAGAGGTTTGCTAGTTTCTGATACTTAAACTTATCGAGGTATTGAGGATACTAAGAGTTCCTTCAACTATCCGGTACTTAGACACTGAAGTATTAAATAGTGTTTCAGGGTAGGAAAAATGATTTTTGTAAAACCAGCTTATAAATATTTTCACAATACTAAAGCATGCGGTAACCAAGGCTAGAAAATGTGTTAATTTTTTTTTAATCTGCTGGCTCTGCCAATTTCCTCCTGCATAGCTCCGGATAGTTTTTCAAATGTTTATCTCCAAAAAATGACACTAAAGTCATTCCCGATCGTGAATTTAGATTGGTTCCATTGTTTTATCATAGATATGACAGCTCAAATATTTCAAATCTCCAAAAAACGAGTAGCACTTCAAAATGCACCAAAAGAATTAGTAGATAGAATTCACGGATTTTAAATGTAACGGTAAAAGAGACGTCATTATTGATCGCTTTCCGATTCATTGACGAGTTAGGTAGATGGCGCTGCTTGACAAAAAATGTGATGAATGCTCATTGAGTCGGAGACGATTGTTATCTACGAAGTGTTAGGAAATGTCTCGACAGACTATGATTACATTTCTTTTTCGAGAACTGTCATAGTTCGTAGTAAGACAATGATCTTTAGTGGGAGGTAGAAAGATGTTCCTTTTTTTTTAACCTAATGGGTTGATAAATAAGTAGAAAGCTGAAAAGGTATACCTATATCGTCCCCGTAGAGCGAAAAGTCATTAAGTCGAAAAATCGTGTTTTGAGATAATGAGAGTTAAAGTTTTTGAAAATAAAAATCGTTATAACGTTGGCTTACCTTTACAAACCTTTATGTTTTTAGCTTTAATTTGAAGGAAATAAAATAAATTTTATATTATAAGAGCTAAAACACGTGAAAAGCATTTCGTAAAACAAAAGCGGGGGCAGCTACAAAAATGACGGTTAGACAGATATTATTTAGAGAAGAAAATGTTGATTTTAGTGACATTGATAAGTCATTTTGGTAATTTTTCGACTTAGTGACTTTTCGCTCTACGGGGACGATATGTACTATCAACTCCAATGAGTTTTTATTCGTCTGTCGAGGTGCCCTCAGTAAAGTGTACCCACCTACACATCAAGCTATACATTTTCAGTATAAGCTGACTTGGCATTGTACGGAAATCCTATACAGGGGGCTTAAAACAGCCACTTTGGCAGAATCATAATAGGAAAATATTATGAATCATCGTAAAATGTCACAAACTGACAATTCATAATAATATGATCCGCGTGCGATTAATATTACGAAATAATTCATCTGTTTGACAGTTTTCTATGGAGATTCGTAAAATGGTCTACACAATTTAGAGGAATTGCTAATGACAACTGGAAATTCAGGAAATGAATTGCTTTTAGAGGAATTGCTAATGTGGCCGTTTTAGGCCCACAGAACCATTTTGCAAAACTTAGCTATCCCCGACACTGACCCAGTATTGCATGTTGTGGCATCAAGTCACATTCAATTAATTCCCACATTTGTACGTAACATTGCGCGTGCTAGTGCCACGGCTAGTTAGTTTCGGCACGGCTTAGAATAAATCCTGTGTTTATGAACTATGGCAGTCACAAACATTAGCGATAAATGCACGAGATCAAATATGATGTTTTGAATTAGCAAGAATCAGGCAATGTTTTCGAAAATTTAGTTTTATTTTACTTTTTAACAGCAACCAATTAGAATGCAATTCAATACTTGCATAAAGGTCTATGAACGGTAAAACGGTAAAGAAAAACATTGTGTGGAAGCCGGCACGACCTAGAACCAAATATTCGAAGACATGTGACATCTACGAACCCGCAGTGGGCCCACGTGGTAGATTACAGCCCACTCTCTCTCGGAGAGAGGAGGCCTGCGTCCCAGCAGTGGGAATGTTATAGGCTGATTATACTATGAATAAACGCGTCATAATTTCGCCAGTAAGCAAATCTGCGCACATTTGGGGCCCGACTGGAGATCTTCGTTCCAGTAATTAAACAATGACGGATCTGAGGTAAACGCTGTATGCTTTAACTTATTTTTTTCTCAAATACCCACAACGTAGAAACAATGTCGTAACAGATTTATTTATTGGAAACATCGATAAAATCTTAAAATCATAATATTTTGGAGCGGGTAGGGCTGGTGACACACCGAGCCTGCGCGAACGCAATGAATCATACATAATTGATCGTCCAGCCAGATCGCTCCGATGACGTTGTCATCTCGAACACGGCTTTTTGTCACTTTCTTGTAACTTTTTTTTCTTTTTTTTATGACCTTTTCATCGCTCCATTCGGTTCGATAAATGAATGGTGTGGTGATGATTTTTGATTTTTTTCTTGTTTTAAAAAAATTTTTGGGATGAACTTGCGAAACGTTAACAGAATTCAATTATTATTATGATTTTGTCTCAGACCGAGATTTTAGGGGAATAGTATTTTTGTCGTGCAAAAGTTTTCGGTTGCACCAAAAGCACCAATTACAACATAACTTAATCGTAACCTACCCCAAAAAATTACGACATTCTCAAATTGATAGCGCCTCTTCTAACGACCCTCATTTATCCCTCCTGAAAATCAGCGTGAAACTTGTACATATACACAAGCTGATGGGAAATTTAAGCCAAATCAATGGTGCGCGTCAATTAAGGGTGTAATTGTAACGTATCGACTAGGTACCCCGTAACCCCATATTGCAACACGTTGCTAGGCGTGATCTTGTATCTGGGTGCGAATTTTCAGAAACATACGGACTTGTGTTTGGGTCGCTTGCGTCATGTCATAGCACAGTAGGTACTAACTAATAAAAAAAAACACGTTCTGCAGCTGTCAGTGTCATTATTTTCCTTGCTATACTTATTGACACTGAGAGCTCTTGAATTCGGTTTAGATGTGCTGATCGCGATCAGTTTTATTTTAGTAACGAAAAAAACACCGAAACAAAGGAGTTTTTTTTCAGAGGTCCAAAGTCCAGACACTATCTTGGTCAGATCATGCTAGGACCATATAGATTAGCGTCTGAAATGGTCTTTTGAGGTAAGAACCGCATAGATTTGAGTGCACGCATTTGTTAGTACTACTACTTGTCACAACAATCGAGCAAGAGGCCATAGATTCGAATCAAGAGGTGTGCAACCTCATGGAAGCATGAGGAGCTAACCTATTGGATAGCAATAAGCTTTAAGAAAAACGATTGTAAGCTGTCGTCACTTACGCCCAGAACACGTTACGTACGTTTTAATTCATTACCTAACGAACAAAAACTTAAAAAAAAAACATGAAAAAAAGTATCATGAAAGTTTTCACGAAATATAACAAAAAAAATTAACGAAATATTTATTTTAACAAAACTTTAAAAAAACCTGTTGCTTTTTTTCTGTTTTTCACCAACATTAAGACATGAAGAGGATCACACTTTGGGGTTTATGCTGAAAATCATCAGTTTTATGTTTTTTACATGAGTTGAATTGTAGTAGAATCATGTGTCATTTGATTTGACATCCTAATCCTTACATAATATAAAACAAAGTCCTCCGCCGCGTTTGTCTGTCGTCCTGTACGTGATAAACTCAAAAATGACTGCACCAATTTTCATGCTGTTTTGACCAATGAATAGAGTGATTCTCGAGTAAGGTTTTAGTATATAATAACCGACATACACGCGGGCGAAGTTGCGGGTATCAGCTAGTTTTATTATATATGCGAAACTGAGTTTGTTTGTTTGTTTGTTACGCCAAGACGGCTCCACAGATTTGGATGAAATGTGGCACAGGGGTAGACCATGACCTGGAATAGGACATAGGATACTTTTTATCCCGATATTCCCACGGGATCGAGACTTACGCGGGTGAAACCGCGGGGCGCAGCTAGTTACGAATAATTATAATAATTACTAGGTACACCCCTGCCGAACCCGGGTATACAGGCGTGACGTTATGATGTAATTTATTATTACTTTAATTTCTTCAGAGGTGTGACAAGCAAGCAGTTATTACAAATGAAGTGCGTATAAAATAATGTTATTTAATAAACTACTGAGCACAAAACAACCCCGTGAACGAACTCAATATCCTCCCGTATATTCATTCCAATATCCACCGCAAGATATTTTATATCACAATATTTAAAATGGGCTTTAATTCATGCTGTATAAAGTTCCTATTCAAATGACGAGGGAGACAATGGTTTCGCTAGGCCACGTGGCGCGCCCTAGTGGCCTCTCCTGCCCCATTGTTAGGGTCAAAAAACAAACCTAAACTCACGTATCGCCCTTTTTAGGGGTCCATAGTCAAACAAGGAACCCTTAAGCCAAGCGCACATTACACCCGCAACGCAACGAATCTTCATACAAAAAATGCTGGTACTGCTCGCCTGTAGTGTGCGTTGGTTCATAGAAAATGAAAGGAAGTGATGAAGGTGGATTTTTGCAATGCGTTGCATGGCAGCGCGGCCCTACCCTATCTGTGCTCGCCTTTACAGTTTTATCATGTCTGTCTGTCCGTTTATCGATATATATCTTACAGGCTTTTCACTCTGGGAATACACAAGCATTTGCAGTTTATCCTGTATCGTCCAACCGGTACACGGTGGTTTAATTGTGTAACACACTTACAACGACCTCTCATTTTGACATTTCTTCAACTTTCATTGCGTTATTTTTCATTTTGAGCTGAGAAAGTATTCAAACAATCAAGTAACATGCAAAATGTAATTTAAAGTGGTTACGCAAATAGGGTGCTCGGGTATTGAGTTTGTACTATAACAGAACTTTTGTGATAGGTACATTAATTCGTTTTCGGGAGATCTCTAAAGTAATAATTTTCGTGACGTCACCCCACCCGTAATAAACCCGAAAGTCTGACAACCAGTCTTACCAAGGGGTATCGTATTACCCAGTTATTGAGTTGTGGAGGTCAGATAGGCAGTCGCTCCATGTAAAATACTGGTATTCAGCTGCATCTGGTTAGACTGGAAGCCGACCCCAACATAGTTGGGAAAAGGCTAGGCAGATGATGAGATGATGACCCCACCCGTAATAAGCGTAATTGAAAAGTAACTATATATCTTTTTTGAGCTAGGTAAATTACAATAAAACTTGAAAGGTTCTGAAAACGTATCTTTGTATTTTAAATTGAATATACAATATCAAGTGGGTCCACATAATTATCCAAATTATCTACGGAACCCTCTACTGCGCGTGGTCCGACCCGCACTTGACCGGTTTTATTAGAACAAAGGGCGCCGTTCTTGGGAAATGGTTTTTCGAAAGTATTGTTAGGTTATTCATTGTGTATTTTTCCCGTGGCACGGATCATAGTTCATTGTTCAATAGTTTCGGAACAGAGGTGCCACAAAATAAAAGATGAAATGGACTGGACTGGATTTTTTATATGCGGAGATTTTCTTTATTGTTTTGAGCGATTTTTTTATGAAGCTTTTGGATGTGCATTAAAATTTGTCCTGAAATGTGGTGAAATGATAAATGATAAATTATTTTTATTTCTGTAAGTAGGTTTGTACAAACACTTTTACACGTCAATCACATTTTTAAAACTAGATGAGGTCGGCGTTTCCTATCTGACTACTGTGAGAAGAAAGGCCAAACAAACTCAGAGATCATAGTCTCTTTTAAAGTCCAGACATAATCTTGGTCAGATCATGTGAAGACCATGTAGATTGGTGTCTGAAATGGACTTTTGAGGAAAGAACCACACAGATTGAGTAGACCTGTCCAGTCAGTGCACGCATTTATCAATAATCGTGCAGCTCAACTCCAATTTTAAGGAGCTCAACGATTTGACGGACAATACCAAAGAAAGGACATTTGGTTAGGCCGCATAAATTACTCAAACTGCCAGACCATGATTAATTAAAACTAAGGAAAAGTTTTAAAATAAAAAAGAAAAGAAAGATCCACATAGTCAAGAAGATAAGTGTTACGCTGTTTGAGGGTTTTGTTTTTATTTATCTTCTGAAAGAAGACAAAGTAAATAATTAATGACATTATACGTTAAAAGAGTGGATACTAAAACGTCCAGCGCACACTGGGCAGTCAGTTAAGCCTCCCACAGAAATGCGCAACGCGACACCGGTGTGACAATTTCCGTGAAGTTTTTATATATTACTAGCTGATGCCCGCGACTTCACCCGCGTGGATGTCGGTTATTATATATTAAAACCTTAGGAGGAGCTCGTGGCTAAATAATAACAGCCACACCGGTCGATCCATCAGGTTAAGCTACGCTTGCCGGGGTTGGTCGGTGGATAGATGACCATCTTTACATACCGAGACTCCTCCGTGCTTCGGAAAGCACGTTAAGCCGTTGGTCCCGGCTGTCATTCGTGGATCTTTGACAGTCGTTAAGGGTCGTCAAAAGCCCGGAAGTCTGACAACCAGTCTTACCAAGGGGTATCGTGTTACCCAGTTACTGTGTTGTGGTCAGATAGGCAGTCGCTCCATGTAAAATACTGGTATTCAGCTGCATCCAGTTAGACTGGAAGCCAACCCCAACATAGTTGGGAAAAGGCTAGGCAGATTGATTTTGATATACTAAAACCTTACTGGAGAACCACTCTATCCATTGGTGAAAACAGCATGAAAATCGGTGCTGTAGTTTTTAAGTTTATTGCGTACAGGACGACAGACAGACGCGGCGGAGGACTTTGTTTTATAATTATGTAAGGATGTAAGGAAGTGGTGTAAATATTTTTTTATCAGTGTAAAATTAATAAATAATTTATTAATAGTCAACAAATATGTCTGAATGCGACACCTGTATCCATGGCAGCGGATTCAATGGGATTATAGACTGAAGTGGGGTGGTTATTATGAATCTCGCAGGTGGCCGTAGCTTCCCCATCACTGGCTATTGTTCACTGCTCTACTCGCTACTGACTTAGTTAGAAGTAGCGATTACCTATAGTATATTTTTTGTTAGAGTTTATTAAATTATAATTCGATGAGTCGTGTTTTTCACACATGGTAAATTATTTTTTTTAGATCGTTCGTGTGCAGTTTTGTAAATTAACCAAGTTTTATTTTATATAAACCATGAGTTGCCTTTACTTCACTAGAATTGTGAACTTAAATGTAATAAGGAAAGGACCGTATATAATTTTTTAAAGCTGACAATGAACCATTAAACTATTTATTCATACGAAAAAGTCCTCCCATCGCAGGATACACCATTTAATAAAAATAACTGCAACGGATTAAAAGATAACGTACACTGAATACTGTACCACAAACACAAACAAAGTTGGTTCAAATATCAAAAAGTTCGCATGAAAATCCGTTTCAATAAACTCGAACAAATCAGGTATGAGCAAATAAGGTTGAGGGTTGGCCACGCGGCGGGCACGCGTTGCTAAGTCCTCGAAGAGAGGAGAATCCGACAGGCTTTGCTAATGACCGTGCGCTGGTCTCGAATAACGCCCCATGGGGCCCCTAATATACTTGAAAATTGAGGAAGTAAAAATGTTTTGGGGTATAGAAAAAAAATCGCTGAGATTTTTTGCAAATATATGCGTTTGTTTGTTGTTAACGGGTTAAAAGCTTTGGCTGATGTGTTTACCATGAATTATAAAAATGTTGTTAACGAATTTGAGTAGGTACCTAATTAATATTGATTAATTTGATTCTCTTCATATTTAAAACAACTTTAAAAAAAAAGGAGAACAGATCATTTGGCCTCAAAAATTGTATATTAAAGTACTATTATTGAAAAATAAAACTAACCTATTATAAATTGAAGTCACAAGTGTCTCTTCAAGCGATATACTTGAAGTAAAACTTGTTCCATAACATTTTTGTAGAACAGGGACACTTACAATATAATACCCATGTCTAAACTTTATAAGCCACAGCTGTATGTTCTAGAAGGTAGTAAACACGGGATAAGTAGCACGAGTTTTGGCATCAGTCATCAGTCATCGACTGCAAATGAGGGTAGGTAACGTGTTTATCAGCCTATACAGAGTGAAATTGAATTCATGGGCACCCTGAAATCGCGGAAAAAATAATCAGCTGTTCCCTACATTTATGTTCGCATAACTCGTCAAACTGTAGGGAACAGCAGATTTTTCGCGATTTCAGGGTAGGTCCCATATTGAAAGTTGTTCATAATGATGAGTACAAGTACCCTTTAAGAGGATGCACATGAATTCAATTTAACCCGGTATATGTATGTATGTTTGCTCCTTTGCGGCGCTCTAAAGACCAAACACGTGTATTACTACGCGTATTTATTATTACGCGTAATATTTATTGAGAAATAATAAAAAATGAGGAAAACTGCACTTCTTGTTTTGGGATATCTTGTTAGTATACTTACCACTCGTTTCTCGTATGCGCAAAAATTCCGACTCAATCGTAACACGCGTAGCTAAAATGACGCGCCACACTAGAAACTCCTTCGTATAAGCCTAAACGAATAAAATTTTCGAATAAATATGTATCGTTACTAGAAAAACATGGATGCTCTTGTAAATTTTCTCAAATAAATTTTGCATTTTCTCACTAACAAGTTGCCGAGTTTTATTGTGAAAGTTCGAAACGTACGAGATTTTAACAAGAGCATTCGTGTACCTGAGATGTTTTCGTTCGTAATTTTTGTATGAATGAATTCGGTGAATGCGAATCTTATTTGTTACTTTTTTATTATTATTTGTTTATATAACGTTATTAAATTTAGTCCAGTAATAACGCTTTTATTGTGAATTGGCTTTCATGTTGTTCGGTTGAATTAAATGAAGAGAGCAATTTTGAACTAATTGCTGGATCTCAGAATAATTTTGCTATGAAAGCTCAGCCTGCTGGAGGCTTTTATCAGTGCTCTTGATGTAACTGTGCTGATAGGTAGGTAGAAACTTTCAGGATTTAAGTACCTACTTTCCACCTTGTCGCATAAAGGTACAAGTCCGTAGCCGACTGCAGGCAGCAACAGCAGGCGACGTGTCGCCGCGACACTACTGATTTCTACGTATTTCTATGAAATACCTTCAAAATAGAAAATCCTAGCGTAGAGCAATCTCCCATAAGGAAAAGGATACTTACCTACATACCCACTTTAATAGGTAAAGCTTGTTCACTCTGAAATGATGCGCCCCACTACCGCATTTTACGTACAAGACTCGGCGTCGTGTAAATGCCCGTATATTTTTCCGCTCCGAAAACACCAACATCTAAAAAACACTCGTCGAATGAATCCTTTTTTTGAAGTCGGTTTAAAAATGAGCACAGTACTCGCCATTTTGTTATGTAGGCGAGTGGACCAAGGTTGTCTGAAAACGTGGAATATTTCGTGTAATCCGGTATATTATGAACCTTGTAATTTTTTAGTTAAAGTATGTTAATCCTCATTGATCTTTTGATAAGAACATGGATACCTAATTGGATATTGAAGATAATATTATTTAATAACACGGTAAGTCTTAAGGGATGAAGATTTACTTACCTATATTTTATTTATTTAATAGGTACGTATATCCGCCTATTAAAAAGTAAAAAAAACACAAAAAATATTTTTTTTGGAATTTATTAAATGACATGGTTTGACCTCAGACCAAATAAAAAACCAAGACAGAGCGCTGCGAATAATACAGTGAAGCATGCCAAAACTACACCGATCTGTGAATACATGCACACACTTACGATCAAACTACACCTCACTAAGTGCACCGGTTATGAAACCGGCCTCATGTCACTGTTGACAGCGCTCTGTCTTGGTGTTTTATTTGGTCTGAGGATTTGGTATGATTTTACCAACTTATAGTTACTCACCCTTATAGTAGGTAATATAAAGACATATAGTCTTAATAAATCTAATCGTCAAAATGAGTTTGTCATCACCAGTTTATACAAATCGTTAGTTAATACAAATCGCAAACAAATCACGGATCACCAGTACAATAACTAAATAAACATACCAAACCCACTATCACAAACGATGACCATTAACACTACTATTAACCTCTAAAACCTTTAAATAGCATGTTTATGTTGATCGAATCACATATCAGTCGGGATCGACTAATCCCTTGCGATCCGATTACTCGAGTAAAAAGGGAAAAAGCTAAAACCGCTATAATAGACGCGTGGCGGAAACAATAATGTTAGGAGAACGGTGGGTAATGAAGTTGGGAGCGTGGCGGGCGCGTGTCTGGCCGCCGCGACCCGTAATGAGACCCACAGTCCTACACGCGGCCCTTGTCTGACCGAAGTTGTGCGTGCAAATTCGAGAAATTAAAAAAATATACAAAAAAATGTTTTGTTATCCGATAGGTTTGAGTGCAAAGAGGAATAATAGTGTGCTCTATTACGGGAGGAAAGCGGTGTGAACGAATTTGGAGCGCTTTGATCCGTATGCAGTGGGTTGGTTGAATATACTTGTTGAGTTTATCACTAGACCGCAAAGAATGAAACTCTTGATATATTTTGTTTGCTTGATGCTTTAAAATTAAAAAGTTTGGACAAACCTGTAACATGTTAGGTGAGTAGGTAGTGTTTGTTTAAACCAAATAAAATTAAACAAGAATGTTATTTTTTTTTTTCAAATTATTAATTTACTTGCAATCGTTTAGTTTCCATGTTATTTTTCCTAACGGTTCATTTCTGTTCTGATGCTTCGAGTTTTCCATTTAATAAATTTTGATATAAAAATAAATAAAATAAATCATTTATTTGGACCAAACATTGTTGCTACGCAGTTTGTCGGCAAGATTACACAATCATGAGCAGACAACATTACCAAAATAAAAAATTAAAAAATTACTTACTACACTAAAACACTCATACATTCAAGTACTTAACCCTATCAACACACGTGATAAATACGGAGCGTTCTCGTGAAAGTCGATTCAACTCGATTCTGATCCGATTCTTTTAGTCGATTAATCAAAACTCGGTCACCTGCGCTGTCTTCGCTTTAGTCGTGTTCTGTCAAAACTCTTAATCCAAAGGTTTAGGGTGTGTGATCGATTGTTATTTGGTCTGTGAATTTATGACTGTGGAGCCAGGAAGAAAGCGGTTTATGACCGTTTTTGAGGTGAGGACTGTGACCATTTCATAAAATGCAGTTTATTTCCAGCAAAAGATTTTTTATTTACTTAACCAATAAAACCTCGGTGAAATTCAAAATTTTGTGCAAGATAAGCAAAGGCTTTTACAACACTTAGCCCACGTTCACACGGTGTTTGACAGTAAAATATTTTACTCTATAATGTAGGGATCACATCGCAGTTATATATAACACTATACTAGCGCTGTGCCCGCGGGTTTTCCCGCGTGAAGGTATAGCAGAATGTAACATTTCTAAATTTGCCTTAGGGATAATGTAGATTCCCATTAGTGTAAGAATTTTCGGAATCAGATGTAGTTCCGAAGATTACATACATACTCCATAAATAAAAATTCACAAATATGACCTCTTTATAATATTTCTACTAAGTATAAATATTCTATTATTTTGACAAAAATTTAAAAGTAATATACAATCTAACACTAAAATAAATATATTATGTACAAGTATGGTTTATAATAATTATGCAGTATAGATTTGTTTTAACTGTATGAACAGTGTGATCAACACTTTATACTCAGTACAGTAGGTAAGGACAGCGTCGTGTACACGGCCGCTTAGTATTTAATGGCCCCAGCAGCAAGGTGTCCTCTTTTTGTAAAACTTTTTTTTGGAATTAGATACAACAGAACATTTTGTACGTCGGCGCTCTGCTATCAGCTCCGGGGCATCGGCAGAAGGGTTGCGCTCCTCCGATATTCGGCCACTCGTAACGATAAAAATATGGTGAAGAAAGATAATATATTTCCGCTTGATTCTCTTTTATATTTAGTCATATAAATGGAAAATAATAAGAAAACCAAAATCTGTACGTATTCGTATATTGAGCTCACTGGTTTCCTATGTCCATATTTTTTTAATCACCTTTTTTGTGTCAATTCTGAGTAGTTTCCCCTTTCCTATGTGCTTCGACGTCTTTATGTTGTGTCGTTTATTCCAATTCGTTTTTTAAGGAAAACGACGAGTGGAAACCGGCGTTTCCTAAAACCAAAAATTCGAAGACATGTGATATCTACCAACCCGCACTGGGTCTGCGTGGTGGATATACGGCCTATTCTCTCTCACCGAATGGAGGCTTATTCCGGAACATTATATGGGCTTATACTAACGTGCACATTGCAAAAAACCTAAGAAAATTTGAATTTCGCGGGTTACCCTGATGCTTTCGCTTTAACGCCGTTAACACACCTTCGCCGCGAAACCATAGCAGTGAAACGGATAACAGCTGGCCTAGCAAAGTACGCAGTTCCAATAGATTAAGGGGCCAGCTTATACTGGTTTTGTAACCACTGACGATTGGTCTACCAACCCATAGTCAACAGTAGATAGACCTCATTAGGATCTATTTACAACTGTTTATAATGTTATTCATGTTATTAGCAAATTGCAGTAATATTATCAGATAGTGCTTTTATCATTAGAGATAATGAACGTAAAATTCATTAATGCCATTTTAATTGTTACATGATATTGTGTTAATGACCGAGAGGATATTGTATTCTTGTAACTTAGCTATACCTTACACCACACTTTTTTTATTTTTGTGCTAGAAATAGATAAACCTATCGTCCAGGTATACCAACGTTGTATCACATTCCCTAGGCTGTGAAAATAGAGAAAACGAATTTCCCACTTATGGGACCTGTCATCATCTGCCTAGCCTTTTCCCAACTACGTTGGGGTCGGCTTCCAGTCTAACCGGATGCAGCTGAATACCAGTATTTTACATGAAGCGACTGCCTATCTGACCTCCACAACCCAGTAACCGGGTAATACGATACCCCTTGGTAAGACTAGTTGTCAGACTTTCGGGCTTCTGACGACCCGTAACGACTGTCAAAGATCCACAAATGACAGCCGGGACCAACGGCTTAACGTGCTTTCCGAGGCACGGAGGAGTCTCGATATGTAAAGATGGTCACCCATCCACGGACCAATTCCGGCAAGCGTAGCTTAACCTGAGGGATCGAGCGGTGCGGCTGTTATTACGTAGCCACGAGCTCCTCCACTTATAGGACCTGTATTGCCATTTAAATCGAAATCGTTAAAGCCGTTTTCGAGAACGTGATTACAAATATAATAGATTTATATGTGAATACCGCGACCCCAGCATGGTTGAGAAAAGGTTAGGCAGATGATGATGACGTGAATAGAAATATTGCTCATTTAAGGTTCTTACATACTGGCGCGTATTGTCGCGACGCCGACGTCGCCGCATTGCTTGCCGTGAAGTTTTTTCAAAAATTGTTTTGTTAAAATTCGCGTCGCGCCAGTATGTAAGAGCCTTAATCGTATAGGTTAGGTTAGTATATATAATTAGGTATATAGGTATGTTATTAAAGATTGAAAGAAGAAGTTGTTCCAACTTTCAGAAGTCTCCAAAAGTATTTGCAGACGATAAAAGAGGCAATAAATTGTTACCAAATAATTTCCAAATTATCATAACATAATATCACGCCTGTAATCTTAAGGCAGAGGAGTATCAATAGTAGATACACCCACATCGTTCATCAGTTATGTTTAAATCCCAAGTAATAGGCAGCAAGCCTATTATCATCAACCGGGTACAAATCCTGACTCCAGGCTGCTACTGACCCTGCCAGGGTTGCGGGAAAGTCCGAAATGGATACCGGGACCTTGGCAACAGGCAAATGAAGGAACACGGGTGGGTTTTAGTCAGTAAAAGTCTGACACGCCCTTCCGCTCCGCCCAGAGCGGGAGAAGTCATTGGATGATTTCCCACCTTCAAAAAAAAAAAAAAATGGCTGCTACTGACTTTCTTATGGAAAAACTGATTTGTTGCCCGACCTGGGAATCGACCTCATGACCTCAGTAGCGCTTGCAACCACTAGAGTTCACTAGATCAACGAGGCAGTCCACAATTTCTAAATAACTTCAATATTATCTCAGCCGAAAGCCGTCCAATGCTAGATAGCTTGAAGTCAACAATCGAAAAACTCTGCGATAAGAATTATCACAATAGCCTTGTGCTTGCACGACTTTTTCCACATCAGAACTGATCAAGACATCAGCTTCAGTGTCCAGAGAAAAAAGAAATAGAAGAGACCTCCAACGAAACGTAAATTGCAAGGATTTTTAGCGTTCCGTACCCAAAGGGTAAAACCGGACCCTATTACTAAGACTCCGCTGTCCGTCCGTCTGTCTGTCCGTCTGTCACGAGTCCGAATCGCACCTGGCCGGTTTTCTAATCTAAAACACCACTGAGTATCACTTCACACAGAAGGTAAGAATCCAAGCACTATTAGTAATAATAATACTCATAGATTATGAATACAATATTCGTTTTTTTAATTAAATTATTATTCTATTCTTAAAACGAATAATTATGTGCGAAACGAGTATTTTCAAAGATAGAATTGTTCGAATGTACGTTACACCGCGTGATCACCCACGCTACACACGGAAGGAAATTAGATCCGTTAAATGTTAGCACAAAAACGCAATCAGTTGTCAGACTTTTAATTCTATCACTGCTACACAGAGGTGACAAATGGACCTACAATTTTAGATTGCCTAAAAATACTTTTCGTGAATTCTTTCCCAGCGCCATTCTGTAAACATGTAAATTATACATATCCTATTAATATTATAAATGTGAAAGTTTGTGTGTTTGTGTATTTGTGTGTTTGGATGTTTGTTACTCACTCACGCAAAAACGGCTGAATGGATTTGCTTGAAATTTGGCAAACAGATAGTTTATAACTTGGATTAACACATAGGATACTTTTTATCCCGATATTCCTACGGGATCGAGACTTACGCGGGTGAAACCGCGGGGTGAAGCTAGTATGATCATTATTCGCAAAATATTAGGTTCATATTTGTATGGAACGCTCAGCTATTTTCATTGTCGTCGGTACTTTTGAATGTAGAACGCAAAAATAAATTTATTTTCTTTTGCTACCTAGCCAGTATCTTGTTAGTACAAGAAGTTAGCGACCGCACTCTATATGAGAGGTCACTTTACATAAATTTCCCTTTACTGTATGTAATATTGGAGAGGTCTTTTGTGACAGCAGCGTACCAAAAAGAGTTAGGGACGTACTTGATAAGGAGTGCAGCAGCCATAGTAAGTTTTAGATCACCAGATTTTTTTTTTTTAGTTTTCTGCTTCATGTTCTGCTCAGAACAGAGACTAGATTCTCTGTAGTATGTTAGACCTCACGAAATCAAATAGGGGACCCGACTGAAGTGGGTACGTATTTTTAATTCGATTTTGTGCAGAGTACCTATAGTATTATAGGTGAAATTGCTCCCTTCCACCTTCGGTCTGGTCAACACACCATCAGGGATGACGTAGGGCATCCTTCCAGTTGTGTTAAAAAAAAAATAAGAAAAAAACACATAACTATAAAATTAAAATTATTGACATTATTAGTCTGGTTTTCATATCTGTCGGCACTCCGAGCACATCACATCGGCACACTATAATAATGTAACGTTATATTTAGTACAGATAAACTGTTAACATTAGCATGTCGGTGACGCAAACTCATAAGATGTTAGATGTGCGTTTTGTTTTGACAATTTTTTTTTCATTTGTTCCGCTACCAAACACTAAGGCGCATAAAGATGTCACTAAAAAAATATGTCATTTTTATAGAAATAAATAATAATAATTATGTCGTCTGATTGTGAAGTAGAGGTACTTAGAAGTGGTTATGCTTCGCGTGCAGTGCGACAAATACAGCAATGCCACTAATAAAATTATCAAGTTCCGATCTCTCTATTATTATGATCGTGATAATCCTCAAAGTTTATAGAATAAATCATAATATCCAAACAAACAAACAAGCCAGTAATAATGCCGACACCAGTAGTAGCGTGTAATTGATAATATTTTATTATATTTGCTCACCAACCCCTGTTGATAACACCCCACCCACATATTTGCTTTTTTTTACAATGCTTACGATTTGCTTTGGTTGTCTGTGACTAAGTTGTAAGCGGGGAGCGGGTTAAATTATTTCTTCAATGGCAAAACGCACTAACGCTGCATCGCATGAATGTTGTGATATTTGTATCAGTAGGTATGCAATATATAAACCTAGCTTTAAGTTAAATTAATGTAATTATTACTTGCTGAGCCGTAACAGGGTTATATAAGTACTCTTAAGTTTTAACCTAGCCTGTAACTGAGTTTACCTACATTTATGAAAATAAATAAATACATACTAACAATTTATTACAACGTCTTTCGTTATGACAACTCGACATCATTTATTGCGTTATGTACGTTGTCGAGCAGACGGATGCTTCAAATATATGAAGCAATGGATCAGGAATTTCCTTTAAAATCCTTCGAAGTGTGAAAGAAAGGGGGGTGGTTATGCATACATCTTTAGTTAGTGTTTTTAGGAGGGTAATTTAGTGGTGCATAGTGGAATTTGTGAAAAGTTTATCAACAGCTCGTCTTTTCAGGGTGAAGTGGCACTTTTCATATATTAATATCAAACTAAAACTCACTTTAAATTCAAGAAATCACGTTTAAAGTGTGATTTGGGAAAATCTTAAAAAAAAAAAGTGGCTAAAAGTTAAATTTAAGTGCATTGAAAATTAAATCGCTTTTCACGTATAAATTAATCCTCTGAAATAAACATATTTGTTATTTGCAAGTGTTTTTAGTGACGTTAAAATGTTAAAGAGAAGGGTTTGTTGTTTGTCTATTGTTACTCGAGAACTATTTGAGTTTTTTTTTGTTGGAAAACAATAAGCTGTAATTATGACGGACGGCCTGCTAACGCTTTGCTGTTTGAGGGTTCTAAAGTACTGGTACTATGTAGGTATCCACTGATTAGTACTGGTTATGTACATAATAATTACTTAATTATATAAACTTATTTTTGCTTACAGCACAGCCGGTTTATTCAGTAAAAAATCTCACTGTGAACACTTGGGTGAAGTGAGTTTGAAGCGAGCTGTCAATAGTGCCAATCCCATCTTATGGAATGATAACTCACTTCAAGCTCACTTCACCTAAGTTTTCTCAGTGAGATTTTTACATGGAATAGAACGATATTCTATTAGCGATAAAGATGATGTGAAAGTCAAAAATGTATGGGACTGACATATGCCACCGAAAAGCTTATGTCAATTCTGTAGAAAGTCGTTTCGTTGTGGAAGCACGAAACTGGTACAAAATTATTCTTATTGTCATTGCGAAAACTTTGTTTTTATTAAAGGCATTGCTTACTCTTTAACTGTGAAATGGATCGTTATGGCTAGTTAGGTAAAGTTTCTAGTAAAAGTAGCCAGTTACCTAATTACTTATTTCATTTTTCATAAGCATTTATGATATTGTTATCGATAAATCCGGCCATGCCTGAGATAGGTAAATTTCTCGACCGCATATGAAGCCAAGTCAGAGGCCCTTAGGCGGCTTTAAAACCAGGATAGTCACTGACGACACAAAAAGAAGAAGAACGGCAAATTAAAATATCAGTTGATCAATATTATTGAACACCATATACTCCATTTGAAATAAGATTAAACATTCAAATAAGCCGTTTTTACAGTCCGTTCAACCGATTTTGACTTCTATTGCGTTGGTGGCATGACATTTAATGGCAGCTGCAGTAGACAGTTGGTATTGTGTAACGTTTTTTGCTTTTAATGCCATCCTTATGCCTATGATATAGAAGTCAAAATCGAACGGACTGTAAAAAGGTTTGTTTAAATTTCTAATCTTATTTCAAATGGAGTATAGAGCTCTGGGTGTCCATGAAAATGCACGACTGACGGATTTCAGGCGACATGGACGTATGTGATGTTGCCAAAACTCCGTTTCACCATTCTATAGTTAATACGATTTCCGAATTAAGCTCCAGGGGCTTATATCGGAATTCGTGCTAAAGGTTGGTAGAGAATATCGAATGTCTTTTATGAGATCAATAAGTCCAAGCTGGTTTTAATAATAAAAGTTGTAACAGGCAGGTATTTCAAACCGCTCCCGCCACAATCCAGCCTCTAGATGATTCTAGAAGCTTCAACACGCATGCTCACACACGCTTCAGCGCGCATGACATGTTGCTTGTCATCCGTCAAGTGCTCCGCAGCTGTGAGAATTTAAAAGAACTATATCTTCGACCCAAAACCCTGTGTTTACGTATTATATCTGATGTGTATATGTTAAAAAGTATTCGAAGTCTATCATTCTGCAATACGACATTAAAAGCTCCAAGCCTTTTGGGTACTTTTCCCATTGACAGTAATGCGGACGAACTTTTTTATACTTGCCCAATGAGTTTTTTCGCTTTTTTATTAGTTACATAATATATATATATTTTAGTGTTAGCTTGTACCTATATTGTTTTTAAAATTAAATGAGGGCACTAATTTAATCAGCAGTAGGTATTCATTCAATTAACTGATTTAAAGTCGATCACTCGGATCCCAAACTGGTCATTAACAGTGATTTTATCAATGCACTCCCCTTTTCACCCTCTAATAATTGGCAAGGGGTGGCGTGGGGCGAAGAGAGACATATGTCCCACCCTATGGACCGTTTGATGCATCATTATCTCAAATCAGACGGAAAGTATGCTGTCAGATATTTTTATGGTTACTTTTTTTTTCTAATGGTGATGTGCTGTCCGTTTTTCTACGGATGGTTGGGGTGTGAAGTTGACGTGGACTGGCTGACCTTGCACTTTAATATAGTTTGAAATATAAATTGATATAAAAGTTATTAAAAGTGTACCTACATAGGGTACGTACTAGGTCTATTTTGGAAATCGAATAAAAATACAATTATTTAAAAAAACGAAATCTAAAATCTTTAAAATACATAATATTTTAACATAACATAACGCCTGAATTCCCCGAAGGGTTAGGCAGAGGTGTACATATTTATAAATAAAAATATGAACGGCATCTAGCAGATGTCACAAGACCTAAAAATAAACAACAGCCAACAATAGCAATAAGTCAATAACACACTCGCATTAAGGCAGGTACACGAAGCAATTTGGCACTAATGAAGCCATTGCGCGACAACTCGCTACGCGTATTTCGTTCCGTCCGGTGAATGTAAACCCTTGCCTTAATTTTATGGCTTTCGCCGTCCGTTATGATAATCATCGTGATTATAATTTACTTGTGCTAGGGAACAAACCGCCGAACGAGTGGTTCATTAAGAAAATGATACACTATTTGTTTTCTTTCTGAGTTTTATTGTTAGGGTCTCGTTGCACATAACGCGGTTATCGGGTAACATTTTTATCGGTGATTTCTTTATTTCGTTTGTTTGGAATTATTTCTCTTTTTCTGCTATCTTATGAAGTTTTTTCGCGAAAACTTATCAATTGTTTCAGTTGTTTTTTTTTGTAACGAAGAACATGTGAATCTTATGATTAAGTTGTTTCTATGAAACCCAAGTTGTAAGAATATCAATTGAAGGCGGAAGGTAATTTTATGCAATCAAACTAGATGACGATGCAGGTCCACAGGCGCCGAAATTTTTATTGCAGCTATTCTTTACATAATATATAACATACGTATACAACAAAAAAAAAAAAACTCATGTGTCTGTTTGTAATGTCAAAATAACAGCTATTTACTAAATGCATATGAAAGTGTATAGGCTATTTACAAAAAAAAACAATTTTTTAATTTTTTGTCTGTGTGGTTGTTCCGCCTAATATTCGAAACGGCTGGACCGTTTTAGACGGGACTTTCACTGACAGATAGCTGATGTTATAAAGAGTAACATATGCTACTTTTATTTTAGAAAAATAATAAGGGTCCACGCGGGCGTTGCCGCGGGCAAAAACTAGTTGTACAATAAGTTACTATCATTTTATTGAATACAGGAGCAAAACGGTATAAGTCCACCGCAGGTTTAAATCATAACCCTCCTTTTTGCTTCGCCGTAGTCGGGTAAATAGGCTTTCACTGTTAGGTACAGTAGGTCGCGTGTAAGTGCCACTTTGACTTAGAACAGGCCAAGCGTACCTCGGCCTTTAATAGTATAAGAAGCCAACCTTTGATTATTGTATAATGTTTAGATCGAGTGTCGCGCTGCAAAAGAACTAAAACAAACAAGCCAACACTCGCGACACGTCATTATGCTGTCATTGTGTTCTTTTAGTGTGCGTGCATTTAGTGGCTAACAGGTGGACGCTATTTTTTTCGACTTGTTCATAGCTTTAACTGATTATCTATGAAGACATAATTATTTATATCTTTGAAGCCAACATAATACTGGTTTTCTATCACTCGGCCTACTGTAATATTATATTTTTAACCGACTTCTTCAAAAAGGAGGAAGTTCTCAATTCGTCTGTATGTAATTTTTGTGGCAAGAAACGAAAGTTCTGAAGCAGAGACACCGACTTCCGAAATTAAAGTTATTTTCACTTTTTAGTGTTTTTTTTTGGCAGTCGGTTGTTTTTTTTTTTATGGAAAAAGTTTTTAGTTAAATTCTGACAGAACCATGTCTTCGTTCTGACCCTCGCGGCTGGCCTGATCAATTTGGGATCACTGGCTCGCTACTGATGTTATTTAATTTTACGAGCAGTTTCCGCTCCTTACCGTAGTTAACGCTGAGCGCAATTTGATTGTCTGTTTGTTCCGACACGTTCACTGAAACGCATTGACTCGTTGTGATGTAGAATCGGCGATTAAGTTATTAGCCAAAGTAATTTGCCTGATTGACAACACCTGGTTGTGAATGGGCAATATATTTTTATTGTTTGTTGTTGTAATTAAGGTTGTTATGGCAAGTTTATATTGCAGGAATTCTCAACATTGATAGGGTTTTTATTTATACGATTTCTTATTTGTAAATGTAATAGTTATAGCCCAATAAACTGTGGGCCAAAAAAGCCTTTATAAGGAATCCTGATATACTCGTAGCAAGAAAGTGTCGCAGAAGACCCGTAGGATCTCGCGCATGAGACGGCCACGACCTCGATCAGTGGTCGCTCCGACCTAGCTGCACCCTAATTGCGTAACACACAATCTCTATCAGTGGTCGCTCCGACCTAGCTGCACCCTAATTGCGTAACACACAATCTCTATCAGTGGTCGCTCCGACCTATCTGCACCCTAATTGCGTAACACACAATCTCTATCAGTGGTCGCTCCGACCTAGCTGCACCCTAATTGCGTAACACACAATCTCTATCAGTGGTCGCTCCGACCTAGCTGCACCCTAATTGCGTAACACACAATCTCTATCAGTGGTCGCTCCGACCTAGCTGCACCCTAATTGCGTAACACACAATCTCTATCAGTGGTCGCTGCGACCTAGCTGCACCCTAATTGCGTAACACACAATCTATATCAGTGGTCGCTCCGACCTAGCTGCACCCTAATTGCGAAACACAATCTCTATCAGTGGTCGCCCCGACCTAGCTGCACCCTAATTGCGAAACACAATCTCTATCAGTGGTCGCTGCGACCTAGCTGCACCCTAATTGCGTAACACACAATCTATATCAGTGGTCGCTCCGACCTAGCTGCACCCTAATTGCGAAACACAATCTCTATCAGTGGTCGCTCCGACCTAGCTGCACCCTAATTGCGAAACACAATCTCTATCAGTGGTCGCCCCAACCTAGCTGCACCCTAATTGCGTAACACGACACACGATCGATCACAATCTGTTTCATTTTGACAGTTCAACAACATTCATTGCGTTATTTACGTTGTTGAGCAGACAAATTTATCGTACATATGAAGCAATGGATTAGCAATATCCTTCGAAATGATTAGGGTGCAGGCAGTAAACTATAGAAACCGATATGAAACGCGCACTTGGTCGCAACGGCCAACTAGCCGACCAAGTGCGCGATTCGTATCCCCGAAGGCGGGATGACCTGGACAAAACAAACGACCAGTGAGCCACATTAGCCCTAGATCGTAAGAGCTGGAAGTTATGGGGAGAGGCTTTTACTCAATAGTTGGATAATACAGGGATACAGATAGTTGTAAGAGGATAATAAATCAATTAACAAAAACTATAAAGGGCTTTGATGAATTCCAAACGCATGGCCTGCCTTTGTGGAATAAAGGATTGTAACTGCCAACCTATAAATCCTATAAAGCAGTAAAGTTCGAATCAAACTCTACCCCCTAGTCAGGGGCAGTCGGATCTGTATACCCTGTGGTTTTAGTCGGAAAAAGTTCGACTTTTAGCCGTCTCCTTAAATTCAAGATCCCTCTTCCTATTAATTTCCCCTCCCTATTAACATATTCCTCCCCAGAACTACTTGTGGCATTGATGATTTTCATCCGTCACAATAATATTAAATTATGATATATTACCCTAAATAGTCTGTCTGTGTGGATGTGGTATATTTTAATGTTCTAACAATTATAATATAAAATGTAATTTTATCTTTTTGTTTGTTCCAGTCCAGTACTAACCCCACAAGATCAACTATAGATCAACAATACCGTTGAAGATTTTTATATTTCTAAGTTTTTTTTTTTTTTTCTTTCTCTATACGCACTTTCTTTTCCAACTCAATTAAGACATTGGCAGAATGGTCGACAACGGCTTTGCTTGCCATAATGAAAAATAGAATAGAACCCTCCAGCTAGGATATTCATCCATAGAATATCCATGACAATCATAAAAAGATGGCCGCGCAGTTTAAAAGTTTAATAGGTAAGTATAGTTACATAAAAAAAAAATCTCTGCTATTTTTATTTAACAGTTCTTTTGCAGGTATTTCAGCTTCAGAACCAGATTAATTTTCAATTGAAATGATGAACGTTGGCGAATCCCGAATTTCATTTTAACAGTAAGATTGTTAGACTTCTAAGGGTTAAATACGCCATTACACAGGTGTGTTTAAAATTAAAATTAAACAATAAAAATAAAATCAATCAATCTGCGTAGCCTTTTCTCAACTATGTTGGGGTCGGCTACCAGTCTAACCAGATGCAGCTGAGTACCAGTATTTTACATGGAGCGACTGCCTATCTGACCTCCACGACCCAGTAACTGGGTATTACGATAATAAGACTGGTAGTCAGACTTTCGGGCTCCTGACGACCCGTAACGACTGTCGAAGGTCAAAGAACGACAGCTGGGACTTCACGTGCTTTCCGAAACACGGAGGAGTCTTGATATATAAAGATGGTCACCCATCTACGTACCAATCCCGGCAAGCGTAAGTTATCCTGATGGATCGACCTGTGTGGCTGTTATTAATTAGCCATGACTCCTCAATATAAAAATAAAATGCAAATTAAAGAAAAGGGTTATCGCATTGTAAGAATACCAAATAATGGAAATACCAAAAGCTCAAATATGTTTATTGTATACTTAGGGAAATTAATTTTGTGAAAATGGACTCACCACCTTACACCTTCAATAGTCCGTATATTCAAATCCCAACTGTCATGTTTCGATAGTTGTATGAAATGGCTATATGTTGGCAAATTGACATGTGGTGTCAACTTTAATATAAGGAATATCATTAATTTTTACTAGTTTGTATACAAAGAAAGCTATGAAGCTGGTTTGTACTTTTATCAAGAATTTATTATACACGTTAGCATTTACCCGACAAATTGTATTTTAATTTAGTTGATTACTACTTGTGAATCTACACAAAATACTTAAATAGTATATATTCATAGGTATATCAATACCAGATACATAATCAATGAACTAGGAAATTAATAATTATTATTATTCAAAAGTAGTTTCAATAATTAATAATATCCAGTCATACAGAAAATCAGCTAATCACACATAAATTCATAAAACAATAATAAAAAAAAACACACTAAACTCTGTTAAATCCCGTTTATATTTTACTCAACGTAACTATTTTCGAAAGAGAATGATTACAATTAAATTTTCCACCGAAATGGATGTATCCATCCAATTATCCGGACATTTTATGGATGTCAGCGTTCAGAGGGGTGTCTCGACGTTAATCCCAAAATCAAGTGATGCTTGACTACGCGTAGTGCAGACGGGGCGATCACCCCACGACAAAAAATCGCACCTGTTACCCTTTTGATCCTAACGTTTCTGATAGTTGCGATAAACATAAAAAGCTTTGGAAACATTTGCATACGATAAGGAACGAATGTTTTGTTAAATAAATTGTCTAGTGTATCTTAATTTTCAATCAGAAGGAAAAAGTTAAGAGAGCGCACACACTGCGCGACGGTGCGTGACGTCAGATTTTTTAGATGCTGATACAGCTCAAAGCGGTGATAGCTTTGAAGTTAAAAGCATTGTGGAGAAAAGCTGTCGTGTTGTCGAAGCGACAGGTATACTAATTAAGTGTCTATCTTATCATTATCTTCGAACAGTAAAATAGACTGTCAACTGTTTTATGTGTCAATATTTTTTAGCAAAGTACGGTGTTACTAATCTATAGGTGAAACACTTATGACCTACACTTTATGACCTCTTATAAAACTAAGGGCCTGTTTCACCACTTACGATTCATTTCCCGTTAATTTACTTAGCGGCTCAGACCAACCAAAACAGAAAGACAGAGCATTACGAACATCAAAAATGACGCCACCTTTTTATCTATGTTTGTGTAAAAAGGGTTGTCATTTGTTAAAGTTTTTCCCTATAATTTGGGGAATAATATTTTGGGTAGGATAATATTGTACGAGTAAGATATTGTTGAGTATGGTATTGTACCTCAATCGTTAGGAAGGATTCCGAAACAAAACCATTTTTTTTTACATCGCAAAATAAAATAACAATTAAGTACAAAGTGCATTTACATACATGATTTGGAGATTACCTTTTAATCAAGAATTGCTTGTGTTAGGAAACTCCGCTCTTTCACTTAGAACTATCTATTAATTATCAATTGAATGTTAAAAAAAAATTGGTTTGTGAATTATAGAAAAATTAATTTATAAGTTATAAGGTTGTTGAAGCGTAAATCATAACATCGTCGTGAGTATGTGTCATTAAGTAAATTGTTTTGAAATAAAATAGGTACTTAATTAATAGTAATAAAAAATAGTCATAAGAGACAGGAAAATTCATACGGATACAAATGCAGAGGATGCACTTGGTAATACCGTGCAATCAACAGCCGCATTGGGTAAATTAGGTAAGTCCTATAACCACATTATTACAAAATAAATTGCATATTTGTAGTAAAAACTAGTAATAAGAGACAGGAAAATACATACGGGTACAAATGCAGAGGATTAACTTGGTAATGCCCTATCGTCAATGGCTACATGAGGCAAGTCTGGTAAGTCCTACAAAAAAAATTACACGAGTAGTGGCAGCTTTTGATTAAAACCTTAGGAAGATAAATGAAGAATTAGGACATACTTGAACAAACGTACAGCCGGAACTTTATGAAACTGAGTTTTCAGCAATTACGTAAGACGATGGAAATAACATCTAAAAAATAAAATTTGGGACGGTAGTATTTAAATTAGCTAGTCTAAGCTGAGAAACTAACTAAAATAAAATAATAAATACAGTCTCGTGTTTAATTAGTAATTATTGTTTTGATAAAATCTCATTTTTGTTTTTTATATTTTATGTACCTTTTTAGGATATCCGCTTTTGATCACACGACGAAGTCCACGATTAGTTGAATAAAGGTCATTATTATCAAAATGATCGGAACAAACCACGCTGGTTTTCGATGGAAGCCATTCTGGATCATTGCGACTATTTCTTATAGCATTTACTTTTATTTTCAATATTACTTGGAAATCTAAAATAATAAATACATAAAAAACAGGCATATAATTACTCGGACAAAAAAATATCGAACGGGGATATTTCAAATCATATTATGGCAACCCCCGCACTTTAAATGTCACTGTTTTCGTTCGTTCATTCATTCAGGATTTTGTTCCAAGTAACCTAAAATTCATAGTTTACTAAATTAAGAAACGATGTTATTTGAAGTACTTACATGTGAAAAGTGATTCCGTGAGACTTTTTATGTGATTTGCTATTGTTTTTACAAGTTTTCACTACACAAGAAGGCATAATTCTATTTTTTTTTATAGAAGTTTACTAGACGACGACTCGTGACGTACTAGGAGCGATGAGCATAGTTTTTGCGTAGGTGTGTGCGTGAGCCTGTGTGTTTACTTGCAGGAGCATAGTTTTGTGGCTACACGTTTGATGTACCTAGTGCTCCGTCTTTCTATTTTGGTTGGTCTGAGCTTAGCGGATAATTTCATACTAATTCTATTCTATTTATGAATTTGCCGGGTGAGAACTGTCTCAATTTGGACATCTTAAAACAGAACCTCAGAGCTTTTATTATATTTTTTATGGATAAAATACGATGGATCGTTTAAAGTTCCGTGGATCATACCCATAAACAAAAACTCCACATTGACTTAAACCTTTTTTGCATTACATCTTGCATGTTCGTATGATACCCACACCAAATTGCACATTTGAATGAATTTGACAATCAACAGATACACGATATAACAAATTGAAAATATAAAAAAGAAAATCGATAAAAAACCCGTTCTTAAATTCACTAAAATTTTCTACCAAAAACAACTAAAGTCTTAATGTCAGGTCAATACACTAACCTATACGCAGTGGACCATTGAACAGCTAATTATTTACTGTATAGAATTATCTTCTACACTAATAATACCATAAAAGATATTTTGTATTTTTGTTTGTAATGAATAAACTCAAAAACAGCTGAACCGATTTTGAAATTGCTATTTTGTCACTGATTTACTTAGGATATAGAAGCTAGCTTTACATAAAATAATAATGTTTGTCGTACGTTTCGCAAAATACATTATTCTTTAGATTGAAAGATACGAGTAGTGGCAACCCCGTGGTGTTCCTTCGTCCCATTTGACAGTAGAATAAAATAACTGTTTAATGAATATAAATTCGTTATTGAATCGAGATACTTATTTATAAACTATAGTGGGTGTGTCAACACTGTGTGGCTTCTAATTATTAATGTATTAATTTATTTTCCTAAGTTTTTAAATGAATACTGAAGTTTTAATTTATAAGCAAACACCACATTCGCTTTACCTACACGGCTGAATGTTTATTACACTTTAAAAAATACTGCAGTATAAAATAATTATTTACTTTAGTGTAGTTTCGAATTCATTAAATAAAAAATAAAAATGGTGCTTATTTTGACAGAAATAGCTGCTATCCAAAAAGAGAGGATTTATTGACAAAATGCACTGGTATTTTTCCGTTAAACTGAAAAAATGTACATGGAGCTAAAATAGTGGTACATTTTTTCAGTTCCAAAGGAAAACGCCGCACTCTGTAAAATTTCATCCAACAATATTTTTTGCGTTTTTTCGAGTACCATGTTGCAATACTATAAAACTATAGCACATTTACGTATTTCAGATTTTTTTCTGCTAAAGAAGCGGTGCGCGGTTTGCTGTTTCGATTCTACACTAATAATATCTAAGTCTCAAACCAAATAAAAAATCAAGACGGAGCGCTGCGAACAATGAAGTTAGTGAAACATGCTAAAACTACACCACCGCTCTGTGCATACACGCTCACACACACACATTTACAACTTTTTACAATGACACTACACCAAACTAAGTGCACACATGTTTACGAAACCGCCTTCACGTCACTGTCGACAGCGCTCTGTCTTGGTTTTTTATTTGGTCTGAGATCAAAGTATGTAATTTCCTGACTTCAGTCATCTAAAAAGACAAAAGAGGATTAAAATTGAGCCTATTATCATTCGCAAAAATGATTTCTAAACATGCGATGTCATTTAAAGTCGTGGTCCTCTACACTTATCGTCAAGGCTTCCGTTCATCATCAGCACGAATATAATGACGTCATTAGGGGCATAAAGGACGAAGGACTGCGTCAAATATTCGAGTGTTCAAGGCTACATAAAGTGAGGATTCCACACCTGTTTACATTAACAGTGCACCACACTAAAATTGAATGCCCGAATGCGCACTGTTGAATTTTCAACGCTCTTCTCACCGGTGAGAGTTGAAATTCCAACAGTGCAATAATATTTAGGCATTACATTTAGGTATCACCTAGTGCTGGTGAATACGGACAATAATGATTGGTAGAATTCGAGAATGCATTACCGACGCATATTGTGTTGACCGTGAGAATAATGGTAACCTCATTGAAATGTGGCTTGATTTATAGCGTACTAATATTAGCGGTAATACTCTTGTCAAAAAGGGGCTTGTGGCTAACTAATAACAGCCGCACGGGTCGATTGACTAGGTTAAGCTACGCTTGCCGCATTTGGTCTATGGATGGGTGACCATATTCACGTACCAAGACCCCTCAGTGGCTCGGAAAGCACGTTAGGCCATTGGTCCCGGCTGTCATGTGTAGATTACATCGACTCTAAATGACAGTGCTTATAGCATAATCAGACTATAATGTTCCCACTGCTGGGACACAGGCCTCCACTCTTCTAGAGGGAGTGAGCTATAATCTACCACGTGAGCCCAATGTGGGTTGGTAAATATCACATATCTTAAAATGTTTGGTTGTTAATGGATTTTCATTACATTTCATTTCGTTTGATGGTCTATTTAGTATTATTGACAAAATTTAATTTCGTGCGCTGTCGTTTACTGTCGTGATGAAGGCTAATAATTATGAATTGCAAACATTTCTAAATTATGATGTTTTGCAGGTCAGCAGCTTAATTCCTTACTAACAATAGTAAAGCCTTCAATTCAACAAAATTCATTGCGTTATTTACGTTGTCAAGTAAACGAGTTTTTCACACATAATAATTAAAAGATTCTAAGCAGTGATAGCCTAGTGGTGTGAACGTCGGACTGTCAAGTTATAGATCTCAAGTTCGAACCCAAGACACGCACCTCTTGACTTTTCGGATTCATGAGCGTAATGTATAATAATCACTTGCTTCAAAAACGGTGAAGGAAAACATCGTGAGGAAACCGTCATGCCAGAGAGATTTCTCGACGGCACATAAAGCCAAGTCAGAGGCCCTTGGGCGGCCTTAAAACTCTAACACCAGGTTAGTAATTAATCACACGAAAAGAATAAGATGAAGATTCTGAAATTCCTTCAAAATTTTCGGTACTGTTTATAAATAATGTATAATATTTTTCTGCGATATTAGCAAAGGAGTGTTCGTTCTAGTCCTTTGGTCTACTGCCTTAGTAAACTGTCTTCAGTAAATTATATTCAAAATGTTGCCTTAGACTTTAAGAACTCCTTCGGCATTAGATAAAGAGGCCCTTTCTACAATGTCCATACATCTTTCTAAGTATGTAACAAACATAAACACGTCTCAATAAAGTCCTCTATCCAAAGTTTCGGTGGCGGGAACTTTAAAAAAACTCTTGAAGTGGCATTCTGTCAAAAAGTTCCGAATTCGGTCTTCATGTGAGTGAGGGTACGTACAAGTGCTGTCTGCCACCTGTCGATGACGTCACGAACTGACAACCGCGCCTTTGCGCGGCTACTCCGGGCGGCTATTCTGGAAGTAGGGTTCGTGCGCATAATATTTTCTTTTTCTAACTAGTGCAATGAATGCTTACAATATAAGCTTTGGTTGCCAAATTTTTCAAATAAATGGTTTCTAGTTTTTGAATGTTGCAATTTCAGTGTTGTATCGTTACTTGGTTCTCGGGGCTGTTGAGACAATAAATCCTGACATGTTTCTGTATCTAAATGGCTGTTGTTTTGCATATTGTCGGCAGGGCTGGTCCACTCTGAAATAACATAACCGCATTTTACGTATGCTGCGTCGAGTCGCCGTATACGTAGAACGGTAGTGGGGCGTGTCATTTCCGAGTGGACAAGCTATACATGATTTGACTATATAGGCACTTGACAATGCAGTACGTATAGTTTCATAGAGGCGTTCGGTTTCATTCAAACTCGAACATCTTATAACTGCGTGTAAAAGGTTAGAGATTTTTCTAATAATTATTAGCTAAAAGATGTTTCAATCACTATCACCAAACTCGCAGAACAAAAAGGTATTCCAAGTAAAGGCTCTCAAAAACAGGCGCGATATCGCGGGCGCTACAAGGATAGCGCTGCATGTCGCGCCCGCGATATCGCGCCAGTTTGCACGAGCCTAAACCGTTGTATAATCGTCCACATTTACACACCAGAATAGGACCCCAAACTTGCACCGTCACCACCCAGCCTACAATCATACGGTCCTCGAAATAATTCTATTCGTTCATAATTTGTAGTTGAGAAAAAACTTCTGAACAATATAATTATGCTACAAAATGATCAGTTCAGTTGTGTGCATAGAAATGGGCGACTCATCGTTGGGAACAAACAGACGTAGGATATTATTACGGTTCTGTTTTAGGGGGAAGTATAGAGATGGTGATTATGGGGAGTTCCTTAAGGAGTCAGGGCTCGGTTTGATTTTTCTTCTTTGCAATATCAGAGCAGTGGTGATCCAAAGGAAACTGCCGTGACTTTCGACGTAACCTACGAAGCTGCGTAGGTTTATGTATATATGTATTTATTGTATATGTAAATGGTACACCACTGACTACCTGGAGTATTATCTCTCCTTCACGCTTTAATCCATCCAAAGGTTGTCTGTAAAAGATGGCTTTTAGCGATAAGACCGCCCATTGTGTCACCCTATGTTAAATTTCTACATTTGTATCTGTATTTTTTATGGTGCACATAATAAAGAGTATTCTATTCTATTCTAGGTCAGAATCCAGACAGGCGCTTTGTTTTGTATTTCATCACCACTGCTCTCAAACGGTGAAGGAAAACATCGTGATTGCGTCGTCTACCAAGCCGCACTGGGCCCGTCGTGGTTTATTACGGCTTTGTCCTCCTCACAGGGAGCAGGCCTGTATCCCAGCAGTGGGAACATTATAGGCTGATTATTATGTTATATAACAGACACCTACTGATTGACAAGAAAAGCATTCCAATAATCATTTAAAAGTGTCGATTCGCCCGTTTCCGGCGAGGAAATTCGCGCGAATCACCAATAAGCCAACCATTTCGTTTATAAATTCCCTAGTAAGATTAAAAATAATCCTAGCCGGTACCCATTCAATCGAACTATTAGGCATATGGTTTTAAAACTAACAATTGGACCCATTTTTGCAAACAAGAACCAACCCACAGCAGGTTACTTTCGAGAAAATGAAACTTGTAAACAGAGTGTGCAAAATGCATACTTAGTATATTAATGAATGAATACTTGTTGAACTTATGTGGGATACTGTAGGCTATCTCGGAATATCAGATTTATACATTTTATGAAGTTATAGTATAAAGTAAATCGTTAAAAACCCGGTTGGTTCTTTCTAGCAAGTTTATTAAAAGGTGGCCAAAGTGGGTTGGTTCCGCAAGTGACAGTGTTGTATCTCTGTTGTTAGTCGGTGAAAAGGAACCATTTTTTTAGAGAAGCTAGAATGCGTGATTTGTGCGCCATCTATGTACTAAACTCAATTTCACTCAAACTGTGGGTTGGTTCTTGTTTGCAAAAATGGGTCCAATTTTCCTTTATCTTTCGTGAAATTATAGTGTACATAAATGTCCATTAATGTAAGTGTACATTAATGTTTTTATTCGCGCCACCATTCCCGGAGGCTTAATTGACCAAGGGGTTATAAAGTACGATGTGTTTTAAAAATTAATTAAGTATTTTGTCTGTTTCATCAAATTAATTAAATTTGTTGTTACTATGGCGGGTTCATTTTGTGACTTTCATTTTAATTTATTGGTTTTTCTTTTTCACTATATTCTGCGTGTCTTATGACCGGTTCCTATAATTTACGGACCGTTATTGGTTAATATTAAGATTATTGTATCTTTACCAATAATGAAGAAAAGACCTCATAGCTTTCATAGTAGACCCTCGCATACGGAACTCGCTATCACAGGTAAAATTAACTTACGACTCTATTTATATACCCAGTTTGCTAAGAAAAAGGATTCTTTGTTAGGAAACGAGGGTTAGTTACTGCAGGAGAATAAATAAGCTGACGAAGCTTTGAGTATCTATTCTAACTCAGTTCAGGCGGATACGCAATTTTTTTTACGACTATAAATGTCCTGTCCACATATAAAAAAAAGTCAATAAGTAGGTAAATTTTTTCAAAGCTAGTAAAACTTAATAAAGTAGATTTGTAATTTTACACTAGGTACTAATAATTCAACTGTGGCTAAATAAATGTCACAAATTATTTAAAGTTATTTTAACATTCTACAAATAATTACGCTACCCTGGTGGGTAAACGAATCCATAACAAGTTCGGGTTGCCTTCGATTATGGATTCTATTATTATATTTTACGCTGAAACTAATCGAATTCGCACCTTTAGCACGCTCACCGTGACTTGCGCTGATTCGCCGTGCCGTGGACAGGCGTGTACATGCCTGTCCACGGCACGGCGAATCAGCGGTTTCTTACGCGTGGCTAATCCGGACCGTATCCTTTAAAATTATAACCGTAAGAAAAGATTTCTACTTACTAAAACAGCTACTCCATTGAGGCGTAGTATATTTTACAAGAGACTATAAGTAGATATCACTGTATAGCATGAACTACACATGCCTGTTATCGCCAAAGGTTTAGGCAAAGGTGTACCTGCAATACACCCACATTTCGCCAGTTATGTTTAAGTTTCATGTAACAGGGGCCGACCCTAATGCCATCAACCGGGACCAAATCCAGACTCATGGCTGCTACTGAGATATTCCTGATGGAAAAACTCGATTACACTTTGCCCGAATCGAAGGGTAAATAATTTGTGTTTTGTGTTGCGTAATGTAAATTATTTTGGATAACAATTGTGTAGAATCAAGTTTTCCCAACGGAACAGACAGCTGTGCTGCTGGGGAGTCCTTGCGCCATTTCTTCTTTCCAGCTAAAGTACTAGGAAGTGTTGAAGGGGCGGGTTTTTTGGAGGACTGTCTTATATGTAACTAGCTGCCCGCCCCGACTTCGCACGGGTAGCACTAAGTACTTATCGGCGCACTTACCCTACCTACCTACCCTACCTACACTAGATTTTACGTTCGAAAACTCAAAAGTCATAATAAAATTGAGCTTTCCATTATGAAACAAAACTAAATAGATAACATTCCATCTTCAACAAAAGGTGAGGCGCGCTAAAGTTACCCATCACGCTCACTATTGTGCAGGGGTCAGTACAATAGTTGCTGCGGTGTTAGACTACTAGTGTTACAGGGACAAAGAGCTGTTTGAGGTGTTCAGAATGGCCAGTGATTGCTCCTTGTTCAGCCCGTAACAATTATTTGGTGGTTGGTCCAAGTTATGTGCTTAAGGAGTGTATGGTTTTATGAAAAAATGTTGTGAGATCTCTCATTTTGAGAAGTTAGATTGGTAGAATATTACGTATTTGTGTAAACAACACTTGCACTTGCAGGAAGGTGAAGTTGAAAAAAAGAGTTTGAATAAAGAAAAAATTACGGAATTCCCAACAAAAAGCTTACTTACTTCCAAAAGCCTTCAATGCCATGAAGGTAATTAGGGAAGGTTCCTGGCAATTTAAATGACTTTCATGAAAAAGCTAACTTGCAACTAATGTAAATGATAGAAAAAAACTTTTAAAAATAAGAATGAATATAATCTTCTTTTTAAAAGTGGTATTGGTGACAATAGAACACTTTGCAAAATCCATTTGAACACTGTCGCAGAAAATCAGAAATTAAGAATAGGAATATACCGGTATTTTGGAACCGGTACCAAAACCGGTACCATAAAAAATATTTTTGTAAGTTAGAGTGGGAAAACAGACAAATTAACTATCCTTTTTACATATTGTAAAAAGGATAGTTAAAAGGCATTAGAAAATAAGTTCAAGGTTACCAACAGTACGAGGTTCCTCGTACAAATATGAGATCCGGTTAGGTAGAGTACCGGTACCCGTCTGGAACCGGTATCCAGGGTACCGAAATGGCAGGAACCGGTAAGTACCGATACAGAACCTGTACTTTTGGTACCGGTTCCAAGCCCTGATAGGAACTTGCTAAGTTTCAGGAACTTGTCTCATTAATTGAGTCATACAGACCTGTGAGATACAAATCCGATTGAATATCACAAATGAAGACGCGTCGGCTCCACAACGCGTACACGTTTGCTCATTTATCAAATGATGGCAGAATGTGACGGCGGCAGCTTACAGATACGTGAAGACTGGATAAGTTTTGGAACAACTTAATTTAGATGCCGAGGTTCATAAAGAGGGTTGTTTTAGATCGACAAACTATGAATTTAAGACACAACTGATCTGATTCGATGCCTTACTTTTCAATTTATCGCTAACTTTTTTGAGTAACATTATTAGCTTTAAATCAACACTGCATTACTTTGGCTTCCCAATAGCAACAAAAGTTAGGAAGTTCCTAAAGTTCATAGTATATTGCCATAATCGTCACTCCGAATTTACTGAGCATAAAGTGTTTTTCGGATATTAATCTGAAGTTATTTACAAAGTATGAAGACTTAATACCAAGCAAAAACATTTAATTGTAACTTCTCATCCAGCCTCTGCGCATCCAAGCCGTAGTCCCGACAATGAGTCAGCAATATTGTAGCGATTGAAATGTTACCGCTTACCACTTTGCCCTGCCTCCTTGTCATCATGCGTGATGTGTCAGAACCGCCGTATAACTACCAAATCTCATAATGAAGGTCAGATGTATTGTTTCTTCACAGATTCTATAGAAACCGTTCGAACAGGTCATAAGCTTTGTTTCTTTATTTTGTTTTGTTTATTTGTTCAACTTTGTTTGACGTTCGGTTGGTCGGTGAGAACAACTGTAGTTTGCTAACTAAGCTAGTTGTTCGACGTTGCTGATTTTTTCGTATTTGTTTATTGATTGGCTCATAGAGTTGTTAACAAATATTTCTTGAATTTTTATAGTTTTGTCGCAGCAGCAATGTTTTAGTTATGTAAAATTTAAAACAAATTCACTGCCGATTATAATTTAATGCGGAAATTCTCGGTGATGAAAATCAAAACCAAAGGTATTTATAAGGTTTCAATAGGTAATTTACCCATCCAATCAAAATCCACTTACAGCACTGAGTGAGTTAATAAATCATTGGGCTAGTACGAATTTCCCAGAATGCAGGATTTTCTCATTAAAGCGCTCATCATTGCGGAAAACTAGCGCATGTGGATGTATTAATTTAAAGTCAATTTGGTAAATAGTGGTAGGACGTGTGAAAACCATGTAAATCACGTATTCAGCCGTACTGATGAAAGCCTAAAGGATGATTTCCACCAAACGGCTCGCATCACATCGGATCGGAACCGATTTTACAATCTTTAAACGATATTAAATCGTGTACGCAATGCAAGACGCGCACAAACAGCTTGACCGCGCGCGTCTTCCGCGTATCCTTTATCCGTTCGTATTCTTTCCGATCCGATGCGATGCGAGCCGTTTGGTGGAAATCATCCATAATATCATGTTGTCAGGCCTTTTGCACGTTGGTGCTCAATCGTGTCACAGTCAGTCTATAGAATTTTATTTGTAATACTAGGTTTAGTTTATTATTTGTAGCCGTGTGTAGCACTTACTGGTTTTCACCTATTCAATCATTTTGGCAGTCTATCTGAAACTGCAAGCTATAAGTATGGAGCTATTTTAATATTAATCGTGTGGATACTAATATGACTACTAACAACCAACTACCAAGTGTTGCGAAAATAACCCTGAAAATACCATCAAATTATTTAAATCAAATTACGGATTCGACCTATTTGGTAACCGCCCCAATTATTTATAAGAAAAAATCAACTATTTAATTTGATAATTTTGTATCATTAGCAGGCAACACCGGCGCATACGTCACTTCCCGTGTCATGGCCGACTACAGATTCGGTGATAATCATTATTGATGATTGCGACTGTATAGATACTTTTTGTTGCAACAGTTTTGTTTGTGGACTTATTCACAAGCGGTAGCGATCTATGTTTTCCAAATCAATCTGCCTAGCCTGTTCTCAACTATGTTGGGGTCGGCTTCCAATCTAACCAGATGCAGATATACCTTTTGGCTACGGAGATATTGAAGGTCAACTTTTTCAGACGTTTTTTAAAGAAAGAAAGTTTTAAATGCCGTTGCTTGCACTCATAAACACAACGTTTTGCGTGCGTTACGTTGCGGTCCACCTTAAACAGCGATTATTCACAGCAAAAATAGAAGTTGTTTCCCAGCAATTAGTTTTGTGCAATTTTACTTCATTTGATGTATAGAATGCGTAGTTGACGGCTATGCGATGGGTCTTTTTACACCCTGTATTTTTTCCGGTGGGGTAGATGTAGGGCCCGTCGACCATGACTCCTAATACTTGGACCATCTATGCGTATCAAAGATAGTGCCAACTCACCACGGTTTGACGACCATACAGACTAAGCAGACATTCCTCTATATAATAAAAGTTAACGTGTTACCTCTTGATTGACCGATTCACGTATGCATGACGACTTAGATTTTGAAGACAGGTAGCTTCTGGGCATTTTTTGTGGTCCTATTCAAACTAGATTTTGTCTAGACACCTTGTTAGTCGTGTAGTAGCATAACTGCGGGTTTTTCGATCTTGGCACTAAATATAAAATTAATTTATGGTTAGAGAACAAGAGTGAGGTCATTCCATACTATGATTCTGAATTATAGTATGATCATACTATGATCTATATTATATTCTCAATAAATATATTGAATTAAAATATTGCCTTTATTATGAGAAAAGGCGTTTGCCTTGCAATGCGAGTTATTCTGAACCGATGTCCTGAATCTGATCTGCTATTGGATCATAATAAGCGATGGTTCCAATTCAGGGATAACTTTGCAGTGGAACATTATCAGGGGGCTATTAAAAAGACTGAATTTTGCTAGTGTTGTGGCAAAGATGTGGGAGAGGTGAGAAGTAGTGGAGGTCATCTTACCGAAGGCAGAGGCGGTGCAGAGTCTTACCTCCGCGGAGGCGGACGATGAAATATAAATTAAAGAAAGTAATCGATCTTTTAGAAAAGGCACAAAAACAGATTTTCAGCTTTGTCGCTTTTTTTTTTTAATTTCTTTGTGATTCATACATATTAAACCGACTGCACGAAACAGTCTAAATCTTTAAGCTTTAAATTGTACTACTAAGCAAAGACCTTTCTCAAGGCCGCAGGAATCCGCTTGATGCGAGAATGCACAGAAGTGGCGGTGCTTGGTGGGGCCTATGTCCAGTCTATGTCTAATTTTTAGGCTGAAATGATGATGCTGAAGCGAAGACCCTTTCCTTAGTTGGAGCGAATTATTGTCTTTATTAAACTTCCGTTACGACTCCGTATGCAGAGGCGCAAGTATGATTTCTTGCGGAAGTTTTCAAATTTACGGAGACGGAGGCGAGGTCCGATACTTCTCTATAGGCTGACCGCTTATCTGAGACCGTTCCTGAGGTACCGGCGCGGTGCAGGAGGGGTTGGTGTCGTGATGCGAGAGATCAGTGATTCGTCAACTTGTGACGACCGTCACCCCTCCCGCACCGCGCAGCTACTTCAGGAACGATCTCAGTTAAGCGGTCGGCCTATAGTGAGTTGACTACATGAGATGCATTACGTTTCACCGCAGAACATAAAGCAGTCTTTACATTTTTATTTAATGCCAATAATTAATTTATATTTCGGAGGAGCTCGTGGCTAAGTAATAACAGCCGCACGGGTCGATTCATCAGGTTAAGCTACGCTTGCCGGGGTTGGTCCGTGGATGGGTGACCGTCTTTACATATCGAGACTCCTCCGTGCCACGAAAAGTACGTTAAACTGTTGGTCCCGGCTGTCATTTGTGGATCTTTGACAGTCGTTACGGGTCGTCAGAAGCCCGAAAGTCTGACAACCAGTCTTGCCAAGGGGTATCGTATTACCCAGTTACTGGGTTGTGGAGGTCAGATAGGCAGTCGCTCCATGTAAAATACTGCTATTCAGCTGCATCCGGTTAAACTGGAAGCCGACCCCAACATAGTTGGGAAAAGGCTAGGCAGATGATGATGAATTAATTTATATTTAATTTAATTTTCAGTGCCTGTACGCAGTAGTTGAAGACTTGCACAAAAGAAGAAAATGTGCATGTTTATAATAGGAGCTGGATAGTATCTACTGTTATGCCATTATTCACACTTCAAAACTATAAAACTTGTAATATGAAATAAAAATATGACTTTATTATTCTGTTAGTCAGATAAGCGTAGAAATAAAATAATATTATTGCAATCGTTTTATTTTTCATGAATGCAAACAACCCATTTCAAAGTTTATTGTTCTGGCCGTGTTAATGTTGTGACGTCAGTTGTCTCAAGTATCTACCTACCTATGAATTCAACAGCGTTTATTTCGAATAAAGAACACTTATGCAGTCTATTTGGGGCATAAACTCGTAAATAGTATTTTTTTACCGATTTCTTCAAAAAGGAGGATGTTCTCAATTCGTCTGTATGTTTTTTTGTTTTCGTGTGTTTATTTCGCGATTACTCCGCCAGTTATGAATCGATTTTGATGATTATTTTTTTGTTTGGTAGGTCATGCTTCAGAAGTGGTTCCATATAAATTTTATTAACTTTGCTTGCGCAGGTTTTGAGTTAACTTTCTATATAATGTGGATGATGTTTTAAGTAAGGTACTCCGTCACTGTTATTTACACAGCAGGTTGTGGTATTCGAATTTGTGTGGGGTAGGTACAACAACTAAAAAGTGAAAAATAAAATAGTTTTTATTTTTGTAAAAAGTTTTTATTTCTGTTCGAATCGTTTTCATTATCTTCAAATCATGAAAAATTTCGCTGTTCTTTCAATCCTGATTGGTGCCGTGAAATAAACACAATATTTTGAATCCGCAAACGAACGGCATGGAAAAAAAAATTCACAATACTCACTACAAGTTTTAATTTCATTGACAATGCGAGGTTCCTCTGCTCTATTGAATTCAATCATCTTCCTATAATCAGAATAACGGCTCACGTGGGACTTGTACGGTTGATAATGACATTGATACACAATTATATCGAGGTTACAAGGACGCTGCTTCTGGTTGGATTATTGGAACTACACAGTAATGTCATGGACGCTCAATACGGCTGAAATGGGCGGTTATCTCTTTTTTTAAATTATTTTATAAATGTACAAAATACGACTGATTATTGTTTGCGGTCAGCGATATGAAATGAAATGATATCTTTTTATTTCGGACACAAATATCCATATAGTGTTAGTAACAAACAAAAAATAACTTATTGCCTAGTGTTAGTATAAATCAACCTCTGCACAAACTGCTGAAAAATCGGCGAGCCTAAGCTCTTGGCTACAGTTTTCAGGATGCAGTTCCGACTGCCCCTCACTCTCCTCAGCAGCGACGGCGTTTTTTTCCGTATAATTGCATGGAAGCCGTCGGTGCGGGCTTGCGCAAACATTTCCGACGCACTACAGTAACGAGGCAGCCGCAACAACATACTGGAAGCATTGTTATATTGGACGCGCAGGACATCCAGCGATCTTTTAATATAATTGACCCATAGACTGCCCGTGTAAAAACTTTGGCAATAAGCCTTGAAAAGAATATGAAGTAGACAAGAGAATTTTCTATACCTATTATGATATTTGTGAAAGAGCTCCTCCAGAAAGTCAAAACCACACATTGTTCTGCCCTTAGCGTTGCTGTCATCAGGTTTGAAGGGTATGGGTTACAGACGTTTCAGATTTGCCTTTGGGGTATCAACCGAGTTATCTGAGGTGCATAGCCATCTCAGAGGTATTGGTATTGCAGATAAATGACGGTGACTTAAGATGGGCTCCCTCCCTGGTCAACTTATATACTTCCAAGAACGTAATAAGTACACCAGCATATAAATAAAGACACATATTTACATAATTTAAAAACTTACGGGCTTAAAATATATAATATATAAAGTTGAGGAGCTCGTGGCTAAGTAATAACAGCCACACCAGGTCGATCCATCAGGTTAAGCTACGCTTGCCGGGGTAGGTCGGTGGATGCGTGACCATCTTTACATACCGAGACTCCTCCTTGCCTCGGGAAGCACGTTAAGCCGTTGGTCCCGGCTGTCATTCGTGGATCTTTGGCAGTCGTTACGGGTCGTCAGAAGCCCGAAAGTCTGACAACCAGTCTTACCAAGGGGTATCGTATTACCCAGTTACTAGGTTGTGGAGGTCATATAGGCAGTCGCTCCATGTAAAATACTGATATTCAGCTGCATCCGGTTAGACTGGAAGCCGACCCCAACATAGTTGGGAAAAGGCTAGGCAGATTGAATATATAAACAGTTTGTCTGATAGATATAGCAATACCTAACTCACACAATATTCAAACCACCTTATCCGAAAAGCTCAGTAACTATCAAGATTTCGCCATAGAAATTAAAACCCAACGGAACGCACAAACTATTCATATTGTCCCCATTGTTCTTTCATCTACTGGTGTAACACCAAAATCTCTCACACAAAGCCTTAACACCCTACAGATGCCTACCCACACACTTTACATACTCCAAAAAGCCATCATCCTTTACACCTGTCGCATCATCACCCGAAAGTTCCTGACTTTTTCAACATTGTAATCCACCTTTTCTATCTACGCCTTTCATACTTGGTCCCGACCCATGTGTTAGGTTTCTTAACCTCTTAAATGAGAAGAAACGTAAAGAACCGAAAATAATTATATAAAAAAGATGGGAATTTATCATAGGGCATTAAACTAAAAAAATAGGTACTCGGTCAAAGCATCGCTTTTCGAACCAAAAAAGCTATTTAAATCAGGGAGTTTTGTAACCAAAAACACAGCTTTAATTAATAATTATAATAATTAATACTCGCATCGTAAATGCAACGAGAGCAAAATAATAAGGCTCAAATGATATTATTTCATGTTTTTAAGAGCTCATCTCGTCACGGCTTGTTTGATCGCGAATTTCAGAACCGTATATTGTAAGTACCGTACAAAGTTACACACATTCATTTTTGGATCTCGGGCATGGAAACAATTTCAGCCGTGGCCGACTCGAGGTCTGGGTTTTGCATTCTTCGACGGCGAAGCGGGGAGGTGCACTGGCCCTTGGATTAATATCGTATGTTTGATTGTCTGGACTTTAAAAGAGACTTTGACTCCTGTGATGGTTTCTCAATATTTTCAGAGGTAGTCAGATAAAAACTGTCGACTCCGTCATCATCTGTCCAGCCTTTTCCCAACAACGTTGTGGTTGGCTTCTAGTCTAACCCGATGCAATTGAATACCAGTATTTTACATGGAGCGACTGCTTATCTGACCTCCACAACCCAGTTACTGGGTAACACGATACCCCTTGGTAAGACTGGTTGTCAGATTTTCGAGCTTCTGCCGTAACAACTGTCAAAGATCTAAAAATGACAGCCGGGACCAACGGCTTAACGTGCTCTCCGAAGTACGATGGAGTTGCGGTATATAAAGATGGTTACCCATCCACGGACCAACCCCGGTAAGCTTGGCTTAACCTGATGGATCGACCTATCTAAAATGTTATTTTGTTACGTACTAATTATTACAGAAAAAATAATTTCACTACCGATAGGTAGGAATCAAGTCCAGACTGGTGCGATATCGCGGGCGCGACATGGGTTGCGCTGCCTGTCACGCCCGCGATATCGCGCCAGTCTGTACGAGCTATAAGTGCCGTGTCAAGAAGAACTGCTTCCTATAAGTACTAGGCTTCCAGGAACTTAAAGAGAGCTCCCATTACATACATACCGGTCAAAATAATTACCCCGTTTTTGCTTCGCTGTAGTCAAGTAAAAAAATTATGCCAATAGCTTATGGCTATTGACCTGACATTGACCGTTGAGACGAGGCCAAGGATAACTGAATGGATTTCGTTAATCCTACATCACAAATAAAATGATTGAACTGTCTGTCATTACCACGCAAGGTCAGTTAAAAACGTAGGCTACTTATTTAAAGTCCTTATTATAGGTTTAATTGAATATTCTTCGGGAACTCATTATAATACAATCCATCCATGCGAACGTCTTGCGTTAATGATTATTCATTGCATAATCAGCCCTTAATGTTTCCACTGCTGGGACTCAGGCCTCCTCTTTGTGAGAGGGAGTAGGCCATAATCCACCACCCAGGCCCACTTGCGCCTGCTTGCGTTCAAACCCAAAACTGTAGGACTCGTAAGTCGGGGCCGATACCACTTTTAAAGATTAGTCATAGATCAGCACATGTTTGCAGGCAGTGACTAACTTAACTTCTCTAGAACTATCGAAGGTAAGGTAGACCGCGAATTTTTTATTTTTTTCCAATTTTCAGGTCGTTGTCAAGTTGTATTCAAATTTTAATAAATATGGCTTTATAGAATTATAATCATTAGAATCACCATTACAACTCCATAAGTTAGAATAATCCTAAAATGTCATGATTACATGAAAGTCATTCAATAGGATTATGAACTGAGAGAGTTGTAATTCTAATTCTAATGATTATAATTCTGTAAAGCCATATTTTTTTCAACCAAATCCTTAGTCCTGCACGTAAACAATTTCATCCGATGAGCTGTTATTCAAAGGATGTGCAGTGTTTTTGTGTGTTGCGCATGAGTGGCGTCTCGGCCGGCGCCTCGTGCGACGTATCCTATTACAAAGGACGACCCGAACGCGTTACCAAGTGTCCATGCCTCGAAGCGATATGAAAGTGAGATTCGGTGATCTGTGTTTCGAGTAAAAATTCAAGACCTACTAGGTACACAAATATAGTTAAAAAAAATCATGATAGTAATTATTGTTCTATTCGAATAAATATTTAAAATTATCTCATAACTTCTGATTGCAGTTTGAGACAACATAATTAGCCCAGTCAGAGGCATCGCTGCTTATTCAAACCAACGTAATTACAAGCATGCACTAAAAGTGCTTTATATGATTATTATATAAGGATGGTTTCTTATTTTCTCGAGTGTCAGGACATCTACAACTACTGTGATGTGAATGGGTCGCATGGGGGCATGGTCGCTGTACGAAACACTTTTCTGTTTCTTTATTATTCCTTATATGGTACGAAAAGTAATATGAATAACTTATAAAATAAAATAAAGTTATACTCCTATGCATAATAAACATTTCAAAGCACTTTTTTCCCTTTATCGATTCTACAAACGCTTTCATTTTCAAACTTTTTATGGGGCATATCGATATCGTTATAATATTTTAATAGGACCTTATTGTTCTAAACTATTACTATAATAATACGAACTCGTTTCGACTCTAAAGCGACTTTTATTAGTAAAGGACAGGGTGACATATCGTTGCCGGCCGTTCCTTCAAAAATGGGTGTTATATGTCATAATTTATGATACATTCGCATTCTGAATAAAAAAACATACACCATTAAGCGCCTAAACGGTATACCGAGGATTTAGTTACTTTCCGAAGAAGCATTAAATACCAAACTAATTTAAAAGTTAAAAAAATCGTAAGCACTGCATTTTGAACTTTATCAACATTGGGATAAGGTAAATGAGAATTATGAACAGTCCCTAATGTATTTTGTCAGTCTATAATTCATTAGTTTCTGTGAGGGTCGCTCTCGGTATTTTTTGAGGCACAATTTTGATTGATTGCAATAGGAAGTCAGTGGGTTCGATTCAGTTTCGAGTCAGAATAATGTTGAACATGTTTGTATTGGAAACCTCAAACAAGATGTGAATTGTGGGTGTTACATTTTTTTATTTAAAGTATTGTTTTGGGTATAAAATTAGATTGCCCAAGTTACTTACTCCCTGTACTAAGTAATTAGTATAAGTAGCAACTTTTAAAGAGATTTAAAAAGTTATTTGGAGACGTCTCCATTAGGTATACATAGGTACTTAAATGTTTCCCTCTTATGCTATGGAACAAGGGTGTCAGAACGTATAAAAGTTGGGAAACAGAGATTTTGACTCATACTCGTATATGTATAGGCACTTCGCCAAAAATATTCATATCTCATAAGGATATCCGTCTAACTCATGAATATTCTAAACAAATTCTGTACCTACGTACATTCTACATGTCAGTGTTATAGGAATCCATATCCACTACAATTGATAATTACATTAATTTATCTCAGTTTATTTATTATTATATTTATTATTACTTGATGATCCGTGTACGCTGACGCAAAACATATAATCATGTTCCATATTTACCGCCCTGACGGGGTTGGGTACATCTGAATGATTCAAGTTCAATGTTTCAAGACTAAAGCAGAGAAAATACGCGTACTGCCATTAGTGCAAAGAAGCTCCTATTCTACTTGAAACGCTGACAATAATTCTAGAACCAGAATTACACATGAATCTTGTTAGAATTGACAGGGATGCGGCTAGGAGAAACGCGACATAAATACGCAGAATTTATTCCACATGGAATATTTATGCACGTGTCTACCAACGTTTATTCCACTGTTCGAGATTGGTATCGCATTTATGTTTGGAATCAATCGTAGTGAAACGTGCACGCACAGGTCGATCGCATTGGTGAAATTAGAAGCAATATGTCTGAAAAGGTTTCTGAAAAATCCAACTAGATTTGTTTACGAGAAATTAAACTTAGTTAAAGAATTGGTATTAGTCTGATGGATGATCTTTGATATAAAGTAAATCTTAACTATGTTTGTTAGAGTTTTAATTACTACTAGCACTAGAAGTACTACGATAGGTAGGATGCCTTCAGGCTAGGTGGAGCGACGATCTTCGAAGTGTGGCTGGTAGTAGCTGGATGAGAATTGCCGAAAATCGAGTTTAATGGCGTGCAATAGGAGAGGCCTATGTCCACCAGGGGACGGCTCTATGCGATGATGAAAGTTACTATGTTTTTAGCATTTGCAAAAGCACCTCTCCTTGTGACTTCCTATGATGTTGCAATTTGAGAAGCTTTTATTAACAAGTAAACGAAAGAGAGACTTAAAAAAAATATTGGTAAAAACAGTACCTACCTATGTAATATCAAATCTGTCTACAATTATTTCGATCTATGCTTAGTCCATTGGTGATTAAAAACTTCATGTTCTAACTGACGTCGATTCTCATCTAACAATAGATACAAGTAACGGTACTAGGAGACCATAAACTAGTGTTGATCATAACTCACGAGGCCTAAAGGTCGAAGTAACCTCGGGGCAGAAAGTCATGTGGAAGATATTACCTGTCATTCATTGTTATTTCAATATACGTCGTGTACTTCACCAGGACCCCAGAACGATTTGTATTGTGTATTTAAGCATAATATTATGTAATGTATTTAAGCATGGAAGTATACTTCCAATGCAAAATAGAAACCAGTTAAGTACCTATTTGAGTTCCGTAAACATTATTAACAATAGTTAATTTATTGCTCATTAGACTATTACGCAGAATTCGATAAATAAGTTATTTTGTTCTTTGAGAAAATAAGTGTCTTTAAACCGAAGTAGGTAGCTAGCTTTTAGCTTTGTGGATAATTATTTGTATCCCAGATAATAATGTCTGTTATCTCTGTATCATAAATCTGCTCTAATCAATCAATTAACAATGAGGGGCGTTTCTGAAACTTGAGCGCCTAACCCTAACTAGCCTTTTCCCAACTATGTATGTTGGGTAATACGATACCCATTGGTAAGAATGGTTGTCAGACTTTCGGGCTTCTGACTACCAGTAAAGGTTGTCAAAGATCTACAAATGACAGCTGTTACCAACGGTTTAACGTGCTTTCCGAGGCACGGAGGAGTCTCGGTATGTAAAGATGGTGACCCATTCACGGACTAACCCCGGCAAGCGTAGCATACCTTCGATCGAACCTTGCGGCTTTCATTATTTAGCCACAAGCCCTTCTGAAAATGGGGAAGTATTTAAAAAAAAAACCGAACTTTACTTTATCTTGCCTCTAAACAAATTTAAATATTTATCATTTGTTTTTCACGGCGAAATCGATACGAGCACAAGATAAGGTTTTTAATTACACCACAGATAGGTAATAAAATACCATTCTTTTTATTGCGTCATTGTTATTGCGTCAAACATTTTCTTTCATCCAATCTTGGCGTCTGGTAGTTAAATTTTAAATGTTAATTATTATAGATTAAAACTCAGATTAACAGGTACACTCAGAGCTGTAAACTCTAGATCGTTTACTGTGGGTTTTTGGTTCAGTAATAATTATAATTACGATTTTTGAATGCGCTTCTTGAGCGTCGGGTCTCAGTGGTCGGTGTTTTAACTTGTTTGAGTAGATTAATTTTTGAATAGAGAATTAAGTTATTCCTGCAATTAGAAATTCATTAATGAGAAAAGATTACAATTCTTGTAGGTAACAGAGGGCCTGGACAAAGTGACATTCTATCAACGATAACGATGATGGAAGAGGCAAAAATGCATGGGACTAACATAAGCTATCGAAAAGCTTAAGTCAATCCTGTTGAAAGTCGTTGTAGAAATACGAAACGGTTTGGAAGCGATTGTCACTTGTCTAAGCCTTCTGGTAACTAATATCTTGGATAATGATCAGAGGGGCAATTCCCGTATTTTTAATGAACGTTCGCATTCGCATCTCATTCGCAATCTGTCAAAAACACTATCAATTTACCAACATTTTTGACAAGTTTGACAGATTGCGACTGGAATTTGAACGTTTTTTAAGTACGAGAATTGGCCTTCAGGAGGCTTAAAACAGTCACTTTGGCAGTATAGGAAAATATTATGAGCCATCTTAAAATGTCACAAACTGACAATTCATAATATGATCTGCGTGCGATTCATATTATGAAAGAATTCATCTGTTTGACAGTTTTATGTGGAAATTCGTAAAATGGTCCACACATTATGAATTGCTTTTGTGTCAAATTAGAGGAATTGCTAATGACAGCTGAAATTCAGGAAATGAATTGCTTTTAGGGGAATTGCTAATGTTGCCGTTTTAGGCCCCCTGATTCGTATTAAAATATGAGGTGAATAAAATAAGAAAAACCAAAGTAGGGTACAGCTTTTATTATCACTTTTCTAATATATTACCAACGCGACTGTCCAAGATATAAAGTAAGCTACGAGTATGTAGAATTTTCTCACTGATCATTTTCACGTAGACACTGCTTATAGGTACGTTTTTCGATTGACCTTAGAAGAAGAAAATTACAACAACATACAAACATAAACTCACGCCATCTTGACATAGGGGTAGGCAGAAACTACACAACGCCACCTGCTACGATACTTAAATACTCCTTTTGGTTGGTTTACGTTCATACATCGGCACCCTACTTGCATAATACACGATCTAATCCATTGCTTCTAATGTTCGTAACTTACGTTGGCGAGCCGATTTTTTTTTGAACTTATGAGGCATGTTATTAGACATTTGTTTCAAACCATTTCTGACTGATCGTGCATTACGTTATTAGGTCGCTGGGCATACACGCACATCTGATGCGAGTACTTCGCACCAGACCTTTCTGAAGAACGTCACCAATAAGACAAGGTAAAACACACAATTCAGAAATTACAACTTCTCCATTTTTAAATCCTTTCCATCTCCAGAAATTCACCTGTGTGAACACGAAAGGCATTAAAACGTTCTCTCATAATCCTAAGCGAATGTTTCCTTATTTGCATTTCGAAATGGAATCGACCCACAGTTTATTTAGCGGCCGATATAATTAAACAATCAACGTTTAACACTGCTGCTGTCTCGTAAATCATAAATTATTTCTCTGGTTAATATAAAAGTGGGTTAGGGTTACACCGTGGCGAATAAAGATGGCGAGCAAAACGAATGCACGATCGTGCATTTTGCGGTCAGTAATTATTTAGTCTTAAATGAGGCGAGGTTCTACCTATTAGTCAATATATTCTGTAAAAATCTCATCGAGGAAACTTAGGTGAAGTGAGCTTTAAATTGTGTCAATCTCTAACTTGTGGAATGTCAGCTAACTTAATTTTTTTTTTGAGGGTGGTTGTCATCAAAAACTTCTCCCGCTCTGGACGGAGCGGGAGAGCGTGTCAGATTTTACTGACTAAAATCCACCCGTTTTCCTTCAGTTACCTGTTGCCAAGGATCCCGGTATTCCTTTCGGATTTTCCCGCAACCCTGGCAGAGCTCACTTCACCTGAGTTCATTGATTCAGGCGTGACTTTGCGGAAAACCGTTGTAAAATACAATAGACGCAGATATATTTAGTAACCTATTCCTCTTCGCTTAACTGCTGTTTGTAGGTTCGCGACTGGTCAATCGTCATCATGAGGATGCCTCGTTGAGAGATGAAACTCGAATAGATTCTAAATATATCTGCGTCTATTGTATTTCACCTAAGTTATCACGGTGAGATTTTTACAGAATAGATCTGCTGGTACTGAAACTTAAGAAAGGCCTAAAAAAGTCAATATTAGTATTGACTTTTTTCTCTAAGAAGAAGGTATTAAAGTTAAGTTTTAAATACATTAAAATTGTGTAAAAAGTTGTGCAAAATTTCACGAAAAATTACGACCGATAACACGGTGTGTGTAATCTAGGAATTAATTTGCAGTAATTTAAACAAGAGGGTAATAGGCCAAAAGGGAGGTCACCGATGAGATGGACTGCTGAATGGTGGCTGTTTAATGCACCAGACTATCAACTAACAGAACCAGATGGAGGGAGATGGTCAGGCGAGCTACCTGCGATTGGACATACTTCATAGTGACCACGACCGCTCTGTCAAGAGCGAAGACAAGAAGAATGTAAGTAAACGCAGCTTTTTATTATTTCCCACAATTTTCTCGACATAAAATTCTCTTTTAAAGTTTTTAATGAATACACTCTGAATGTTGTTTTAATATTCAGACTTTACCATTTTTTATTTTTCATGAATACGTCATTTAATATGAATTTAAGCTGGATACCAAAACTGGAAAAATAAAATTAATAGTCGAGTAATTTTCTTTTCGTTACACCTACCAACTTTATTTTGTGCTTTCATTGTCGCTAATATTTTTTTACGGTGTAACATACAGCCAGCAAAAGTTAATAAGACGTTTCAAACGAGAATTTCTAATTTTCGCTGTGCCTTCGCTGGGCTGTAAACCTGTGCATCGCACTAGTGCAGGCAATTGCCTAATTACTTTTACGATGGAGGCAACTGTTAGCATATCTGTGTATACCGTGAACCTACCTAAAAGGAATGATACTATATGAAATTAGGAATAGCAGTTAAGTATAAGCATTTCAGTATTGTATTATGGTGCAAGACCTGACACGGGAATAGGAGACGATATCTTGATTAAAGAGATTTTATTTTTTGTGGAGAGATTTTATGTGGCATGGCAACACTCAAAATTTATCATTTGATTGTACCTACCGACCGTTATGTATTTTTTTAACTATAATAAGTTTACTCAAGTACCTAATTTAAGAGACCACTAACATACAGCTCAGTAACACATCTTGAAGAAACCAACACGTAGGTAGGTGTTAAGTAATTGCGAGATTATTAGGATCTGAGGGCCTAGACAAGTGACAATCGCTTCGAAAGCGTTTCGTATTTCTACAACGACTTTCAACTGGATTGACATAAGCTTTTCGATAGCTTATGTCAGTCCTATACATTTTCGCCTTTCCCATCATCGTTATCGCTGCTAGAATGTCACTTTGTCTAGGGCCTCAGACGAGGTATTAAATTTGCTCTGTCGTGGGAAAATTGCAGGCACGCACGATCCGAGGTTATCAAAATGCAGCATTAAGGCTCTTACATACTGGGGCGATTAGTCGCGCGACGCGACGCCACCGCATTGTACGCCGTGAGAAATTGTTTTGTTAAAATTCACGTCGCGCGACGAATTGCCCCAGTATGTAAGAGCCTTTAGCAGTTATCGTTACTACAGCTGCTAGTAAAGATAAGAGCAGCTCCCGTATAAGTACAAGTCCGTAGCCGACTGCAGGCAGCAGCAGCAGGCGACGTGTCGTCGCGACACTAATGGTTTCTAGTATTTCTATGAAATACCGTGTCGCTAGCTAGCTTCGGAAGGTTTTACATAGGAGTTCATAGAAACCATTAGTGCCACACTCGTCGGATCTGATGACTAAAGAAAAGTTTTCTATTTCATTCTTGCACATCTGTCTAGTAGAACATAAAAGACAAGAAGGCGATTTAGGCGATTCTGATTTCTGCTTATCAATCTACAGGCGAGAGCGTTTGTATGGACCAACCGCGTTTCCTCTTAAGAATTCGAAATTAAAACACAATTTCACGACACCACATACGTCATACCGTCAACCAACTTAACATCGCGTGACCGCGTAACGTAAACATAAACTCCTAAACAATTACGTACTTACAAAAATAAAAAATAAATCAAAATCAAATAAAAACGGCCGGCATAGCAATAAAGCAATTAAAAAGCAAACAATCAGAGTTTACAACGGACTCGGGTCGTCCCGTTCCTAACCGATCATAAAACGGGGTAGTCGACGGAAAAAAGAGAACCAATAATTGTTCAGTCGTAAAAACTCGGGAACTGGTGATGGTAAAACTCCATGGCGAATGATGGTGAAGCAACTGATTTTTTTCTATAAAAAAAACACTGAAGTAGCGTGAGGCAACTTATTTTGAAGGTTAAAAATTCGATGACGATGAAATTTATTTGAACAATAAATGTTTGGCATCACTGAAAGGCTTTCTATATAACTGTCACACCTTGATGATTAAATAATTTTTACAGTAACCAATGTTTTTCTCTTGACTGTACTTACTTGTCAAAAAGAGCAAGGAGATCAGTCTGGAATGACAAAGTTTACTAAGGATCAGACAGGAATTAAAACATAATAATTACTAGCAGGGGATCAGACCGGAATAACTCGTTATAGCTGTGACTAATAAACACTTTTCTAGGATACTAACTACTCTACTCTACTACTATTTGATTCCATTCACCTAAGTACATGCTAAGACATGCTCTTTCTTTCCTTTTTTGCTCGTTCTGCCAAGTTTTGCTACTTGTTCTGCCGCTATAAGCAAAAGGGGCGCAACTAAATAGAAGATTTAAAGAAAAACTACTAGACGAACAAGACGTGCCCATTACGCCATAATTTTTCTTCTATCTGTACTTGATGTCTCTCTATACGTCTGCCCTCATAGTACCAAAAATATAATATAAAATAATGCACCAATCTGATCAGCCTACCGCAGTCCTCCGCTAACACTCTCTGTCGAAGCACCGACAGCAAACAAATCGATCCAATCAGCAAGACAACCGAAACATCGAAGGCCGTCAACAACTCATATATTTGTCATCCATACCAAAAACCCATTTGTGCATTGTTAACATGCATACATAATAATTTATCGCCCGATGTCCAACTCTCCAGGCATAAATACTAAAAACAAAACAGTACCGACATCGAAAAAAATGATTAACATTGAAAATGAAGTGTTAATTGTGTAGAAACATTGAAAAATGATCAACATATGTTATATAAATAACAATAAATAAAGTTTCGAAATACAGTTTAAATAATAATAAGTGCAAGCGCGAGGTTCGAAAAAAAAACAACGTGTTATTAATTTCGTGGTTGTAGAGGTGTGAGCTTGTGGCACGGAGGCATGTGTGGAGCAGCTTGATATGTATTTTTACCTTGCAATCATTTTTCAGGCAAGAAACTAATAACATTATAATTCTTTTAAAGAAAATTATTTTTTTAAATTGTTCAATTTTTATAGGTTGTTATTATATAATACATTCAAGAACTATGAAACATCTGTCTATTATTGTGGAAAATACAATAATAACTACCATATTATTTCAGCTGCAAACCAAATACCAAATTAAATCAAATATCAAAACCGCCAGTCCGCCGCACAAAGGTTGAATTCCATGATTGACTTAGTAGACAAAATAGGAATTTAATAAAAATTAACACAACGTACAAAATTGTTTGCATTTATTGTTTACAGAACGTTTGTGTGTCATCGTAAAATAATGCAGGTTATGAAGTGATTCTATTTCAAGGAAAGGAATGAAAACAAGCAAAAGTATTATAAAACGAAGAAAAGCTCAGAATTATCAGCTACTAGCTGTTGCCCGCGACTTCGTTTGCGATCCAGGATTAGAAGTAGCCTATGTCCTTCTCCAGGTCATGGTCTACCCATGTGCCATATTTCCTCCAAATCCGTTCAGCCGTTTTAGCGTGAAAGCGTAACAAACAAACTCATTTTTGCATTTATAATATTAGTTAAGATGAAACGTGGTTTAATTTTTTCAGTTGCGACAAAGATTTATTTTGTCTGATCTGTCTCGTTATTTGGTTTATTAGATAATGTAAATAGTTAGTTGTCATAATATGGTTTGTCACTGTTTATGTCGGTAGGTACCTACCATTTGTATACATAATAATGATTCTGTAGTTTCAGCATGATGTGTCTTTGCAATTAACAATAAATTATTAATTTAACTAAATGCTCTAAAGCTGAAGGTAGATAGTTGATAGCTGTGCAGTACTTGGAAATATTGTTATCCAATTACTTAATTGTTAGTAACATAGTACTGCGCAGTCTTCGGTTACATGCATCTAGAAGCCCGTGCATCTGACCTGGTATGTTCCTGTAGCTTCCAATCAGACAAAAGCCAAAGGAGTAGTTACCTCAACAACTGGTACACACGGCTACACATCAAGCTATACATTACCAGTATAAACTGACCTCGCATTGTACGGAAATCCTATACAATGCGAGATTAGCATAAACTGCAAATGTATAGCTTGAGGTGTAGCCGTGAGTACACCTAGTTCCGTAGTTGAGATGAATTTATCCCAAGAACAAACTCACAATAGTAGGGGAAAAAAAAATCTCCCGTACGTAATGTATTTATGGGAGAACATGTTATTGCAATTGCAAATGTAAGTTGGTTGATTATTCCTCGATAACTTGTAGAGCCTACTTATCTGTGATAGTTTTTCTTTTAATTTTGTTATACGATTGCCGTATTTTTTTCACATACCCAAAACCAACCATTTAGCTGGCACACGACTCTAACAAAAATTAGCAATTAATAGCTTAATATTTCGCAAACGGATCCCTGAATCCAAAAATGGTTTTCACACACTTGCAATATTTTTGAACAACCTTTCCAACGACACCATGGGATAGACGAGAAAAAACAACATCCCCACTTGTGCTAAATTACAGCTTTCCAGTACTATGGGTATCTGAGCTAAGCCGCGGACAGATAGACGGACAGTGTGAAACTCTAAGGGTTCCGGTTGTTGACTACGGAACCCTAAAAAGGTATTATTAATGGAAAACTAATTTGCATGCCCTAAATAGGCAAAATATGGAATGTACACAAAACACAAATTTTTTACATCTGTTAAAACCTGTATTGTCAGCAAATAAATGATTGATATTCTTATTCTGCCAAGAAGCGTTCGTGCCTGTCTGTGTCCTGGATTGAAGGGATGGCAACGCCCGATACGATATCTCAGGTATGGCATATTCTCTTAGGCTGATATTACCACTTACCACTCGGTGCATGTAAGCCAGAAATCCTTACTTAATATTATAAATCCGAAAGTAACTCTGTCTGTTTGTCTGTCGCTCTTTCATGACAAAACTACTGAACCGATTTAAATGAAATTTGGTACGCAGATAGTCTAGAGCCTGAAAAAGGATATAGGCTACTTTTTATCGACATACCACGTGGGCGAAGCCGCGGGCGGAAGCTAGTATTTAAATAAGCGGGACAAATGCACTAGAAATATTATTTTAGTAACCTCATAATATCGGAAATCATGATGGGCGCGTTCAAAAACCGACCAGACCACATAAATTAATGATACTTTTCAATATTCCATTCAGGTGTTATTCATTATTTGAAGAGTTGTTGAAAAATAAACCTACATCCATTTCAATGATGCCGCACTTCTGTATTTAAATCATAATTACATTATCATTCAAAAATTTGTTTGAAATTTTTAATACACTGTTCAATGAGATTAATGGTTTGATTTCCTCATGTAAATTATTAATTTTCACATCATTCATTTCGGTTTGTTTTTCAACGAGACTTTATAGAGTTTATCCTTTAAAAAAAGATTAATATTTTATGTGCGACTAGATGATCTCGCGACTTCCTAAATGAGAGGCAATGTCAAAAAACTGATTATACCTGAATCGGGGGATACAGTTTGATGCTGCAGCTACATATCTATAATATACATCCAAATTTATTACACCACTTGATAGTTAATGGATCAAAGAATTAGCCTCAAAGAAAATATTACTCGTAACGTACGAACGAACACGTACGAGTATTCACGTAAAACACACGGCGGCCGTGTCCACGACACACAGCCACACCTCGTTTATATTGTAGAAGAGTTTGTTTTGCAATAATATATGTATATCAATATTATGTTACACGTACAGAGAAATACTTTGGTCCGTTTGCCAATTTCGAAGAGAATTGAAAATATTTTGTTGGTCCATTCCTGAATAAGTTCATATTCATAAATGAAAACATTTCATCGCATAATCTATATACCTGTATCTAATAACGCAGGGAATATTGAAATATAATTATTCTCATTTTACCAACGGTTTATTTTAATTTCGACACATAAAATAGATATATTTGTTCTGTTTATATACCATAACTTCACTGACGTTAATAATTAAAATACGACCACAACAAAAAAAAAGATCACCTCAAAAAGTATATATTCTAAATTAAAAATCAGCTCTAAGCATTTCTCAGTCCGAGCTTCAATTCCGAACCAGAGTTTGACTTACGACGCAGGTCTAAATAACTGCCGGCCACTCATTACATTCCAAGTCGCTATTTGCATAACTATTGGAATCGAACCTGGGACCCGACGGTGTGTGTTTAGCCTGATGAACGACTTGTGGACGTTAAACGCGTTCGCTGTTTCAATGCAATCTTTTCTTTTTGCAAAGTTTATGATCCTAACAAAATATTGTTTTTTTTTTTGAGAATTTATCGATACAATTTTTTGGTAAAATCTCGTGCAACAGCATCACTGTGGTTGTGTAATGTTAGATGGAATTTTTCTTATTCGTATATGTAAAAACAGTAGGAGAAATTTTCACGCCGTACCTGTATACCTACAGGGTGTAAAAAGACCAATCAAGAAGCCGTCAAGTATAGATTCTGTACTTCTAACTAAATTACTTTGTGTAAAAATAATAGCCAGTAGTGCGCAATGGTACGTACCCAAAACATTGTGCTTGTAGTACGATACTATTTGATAACTATTTTCTATACGGTTCATTAACACTTTCCATAACCCAAGTGCTGGCTTTTGCATTGGCCAGAGGCTAAGCATTGCCATAATAACGTGGCAATGCCACCAGTCTCTTGCGCACATTACCAATTGACAGCGATGGGGAGGAATTTTTCAAGATGTATTTCAGTTTATTGTTAGGATATTCTATTGTTTTAGGTATATGTTTAGAAGATTAGGTACATATAGATGTAAAAAGACCCATCACATAGCCGTCAACTACACTTTCTGTACATCAAATTGCACAAAAATAATTGCTGGGAAACGACTTAAAATTTTGGTGTGAAAAATAGCTGTTTACGGTAATGCTCAACGTAACGCACGCAAAACAGTGTGTTTATGGGTGCATGCAAAAATTCAGAGTCTGTGGGGTTATCTAAAATTAAGTTATATTTATAACATTTAAAACTTGCTGTCTTTAAAAACGTCTGAAAAAGTTGGAACTTTGAACTTCAATATCTCCGTAGCCAGAAGGTTCCCAGGTAAAGTCCAGGACAAAAAAAAATGACAATTACGGGAATAACAAGTGACTTTCAGCGTCTTTTTACACCCGTTATAGAAAATATGCAGATAAATTAAACAAATAAAACGCTTTTATCACAAATTATAAAATAATTAAGTTGACTTGTGTTAGTTACGGTATAAGTACTGTACTGTAAATTTATGCACACATATTTTAATATTATTTATATAAACACCCTAGGTAGTTATTAGTAAGCTTGTCACTTCTTTTATACAAATATCCAATGATTAATTCAAGCGCTTTTTACCCAGCTTCCCCAGAAGGAGGGGTAATGATTTTCGAAAGTTTGTATATATGTATATCTATTTCTTTGCCACGCTCTGTAGCCTAAACGGCTTGATGGGTACATACGAGGTGTCGTTAGGTTCGTCTTAATTGTGGGAGTAGCCTAGGCCTATGGCCTATGTCCAGCAGTGGACGTCATTTTACACACAACCAAAAATTGCGTTCTTAGTTTCTACCAAACTACAAATTTTATGGTTTACTTTTTTGTCTTAAAATAACTTTAACATATTTCTTACTGTTACATAATTCATTTACAGCTGGTGGTTTACTAGTAGGTACTGAAGAGTTCCATTATCCTCCTCCTGGCTCCATCATCAGATCCTCAACACCAAGTGCAATCTATTGAACTCATCAAAACGGCAATCATACGAGTACCTATGACCCGAAATTCGAGGGGCTTATTAGTAGCAACTGAAGATTTCCACTAGCCACCTCCTGGCTTCAGATCAGCTGTGCTATTCTGTAACCATCGCACCGTGAAAACTTAGGTGAAGTTAGAGTGGAGTGAGCTGTCATTGTCATCGATACCTACTGATGCTAAGGCAGTGACAGTTCACTCCAAGCTCACTTCACCTAAGTATTCACGGTGAGATTTTTACAGAATAGCACAACAGATCTAAGATACCAAATTATAATATTGTCATCCGAACTACATATACATACAAAGTTTCATTTCGATATGATAATTAGAAGTAGGTTAAAATTGACTTCCAAGATTTCATTAAAATGTAAAAGCGTGTTAAAAAGGAAACAACCTCAAGCCCTTATAGATTCTTATGCCAACATGAGACACCCACACGCACCAAAATCAGAAATATAACCAATAAATTACGACAAGGAAATAAATGTAAATAATAAATACACGAAGATTTCGATCAAGGTCAAGTTCATGACAATCGATGAAACTACGTTCATAACATATAACAGGACGAACATAACGGTTCTACGGTGTATAGGCTACACGCTGGCGCTACGGCAATACTACGGCAATGCTACGGCAACGCTACGCTAATTTATACGCTTCACGACGAACACGTAGCGCATATGCTACGCGGAAATTAAATCAAGTACATGGCGGGCATGATTTTCTCAATCTTCAAAAATAATACTTTCGGTCATTATAAAGATGGAAATTGGATTGCATATTTTTTTAAGTTTAATTATTTTTTAAATCTATCCTTGCCAGCCAACTTCACAGTCATTGATAGAATGACAGTTGAATATCATATTTCCATCTTCATTCACCATCAGAGGACAAAAATTGAATTAGACTACTAAAATTGAATCGGAGCACCGTACTTTTTTGTATGAAAATGCGTTGCGCTGCGGCCCGTTTCGACTGTTATGCGCAAGCACAACAGCCGAAACGGGCCGCAAGTTAAAACATTATGAGGTACAAAAACTAGAAACAACGAATTAGGTAATAGCTTCGATCCGTGTGCAAAGTTGCCGTAAACTTTAATAATACGTTTGAATATAATTATGTATCCTCACGCTTAGTTTTTGCTAGTACGAGCAGCACTTCAAACAGTAGCAACCTTGCGGCTCTGTTATTATTTTATACTAGATCCTAATTTCAATAAAAATATGTTGCAGACAATTATACAGGTGCGGGTTTTGCAAAATTGTCCAAAAAACTGACATGTCATTGTTGTGTTTAGTATTGTATGCTCGTTGTATTATAAGTATAGTCCTAACATAACACTTTGGAGCTATTATAGAAATAGGGTTCCGTGTCATTTTTGAGTGATTTAATTTTGTATTGCATGTGAAAGACAGTTATGATTCCTTGACATAGAAGACAGTTATGATTCCTTGTATAACTTTAAATACTTGACTACACAGTGTAACAATTTACAATAACTTAAAGTACATAATCCAACCAAATAGTTACGTGGAAGGGCTTTAAAAAAACATCTTGTGACTATTTTGTTTCGTTAATTAAAAACGCCTTTTAATATCAACCACTTTCAACAAATTTGGTAAAACATACACATGGCGGAAACATAACTGAGTCAACTAACAAACTGAACAGAACTGCAAGTTACATTTAGCACTAGTTACCCGTACAACTACAGAACCACTCTGAAGAAACATTTTTTTCTTCTCGCTACCGTAAAACTAAAACTCAAACTGTACCGCTCTAGCTCTTATAAAAAATAAACATTTATTACACACTCGAACCTCTATTATTCTGAGTATCAGAAAAAATATAACACCCCAATAGTCCAATAAAAGTAGGATTTGGTCTTTATTTCATATATTAATAGTCAAAGTTTCTTGGAAGGTTGATTCTCTGTTCTCACGGAATACTGACATGTAACCGTTTGATTGAGTTAACAGTAATAAATAGTTGATTACAGGGCAGGCGCCGTCGTCGTAAACGCATATAGTGAGGTTTATTATTCACGTAAATATGTGCTTGTCATTTTTTGTTTGGACGTTTTATGAATTCGCTCATGTTGTAGTATGACCTGCGACATGAAGGATCGGAGATTTTTATGATAATAAAATTACATTTTTTATTGGTCGATGGTATGAATACTGGAGACATGTAGTGGATTCCTAAGGGTGGCTCCAGACGTATGTAGTATGTGACGTGAAATGTAATGAAAATTCCTCGGGCGGATGTTACATGCGGTGCTCGCACTGGTCCAGCAGTCGTCTGTTTTTGCAGAAGCACAATGGCACTCATTGTCGCATCGAGCATTTAGTAATACACAAGAGCGTCGTTCGATTAATTCACATTAAATTATATGATACTACATTGTATTTTACAATCGTTCTAAAGTAAGTACTCTGATGTACTGATAGCCAATTATAGGTTGAATTCAGGTGTTAAGCATTGAAATAACGTATGTTGTATACGATGCAATCAGAATATTGCATTAGTATTCAATATAAGGTAGCTACTTATTTATGATAGTTTGATGTTAAATACTTTTTTCGGACTCATACATTTTATAAGTCCAATGGCCAATCAAATTCAAACACCACAAATCATTATTTTGTGGATAACGGTGCTGGTTGCGTTATTACCTAAATGTTCTATAATCTATGTAGTAGTATTACGCATTATTACGCAATTGTTTGTTGTCACAAAGAATAAAAAAAAAAAAAAAAAAATTGAATTTCTCAACTGTTCAGTCACAAAGAAAACGGCTATTATTGAAAAACTACCAGAATGCAATGATAAATGCACCTTCAAATATGAATTTACAATAAACAAATGAAACTAAGAGTCAGTTCGGACTGCGACGTTAAGCGACGTAACGCTGCGCGCACTTTTTAACAATTATCGAACTTATTTTCTTCACGAAAAGGTCTAATTTCAGTGCGAGGGTTGACACGTATCAAAAGTACGCTGAAATGCGCGGTGCTGCGCAGCGCGTGTACCTTTTGTTGTAGTAAATAAATTCGATAGAGTAACGGATCATAAAAAAGTGTGCGTCGCGTCGCGTCTCAGTGTGAAATGACCCTAAAAAGACATAAAAAAGAATGACCTTTTGTGAATAAATCAGATAGATTGGTACCGCAATGTAATTAAATTGAATAAACTGAATGATACTTACAATGAATCGATCAGTGATCAGCACGTCTAAACCGCGTTCAAGAGCTGTCATAATTCTTAGGGAATATTGACGCTGTTGAACGCGGTTTAGATGCGCTGATCGCGTTCAGTTTCATTGGTGAAATTGGCCTTAAGACTGTGCTAAAAGTATTCGACCACGTAATTGCTTTACCACTTTTGGCAATAATTCGTATAGTAAAGAAACCGTGCCGTCTAGGACCTAGCAGTTACTTACGTAACTATCGCTTCAGTTTACACTTTGTACTTAAAGCCGAACAACTTAATTAACTTAACCAAACTAAAGTTAATATCAATTATTTCTTAGCAGATTTACACCTCTATGTAATGGCTCGTTAACCGAGTTTATTGGTGTTCGTAAAGATAATATCTTGTACATCGATTCCGATACCGATACCGATGTACCGCAAAATGTAGTATGCGTAGATACTCAATTTGCTTCATAAAATTATTTGATAGAGCATGAAGCGTCATTATGTATTTGGTTCTGATTTTCAAGATTTATTTATTGAATTTTAATAATATTGATAATGGCTACGGTAGGCCGAACGTCAGTGGTAGTAGCATGTTACTTTCATGTCACGTCACGTCATGTCACGTCCCGTCACGTCAGCATATAGCTTTTTACTTTTATGTGTTGAACACGATGCTTTTGGCTGCTTTGTATTAATGTGTGTATTTTTTTTTTGTGTATTTTGCGTTTTGTTTGTCCAGAAAAAACTTTTTTATTTGTTTTTCAAATCCAGTTAAGCTTTGCTCATGTTATTTATAGAGGAGAAAGGAAGAGAAGAATAAAAGAATGGGACAACAATATAGCTAAAAAGCTCTTTCGACTCTATTGCCTTGCATCAAGAAAATCTCTCGATAGTCTTAGTCACGAAACTAAAGGAGTTTTTATTCCATAACATTGACTAATTTTAAACACACGCCCCATAACCTTGCGTCGAAACAAATTATCTGGACAACAATCCTGTTACTGTTCCATAACTGACATTTTAACACCTTAGCGGTCTAGAAACTTGCGCGTAAAAAAGTTAAGTAGAACTAAGTGTGAACGAATTCGTAGCACCTTTATTTTATACAAAAGATGTTATTGTTGCATTTTGTTTTATATTCGGTTAGTGTGGGGCTGCTAATGTGATGCTAATTAAGGGGCGTCGAGACTGACGCAAGCCCGTCATGAATAGTCGAGGAGTTAGCCGGTGTCGTGAGTGCCTTGGTAAGACTTTGGATGGTTTGAAGATGTGTGTTGATGGTTTCTGACAAAAGGTTTCAAACACCTGTTTCGAAAATGTTTATTTTTAACCGACTTCTTCAAAAAGGAGGAGGTTCTCAATTCGTCTGTATGTTTTTATTTGTATGTATGTTACGCTGTTAGTCCGCCAATTATGAATCGATTTTGATGATATCTTATTTGACTCCGTCAATGTTATTTACATAGCAGGTAGTGATATTCGAATTTTACAAAAAAAAACAACCGACTTCCAAAAAAAGTTTTAAAAAAGAAGTTTTTTTTTGTAAAAAGTATTTTCGCTGAACTGTCCTTGCATGGTTTTCTAGATTCTCTAGCTGTAGGTACACAACTGTTTTAAATTAATCATACACCGTTGATAAGTCGTATTTTTATAACTTTGCACCATTTTATCCAGATAACCAGAAATTAACGATACCCTTACCCTTAAATAAATATAAAAACGCGAAAGTATACATTTAAATATTAAATATCTATGTAATAGCTATATACATCAATACGAAAGTGAGTTTGTTTATTTGTTACGCTTTCTCACAACAACGTCTGAACAGATTTGGATGAATTTTGGCATTTGGGTAGACACCTGGATTAGGACATGGAATACATTTCATCTCGATATTCATTAAAAATTAATATAAAAATAAAGCCGACCCCAACATAGTTGGGAAAGGTACGGCAGATTGATTTAATATAATTAATAAAATAATAAAAAAGGGAAGAACAGATTGGGCATTAAAAAATCTTCCTCATCGCTGTCATTGGATGGCAATGCTGATTTCTTTGGTTTAAAAATAACTTTGGTAGATACTTACCAGTATTCGAGCAATCGGATATTGATTATATATCTGTGTTTTCTTTAGTTTCAAGATAAAAGTGACGTGCCAAAGATGTTTAGCATTTTCTTTTTCAAGAACTATAATTTCACGTAAACTCAACTTAATACATCGCAAACCCCAAATGAGTCAGGGCCCGAAATAACGCAGTGTGGCCGTCGTCTGGAATCGAACCGCGCTCTTTGATCCGCCGTCCCCTTTGTAACCTTACACGAGACTCCTACCTCTCTACACCTGAAATTATTACCGACCGATGACTGACTGGGGTTACTGAAATAACAGGAGAACGCAGTCATCAATCATGAGGTGCTGGGGAAGCAGGAGATGAGCGAGCGTTAGGCGCAATTATGATGTTGGCGGAATTAGCTGCTGTGTGGACTTGACCACAAATTTATCTAATAATTATAGGAGACTAGCTTCGCCCCGCGGTTTCACCAGCGTAAGTCTCGATCCCGTGGGAATATCGGGATAAAAAGTATCCTATGTGTTATTCCAAGTTATAAACTATCTGTTTGCCAAATTTCATCCAAATCCATTCAGCCGTTTTTGCGTGATTGAGTAACAAACATCGAAAACACAAACACACAAACTTTCACATTTCGTATAATATTAGTAGGATTTTAATTACTACTGTACAGAAGAGTCAAATCTCTCTAAAGGTGCAAGTGGATCTCAGACTGTTTCCAAACACAACACGGACGAATGCTGTGTGTATCTACAGTTTCAATGGCTGAAATGATTGTAAGTTTATGTTGTAATTAAATGGCAAAAAATATATTATGTACCGATTAAAATTATCCAAACAGTATTTTAGGTATTTTAATAATAAAGGAGATAAATGTACATTTAAGGCACCTAGAAGAAGATGTCTATTCTTTTTAATCATTCTTTTGTATTCATTAAAAAAGAGGATTTAATCGAGCACCTATACATTCGACATTTTTCATCATCGTGGATTATTTTGAATTCCATAAATGCACTCGACTAATTAAGTATTCCTAATAAATAAAATAAAATAATTTCTAAAGTTTTAATTGTAATAAAACCGCTTAACAATTAATTATAGTATATCATTAATGAAAGCCATCACATATCTCATTCACTCATCAAACAGCAAACCATAAACTAATTAATCTTTTTTTCAATAAACAACCAATTGAATTCTCAAGTTACACTCAATTCATACTCATATAAGGTAAACGCTTCATGAATATCATAATATTTATTAATACAATACGTATCAAAGTATTAATTGAACTATTTCTATAGAACTTGTTTCCCATCTCGCCATATACAGGGTGACTGATTTTTTTGATATCATACTATAAAGCTGCTTCTGTAACCTAATCATAGGTACTGAATGCTCGTAGGTGACTGAATTAAAATACTAGTAGATGACTAAATTAACAGCCTGTATAATAATTAATAGCATCTGCCGTATGTCTCCTTTTCAGTGTTGCCATGCTCGGAGGGGTAGTCTCCCTTGAATTCTGTAAAACGACTCATAAGCAAACAGATAATGAACACGAAAGATACTTTGTTGTACCAGTACCTAAAGGAATACAAATGTACGAAATGTATTGAAGGTAACTGTCAAACATGAATATGCAAAATTCTCCGAGCTCATTATCATCGCCTACAAAATTTGAAAAGAAATCAAATTCTTGTTAGAAAAAATTTATGTGACAATGAGGAGTTTCAGCCAAAGCATGATTTCCATTACCAGAACAACAATAACACTTTCTACGAAAATTGAAGAGAAACTTAATTCTTTGTTAGAGGTTCTGTTGTAGCAATTCCAGGAGTTGCTGTTTATTCTTCATAGGAATCTAAGCTTTGGAACAAGCCCTTAGTAGTTTTTATACAATTTGCCAGCTTTCGGGACAATTCAAAAGCTCCGAAATTGCCAAAAATAGTTTTTTTAACTTTTACTAAGTAGCCTCACAACAAAAAAATAACGTTTACTTTTCACTTTTTAGTTGTGGTACCTACCCCACACAAATTCGAATACCACTACCAAATAACAGTGACGGAGTCAAATAAAATATCGTCTACATAGACTAAGTAAATATGTAATAATTGAAGCTAACTCAAAAACTACGCTAGCAAAGTTAATACAATATCTACGGGACCCAGAGGTGGTCCCGTAGATATTGTATTAACTTTGCAGCATGACCTAACAAACGAAAAAAATCATCAAAATCGATTCATAATTGGCGGAGTAATCGCGTAACATAAATACATACAGACGAATTAAGAAACTCCTCCTTTTTGAAGAAGTCGGTTGAAAAACCATAACAATCAGGTAAAATTTTCCACCTAGCAACACTGCATCGAAGCTGTTCCATTCCGGTTTCATCTCGGCCGGTCGTTTTTGCGCTCCTATATAAGACTCGGCCCACAATTGATATTAATTTCATGAGATGCTATTGAGGTAAAAAACCCGCCCCGTAAAGGCTGGTAGTCTTGTTTTTGCAGCACATAATGGCTCCGCGCAAAGACGACTTCCGCGATGAAAGCGGTTGATTGGGGAGTGTCCAAAGAAGATGGGTTATTTGTACTGAGTTTTTCGTACTCCATTGCTAGGCTGTTTGCCTGTTCCTATATTTTATCGACTGGTTGTACTGTGTGTAGATTTTCCAATAAAGTAGTAGATTGTTCGTAGACCTATGCTTCCGCTGGTGGAGTTTAGATTATAATGGCTTTGAAGGATTGTATTTTCCTTCATACATACATACATAAATAAATTCACGCCATCTTCTTCTTCTTCCCATGGGGGTAGGCAGAGACTTCAGAACGCCACCTGGTACGATCCTTACATACTTCTTTTGCCTCGCTTACGTTCTTACAACAGCACGCGTAGCATGAACACCATAGAAATGAGTTTTGTCGATGGAAGAATAGACAAAATGACAGATTGCGATTGTTTATCTGTCACTTTGTCAACTCATCCATCGACAAAACCCGATTTTACGGTGGTCATGTTAAGCGCGCTGGTCATACACGCACGCTTGTTGCGAGTACTACACACCTGACCTTTCTGAAGAACATCACCCATATTATAATTTTCCTTCAATTGTTAGAAAATCAGGGTCCACTACTGAGGAAAGAAGCTAAGTTTATTTAACAAACTTCGGCTTATTAAGACCGTTATCGAATATGTCTTGATTTTCAGTCACCGTAATTGATGACGTCTGTGAGAAATCAATAATTTCCCACTAACTTCTACATGCCTCTATAAAACAAAGAACCGTGAAGATATAACAGCAGTTGCCAGTTGTTTTGTCGCGTAAAATTAGCGACGTCAACCGGTTGCTGGCGACCATTTGCAATCGCCTGTAATTGGTATCGGTAGGTACTACAAATAAGTGGCAATTATTTCAGTATAATATGTCTTAAATCTGATTGGATATACATTGTCGTTGCGTTGTATTTTACGTACTTATCAAGTTACAATTATTGGTTTCAGATTCTAAACTTCGTTTTGGAGTAAATTATTTCTGGTGAGAGAGACCCGTGGTACTATAGCAATAATATGTCCATCATTTGTTTAAAACGATGGGAATTTAGGTCCCTCATCGCTCCACTTTCGTGGTTCCTCCTTCCGCGGTAGACCTTAGGGCCTTCACAAGTGGAAATTGTTTGGGGTTTTTTTTACAACTTGCAATAGGATTGGCATAAACTTTCCGGTGTCAATTCAATATACATTTTTGACTTTTCCGTAATCGTTATTGCTGATTGAATGTCACTTTGTGTAGGCTCTCATACAGTCCGTGCATTGACATCTCAGTAGTCCCATCTGAAAAAGAAAGTAAGATCGTGAACTTATCATTTTAGCATGGATATTACTTACCTATTTATTACTGCGGTTACTAAAGGCTCTTACATACTGGGGCGATTCGTCACACGACGCGACGCCGCCGCATTGTTCGCTGTGAGAAATTGTTTTGTTTAAATTCGCGTCACGCGACGAATCGCCCCAGTATGTAAGAGCCTTAATGAGATCTAGACCGTTCCTATTTTAAGTGACTCTACGCATTGACAAGATAATGGCACTATGATGACATATAACGTATAGATACTTAGGTTTTAGTTAGGATTTGTCTCACGCAAAATGGTCCACCTTAGGAAATAAGTGCCTGCCAGGGTTACGGGAAAGTCCGAAAGGGATACCGGGACCTTGGCAACAGGCAACTGAAGGAACACGGGTGGGTTTTAGTCAATAAAAGTCTGACATGCCCTCCCGCTCCGCCCAGAGCGGGAGAAGTCATACGGTGATTTCCAAGAACGAAAAAAAAAACAAAAAAAAAACGGGACTATGTGCGGAAACAAAGCCCTGAACAATAAGCTGAAAGAAAGAAAATGGCCGGAATGCGTGTATTCTCTTTAAATCCTGCAAATCATCATTGTGTTGGTCATCAAAGCTTCGTTAGTCAGTTGTAGCCACCTACATCGTTAGCATGTCTGGAGTTGACGGCAGTTACCTACGGTGTCCCGTGTCCCCTCAGTGTTTAGTGGTAATGATAATATGGAGCGTCCTGCACACCTAACGACAGTGACGACTCATGCGTATTTTCTCAATTGTTGTATGTAGGTACGGGAGCGGCTGGTGGTGACCAAGCTCGGATGGCCATGGTCGGATGCTTACAGTTGCCTGACTGCGCCAAACGCAGGCTAGCTAGCGTATCCAGCGGCTACCGGTCAAAACTACCTACCATATAAACTGGATTTGGTCCCCATTCGCCAAAAGCAATAACATTGAACTTGCCTGGGAATTGAACGGGGTATCTACGTCTCTCTAATTAAATACGCACTTATTACATTCTGTGCGTTTCTAAACTTTTAAATAAACTATTATATTTATCAATACGTTTATGCGAAAACTGAAATTGATTTTGAATTTTGACATGTAATGTGATGTAATTATAAATCCTATTTTACTAGCGCAGACATACATTTTAACTTTCTTTAAGATTCGCTAAGATTTGCACCAATACGCTTCGACAGGCCCCGTCAGGTGTAAATTGTCCTTAACACACACAGTGCTTTTATTATTGTAGGTATTTGGTTTCACAGAACTCTGGTTGGTCTCGATAAAACGTAGCACACGCATTGGACCTACTAAAATCATGGAGTATGTACACCGTGTTAGGATGGGACACGACTACACCCTGCTTCTTCTGAGCTCTCATTAATCCTTCATCACGAATATAAGTAATATTATATCATGTGTGACAAATACAAAGATCTAGCATATCTGCTTACCCCGCAAGAAAACAAGTCTAACGATACACAAACATTGTACAAAATCTGTTTACAATATTACTGAGATCATATTTTAAACCTTAGGCCATTGAATTAGGGGGCAAAATTGACGGCATCCGTCAACAGGAATATAATTGTCACTACATAATGAGATGAAAGCTATGGCGACTATTTTAGGACGAATGAGACATACGGGCAGGCAATTTAGAGGGCTAAAATTTCCAATTTCAAATTCTGTTGGTGATGAGTCGTGAATCAGGATGTCACTAGTGTGTACGTACGGCGTTGGATTCTCGTAGAAGCCTCGTAGTGGCCCCGTCGACGCCGCGTAAGCGCCTTGTAGACGTAGCCTAGATGTCGCGTAGACCTCGCGTAGGGTCGCATAGCTTTCAAACGTGTAAAGAGGTTGAAAGCTACGCTATGATAATAAATATTATATATTTTAGTGTTAGCTTGTTTATTGTGATTAAGATTTGTCAAAATAAAAATATGTTCAATTTATAAATAAATATTTTGGCGTAATATAAAACTACATAAAACCTATTATTATGTAGTGTGCAGGTATAACTAGCATCGCATCTTTATAATTATGTCAGACTCTAAGGGTCTTACTACAAAAACTTAGACGCTTGTTCAACATGTGTCTAATGCCAGTCTTATGTCAAACTACATACATTATCGTGTTTAAATATGTTTAGGCTTAACAACCGATAAACACGGTTTTGTGGTTATAAAGTAAAAGATTCAAAAAGCTCCTTTCAAAATTAAATCAACAGGGAAAAGCAGTGTTAATCATACGTTATGAAATAATGAACATAATAATGAACATCCGGACATGCGTGCCGACCCCAACACCAGTATGTATCATTTCTAATTATTATAAATCTGTCGTCGCCAATGCGAGAGGACACTGTGTAGTCTTTTTTCACCCAGCGAGTAATTTCACACGGACAAGTGTTAGGGATGTTAATTAAATGCTTCAATTTTATTATTGTGCGTGTCTGTTTTTTATTTGTGTGCGCTGTGCTTCATGCTCCGTGCATATTGTGATTAAAAATGTTCGGGACCTTCGAATCTCGTGTTTGTGACTTATTGTTTATAAGTTTTTATGAATTGTTTCGGGATTTGGTCGTGTACGATGTTGTTTTAAACATTTCTTTGTTCGGTTATGAAGTGTAGGATTATTTTATTTGTGGGTTGAACTTTCGGTATGAGGATTTAAATTATCGTTGTTCTGCAAACCTTTTTATCCGTTTACATTAAATAGGTACAATATTTTGAAATTATCGTATATTAGCACCCCCTGGGGGCATTAAACGGCCACATTAGCAATTCCTCTAAAAGCAATTCCTCTTATTTGACACAAAAGTAATTATAATTTGTGGACCATTTTACGAATCTCCATAGAAAACTGTCAAACAGATGAATTATATCGTAATATGAATTGCACGCAGATCATTATATTAAAAATTGTCAGTTTGTGGCATTTTACGATGAATCCAAATATTTTCTTATTATGATTCTGCCAAAGTGCGTTGTAAGCACTCTGGTTACCAAAACAAAAATTTAATAAAATTGTTTTCTTGTGAGCCAAAAATCTATGATAATATTTGATAGCACTTGACTGTACTGTATCATTCTGAAGACTAATAATATTTTCAATAGAATACACTAAAACTACGTATTTTCAACGATTTATTTACTAACGAATTCAAAGAAACACCCTTGGATTACCTAAACCCTCCAATCAACCCTCCAGTCATACATAGCACACTAAGTTAAATCCTGTGTTATCGATAACAGCTCTACGCACGAATAATTTTGTAACACTAATGAGGTTTATATTTGTTCTAATTAAAATGAAATGTAAAAACATTACATTCTTCATAACAACAAAAATAATACAGAATGTGCAGCTGTAGCAAAAAAATAACATTTTGAGATAGGAAAGTGTTATAAATATTTTTTTTATTATGAATCGAAATATCAAGAATGCTAATATAACTAATTGGAGTATTACAAGGCGTTACAGAATGAATATAAATTTTCAATGAACCACTTTTCCGCGTTAAGGAGATCGTTTGCAATTCCTGTCTTTACATTACAAATAATGAAGCTCGTGGCTAAGTAATAACAGCCGCATGGGTCGATCCATCAGGTTAAGCTATGCTTGCCTGGTTTGGTCCGTGGATGGGTGACCATCTTTACATAACAAGACTCCTCCGTGCCTCGGAAAGCACTTTAGCCGTTAATCCCGGCTGTCATTCGTGGATCTTTGACAGACTTTACTGGTCGTCAGAAGCCAAGGGGTATCGTATTACCCAGTTACTGGGTTGTGGAGGTCAGTAGGCAATCGCTCCGTGTAAAATACCGGTATTCAGCTGCATCTGTTTAGACTGGAAGCCGACCCCAACATAGTTCGGAAAAGGCTAGGCAGATTGATTGCACATGCCTTCAAATAATGGCCATCTATTTTACCCTTGAATTTCTCCTTGAAAAAAGCTTTGTCAGAATAAATATCTAACGAGCGTCATTAATTAATGACTAGGCAGTTTAGTTCTAAAGTTCTTAATGTAGTAGGTAGGTACGTTCTAACAGGACGGTTGGTTATCACGTTGATTACCATTTTTAGGGTTCCGTACCCAAAGGGTAAAACGGGACGGTACGGAACAGTTCGTGCGCGAGTCCGACTTGCACTTGGCCGGTTTAAATGTTTGTTATACCGCCGACTCTTGTTCTTTTATCGGAAATTTCATTGAAAAACTATTTATACATTTATGAAATAAATTTGCTAATCATCAGGCCAATGTCGGTACTGTAAGGAGTTTGTATGCGAGGCGCAACCTCGCGTGGTACAGGCTGGCTAGAGGGCAGCCGTGTGTTTCGAACGTTCCAACAATTTGGATTAAAATATGTTAGGAGTGCTTTTTGTTTTGGTTTGTCAGTCTAGTCTTAGCTACCGAACAGTGTACGCGTCTCTTATAAAATTAAATATTAGAATAAACCCCCTTTGAACCCTCGCCGTCTTTGGATTTGCCACCTCACACGCACCCTCACACCAAGATAACGCTCTCAAGCGTTACAGTACCTTGTTGCTTCTGCTAATCATCACATTTCTGATTCGATTAAGCTGGGAAATTCCGAGCAAAGCTCTCTCCACTACCATAAGATCAGCGACCAAGTCCAATAAAACCCCTGCTCTACAGATGATCTTTGTCATGTCAGAGATTTACGCCATGGTATACAAAACTATTGAAGAAAATTAGTTCCGCATCTTTAAAAATCGAAATAGTAGGAGTACAATGTTAATTGGACTGGGCCACTGGGCGGACGACATCGGACGCCCGTTGCGCCTCACCGCGTCGAGTCGTGGTGCAGCCCTCGTTGACGGCAAAGAGTGTGCCGTAAATATTAAAGTTACGGTCTTAGGTTTGTGGATAACTGCGTTGTGACTCTGTGAGGATGGTGGCCGATTTTTTAAATAAGGTAAAAAAGTTGTGTGTAAATTTTGAGGTAGTTTTCATTTTTAAAATAACCGACTAACAGCTCCTGACGTTTTCAGGGATACGAACCAGGGAACCTATGTCAAAAAAACATGCTAAATATCTCTCTAATAAATCGTGCCAACACTGCAATTTGATCTGCCATGAAAAAAACTGGCCCCTCCTCTATTATTATATTCTACCTACACGCCACATCGTAGTTTTCCTTACCTCTATGGCGCTCCCATCATTCGTCTGCAAGCGGTTATTAGGCGCGGCTAAGTGCTTGGCGCGCCACGTGTCGTGTGTACTTACGTCACCTAATGCACGGTATTTTTACCCCACGATACCTACTGAATATATGAAAGGTCACCAGTTCAGTACTTTTTGAACATGAACTTTGATGGGATAGGAAATATATACGTAGTCGCATATTTATGTTATGTTGTTGATGATTTAGAAAGGTCTACTCTCTATAATTTCTTAAAATCGATGCAGTATACTGAAAAAGAAGGGTTGTTGCTTTAATGCTCTTTTCAAAGTAGCCTATAAGACGAATAAGTAATTTGAAGCAGCGGCATACCAGTATTTTACATGGACTGACTGCCTATCTGACCTCCACAACCCAGTAAGTCGATACCCCTTGGTAAGACTGGTTGTCACACTTTCGGACTTCTAACAACCTGTAACGACTGTCAAAGATCCACGAAAGACCAACGGCTTAACGTGCTTGCCGAGACATGGAGAAGTCTAGGTATGTAAAGATGGTCAGTTGGTCACCCATCCGGACCAACCCCGGCAAGCGCAGATTAACCTGATGGATCGACCCGTACTTACTAATACGAAATAGTATTAGTAAGTATTATAATAATATGCTCGGTTCCTACAAACAAAAACGAATCGTTTTACTAACCAATTTTTTATTGCCAAACTGGGCATAGATGCGTAAGTTTATTTTACCTACTTCCATATGGGAGGGTCTATTATGTAAAGCTATGAGATCTTTGCTTCATTATTGGTAAAGATACAAGACTCCTAATTTTAACCAACAACGGTCCGTTAATTATAGGAATCGGCATTAGAGGAGCTCGTGGCTAAGTAATAACAGCCGCACGGGTCGACGTTTACATAATATTACATATTTTCTTGTATATTTCTCTGTAGTCAATTATTTCAACGCAATACAGCAATAGTTTTCATTTATTTTGAGAGTTCAGTATTTTCTTGAATTATGCAAGAATTCGTTATATTTGGAATTTTATGGAGTGCAACTTTATCTAATAAAAAGATGTAACTGAATTTGCAAAGGTAATGCAGTTGAAATAGCTATGCTTAGACCCGATACGAGAATCGATATAATAATATTGATCCCTCACCACATCTGATTTCGATAGACTGAGTTAATTTTAAACTACACATAACCAAGGGTTTAATCAATAGTTCTGTTAAGCCCTAACTGCTGTGTGTCGCACACAATTCTCATTAATTTTAATACACAATAATTAATACGTTTGCCCTTCAGTAGGTGTTAAAGTTTATCGTTGTACACTTTTTTTTGTGCAACTATCGACGGAAACGAGCGATATGTTATCGTTTCTAGTGATCGCGGTACTCTTTATGAGTGAGTAAGCTTTATTCCGCGGCTGCGCTTAGGGTTTTTAATACCAACAGAGAAACAAATTTAATTACAATAAGTCGTCTTTTCGCGATTCTCAGCGGCAAAAATAGCGTGGAGTTTGGTTTTGGTTTACACAGAGAAAACGTATATTTTGTATTACGTATAACTTGTGTTACCTCCAAGAGCATTTACGACGACCGACATGTGGTTTGGCATGGAATTAATTAATATCACTATGACGAACTGTGGAATGTTCAGCTATGCTTTCAAGATGGCAGTTTTCAGCTCCTAAAAAGTTTTTGGAACTCGTTGAGCTCGAACATGCCTCTTTAGCTCATCCCATAAGTGCTCTATTGGATTCATATATCATCAGGGCTTCTTTCTGGGCTTACTATTACTGCGATAATAACGTCATGTATGTATTCTCGAACAATTCTTGCAGTGTGTGTCCTTGCATTATCATGTTTAATAACGAAATCACAGTATTAAATCCCTAGTCTTGCAATAACGAGTTCAATAAGACAGATTAACGATAATGATGTAACAGTATGAACAGAGAATTCACCACGGAGCTTAAGGAAGAATGCAATCGAAAAACAAATCACAACAATTCAACAAACAACAATCTCAACAACAACAATCAACAATTCTTTACTGATAATACAGATATGGTCGTAGTTCCCTTTGATTTCCTGGAATCGTAGGAGAAACGTCTGCAATAATACTGCTAAGCGGATATGAGGTATTCCATCAATTAGTGCTAAATTGCAATATTTACAAATAATCCAGTCGACAATCGAATGTATTAGGTGCCTAATGTATTCATTCGATTGTCGACTTTTAGAAAAATTCCCTTTATTTTAGAGGATTATTCGGATTTATAAGTACTTCACGTAAGTGTCATCGGTAGGTAATATAAGAAAATGCCGTATTATCTGTAACTGTTTGTTACATTTTTTATTTTTTGTTGCTTCCTGTCATTTCTGTACCTAGTTTATACCTAAACGTTGTTAAATCTAAATAAACACACACACGAACGCAGCGGTTAGCGAAAACAGTCGCGATAACAGAACAAAGTGTGCGAAAAATCTGTGAACTCACAGAACTAAGTGTCAGTGTGCTGATGGCGTAAATGCGCGTTTAATTAAATGTAGTACACTAAGAGCGAGGCCCCATTAGTGCGTTGCGCTGCGTTGCGTCGTCGCAGCGTCGTCGCTGCGTCGTTTTCCATATATTTTTTATGACATGCCCCATTAGACCGTTGCGTCGTCGCGCGCGACGTTTCAACGGATCGACGGACAAGAGACGAAGCGGGGGGAGGGTGATGCGTTGCGCTGTCGGAGCTCCGTTGCGACGACGGACAGTGATCCACTGTTCCGATCCATTGTGGAGACTGACTCGGTGCGTGCGTCCGTCTCTTGCGTTCCGACGTCGTGCGTCGTAGCAACGCAGGTGTGGCATACAATGCGTCGATCCGTTGCGACGACGCAACGCAACGCACTAATGGGGCATCGCTCTAACCTGTATCAGCCTGGCTTATCCCAAAAAGATAAATATATTGTAGGATTCATATTCATATGTTCAAGAAATGAGGAGCTCTTGGCTAAGTAATAACAGCCGGTGCACGGGTCGATCCAACAGGTTAAGCTACGGTTGCCAGCGTTGATCCATGGATTGGTGACTGTCATTACATACCAAGACTCCTCCGTGCTTTGGAAAGCACGTTAAGCCGTTGGTCGCGGCTGTCATTCGTGGATCTTTGACACTCGTTACCGGTCGTCAGAAACCCGATAGTCCGACAACCAGTCCTGCCAGAAGGTATCGTATTACCCAGTTACTGAGTTGTGGAGGTCAGATAGGCAATCACTCCATTTAAACTACTGGTATTCAGCAGCATCCGGTTAGACTGGAAGCTGACCCCAACATAGTTGGGAAAAGGTTAGGCAGATTGATTGAAGTAACACTGCGCGGTAACTGCGTACCGCACTTAGGTACTCGTACAACGGCTATATCTCTCATTTATTTATTTAAACTTTTCGCACTCAAAAAAGAGGTACAAAGGCGGACTTAATGCCTTAGGCATTCTCTACCAGTCAACCAAGGGTGGTGAAGAGATATGGTGGTGGTGTGTGTCTCATTGTGACAGTTCAACAACATTCATTGCGATAATTACGTTGTTGAGATGATTTTTTCAAATGTATGAAGGATTGGATCGATTTTTCCCTGGAAAAGGATGCTTGGAAAGAATTGGGGGAGGCCTTCGCTCAGCAGAAGGACAGTGTAGGTTATCATAAAAAATAAAAAATGAAGCAATGGATTAGCAGTTTCCTTCAAAATCTTTCGGAATGTGATTTAAGTGTGTTAGGCAATTAGGTTGCTGCTTTGGCAGAATCTTAATAGGAAAGTATTATGAATTATCGTAAAATGTCACAAACTGACAATTCATAATATGATCTGCGTGCAATTCATATTACGGAATAATTCCTGTTTGACAGTTTTATAGGGAGATTCGTAAAATGGCCCCAAATTATGAATTGCTTTTGTGTCAAATTAGAGAAATTGTTAATGGAAATTCAGGAAATGAATTGCTTTTAGAGGAGTTGCTAATGTAGCCGCTCGCTGGTCTCTTGGATTGCATCAAGTCGTTTTTTGTTTGGCCAAAAACCTGGCTTAAATTGCCAATAAAATAAAACAAAGAAACAATGCATTTATTCCGAGCAATAAACATACTTTTCACATTTTTTTTATATGAGCATATTGAATGGACGTCTCGATATAAATTTTAATTATAACGTGTTATCGTAGTTTGGTACGTAAGTACATAATAAAAACAATAGACGTGCAGTCGTTATTTATATCAGACTTACCAACGTTAAAAATTTTATTCGTACGTAAAGACCAACAATGCTATATTTTACAAATATCTCGCTGACTTCTTTATTCAAAGTACAGCATACCTACATATGGAACCAACATTAAATATTATTCACCTTATAGATGTATGTCACAGCGATCCTTATTATAATCATTTCACCTGTGATAAACCATAAATGAATTTGAATTTGAATAACTTATCACTCCGATACGAAACACAGCCATAAAGATACAAAAATTGTGACTTAAATACAATGGTAGTTACTGTCATCTCTCATCTTAAACAATGACAAAAAAAATATTGTCTGTCAATTATATTTTTTCCTAGCCTACGACGCGCCTCTTCTTTATTTTTTTTGTCCGTCAGACATATATCAAAAGTATTGGACATGTATTTTTTTTTTTCGTTCATAAAAATTACGGCATTACATTGAGTTAAAATGTGGCATGACGTCACTTGCCGGTAGATTTTATACTGACTTGTGAGTAGCGAGCCCCCACTCCCCAACTTTAATGCGTTTTATCTAAATCATTTTTTATTAATATTTAATACCTATCAAACCAAAAAATACGTTTCAATTTTTTTTTAAATCTGTTTTTATTTAATATCTGTCTAACGAACTAAATAGTTTTTCTTTTTTTTACCCAGTCGACATCCCTATTACTAAGTTCTGAAGAGGGCACTTGTACAATGACAATAATCTCTTCTGGGTGCACCCTTTTCAAGGGTTTCTCATATGACTGACACAATTCAAGAATTTCCTGTATACTCCCCTGTCATGTAAACGTGCTAACCTGTAAACGTGCTAACCTGCAATTAGGATTCTAAGTTTTCTTCCGTTTACAATTACGTCTGTCTGACATAAAAAGAGGAGCTCGTGGCTGAGTAACAAACAGCCACACCAGGTCGATCCATCAGGTTAAGTTACGCTTGCCGGGGTTGGTTGGTAAATGGGTGACTATATTTACATACCGGCACTCCTCCGTGCCTCGGAAAGCACGTTAAACCGTTGGTCTCGGCTGTCATTCTTGGATCTTTGACAGTCGTTACTGGTAGTCAGAAGCCCGAAAGTCTGTCAACCAGTCTTACCAAGGGGTATCGTATTACCTAGTTACTGCGTTGTGGAGGTCAGATAGGCAGTCGCTCTATGTAAAATACTGGTATTCAGCTGCATCCGGTTAGACTGGAAGCCGGCCCCAACATAGTTGGAAAAAGGTTAGGCAGATTGATTGACATAAAATGTGTAAGTTAATTTACGTCATTATACTTTAGGGGATGGGATAGTTTCTTCTTAACACAGGTGTTCATAACCTAGCTAGGAGAGCAGTGCTCACCCACACGAGTATAGATGTGGTACTCTCAGACCAAATAAAAAAACAAGACAGAGCGCTATCAACAGTGACGTGAGGCCTGTTTCGTAAACGTTAAAAAGTTTGATTGTAGTGTCATTGTAAATAGTTGTAAATGTGTGTGTGTGAGCATGTATGCACAGAGCGATGGTGTAGTTGTAGTATGCTTCACTGTATTGTTCGCAGCGGTCCGCCTTTTTTTTTAATTTGGTCTGAGGTGGTACTTAGGTATCTTGTAAAACTTTACAACATTTTTTTTGAGTAAATAAATATTATTATTCTATACAATTGTGTCTCCCACTTCAAAATGCAAGAAGTAACTGTACTGTACGTTCTTCTACCCTAGCGGTAAACCTATTACCTACCTACCTACATATGACATAATCCTTAATTAAATTAAGACCTGTCATAAATTGTTCACTATATGAATTTATGACTCTATAACATGTATAAATAGGGCACCCCTTCATTTCAATAAAAACATGAAATAATAAATAGGGACCACAATACCAATGTATACTAATAAAATTTGTGACATTAATCAAATCAAACTGACGTTTCTTGTGGTAATGCCGACGACACCTGCATCTAACATTTAGTTTTTATATAAACAAAGCGCTTAACGTCACATTAATTACTCGTATCTTTTGATCGAATACATTAGAAACCAGAAGACTCCTGTGTGGAGCAGGCTTCGTAAAGACTAAGACACGTAAAGGGCATATTATACATATACCTACCTACCTAGACTTTGTTATCAGGTATTGTGTTACCTGAAGGTAACTCTTACTTGATAATGACGACAACAATGCTGAACATTATTTTATTAGCAGACTTCTTCAAAAAGGAGGAGTTTTTCAATCCGTCTGTTTTTTTTTGTTTGTTTGTGGTTAGGCGATTACTCCGCCAATTATGAATCGATTTTGATGATTCTTTTTTGTTTGATAGGTCATGCTTCAGAGGTGGTCCCATGTAAATTTTATTAACTTTGCTTGCGCAGTTTTTGAGTTAGCTTCAATAATTACGTACTTTTCCCACTTAGTCTTTGTAGACGATATTTTATTTGACTCCGTCACTGTTATTTACATAGTATTCGAATTTGTGTGGGGTAAGTAACTAAGAAGAGAAAAATAAAAACTTTTTACAAAAAAAATAACTTTAATTCCGGAAGTCGGTGTCTTTGCTTTTCAATTCTCATTTTTTGCCACCGAATTCCGAAATAAAAGTTATTTTAGTTAGTTTTAGTGTTTTTATTTGAATGTCGGTTTTTGTTTTTTTGTAAAAGTTTTATTGTAACTAAATCAATTTAGTAGGTAGGTAGTCTAGCTGGCGCGTGGCGTGTGCAATATATTTACATATTTTGCTAACACGCACCAGTTAGACTGAAACTAAGAAATGTGTTGTCCCACAAGGCTAGTCAATCCCAGTAAGAACCGTAGTTTCTCTAAAAACTTTATTCCTTGACAATCTGTCAATCTTCTTAGCCTTTTTAACCAACTTCCAAAAAGCAGGAGTTTCCATTTTCGTCTTCCCAACTTCATGTTGGGGTCGGCTTCCAATCTAACCGGATGCAGCTGAATACCAGTATTTTACATGGAGCGACTGCCTAGCTGACCTCCACAACACAGTAACTGGGTAATACGATACCCGTTGGTAGGACTGGTTGTCAGACTTTCGGGCTTATGGCGACTGACACGAATCACAGCCAGGACCACGTGCTTTCCCGGCACGGAGGAGTCTCGGTATGTAAGGATAGTCACCCATCCACGGACCGACCCCGGCAAGCGTAGCTTAACCTGATGGATCGACCCGTGCGGCTGTTATTATTTAGCCACGAGCATTTTTTGATAGTATGAGCATTGTAATTACCACTGTCCAAAAGTATTCTGGAAACGCCAACAACCTTTAGATTTATGAAAATTAGATTTTAATTTCTGTTGGTATTACCTAGTAGGTAAGTTGTTAAATATATTCAATCATGCGGACTCACAAATACACACGATTGTCACACTATGGCGAATTTTGGACCAATCAAATCAAAATCGGCAAAATTTATAATGCGAATCGACTGCTGATTGAGCTACATTCGTCTTGTTAAAATATTATTTTATTTATTTCAATTTTATTCTAAATTGTTATTCGTAACAGATTTTCTAGTTACAAGTTAATAAGACGGGTATTATTATTTTTATAAATATTGAAGTATTTTCTGAAAAATAAAACTCTTTTCTTTTCCCTGAGCATGGCCTTGTAAATAATTGCAATATTCTACATATTTTATTTGTTAAAGAACCGTTGGTTCTAGGAGCAAAGGACACAAGATAATTGCTTTCTCTCGTTGCAAAAATAATATAATTGGAGATGGAATAAATGGAGCAGCTTGAAAATGTTTGGGCTCATACATAACATGAACTGCCAAGAAGTTACACAAGAACACAATTTTCAAATATTTTGGGGCTACTCACTTTTCCAATCAAAGTGGCAAATTCTACAGAAAAATTGCATACGCAGCTGCGTATATTATTGGCAAATCGATTGTTTCTAGCATATGTAGGGCTTTCAAAGAGTTTCAATGTATTACCATTAAAGGAGCTGAGTGGTCAAAGAGCACCGGAGACCGGTCCCTGCACACTTCCGAAAGCTCTTTACAAGCATTTTGGAGTGCTGTGCTGCTTTACTAGGAAACGAATGAATGGAAATCACTAAGTTATAGTTTGAATTGACTCTATACTACGAACAGTATAATTATTGAAGAATGATTGCAATATTGGAGACATTTTCCTTTCATTGATACTAGGAATCTACCAAGTTAACGAAGACTTCCATGATAATTTTGTCGTTCTTCATCAAAATAAGTCGTATCACTGAATAGTCCCATTACTAGATGCAGAATAAAAGCACTTACCTTCGATTTTCTGATACTGACGTAACTATTTCGGCAATCCTACGCTTACAGACTTGTCCAATAACTGCCGAACAGGTGCGAACGCCCTCACGCACCCCCGTTTGGCCAAAGTGTGTACGTGTCTTTAAATTGCTCCATTTTATAGATAAGTAGAACTGGCTGAGGCTGTGTAAAGGCTCCCGCAGACAGGTGCGACGCGACACCGGTAAAACAATTTCCGTGAAGTTTTTATAGACATTGTTCCACGTAATTGTTCCAGTAACTGGGCTGTGGAGCTCAGATAGGTAGTCGCTACATTTAAAATACTGGTAAGTATATTCAGCTGCATCCGGTTAGACTGGAAGCCGACCCCAACGTAGTAGGGAAAAGGCTAGGCAGATGACGATATTTTGGTAAAGCCAATATTAGATGGATACCTATGAATTCAGTTTCATCATCCATTTTCATTGTTAATCTTATCATAATATCGCATAATTTTTGCCGTTGGTAAAACTACAAAAAACCATAGATTATTAAATAGAAATCGAGAACCGAACTTCCGCACTCAGTAGTAGACATAACATAAAATACTTATCTATAGAGTCATCCACAGGCACGTTTACCCGTAGAACAAATGGTCTCCCCCAGGCCCGAGCGCTCGTCCCGAGCACGAGACTCCCCCTCATGGGCACTCACCCTTAAGCCCACAATAAATCTCGTAACATTTTATACCATTTTGATAAGATTAGTCAAAAATACATAGAAATAATTCCAGTGTTTACGAGGACCGTAATTTTTAATGTGTTTTTAGATAACTGACTGTTATAAAAATGCGAGTAGGAAGTGGAATGCTTGGGTGTAAAAATAGGTTTCGCTTGTAAAGTACGCAAGGCCGTTGTCAAGGGTTCGTGAAGGATCGCCCTTTTCAATTTCAAACTTCTAAATCGTTTGATTCGGAAATGCCACATTAGCGGTAGCTACCTACATAGGTACCTACTTAACTGTTTCTTCTAATTAATTGGCATTTGCTCTGGGTAGGTAGGAACTCAATGAATGACAAAAATACCAGTTTCAGTCATTTCGGTCCGTTGTCAATCCTTACATATTATAAAACAAAGTCCGCCGCCGCGTCTGTCTGTCGTCCTGTACGCGATAAACTCAAAAACTACTGCACCGATTTTCATACTGTTTTCACCAATGGATAGAGTGGTTCTCGAATAGGGTTTTAGTACATAATAACCGACATCCACTCGGGCGGTCCGTAATAAAGTAGCTAAGTACAGGATCAAGTACTTCGTAAGAAAATATATTATGTACCTACCTACCTATTTAAAAAACAGTATCGGGCACGGCTAAATATCTTGGCGACCTTTAAATTGTCATCAACAAGCTAATGGCACTGTGAACAAAAGTTTATTCAACGTTGCCTTACTGTTTAAAAGCTGGCGATATGAAGTCAGTTTCGCCCTCTATCGGATTGAAAGGTAAATTGCAATAGGTTCGGAGTCAAACTCGCAACGGAGAGAATTTAATGCCAGCAGTTACATTTATTTATACCAGGGTTGAGATGGTTAAAATCAGCAGCAGTGATTTAAATCGCGATAAATAAAATAAAAATTAATACCTTTTTAATGCAACAAAATCAACCAAAAATTGTCAAGGGACTTCCCCGAAATAAACTAAAGCATGACTGGGAGACAAAAGAAGCTGTTTGGGTTTATTGTAATGAAAAAGTGTGCTTGTAAAAAGTTTAACAAATCGGTGTGTAAAAGTTTTAGAACATAAACGTCTACATTGTGACTGCAGCAATACCATAACTGTTAATGTCAATTTTAAGTTTTTGATTTTCGTAATTTTTCATTGTTGATTTTTTGTTTGAATGATATGGTGACTAAAATTGGTAATTTTAAAAGAACGCAATGCATATTCTTTTATTTTATTTATAATTAGAATAAACGAAGAGACGCTTTTTAAAATAATAACCGACTTCAAAAAGAAAAAAGATTGGATTACTTAAATAATCAAAAAAATCTGATTTAATTCAGATTTATATGATTTAAATCAGATTTTTTAGATTTAAATCAAATAAATCCGAATATTTTTCTTTTTTTAATCATGATTTTTATCAACCCTTACTAACTGCACACACTAACAGTACACACAGTAGGTACTATTTTGTTTTATAACTTATGTTATGAGCCATTTTGGTGACTTAAATTGTGATTACGAAGGAAATGCTATAAAAAAAATCATCAAGTTTTTTCTGTATGAAAAATATAAATATAAATAAATATTAATAAGACTAGATAAACTAATAAATAGAAAAAAAAAATCTACTCGTCACAAAAAAAAAAAATAACATAAAATAAAATGATGACACTGATAACTTTTCAATTAAGTAGGTGCAGATATGAAGGTAAATAATTTAATGATGAACGTGCTTATTACAATAGTTTTAAAAGCACATTATGCATCAAATAAAAATCAGCGGTTCATCCACTAAAATATTATCAGTCGATCATTCTTTATCAGTCTGTTGCAGTTCTAAATTGTTTAAATAAATCGTTTCACTGTTACAACTTTATAAGAGTAACACATGTCTTACATTAGGTAATTATACAAAAAAAAAAACAAACATTTTTCCTATGAACGAGCCTAAATACCGCGTCTCGAAGGCTCCTGTGCTTAAAATAATCGATCGTCCACCGCAAACCGTAGCTGTATTTACAGTAACTTAATGTGTAACGCTTTATTCAATAACTTACTTAAACTTTTAAGACGCAACGAGATGCAATGTCCCGTATTCGTCAAAAAACTAAGCTCAAAATACGAAATCTAATCGTATAAGATATGTCACTTTCAAACTGCGGGCAATACAAAATATCGAGCAGGGCTCCCGAACACTTATTGCTTCATCCCACTCACACCTACGCGATTAATCAAGAAATGAAAGAGACGCTGGTACAGAGAAAAAGTTTGAAATTCAAATCACATTCGGAGCGTGCGCACGTGTCATTGGTGGGTTAGTAGCAGAGGCGTGGCAACGTCGCACAGCGCCCCTCAGATGTCCGCCGCCCGACAGTCGCGCGTTACATGTACGAACAGTTGAATGCTTGCGCGTTCGCTGTCAGCGTACCTTTCGCGACGTTGCCAGTTCGCCGCGAAATAGGAGGTAAATTTGAAATTGAATTGATTTTGACGTATGATGTGGTAATGTTTGAACAAGTGAACTGTCTTATTGTTTTGAGAACTTTTATGAGATACGTCTATGGCAATGTTTAATTAAAGGTTACTGCTAAAAGTTTTCTTGTCTGGTAGTAATTTGAGGTTAAGTTAAGTCTTGAGGTTATTATCAACACGAAAACGTAAAACTTTACCAACTTAGTTAAAAAACACGTATTTTGGGACCCAATCCATACTAAAAAAGAGAATATTTAAAAACTAGAATTATACATTATCTGTGGAATTCTTTTTGCAGCTTTGTAATTTTATTTTAATGTAATGTTCACATTATGAGCTGAAAAATATAAGGTGCACTGTATATACAGGAGGAATAATGACAAGCTGAAATAATAACGAATAAAAACATGTATTTTTGTTTTTTAATATTATGTTTTTAATTATTAAGTACCTGTAACATTTTTTTTTTAAATATTGTTAGTCATCCTGTTTCGCTAACACAAATATTGGTTGTTTTTTAAAAAAAAACTTAGTTTAAAAACAATTGGTCCTTAGTTCCTCAGACACGTTAAGTTTCTATCTATGGAAGAGGCGTAGCTATGTCAGTGCATAGACTAAAAATCTATAAAAATAGGCCGATTTCCGGTTTATATGTTCCTACAAATGGTTATTATATCAACATACTTTTACTTTAACACTTAGAATTATTTCTTTATTTGTCATAACTCAAGAATTTTGCAGACATTGCTTCTAGATAGACTAGTTAGCCCACTCACAATGAAAAAAAAAAAAGAAGTTTAAATAATATTTTTTGAATGAGTTAGTTTCAGAGATTGCACATTGCATAAGACTGTTTTTTTTTTTTGTAATTAATTATTTCGTTTTTATTATAATAATTTTCCTCGAGCTTAGTAAATGCTTTACGTATCCTATTAACTTCTTAAGAAATTACCGACTGCAAAATTCTCGTTAAAATGAGCAAAACAATTTAGAGAGTCTTATGTTCATCCTTTAGTAGGAAAAAGGCAGTTTTATACTGAATTTTCCCAGTGATTTGGACATCCGTTTTTCCTAGTAAGCATACACTTTAAAAATTCACCCTGTATAATTAATTATAGCAAAACCTTTTCATAATATCTGGCTTCAACGGCCTACAACGGTTAAAAACTTGAGGATAAAATAAAAGAAATACCTACGCTTATGTTAGGACTAACTTGGGTTTTTGAATTCACCTATAAACACAATCACTTGTACTTACTTATCTGATAGAAATTTATTTTAAATTTTGCCAGAACCATTTTTTTCAACTATTTTAATTAACCATCCCTTCTGGGTTTGTTAATTACAATAGTATCCATGATGCCTGTGAATAAAATTAAAATTCATAATTTAATGTCTTCTATGGTCACACTAAAATTATAATTGAAAGATCTACATTTTTTTAATGTTTTTTTTTGTATTCTATACAAGGATAGTGGAATCTCTTTTACACGTCCTATTGCTTAACTTAAACATAACCTCACTCTTGTTTTTTCCAAAGGGGTAGACAGAGGTGCCCATTTTGCCAATAACTGAATAATAATAATACTTTATTGAATACCTACTTGTTCTACTATTACAACTTCATAATATCGCTGAAATAGAATAAAATAGAATAGAATAGTTCTTTATTTACACAGAAAGTAGGTAAGTACAGACACGAGCAAAAATATGTATACACTCAGCAAAATTCAATAACGTTTTTCTCGTGGAATAACGATTGTAACTTCGAGATGATACCTATTTCATAATAATAGGGGTTCAAAAATACTATATTCGTTGTATCATGAAATTACAATCAATACAGTCGGACAAAATTACTTTTAAAAGTTGCTAAGTGTATACATATTAGTGTTCGTGACTGTACAAGTTACAGATGTTAAGTTTAATTATGATCCATAAGCCAACTATGCAGTTTTGGGCTATAATAATATAGACTCATTTCACTTAGATAATTAACACATTCAATCAAATCAATACAAGATTACCATGTCATGAGTAGGTAATTTGAAATAGGAAATACAATACAAAATGTCAATTTTAATCAAATGGGATTATAAATTCGTCAAGTTCGAGGTAAAATAGACAATACTGATTCAATAAACGTCTAGAAACAATTTAATAATAGTTGTTATTGTTTATAAAAGCTTGTTTTTCTTCGAGTGCAGAATAAAACAACAACTTTTCAGAGACAATAACTTGAACCACTGACAATCATACAATAATAACAGCCAGGTATTTTTAATCTAGAAGATAGCTCATGGCCGTGAAACCTGAACATGTTGACGTTTGCTTTTCTATTTAGAAAATAATACCTATTATGTAAGTACCTACTGTGTTTCAGAGTAAATGATATCCATGAAACATCTCTTTCGATTTCATAATTATATTATTATTGTTTAATACATTCGGATACAATAAGTTACATTTTTAAATACTTTTAGAAAAATCTTAAAATAATTACATTTACAAATATAAAAAATAGTAGCCAACCAGTATCGGGAACAGGGTCCAAGCTACCGGTGGTCAGGGCTTCTGAGAACCTCCAAACTTACGCGCTGTCCAAAAGTACCGATTTTTGATTCTGGATCAAGCCCTTTATACAGCTGCCTAACGAGAGCCTCCTCAGGTGTTGATCGAGGCTCTTAGCTATTATGCCATTGGCCGTGACGACTATCGGCACAAATCTGACTGCGGTACCCACATCGCGGTATTATCTTTGTTAAGGATCTTAGTTTGTTTTTGTTTGTTTTGAAATCACTATGAAAGTAGTTAAGTAATATTTGGGTACCCACAAATGACGAAAATTATAACTTGAGATGAATTTTAATGGTGGGAAATTACTAAGACCCGCAATCGGCCACAGGAAATGCGAGATTTTGAAAGAACAATTTTTGCTCACAGTTAATCTTACTGAGTAAAGAAAAAATTCTTAAAAAAACATTAGGAATTGGCAAAATCTTGGGAAACCTTAAAGGTATTGTTAATTAAGATATCTATAGTACCCACAATAATATGCCCCTCGTCTTCAGTGCCTGAGGCTCGGAGTCCAATCTATGTAGGCGAGGTTTCACGTGATCACAGGGGGCCAAGTCTACTAAGTCACAAACGTGTCAATGGTCTCGCAATGATTTGTTGTAAGTTTTAGACAGATTTTGTATGGCAAATCGGTCAAAAACTTATCGTTGCGAGACCATTGACACGTTTGTAAATTAGTAGACTTGGCCCCCAGGACCTTGGTTTGGGGAGTCGTTTCAACATAATTTTCACAATAATAAAATGTTTTTCTCAAGATTCTTAGAATGTATATTGTCAACAAGAAGGTAGGCATATATTTTCAAAGAACACGATATTAATGGAAAATTTGAAGTTACTATACTATAGCAGAGAACTCCAAAAACCATACCAATTGTAGTTGAAACGTAAAATATTTATGAGAATACCTTTTAATAAACGTATTTATTTTCTATGAAACCGTTAAAGATTTATTGAGAACTAGCTGCGCGGTTTCACCCGCGTAAGTCTCGATCCCGTGGGAATATCGAGATAAAAGTATCCTATGTCCTATTGCAGGTCATGGTCTACTTATGTGCCAAATTTCATTCAAATCCGTTCAGCCGTTTAAGCGTGAAAGCGTAACAAACAAATAAACAAACCAACAAACTAATTTTCGCATTTATAATATTACTAGCTGATGCCCGCGGCTCCGCCAGCGTGGATGTCGGTTATTATATCCTACTAAAACCTTTCCCGAGAACCACTCTATCCATTCGTGAAAACTGCATGAAAATCGGTGCAGTAGTTTTTGAGTTTATCGCGAACAGACAGACAGACAGACAGACGCGGTGAAGGACTTTGTTTTATAATATGTAGTGATGTAAATTTAGTTAGGATTAGGAAGCTAGGATTTAGATCAGTCCTTGGTCCTTTACATACATCAGCCCATGGCAGTTCTTCCATTACACTTACATAAAAGGAAACTGGTGTATTGTATATTGTTCTTCTAAATAAACAGCTAGACAGCTGTACTGCTGGGGAGTTTGTTTCGTCACTCTTCTTCCAAGCACCAGGAAATGGTGAAGGGCGGGCGTAATGGGGACTGTCTTATGTAATTTTGATTTTGTCGTTCAAAAATAGCTGATGAATGAATGACTTTTGATTTTGATTTTACGAAAAGCTTCAAGACCACAAAGTAAGATGTTTACGGTTAGGGTACATTTCAGTTAATTCTGGATCTATTTCTATTTACTCGAATATGACACAAAACGTCATAAATAATGCCTACCTACATAATCTATAGTTTAGTTAAATATCGATTATATTCCTTCACAACTATCACCCGTTTTGTGGTTCTATATTGGGTTGGGAACGCATAGTGATTACGAGAACGTAACCGAGGGGTCCATGAACTTTAATAAACTCTAAACATTAGCGCAGACTTTATTTTAAATTTCAGTCCACTGGCTTACCTAAATGTATGTGCTGAAATTGGTGAATACATTTTTTGTGAGATTGTATCATAGAGCAGTGAGAGGGAGAGCAGTGGTGGCCCAGTTGAAGCAATGGTGGCCCAGTGGTAACAGCCCCGACTTAGAAGTTTTAGGTCGTCGTGGGTTTGAACCCTGACAGGCGCGCGCTAAATAATTATCGTCACCACTGCTCTCAAAATGGTGAAGGAAAACATCGTGGGGTAATCGGTATGTCGTGGAACCAAAAAATCGAAGATATGTCAAAGTCAAAGTCAAAGTCAAATAATTTATTTCAAATAGGCACATAAAAGGCACTTTTGAACGTCAATGAAAAACAAAGAAATAGAATTGATTCTAGTTGCCCATTCCAAAAGGTAGCTTTCGTATGGAGAAGAATGGGCAAGAAACTCCACAACTACTATGTGACTATAAACCCGCACAGCTGGGCTCGCTTGGTAGATTACAGCCCACTCCTTCTAGAAGAGCGGAGGCTTGTGTCCCAGCAATTGGACATTATAGGCTGAATATGCTAATATTAAAAAAAAAATGTTTTCCAAAATAAATATTTTATTGTCCAAAATTCAGTCATGTGTTATTAATGCTTCTTCTCTCGTATTATCCATCACATCCACTGCGGCCCCACAATGGCCCACACTAGTCACACCTCATAGAACATCACCCTTTTCGACTACAATAGACTCATCTGACAATTAAGTCAATGGACGACCACCATCGAACATCCTAGGAGCTAATTTAACGCAATGGAGGGAAATATGGTAATAAATAGAGAGATAAATAGATGGGTTGGCGAAAACATAGTTTGAGATAACGAAGTATTCCCGTTTGAGCACCTATGCATTGACTACCAAAGGTTTTTTTTTTTCAAATGGTAGTACTCAATCCATAGGTGCTCAAAAATAAGTGTTCAAACGAGAATACTCCGAGATAACTACGGTCCTAAAAAATATAAACACCTTATTAGATTTTAGTCCTTCGAGACGAATGAGGTTTTATTTTATTCCATAATACCTTATTTTATAAACACCTTTAATTTGAATGTGTTCTTTTTTACCTCTTAATGATGATTCCTCAGCTACGGGTCGTCAGAAGCCGGAAAGTCTGACAACCAGTCTTATCAAGGAGTATCGTATTAATCAGACACTGGGTTATGGAGGTCAGATAGGCAGTCGTTCCATGTAAAATACTGGTAGTCAGCTGCATTCAGTTAGACTGGAAGCCAACTCCATAGTCGGGAAAAGGCTAGGCAGATTGATTGATTAATTATTCCTCATGAGAGAAGACAATAACAAGAAAACACGAACAAATTAAAAATGGAAAACCATTGTAAAGTTTAAAAAAAGGGTGGTACATACTTTATCGTCCCCAGTCCTAGCAGTGATAGCCTAGTGGTGTGACCTTCGGATTGCCAAGTCATAGGTCTCGAGTTTGAAACCAAGGCTTCTCTGACTCTAACTTTTCCAGATTCATGTGCGCATGGTATAATTATTAAGTCCTTGCTTAAAAAATGGTGAAGGAAAATATCGTGCGGAAACTGCTACTAGAGGTATTTCTCGACGGCATGTGAAGCCAAGTCAGAGGCCCATAAAAGCTCTGACATCAGGTTAGCCACAAACCACATGAAAAAGAAGAAAGATCCCAAAGTCTTTTCATTTTGAATACCTTCGCCATACTAATATTTAGTATTTTATGTATACAATATTCGACACCTTGTAAACCCGCAGCGATTCTTATGTTGACATTTTTTACAAGAGAAAATATTTAATTCAGAATTATACCTACAACTTACTGATTCTTCAAGAATAATAAAAGGATAAAGGCTCTTACATACTGGGGCGATTCGTCGCGCGACGCGACGCCGCCGCATTGTTCGCCGTGAGAAATTGTTTTGTTAAAATTCGCATCGCGCGGCGAATCGCCCCGGTAAGTAAGAGCCTTTATACATTACACAATTGAAATAAAATGATAACCACGTTATGCCACAGTACCTACTAATGCCATGCTTACCAATAGGCCAACCCAGCTTCGAACACAAACAGTATTCATTGCAACAATTACTTATGAGCTTCATTACATATCGAAAATGGACTATAAAAATTACAGTAAAACGTAATTGCTTGCTTAGCGCGAGTTCGAGCCTTAAGGCTCCCACAAACAGGCGCGATATCGCGGACGCGACAAGGGTTTCGCTACCTGTCGCACCCGCGATATCGCGCCAGTTTGCACGAGGATTTAGTCGTGTAAAGATAGTCAATTAGTATGTATATCATGCATGGTATTAATGGTATGAATGGACTTGTTTACTAAAGCTTGTCGCGTACGTACTTTCCCCGTCGTAATTAACTAATGGGTCAGTTACATGAAGAAAGAATCTCGCCTGGACTAGGCGCTTATTGAAAGGAGATAAAATAGTTGACTCGTGTATAGGTAGTGTACTTGCAGTACCTATTCGCATGTCAAACGGTCAGAATTGACCGAATCCTTCGAAACAGACAGTGTCTTTGTAAACCGAAAACCGAAAATCGTATTTCAAGTTGTCAAATCACAGTTCTAGAAAATCACAGTTCTAGAAAATCACCTGACGAACTCGATCTTGAACCAAACTAGAATACGATTATAACGTGACTCACGTCTTAAGGTTGCACTAGCCGACGGCTCGAACTCGTTGGTGCGCGTGGCTAATATACATGCTATTATTTATAGTTATTAATTTATTTAGTATTTATTTATCTACTTTTTATTTATTTATTTATTTGGTGACAATTATACGATGAGCTATAACAAAAACGAGCGCGTAAAATTTCATGAATTGACTTCTGGGCGTATAGATATTATGGAAAAACGACTGGATGTACCTACTTAACATAAAATTATTTGAACTTTTGAATAAATTATCTATCCCTGCACGCTTTTTATTGTGCCATTTTAATACTACATAATTTATTTATTTACGCCCAAAGATGAGTTAAAATTAGTGTTGAAATATGGAAGTTTCGACGCTCATTACTTCCAAACCACTTAACTTTTTCCAATTCTGCTTCCATACAGGGCTAGATAATGACAAGAAAAATTAATATAATTTTCAGTTTTGAACGTACACCGCCAAACAGATAAGTAATCACCATACTACTTTTGTATGGAAGAATGACTGACTAGCGTAACCTTAAGCGTACGTATTCGAGTTTTGTTTCTCGCTTGTGTTAAAATACTTCAATACGGTAATCGCTGGGCGAGTCTAGACTACGAGTTTTGCGCGGGCATTCTCGCTCGACGATGACGCGACGTGACGGTCGAAAACCTCTACTCATATAAATGCCTTAATTGAAGGATGCAGCTAATATTAGTGTTTGTTGTTAAAACACGCATACGAACGTCGATTTATTGAACGGCCGAGTTAATTGTTCACACAGGCTGAAAGGGACGCTTTTGGTTTTCAATTTTTACTAATTGGGACACGTTTGAGTTGATGAAATGGTAATTTGACCTTGTTAACAGAACTCTTTGATGTTTTTCTGACATTTCGATACTAGGGTAGGTAGATATGTCCAGTATTTTTGGAACGACGTTACGTACGCACGTTACTTTTGTTACGTAACAGCAGTGTCGTGACGGTCAACATATTAAGGCTCTTACATACTGGAGAGATTCGCCGCGCGACGCGAATTTTAACAAAAAAAATTCTCACGGCGAACAATGCGGCGGCGTCGCGTCCCGCGATGGATCGCCCCAGTACGCCTTTACACTTTTTTCAGTTTAACTCTCATTCGCTAAAGGTGCAAAGCTAAAGGAACTTAGTTCCTACCGGATGTCCCACGACACCTCCCGACTGTTTTTGGGAACCTTTTTCTCTTAACTTAACGCTGTTTAAATGCTTAAATGTCAGTAAGTACTTATCAATTAGATGTTCGCTATTACAAAAGCGCATAATATTCTAAATCAATAGATGGCAAGCCCAGAGCTGGAATTAACCGCAAAACCGGTATTAAATAGACAGCGTTCATTTCAATAATACACGGTAACGTTTGTTTCCGAGTAGCTAAACGAGGGATTAATCTGCACACACAATATCGAGGTATGCAAATGTATGTACCTATTTATTGGATCAGAATCTGGTATTAAAATAATTTATCATAGTGCAGTTTAAATAAAATACATTGGTATGAAATTTTCAGGTACCTACACAGATTTCACCCAATCTTACAGGGTACATACTTTATTTTTCTTTTACTTATACTCTACTGGTACTCCTATTAAAAACATATAAGTATTATATTGGTATTGCACCCTCTGCGGCACTGAAGGTGCGAAATTTTTCAAGTTCATTTCCATATGAAGACTTCAAATGTTTGTATAAAACCAGCCTAAGTTACCGTGCGTTTGCACTGGCGAAACATTCGAGACAAAACATGTTTAAATCTCTAGTTCCTGTCAAAAATTGTATGGAACATTGACAGAAAATAGAGATTTCTACATGTTTTGTCTTGAATGTTTCGCCAGTGCAAACGCACGGTTAGTTTTGACGCCGCGCCGATATAATTGTAGGTTAGTGTAGCTTTGATTGAAAATACAATAATGTATTGCTAACTTCACTTCCATCAACTGCTGTAATTATAATATTACATATAAATCGTTGGTTATAGTGATTTTCCGAGACAATGTTGTGACGTATCGTGAGAGAGGTATACTTAGGAATTGTGATATTAGAAAAAGTCTAGACAGTGTTTATCTCTCAATGAATAGGAATTGTTATTTGCAGTCATGTATTAAATGGAAGAGTTTAATTTGTAATTTTCTTTTAGAAGTTTCTCTTTATTCTTAGCTCGTTTTTTTTCTCTTTTCGTCATCGTCGACGATTTTTCATGTTGTTGAAAAATCGTCTGCAATTTTTGATCATACAATATTTTGAGGCCTGCAGTTCTAGATTTTATTCAGTGTTTTATAAAGTCAGTTTTTCAGCATTTTTATTGAGTGATGAAAACAAAAAAGAATTCTTAATTAACGTTTTATCGACAGCAAAATTGTAACGTTATTGTAGCAAGTCATTATTTTTTCCAATTCTTTTATTTCATGTAGCATACTAAATAAAAATACCTACATAGCACAAAATATTCACAGCGAGCGTCTAGTCTGCAAATTGAATACAAGACCTCCCGAGGGATATCTTGGTAACAAATACGGGGTGTATTCGGGGAGTGCCGAGAGTGCCGCCCAAACTGAGGAGGGCGGATTTTTCAAAACCCCTCATTCGCGCGAAAACTATTGAAGTTACCAAACGTGCTCGTACCCTTTCGGCGAGGGTCTAGGCCGGGTTTTAAAATTCTAAATTCATAATTCGAATTTTTGAATGCAAACAATTTAAAATTAAATAATTATATTATTTTGTGGACTGTAGCAATGTTTTAAAAAGTGAATATTCTTAATTAATTGATGAGTACTTGTGTAGTATCCGCCCGTGTTATTGTTTACTACAGCTTGGTTATCAGTGAGTACTAGTTTGTTTATTTATTTCTGGTATCGATATTATTATTTACGTTACGGTGATTCATTAATTTGTAAACGCGCTTGAACGCTCTACGGGCGTTCTGGTTGCGAATTTTAATGGCTTTGTTGGGTGTTTTGTATCTACCTATATATATTCTGTTATATTTATTAGATTTATTGTGCTTGGAAATGTTTTATTATCTGATGCTGTCGATAGATCACCTGCCATCTATCTACACCACCCTTGGTTGACTGGTAGAGAATGCCTAAGGCATTAAGTCCGCCTTTGTACCTCTTTTTTGAGTGCGAAATGTTTAAATAAATAAATACTGATATTTCATTAATATCTATATCTATATTAAATTTATTTATATCTGTGGTACCTAATGCATAATTGGTTTATGATATGATTGTAGATTCGAGAATCAATATTTTTCTAAGGATTATGTAAGCATCTAAATGTCTAATTTAAAAAAACCTACTTAAACGAATTCCTATTGATTTATAACAATAACGATTTGGTATTGGTAATTATTAAGAACGATTTGGTAAACGTAAAAGCAGTAAGTACCTAGTTATTATAGCCCAAGGGCTTTTCAAAACAGTTAGCCGTACTTTACTATTATGATCCAACAAGTGTTTATCGTTTTACTAAATACTTCTCTCTGCTTCTGTCCGCGACTTCGTCCGCGTGATAATTCTTGTTTCCCCCATCCATTTATTTTTTTTTCAAATCCCAGTGTTAGTTGCTGAGATTAGCGCGTTCAAACAAACTGTTCAGCTTTATTATCAATAAAGAATAGATTAGGTGCACATTATGGCCCGAATGTCTGATCACAAGTCTTACCAAGGGGTCATATTACTCAGTAACTGGGTTGTGGAGGTCAGAAAGGCAGTCGCTCCATGTATAATACTCGTATTCACCTGCATTTGGTTGGACTGGAAGCCGACCCCAACATAGTTCAGCAACTAGTTTTTACAGAAATAAAATATTAATCCTTTGAATGGTTTCAATGTGAACATTGAATTATACAGACATAATCAATATTAAATTATATGTATATTTTAAAAAGATGTTGAACATGGATTAAGGCTCGTGCAAACTGGCGCGATATCGCGGGCGCGACAGGCAGCGCAACCCTTGTCACGCCCGCGATATCGCACCAGTCTGGACAGGCCTTTATTATACCTAACATGTTAAATCAATTTTTTTTTAACAGTGTTTTATACATCTCGTTACAATTAGGGACCTACATATTAACCTATTTATGTAGTAGATGTTACATTTTGTTTAAAAGAGCCTGTTTTATTTAATTTAACTTTTTTAAACAGCCTTTATAGTATCAATATAAAATGATAAATAATAATTATTTAAGAATTACCACTTGAGGTTATATGAGCGCCTGTTAATAAAGATGGAGCAATTACTTTTTACGTCTCAGTTGTTTACCACTAAGTGCCCTTTCTCGCATGGTTGTTTTTACGATTTTGTAAATAAATATTTCATTTGTAAGTATAGTTAATGCGGCAGGCTATTGAAATTGATACTATTATCCATCATGATTGGAACGAGCAATGCGGCGAGGGATGCATTATCATCAACAGTCCGATAAATACATTATTAAAATTTCATTCAATGTAATAAAATATTATGACACTAAAAAGAGAGAATGATTAATATTCATTCTCTCTTTTTAGTGTCATAATCAAATTTTAATTTTTCAACTTGATTTTCTTCCGTTAAAAAAGTACCTATTCAAATCTTAAATAAGTAATAATGGTCGATTGACCAATTGAACAAAATATGATAATATAACCAAAAATAATAACAATAGCCAAAAAGGTGATAACATTTTAGTTAACTAGGTACATTAAATACCTAGATAATGACTGATAATAATTAATGACTTAATGATGAATATTATCACCTTTTTGACTTAGGTAGATATTTTCGCGTTTGAAACAAGAAAAATACCTTACCTATGTAATTGCGAAAATCTAGCAAAAACAATTACTTTACAGACATCTGAATATTCATGAAAGAGACACAGAGATCCTTACCTATTATATAAGTTCCAGACATTTCAGTAGACCTCACTTGTTCACGTGATATAAAAAAGGCGAGGCAAAAAATTTTACAGAATAATTAAATCATAGAACGTTTAATGAGCCTCTGGACACACTCGTTAATCTTTAAAGGGTCATTAACGATAAAAGTACCAAGTTAGATTAATTTAACGATTTCAGTTTTACCGTTACTGATTATTTTTACTGCTCCCATGAGTCCTGCCTTTTCCGGGTTGAAATTATTGTTGTTTTAGACTGTAAAAATATTGTTTTATCGATTGGTGCCAGTGTGTAGATAGCCTTATCTAGGATAATTTTAATATTAAAATGTTTCAGAATTTATTGGGTTTTATACCCAGATAACATAATATTATAATTATCAAGCCTTGACAATGAGACTCAACTATTGTCGTTCGACTATCGGGGGGCAAACGTGTGTCCATAATAGGGACCTAATAATAAAAACTGCAGTTCCTCTACTTATATTAATAGTGGCCTCTATATTAAAAATCAAATTAGATGAAAACATCAAATTAAATCTAGCACTAACTTACTTTTCAATTAAATTTTTTTTCTAGTCAATCAGTCGATATATAAACGTTGTTTAAGGCTTACTGCCAGACCTTCTACACAAGCAGCCTGTGGGTCAGCTATACGCGGAAATCAATGGACGCCCTGAGAGTCCAATACAACAACAGCTTCAGAATGCTGTTGGGGTTGCCGCGCTTTTGTAGTGCCTCTGGCATGTTCGCGCAGGCGCATGTTCCTGACTTCCACGCAATGGTTAGGAGGAAGACGGCGTCGCTATTAGAAAGAACGCGGTCAAGTTCTAATAGCATTCTGAAGATGTTAGTGGACAAATTTGACTCACCGATAATTAATCACTTTATGCAGGTGTTGGTTAGGCAGGAGTGATTCATTAGAACAGGTGAATTCACATTTTTGTATGTAAATATTGTTTTTTCTGTGAGCTTAGTACCTACTTAAACACACTAACATAGCTTTTAAGTTTTTTGTAACTAACCAACTAACATAAATGGATCATTGTTGTCTATAAAAATAAATAATTTAAAATTTAAATAAGCAATGAATTTTGTAAGTACTATTGCCAAAATGAAAGGAATTGTCGTTTTATAGGATAGACAATAGGTCATATAGGTACATACGGCTACACATCAAGCTATACATTTCCAGTTTATGCTGATCTCGCATTGTATAGGACTTCGGTGCAATGGGAGGTCAGCTTATACTGGAAATGTATAGCTTGATGTGTAGTCGTGTGTACAGGTTTTTCAGTAGGTACATTTGAAAACTTTGCTGGCCTGAGACGGTTCTGATAACTTTTATAAGCTACTGTTCTGACAACTTTATGCATGCCACTGTTCTATCAATTTTGCCCATGAGACGGTTCTAACAATTTTGTGTAAGCTACTGTTCTGACAACTTTATGTATGCCACTTTTCTGACAAGTTTTCCAATAAGACTGTTCGGACAACTTTGCCCATAAGACTGTTCTGACAACCATGCCTATGAGATAGTTCTGAAATTTTTGTCTAATAGACTGTTCTGACAACTTTGTCCATGAGACGGTTTTGATACCTTGGTCCATGAGACCGTTTTGACAACTTTGCTTATTGTTCTGACAGTTTTGCCCATGAGACTGTTTTGTTGCGTTTTAGCGCAAGAGAGCTTCTAATTGATTTTTTTCGTAGACTTCTTGGTATTGCTATGGTACCTACATGCAGCCTAAAATCGTACCGTACCTAAGTTAAAATAGCTTTACGTAAGGCTTAGTTTTATTTGCATCAATTAAGGCTGCCCGACTAGCCGATAGCTGGTTTTATTGTTGTAGAACGAATTAAACGGTTTGCTAATTGCATAGACTTGCTTGACTAATTGATAGTTAGTTCAGTTTGTCGGCAGTATTTTACCTACGTTTGATTAGAAGGCTCCAGTTTAGCTTCTTGTGACACTGATATTGACTGCAAACGACTTAGATACTTTATTTGAAATTTAAATTGTAAGTATGTGTTTATTTACTTTTTTTTAGCAAATTTTACAACAATAATCTTTGAATTTTTCGATATCCTCATATTATGCACATAAAGCTATAGGTAGGTACTTAAAAACCTCTTCTCCAAGTTAAACTTTACAATTGAATGAACTTTTAGAATTGTTTGCTTCGTTATTGACTGATTACTGGATACGTATTTGTGAGACTTATGTAGATTATCTCATAGGGTATGACCAAAACAAGGTAATTTATAGACGTTTTGGGACAAAATGTTTATTTCGTTTTGGTACAATAAATTATTTACTATGTTCTGTCCCTATAGGGTCGATATAATGTGATGGAACAATCGTTGTAAACCATACAATTGTTCCTTTTCCATGTATATATAATTATTATTAGGGCGGACTGTGCCAATTTTCTTGTATGTCTGACTAACTATTGATAAAATAATGACGACAACATAATTTTAATTGATATTTCAGCACTACTTGTTTTAGTTGCTTAAGTAATTTGAACATTACCTTACATTTAAAAATTAAAATTATACTATTATTTGAACCTCGAGATTATGCTTTTTAAATAAGTATATTTTATTACTTATCCTGTAATAATTTTATTAATATTTCGACAAGCAGGTTTTGTCATAAAAGTCTGTGATACGAGACTACAAAATATTAATTTCGTACCTAATAGACATAATAATAATTATTACAATGTTTTTCGTCTCAAAACAGTCAACAGAAAGTTTTACACTTTTTTCTCAAAACATACTTGATGTTTATCACTGTAATTCGGCCTGGTAGGTACAGGCAAAAGCAAAAAGCTTACTTATTCCTTTTTCAATAACCACCTATGTCAGTTGATTTGTTTTCATTCATGTGTTTTTTTTAAATTACCTATTTTTTAGAGAAGTGCCATACCTACGTTCCTTCAATGATGCAAATACTCGTATCAGTTTTTAAGTAAAAAACTATCTTAAAATCAAATGGATAGACTTACATTAATTGTTAATAATGCCTCATAAGGTCCTAGAATCGAAAACGAAAATCTTGTTTTATTACAAAATAATCGTGCATGAGTTAAGGGTGTCACAAACCTAGCAATAAATACTCTAATAAACATGGGTTGCCCTGGCTAACCTGGAAGTCCTTAAATAGACTCTAGAGCTAGGTTGGCTGAAGTCAGGAAAACCTTCTCAGATGGAGATTCACACATGATGACATGACTCAGGCCTGGAGTGTAAATGTACTGCTGTGCCACAAACGATGGGACACTTAATACCAGCATGTCCTGTTGTCTGCAACCTTGCAATCAAATTTTGGGTCGACTCAATTAATATTGCCATCGACAAGCGAAGAAGAAGAATACCTAGTCTAATGACTGTCATTATTATGAAAAAATAATAATCTACCGAAGTATTTTAATCTACCATAATTAAACAAGTGCGTTGTCATAGGACTTTTGCCATTGACTGTACCTGCGTGTACGTCAGTAGGCGGGGCGGAGCACGAGCTGCCGAGCATGAGCAAGCGCTTACATCGCTTTAAATATCAATAATTTTAATAAAACGAACGAAAGCAGCTCCCAAAACTGTAATACTTTTAAAATTCCGCATGTAAAGAAGGCATATTTCTTTACAAAATCGAACATAACGGGAAAATTTGAATATCTTGGTGTAGAGACGGGATACAAGACTAATCGGTCGATAGTTGTTGAGGTCCGATTTATCCCCTTTTATGTAAAAGTAAGTAAGTATTTGAGTGGAAAAAGTATCAAGGAATATACCTGTTTTTAAAATGTAATTGACTAAACTTGTAATTATGGGGAGAGGAGTAGATCCGCCTATTTTCAAAAAGAAAGAAAGAAAGAAAGATTTTACTAAATCCGGTATATATACTTCAAAATAGGTAATGGCGGATGGTAGCTGGACAAAAATTGTTTAAGCTAGGTGCTGGGTACTGGGGACTGGCAGGTTGAGTATTGTAATAGTGTGTTCATGATAATGAAATCAGATCATAATGGTACCTACTTTTGTATGTTCCATACAATCTTACTTGTAACAATACAATTCAGCGCTCATACAAAGTTTTTTCACAAAACCACCGGTGCTATAGAAGAGGAGGATTTGCTTTAATTTTTTTAGCAGAATGTTTTAAAATTTAATTTATAAGAATATTATTTGTTTTAATTTATAAATGCTTACAAGTAGGTAAATAATATTAAGATTCAGGTAATCCTAATCCTTATTAATATTATAAATGCAAAAGTGAGTTTGTTTGTTTATTTGTTTGTTACGCTTTCACACTAAAACGGCTGAACAGATTTGGATGAAATTTGGCACATGGGTAGACCATGACCGGGAATAGGACATAGGATACTTTTAATCCCGATATTCCCACGGGATCGAGACTAACGCGGGTAAAAACGTGTGGCACAGCTAGTGTATGATATTTCTTACAATAACGAGGGCACGTGTAACATGTTTCCCAAAAAAATTGTTTATTATGTCCCGTAGGTACCTAATTGGTTCTTGGTACACGAAAGGTACCTGATATGTAAATTCGGGACTTAGAATATCCGTTGTTGATATGACGTATGGACATAAAAAAAAAAAAATAGTTCAGTCTTAAAGAAATGTTGTAAAATAAAATGTTATGTGTACCAAATATAACAAACGTTAATAAAAAGAGAAACTTTTCTAGACTCGAGTGGAGTGCATAAAAATCTTCTACGCTTTTATAGAAAAGATGCAACGTCTTCCAGAAATCTTGAACAAATTCTATAGTGAGTAATAATTTAATGACATATCGCCACAATGTAAGGGGTTACAACATGTGAGATGTTGTGGGTAGCTAACTACCTACCCGTAACTTACGAATTTCTTAACCAACGAGAAACCACTTCTCATAGAAAAAAAACAAAGATTCTCTAGCAAACTACTGCTGTTCCTAATAGTACAAGTGTATATAAATAGAGCTAATACCAATGCATATATTCAAAATTATGCGACGACAGTCGGACTCGGGTCACGAATGAAAATAAAAAGAATTCTCTCCATTGTCTCATGGCAAGGAGCCCATAGGAACCCATTGTATACTTATTTGTGCAACCGAATAATGATATGGAAAAGAGTCGTCGATGTTTATTTAGGTATATATTTAAATCTATGAGCGAGACGGCATATGTGTATATGTTTATCAATGTATCTATGTATGTAGTTAAGGTGTAGCAAATTCTCGGTTTCTAGGTTCAGGAATTGACTGATTTGTGCATATTATGTATTTTGCATTTTGATACCCAAGTCATGATTATTTGTAATATGTACGATAGAAAGATTACGATTTTCAGAGGATAGGGTTGTTGAAATACACACAATTCCTATACTATATTCAGTGACACTGTTTATTCTATTGAAATACTTATTGAATCTCTGGATCAAGCAAGATCTGTTCAAATCCCGACACATGATTCCAAGTGCAGTATTTTTCAATGCCTCAGCTTTGCCGGAGAGCATTTCATCCAACTTTTCAAAGTGAATAGCTCTAACCTGAGCTTTTCAACGTGAATAGCCATAGATATCCGTGTGAATAACTTTAAAGAGTCTTAAAGTTTTCGAAAAAATAAATGTCATAAGTAAATAACATAAAGATGCTCGTAAAGTTATTTATTTTAAATCTTCGTTTTAGCTGTGATACTTATTTGAACGTTAACTTAAACGTTAAGTTATATCTATTACTTATTTGAACTACTGTATAAATAGCAAACCGAAAAACCATAAATAATAGTTGAAATCATTTGTATTTAAGTAGCATCCGAACGTGTTTATAATAAACTAACCTTGCCAATGAAATTTTCTAAGCAATGATGGTGAACGTCGAATAACATTCCATAAACTATTACATCACTTGTTGCACTATTTCCTCGCCTCGGTTAATGTAACGTTATGAATATCAGTTACAGTTTCTCGGAACAATCGTTCCACCTTCCAGAGTATTTCAGCTTTCAATTTTCCCCAGTAGTTCGGTGACGGGAGATACCTATATGTTATTATTTTGCTGTATGGAAACTTTGGTCATGGCTATCACACACGTGTTCTATCGCGGCCCGGTGTTTTTTTGGCATAATTATTGTGACTGATTATTTAGATTTTTCCGGGATCAATTGGGGTAGTTTGACGATGATCAAATGAACAGGGAATGAGAAATAAACATTGGGCAACTACAGGAATCAGGGTTCTCATAAAAGCGAATTTTATTCAAGGCATTTCTGGATACTACTCTTCAAATGATAAAATACTAATACATTTCTAGTTTATTGGCAGCCCACATGTATACTTTTATTTTTAACAGACTAGCCGGAACGAAACAAACGAATCAACTAATCTTTTTGTTGACAGGTCCTGAAGAATCCCATTTTGATCCCACATCACAAAAAGTGAACACAAACCTAGCTATTATGGCTACTCCAAACGGCAATGCTGAGAACACGGTACAGGGAGAATTGGACCTAGTTATTTGAGATACAGAGGTCAGTTCTGCGTGCAGAACGGAGCAGGAAGGCATGTTGAAGGAACGAGAGAGTTCGGAAGACTCTCCCGCGGCCCCCGATGAGTGCGCGGGTTGCGGGGGACGGATACAGGACAGGTGAGGGCTGATCAAGGATTTGTCCTTGAATTTTGAAGTTCGCTATTCCCGATGTTTAGAATTCAATTATTGTGATTATGGAATACTTTTACACTTTCATATTTTTGTACGAGTCAGGACTTACACCTAGGTCATCACTGCCGGGCTATTTGCAAGAACTTTTGCTCTTTCATGCAGTGATTGCGATCTTGCAAATTCAAACTCAAACTCAAAGCATTTATTTCAATTAAACCATTTACAGGCACTTTTGAATTGACAAAAAGTTGGTCAGTTAGTCAAAAAGTTGAAACTAGTTGCAAGAAATGGAAATCTTACAAAATCAATCCAATTTCGTAGGAAACACTTGCTTTACTGGAGTAAAGAAATGGTTACCTACGACAGTGATTCCGTCATATATCAACCGTCGTGAAAATCTGTCATTTTCACCAGTGTTTGACATTTAGGTTGGCACCATATCATCACACAGTAACGGTTGTCCGCTTTCTTAGGAAACCAAACCATACGTCACAATACTTCACGTACCGTACGGGATATTTTAAGCCAGAATGTAGACCTTATACTTCTTCACCAGATATTACCTGCTAGCAGTGGACCGGCAATGGCATGGCACCTGCCTCCGTTGCTGCGAGTGCCGACTGCCACTGGATACAGAACTTACCTGCTTTTCAAGAGACGGCAATATCTACTGCAAGGAAGATTACTACAGGTAAGCAGTTTGAAGGGAATGCTGTTTATTACTATCTCTGTTTAAGCCTGTTCCCTAAGTTTTCTATGGCTCGTACTAGGGCATGCGATTGTTTTTCTCATGTCAGCTTGGTGTTATAAAATGATACCTAGATCATGTTGCAGTACATGGATTACTAACTCAGCAAGATTGGTATCAGTCCAAAGTACGCCAGATTCTGGCTTTGAGAGCTTGGCTCCCATTGAACTGAAGCGTACACGGTAGCTTACCACAGGATTACCTATAGACTCCATTTTACCGAGACAGCTTGGAAAGTTGGGCTAAAAGTTGAATTACGGAACTACCGAAACACAAAGATTTAAATCCAGAGTTGAGAAAAGCTAATAGAAATACTTCTAAAATTATAATATTCCGAAATACATCATAAAACCATGCGGCAGACGTGAAATGCAAAACAATGAACTATCGATTTATCATCACATAGACACGAAAAAATTATAGAGATTCATTTTCATACATTTAAAATGACGCGGTAGCGTTCAGATTTGTGCTTCCACAAATTGAAATAGAATTTATGGACAAACATTTTGTTAGTCCGAAGCAAAATGAAAAACTAAAAATGTCGTCGACACGATGACGCCTGCACCAGTACACTATCCAATATTATTTTTCGATGAGCATTTTTCCCTTCACGTTTCATAGCAATTTTAGTTCCTCTTAGTGAGATGGGTTTTTGGAGTGATTATGAATTATTTTTGGTACGTGTCCCATCGGAATTGGTTCTAAGTAACGTAGGTAAGCTTGCGAAGCGAACTCTTTTTTTAATGAGAAAATTCTCTGCTTCTGCGAAGCGCTGTGCGATGTTTTTGCAAGGAAAAAAAACACTAACGGTATTATCAAGTTTTGTTGTATTTTTAGGGGAACGAAACAGCGGTAAGTTATTGAATCCAGTGTAATTTAGAGGCTCTACAATTATTTTTTGTGTTCAATATTGGTTTTTAAGGATGGCAAGTAAGTTCCATTTTCCAACACACTTTGGAAATTGATCTAAAATATTATATTTTTACTTTAGGTACTTCAAACCACTAATGCGTTTGGTTTGTTTATAAAAACTACCAAAAGTAGTAGTTTTTATAACGCAAAATATGTATGCAACACGTAGAGCTGTTTTCTTAGGTGACCCGTAGGGGTCACCTAAGTAGTAATAAACTTAGTGTAGGTGCAGACCTACACTAAGTTATTGCGCAAATGGTTGAATCAGCCCTATAAATAATATCTATTATTTAAATAATCTATTATTTTCACGCAATTACATTGACGGCCTATAAGCTACAATGTATATAATGAAAATATTTTGCAACATTTAAACTCGTTTACGGTAAACGGTCAAAAACTTTGCGCTACGCGTACGTTCTCCACTTTTTCACAACTTAGGTATTACATTGGTGCTTACATAGACAATGTTAAACTAAAAAAAAAATGTTTGTAAATCATTCCTCAGTAAAAACCGACTAGATGCAACATTATGTAAAGAAAACACTTATTAAATATCGCGATAACTATCCCCGATAAAAAACAAAAACTATTCGCGAAGCTCAATCAATTATGATAATTCTAAAATTACAAGATTCACGACTCGACGCGTGGTCAACGTTTACCGAGCGTTTGTCAGCCTATACGTGATACGTAAGCAATTAGGGAGCAAGGCAGGCCGTCACTCAAAGTCTTCTGCACTCGGTTGTTCGCACACCTGTCCACGACTTGTTTTTGTAGCTATCGCGTCAACAACATAAGGCAGAATTGTAAGGTAAACGAAAATGTTTACGTTCATTGTTTAAAATTTTGGCTCGTTATTGGTTATGTAGGTACTTCGAATTAGGTTGGGGTTATTGATTTCTTGTCAAAAATATTGTCGACGAAGGACCCTTTTGTAATAGCTACAGCTAATAATCCTGATAATTTCAAACTACAGAGGTTCTTGCTATACCACCTCAGCTCAAATTCACTTTTTATCTCACTCGCACCATACTACTCGCGGCTTTAGTAGGGTGCTGGCGGCTCCAAGCCTCGAATAGTTTAGGTAATTGCTTTTTATGATGAAAATAATGGTAAAAAAAAAAAAACATAAGACCTGCTTTATAGTTAGTTCAGTTATATATTATGCAAAGTTTCATGATCTAATTTGAAGTATTTTTTTTAATACCAGCGGTTTATAATTTGGTTGAGAGGTAACTTTGGATTTTTTTCAATACAGAAATTTTTATGAAATCGTATTTTCGTCAACATAGGACCTAGCATCAATCCTCAACTTTAACATATATTTATTTCAAAATGAATGCTGTAGTATTTTAAGCATAAAGGAGGATCATGCTAAGCTTTGAGGTTGTATAGTGGTCTGGTACGAATTGGTGTGTAGCAAATAAACACAGCTGAGTACTGCTCTTTCTAGCGTTAATCAAAATGAGCAAATAATTCTGCAAACATTTAGGTAAATATTGAAATTGACGTGAAAATATTTAGTGTCGGTTTTACAATATTTACAATTTGTCCATAATTTAATGCAGGTGTCTATGGTTTTGATAATCAGCGTGTCTGAAACCGTTGACTGCTTCGATCTTTGTGTATGAGTTAAAAAGATCTAAATCTGTGTCTATTATTATGAACTAGATGTTTGTATAGGAGTAAAAAAAAAAAATTACAAATATTTTTAGATGAAATACACGCATGACAAATTTGAATAAGGAATCATGATTCATGAGGATAGTGAACTCCGCAGACATACAAATGAGTTAGTTTCCATATTTGACGATCCGAGATTTTACCCTATTTTCTAGCAATGTCCAACTCAAAACTACGTCCATTCGATATCGAAAGACATATTTCTTTGGATTATTTCGGCGGGAAAAGTCTTTAAAATAAGTAAACCTCTTGATTCTAATTGTATTCAAGAATAATATTTGTGGTTCCTATAAGCAAAATAGATCGTAATTTTTTCTACAAGGATGTTCTGCAAATCAATGAAGGCGACGCTCCATTGTCGCTCCATAAGCAAGAAATTGAGCAGTACTTAATAATTTGTAGAGGAAATATCTAAAACATAAGTCTCCCTCGGGAAGTTCGATAGTGTGGCGAAGATTTGCAGCCAATTAGACAGATATTATTACACATCTAATACTTAGATACTAATATGTTCGATAGTTTCGTGGTTACAGAGGGTTAGGGTTAATATTCAGACTGAGAAGTTTGTTAGTGACTGCTGTTCGCATATGAAAAGCAGGTCATAAAAAAGCTTGTAATAAACGTAATTTTAGTTAATGTTACAAGAGGGAAATCGTTTGACACAATGTGAAAATACTTATTCCAGCCTAAGCTACGCGTAGTAGGAGATTTCCCTTTAAATAAGTTGACTGAAATTGCAGTGTATTTAAAGCTTTTCAGGAAATATGGTTGGATAAATAGATAACTTTTTCGCCTAGGTAACTTCATATTTTAAATACAAAACAAAACACAACTGTCAAAATAATGTCAAGCTCGCGGTATAATTTGGCTCTCTAGCCACCCCTCGTTATAACCGGACATATGCTATAATTGTTTACATGGGGCCCGTCAGTACTGGTGATAACGATTGATTGATTATTGAAGAGGGTTCTAATGTTAAGTTGTCAAAGGTTGGTTATTGGCCCATTTAGTGTAACCATAGGGTAATTTGGCCATGCGGGACCGTCTTGAAGAGTCTTTTTGGGCCAATAAACAGATAGATAATATAACAAATTCTGGGTAGAGATATGATGGATATGGATATGTCTGCGCGCGCCTGGTAGCGTTGCCGTGCTTAATTCTCTATTGTAATATTTAAAATATTAAATCTATATTAATAATTAATCTTAATATTATTAGCAATCTTAAATTAATATGAATTAATTCTATAGGTACTTAATTTGATCTTACATAAACGAATGAAATATAAAGCGGCTGAAATCGGATCTAATAAGCCTTCTTGACTTATTAGATCCGATTTCAGCCGCGCGCAGACTGTTCTTGCGAGCACTCAGAAACATGCTTTGTGGTTTTCAAACTATAATCTCAAAGCTTGCAATCCTATCAATTGAGAGAAGTGCAGCTTGAGGAAATTATCCTGGTAAAATAGTGACTATTCAAATTGTATTCGTTATGTTACATAACAATACAATTTGAATACTACAAAGGCATTGCAATTCTATGGTATTAATTGCACTTAATTCATGACAAACATAATTATTTTATGTTTTGTTTTAATTACCCGACCCTGCTTCTCACGATTTCGATGACTTGATAAAACATTATGTAGTTTAATGGTAACGTATTGTACACATAAACCTTCCAAAATAATTTCTCTGAATGTTGATGAAAACCGCATCAAATTGCGTTGCGGAGTTTAGAAGAACAACGCAGTGAAACAAACAGACACGAAAACCAACTTTAATTTATAAATTGTATAAAAAAGGAATTGATTTTTAAGTGTATAAGTTTATGAAAGGAATGAATTATGAACGTGTAAATGGCTCAATCAAATGAATTTGAATGTTTTATCTTCACGCAAATAATAGTCGTATTAATTCGTATCGCGAAGTAAGCAAAAGAAATTATCCGGTCGAAAAAACGGTTCAACGATCAATAATATTTTTTATAAATATGCATGTGGAAATAATATTTTATTGTCGGACGGTCCTTTCAGGGAAAATACATCTTTGTACACACGGCTACACAACAAGCTATACATTTCCAGTTTATGCTGATCTCGCATTGTATAGGATTTCCGTACAATGCGAGGTCAGCTTATACTAGAAATGTGTGTGTAGCCGTGAGTACAGTTGATGAAGCAGAACCAAAAATGCTTTTGCTAATAAAAGTGTGGTATCAAATACTAATGGGCGTGTTTTGCTGTGATTTAAAATGAGACCGGCTGGTACCGGTATCCTATGTGCTAAGAATCGACTATATTGTATGAATAAAACGTAATACGTTTAATCAGGTTTTATTTGTGGTAACGTCGATCCCAGGAATATTTACACACGGCTACACATTTCCAGTATAAGCTGACCTCCTATTGTACGGGAATCCTATACAATGGGAGATCAGCATAAACTGGAAGTATATAGCTTGATGTGTAGCCGTGTGTAGTACATAGCTAGGTGTATTTTGGCATCACATCATCAGATTCATCTGCTTAGTGTTATCCCCAAATGTGTAATGTGGGGTAATCACGTACACTCAACTCAATCTATCGCAGTCCACTGCTAGACATAGTCTCAAATCCCACATTAACTAGCAGAAAACGTAACTAGTTTTCTTTAAAATTTCCGCCGCAATTTTCTAAACTCTCCGAAGCGACTGAGCTCCGCTCTAAAGCCACAGAGCAAATACAAGTCTCCTTGTTCCAGATTATTCTGCGTTAAACGTTGTGCTCGCTGCGGGAACGGGATCACCGCGAATGAGCTCGTAATGCGAGCAAGGGATCTCGTCTACCACCTCACTTGTTTCACGTGCGTGTCCTGTGGCACCCAGTTATCCAAGGGCGACGTGTTTGGCATGAGAGACGGCCTCGTCTACTGCCGACCCCATTATGACAGTGCCTGCCTTGATGACTACTGTGATGAAGATATGACTAGTGTCTATAGGTGAGTGGTTTTCTTTTATATCTTTATGTAGGTATAACCAGCTTATATTGCTAGGTACTGCTGGGACACAGGCCTCCTCTCTGAGAGAGGCTGTGGGCCGTAACTCACCACGCGAGCCCAGTGCGGGTTGATGGATGTCAGTCTTCCAATTTTTTGTTCTAGGACAAGCCGGTTTTCTCACAATGTTTTCCTTCACCGTTTTTATGCAGTGGTGTTGAAATAATTTACACAAAGTAAAATGCTTGTCTGGGTTCGAACCTACGACCTACAATTCGTAAGTCGCGGCCGTTTCTACTGGGCCACCAAACTGCTCATTTCATGCGATAGGTAACTAGAATAAACCAGATTGATAAGGCTGCAACTTTAAAGGCTCTTACTTTTATTTTATCTTACTTTATTAATAATTATCTATATTCCTCAGACGATTCTTAAGGCTCTTACATACTGGGGCGATTCGTCCCGCGACACTACGCCGCCGCATTGTTCGCCGTGAGAAATTGTTTTGTTAAAATTCGCGTCGCGCGACGAATCGCCCCAGTATGTAAGAGCCTTAAGAATCGTCTGAGGAGTATAGAGAATTTTTAATAAAATCGAAAAATATTTGGTGCCGTAACGCAAATCTGGTTGGTTTTTAATTTGTTGGTAAGTATTAGATTCAATTAGTAATACTATTCAGAAGAATTGTAAGAACTAACTTTCGTAATTATATTTGCTCCCATAAAATAATAATAACATACGAAAAAATATTCCATAATAAACAGATCTGAATATAGGTAGGTACGTTTAACATGCCTATCGACTTAACTCTCCAAAGCGAGCCTCCGAATATTTCGCCAATTAACTCGGATCTGCTGCTACTAATAGGCACGAAATATTTGTATCACAAATTCCGAGAAAAACCAATCAAAATTCTACTTTGAAAACATTCATAATTAAATCAAAACATAAATTTGTAACCAGGAATTGATTTTTTGTAACCAGATGTCAAGATTTGCACAGTGAAGGTGACTCACCATCACAGTACTACAACGGTGGGCCGATCCAAAAAGGACGTCCACGGAAGAGGAAGCTGGCCCAAGGATCACCAGATGATATGCAGGTCCAGACAATGAGGATGGCCAGCACCGCTCTAGGTGAGTTCAAGATCATTACTTTCCCACTGCCCAGCGAATTGCATCAAATGCGAATTCAATTTTTATCGTGTAATTAAAAAACTTGCTGACTTTAATTATATATAAGTCGACTTAAAAAGAAGCTTTGAAAAAGCTCCCCCGCGTTTTCCTTTGAACTCAGCGTTACTTGTAAGAAAATATATATTCGCGTCGAGACACAGACGATCCGGCCCCAGACGGTATACATACATATTTCATAGAATTCGCGCGCTCAAATTTTTAGCAGAGACCTCAGCAGGGAAATCCGAGCGCCTACCCCGATGTCCCAGATGTCAATTCATCCCGTGCCATAATCACGACTAATGAATAGAAGACGCACTGACAAAACTGTCTCTGTCCTTTTCTCCCCCGTTGTTTGTCCGTAAGTTAGAGGGAGAAGTGTGTGTTTACGCGGGTTGGGTCGTCTGTCAGGGTCGGTTTGGATTATTCTTTATAACGTCGAAATGCGAGGCACTCATTGAGGTGAATTCAGGTTGTGTTGACTTGTCGACCCGATTAATAATGGCGTAAAGTTGAATGGGGCACGAGAGAAGCATAGTTATTTTATTGTTCGAAAATGTTACTAGACACTGTTTCCTAAGACAATGCTTTACATAGAAGACAATCCAATGCGGTCATTACGCCTACAAAATCGTGTAGTTAAACCATGAAATTATACGGGATTTTCATTGGATATTTTCACGTCTGATTCTGAATAGTGATGATTTAGTAAATACCTTGAGCCTATAATATAATTTTTTCAGGGAATGGAGGTTGAGAAACTACACAATTGTTTTCACAGTTTTTCCTCTACATAAACTAAATGCCAAGCTTATGAGATACCTAATAGTTTTTTTTTTTCAATAATTGGTATGTGCGTACTCTTGATCATTGCAAATAAGGTGATGCTTTAGGTGGACCTTTGATTTAATCCCCTTTTACACCTTAAATGAAACGAGAGCTAAAAGTCGTTACTGTCAAAAGCTACTTTACTTTCGACATAAGTCCTCAAAAAACTCCACCTACTACCCTAAATAACAATTTAAAAAAAAACATGAGAGGGTACTTCACCCCTTAAAAAAGTACCTAGCGCATAGTAACGTCCTCGGACCGAAAAACAGTCAAGTGCGAGTGGCACATCCCGTTTGATCCCGCGCCGGCCGCCATAGAACACTACCACTCGTAGCAATTGTTAAGGCTTTATAATTTTTTTGTTTTTACCGTTAAATATAATTATCAAAAAGAATCTTGTTTGTTTTTTATGGTTAACATTGTGCATTTTTTTTTTAATATTTTTATGTATAAATTTTGTGTCTCTATAACCTTTCTTCAAAAAGCATGTTGAAAATCCAACTTAAAAATATTTCAAAAAAGGTATTCCACAATAATCAGATCTGAATGAAAACTGAAACTGAAACCCGACTTATCTCTCCAAACTTCCTCTTAAATTAACGTCGACATAGATAAGTATAAAATATATTTTAGAATGTTGTACTTACCATTAATCTAAACTTCAATCCAACAGCAAATGTCTGCAGTTCTTCAATTTTGTCCTTGTATTTTGCACCGGTGTATTTAAATTCGCCAATTTAGGTGCATGTCTCTCGACTCTTTATATCTGGCAGGTTGTACTACGAAACTGCGTATAGTGGATAAAAAAAAATCTGTGGGGTAGCGTAACATACATAAATAATGGCAATTTCATTTTGTCAGTTCATGCACGTTCATTGCGTTATTTACGTTGTTGAGCAGACGAATTTTTCAAACCTATGAATCAATGGATGTCTGAAGGTAGCGAAACCAGACAAGTTAAAGTTTTGATCAGTATTATTTAACTTAAATGCATTCGTTTCCCTCTGAATATTTTCCGACTAATTCCATCGAAAAGTGATATCAACCTACCCTAGATTTTCAGTAAATTTCTTCATCATTACAGCGTGCGCCCTTACAAATTGTAATTGCCGCTGTATCTTGATAGAGTCACACGCACTCACACTCCGTTTTCCCGCCGAAACGGCAGCCATGTTGGCACAACAGCGCCATTTGAGTAGCACGCGTGACGCCGATAATGAGAACTACGAGGGCTCTCGAGGTAGTGACGTGCCTTATCTAAATCAAAGAATCGATCGAGAATATCGCAGCGCTCGCTGACTGTATGCAAAGTAGTGGGATAAAATTAGCATTGTGGGTTTAGATGACAGGTCCTGGGCGTCTCTTGTATTTATCCACATGATAAAAGGATGCACCTGTATAATCTCGAAATACTTCTATGAGCCAGTGGATGCTGCATTCATCTGTCCATGCGGAAAGCTAACTACCAACAAACCACGATTGCCAATAAATAGTCAAGCGCAAGGTGGTCAATAGATGAATGACGACGCATTACTAACTGCATTTTTCAGTTGTAATTGGAATGCAGTTTATCCGTAGAGACTGAGGATACTCTTCGATCTACGGTAATTTTTCATTTTTTCCTACAGTTTTGAAAGGACAGAGAGTTTTAATTATATAAAACTGGGTAAAGATGGAAACTGATTAATCAACAATATTAACCTCTACAGTGTTTTTTTCTAAATCTAACCCACCATCCTCTGACCTACAAATCTTTAGACAGATAATCGACCAGAACCTACAAAGTTATACGATTTCACAAAAAAAATAGCAGATGCTCAAACGTTTGCCACCAACGAATAGGCCCAATAAAACGTTTTTAATTAACAAAATTCGTTGAAAAAATCTATAGGCAACTTTTAAAATGACACATTGATTTTTATCTATGCCCCTTGAAAACTAAATTGAAAGAACTTTTAGCAAAATCACGTAACAAATCAAAATCCACTTCAACTAAATCAACATAAGGTTCAAATTCTTTTGGAGTTTCCCTTTTAAGTATAAAATTGAGGTTGTCGTTTGCGGTCAAGGAGCAAACAGCGGTTCTTTGTTTTTTACCGATAGTATTATAAAGGATGTATTATTAAATAGGTCGGTTTAGGGTGTGAAGTCTATAAACAATTTTAATATATTATGGTTAACCCACCCTGTCGCGGGAAGGTTATACAAAATAAGTTAGTGGGTAAGTATAAAAGTATTCGTATGCCAACGAAAGTTGGCGATTTTTAGGCGTATACAATACAATTTCCTTTTTCGCGAGTGTTTTGAGACATGTGAGATTAATTTTAAAGTGCGCGTGCGTGGAAAAACGAAAAGATTATTGTTAACTAACTTATGCCATGGATATATCGTGTTTGGTTAAGACCTCACCTCCCATGCATGAGGTTGTGGGTTCAAATCCGGGCAAGTTCCAATGTCACTTTTTTCAATTCATATAGATACTTATTTTCTGAATATCTTGGACATTAGTGACATCGGTGAAGGAAAAAGATCGTGGGGAAACCTGGACTTATGGCTAATATAAGTCTATTGAGCAAGCGTGGTGATCCATGCTCATGGCTTCTCTGTATCTTTGCCCTGCAAAGGGAAAGAAAAAGTTGGTAAAAAAAAAAAACTTTTAACCGCAATTTAGCACGCGTGTAGTTCAGAAATTATCCCACGGGAACTAACTATCGGAATAAAAAGTAGGTATCCTAAATCCAGGTCATGGTCTACTCATGCCGCTTTAGCGTGAACGCGTAGTAAACAAAAAGCTCACTAACGCATTTATAATATTAGTTAGGATTTAAACATAAATACCTATCTATAAATAGACATTGGTGCATATTTGATAACGTCTTTTGTCAACAAAATGTTATAAAATATTACAATATCAGTTGAAAATGGAGTAAATTTAAGAAATACGGAGAAAAAAAAAAGTGCACAAACTTATGGATTACATTAAAGAAATAACTACAGATTAACAAGCAAATAATAACCATTCCTGTGTTCTTCAAGAGAATGCTATCGTAACCGAATAAAAGCCAAAACGGATACCCCTCCATCAGTTTATTAGGTAGGTATCTACAATTTATACTCCTTAATTAAAAAGGAATGGTTCAAAACATTTAATAGAGACTCCCCTTCCGATTAAAACAATTAACAATAAACAATAGTTTAAACAACCTCTGACCACAGATGAAAAAATTCGTTAACATGATTCCATCACCTGTCTTTAAAAGTGGTCATTGTGTATGAGACAGTTGTGTGGAGAACCATTTTTAGACCCCGACGGAAAAAGAGGGGTGTTATAAGTTTAACTGTGTGTCTGTCTTTGCCATCGTAGCTGCCAAACGGCTGAACCGATTTTGATTTTTTTGGTTTTGTTTGAAAGGTAAACTTGATCGAGTGTTCTTAAATATAAAAAAATAAAAATTGTTAATTAGTTGCTTTGTGATTGTCTGGCGTTTTTTAAATTTTTAATTTAAGCGTCTTGTATTTACTGGTTTTTTACTGGAGGATTTGGAATAACATAGCATACACTAACTTTACCTGTTTAACTTGCTATTACAGCGGAGGTAAGGGATAATACAGGTACATTATAACATTAATATTTGAATACTTTCTTTCGTTTACCTGTTAAAGAGCCGATTTTTCAAACATCAAACAACTGTAACGTATGTAAGATTTTCTTCGCTTGCGCAAGACTTTCTGGTGGACAATTTCTACATTACATAATAAATTATTGAACTTCTAACACACACACTTCATGAATACAAAAAACAATATCTCAAAATCGAAAGACATATCACTTACATTGATCAAGCGCTAAAGTTCATCTTCGCTTCGCACTTGACAGTGCGATCGTGATCAAACTCAAACTCAAAGCATTTATTTCAATTAAACCATTTACTGGCACTTTTGAATTGTCAAGGAGTCGGTCAGTCAGAAATATAAAGCTAGTTGCCCATTCCAAAGCGTAGTAGGTACCTATGGAGAAGAACGGGAAAGAAACTCCACGGACACTCTTTTAAATCAAATTATTGTTACAATATATGGGTTACATCATTCATGTTGAAATTATACATGTGAGAACAATGTAGAAAGCACGTTAAAAGCGTCCGCAATTATAACATAAAACAATTCAAAAATTAAAATAAGCCATGGCAGCTAAGAGATGACCAGTCACAACTGACAGCGCCCGTTCACGAACATGACGCATGGATCAGCACCATTCAGTTCAACCATTTTGAAGGGAGCTAAATGATCCAATACACGCGCCACCGTCAGCGAGACACTTCAGTGAGCATGACATTCCCAGCCGCCAGGGCACATTCAAGTCAATGAAAGACAAATTACCCGGTAAATGGTAGCTCAATAGTACATAGTACTCACACCTGTGCTATGCAATTATATAATACAAAGGAGATTGAGTTTATACAATGCAAAGATGGTCTTACACTCTTCAGCAGCTCCAACAGTATTTTCGAATGTTAATTAGTTAGTTGTGATTGTAGAGCAGGACCAGCATTAAGCCAAGCATTTTTATCAGAGATGTAATCCTCCAACTTTATGCCTGCGTGCATAGTGTGCGTTTTATACAAGTTTTGAATTTCGTCTCATTCAGTTGAAGTATGTGGGGAGGAATTTTATTGTAACATTTTAAACAGTACCCCATGAAAGATGAATCTACTTTAGCCAGTCTGAAACCTGGTTGAACAAATAGCTCCCTATTTCTAGTACTATAATTATGTCTATCACCTCTTTTACTAAAAAGATGTAAATTTTTTCATCATTACTATGATCACTTTTCTAGTGATGTGCCGACAAAAAAAAATCCTTTGATATTTTGTATGCCTTTTGGCGGGAGACAGCTCGGATCCATGTATTATATATAACACCTTCTATATGTACCCTGTGTTCACGAAATAAATGAATTTGAATTTGTAAGTTGACAGTCTGGTGCATTTCAACTGCGGGTTTAATTTGGTAGGTCTACCGCATCGGTGACCTTCGGCGTGACTCTATAAACACTTCCAGCTATAATTCTTTCGATAGGTCAAGTTAAACAGTTATCCTCTATGTATGAATGTCTACATAGATGTATGTAGGTGTCGGATGGTCCTGACTTGATTACGACAAATATACGACTACCTACCAGCATAGCAGCTTTCGTTTCACATCAGTATCATTTTACAAGGTCCGAAATTTTATTGTGGATTTGTTACAAGTTATAAGCGGCAGCGAGATAGTTCTTTGCAAACTGATAGATATGAAGAATGTTAACCTGTCGCCTGAAAGGCTATTATTTCTGTGTTTGACTCAGAAGCTTTGTAAAAATACATGGGAGTCAAGCAAATATTGTATTTTACCCAGTTCCAAGGAAATAAATGTGATTTCTTCCACAATAAACACACTGTATGTGTCTATACACATACAGTGTGTTTATTATGGAAGTGTGAGTCTCTAAGTTTTTATAGTAAGACCCTATGGTCTGACTATAAAAACTTAGGCACTTATTTCAACGTGTGTCTAATGTCAATCTTACGTCAAACTCCACACATAAATGTCGTGTTTAAAAAAGGTGTTTCACCTAAACAATTGATAAGCACGGTTTTGTGGTAGTAAGGCCAGTGTTTTATTTTTGTGATGTATGAAAAGGTTTAAAAATATTTTTTCATGGCTTTTTCTTTTTACTGTAAATGCCATAATACATTTAACTTGAACTAAAATTCACTTGATTTCCTAATTTTTTATGAATAATATAATTACCTAAATAATAAGAAGTTAGAATCTCAAAAATACATACCTGAAAACTGTGAAAACGGTACGCATTTCATTAGTTAATTTTACCCGGACTGCCAAGGAAGGGTTATATTCTTATGTAAAGTTATCTAAACTCTGTGGAGCGATTTAGTTTATAGATGGCAATTACAAGATTGTCGCTGCTGTATTTAACTTGGGTCAAAGCCCAAAGAGCGGCGCCTATCTGTGTAATAAACCATACACTGAATCGGAGCTTCTTTATTTTTTTTATAACCTATCGTTAATATCGAGGCTTTTACAGCTCCGATGCTTTATTACCGACTTTAAAAAAAATATAGTACTTCTCTTTTTCTCAAATTCGGTAACATGTTAATTTCGACTATAAAAATAAAACATTATGTGTGTACGGTGTGTTTATTGTGGAAGAAATCACTTTTATTTCCATGGTGATTTGGGAACTGGGGAAAATATAGTATTTGCTTGAATTTCATGTATTTTTACGAAACAAAAAATAAATGGTAGACTTTCAGGTGACAGGTAAACATTTCATTACCTACAAGCCATGTTCCCGATAAAAAAATAAGTAACTTTTTATAAACTTTCCTCCCGTATTAAACGTTTTGCGACAGTATGGAGGAACCAAGACTTGGATTCCAAATCAGCCTACATAAAAGTTAAATACTATAAATCTACTATTTGCTACCTTTATAATAATTTTAGCTACCTCAATGTATACTCCTTTTATGGGATGGATTTTTCATATCCCTTCTTTAATTTTCCACCATCACCAACCATCATTACCATCTTTAAGTAAGGAACTCTTGTGCAAAACATGCTTCTGTAACTAGTGGGATGGTGGGCTGTGCGTTGTCTGCCAGAGAGTGAATGACTGTACTTCAGACAGTGTGCCCAAGAGCTCCACGACCTGATCCCACCCTTTCACTATCTTAACACCAGACGTACTGCGGGGTACCATCCGCACTTGGTCGATAACCGTCTAGTCGTACTAAGCGCTTTCCTCCACATTTATTATGCACGCGGCCAACGTGTGGAGCTTTCTGCCAGCGTCTGTGTTCCCTTCCACGTATAACCTGTCCGACTTCAAAGCAAGAGTGAACAGGCATCTTCTGGGCTTGCACGTTCCATCATAGATCTCATCTGTCGCTTTCCAACAGGCGAGATCGAGGTCAAGAGCTGACCCATAAAGCAATAAACAAAAATTGCGGGTCTGTCTTTGGGGACTGCCGATATAAGTGAAAACTAAGCAACAATACGTAACCTCAACGTAATTCAAATTCAAACGGTAGACGGTAGATGCCGCTAAAAAAATTCTTCAAACGTGACAGTGACGATGACGCGACTTCCATGATTTTTGTTCACCCAAAAAGTGCTCAACGCGCCTAAAGAAGTTTTCACTTCAAAAATAACAGAAAAGAATGAATGAATTCAAGACTGTTATTAAATACCTAAATGTACCTTGAATCCTTTGAGGAAAGTCATCGTTAGTAGGTATTTCAATTATCGGTAATAATAAATACGTAGTATCAACAATACTAGAGTATTTATTTATATGGATACATATTATAATAAAACATGCTATGCCTACGGACGTTCAATATTCCTTTGACGAGTTTCCTGCATCCTAATTGCGTAATGCACGATTGGTCAGAATTGGAGTCGGTTTGAAACATATGTCTAATCCATTGCTTAATAAGTTCGTAAGTTACGTTGTTGAGCAGAATTTTTTCAAACCTATGTAGCAATGGATTAGGCATTTGTTTCCAATTCTGATTGACCGTGTATTACTCAATTAGGCTGCTGAACCTCACCAGAGAAATAAATACTCTACTACTTACATAAACTCACGCTGTTTCCCCATAGGGATAGGTAGAAACTATAAAACCCTCATTCTACGCTCATTACACACTCCTTTTGCTTCGTTTACGTTCATACATCTGGACATACACGCACGCTGGAAACCAGCGTGCAGCGTCCAGCGTCCAGCGTCCAGCGTAATTGGTGATGTTCTTCAGAAAGGTCAGCCTTTCTGAAGAACATCACCAATTACGTCACTATAATTATGTCTTTCTGTTTCGTCCCCTCCCCGCTATTCCACTCACTTCTGCCTTTTATACATGTACCTTTTGTTAGTCGCTTTTCATTCATTCTCTCAACATGACCATTACATAGCATACTCTTTTAATTTTATGTCATTACATCTTTTAAACCGCACCGTTGCTTCATCACATCACTTTTTAGCCTATAATGTCACAGTATTTATTCTACTTTCACGCTTCTTTTGCTACTTCCATACATAAGCGTAGGCGCCAGCACACCATTGTGAACAGCTAGTCGAGGCTTTTTGGGCATCGATTGGATGGTCATAATCGCATGTATGTATACCATTCACTTTATTTCTCACATTTACTCTCCTTTCCACATCTTCATCAATCTTTCTATACCTTGTAACTTGACTTCCCAAATACAATAACTCACTTATTTGCTCCACAGTTATTACATAACTATTTTCACATTAATCACCGATCCATCCTCTTCTGCTTCAAACACCATGACCTTCGTCTTATTGACTTTTATATTCATCCCTTTCATCTTATATGCTTCATCCATCACAATAACTTGTGCACAGTTGCAAGAATGGTAACCCTTGTCATGCAACTGTTCTGCTGATGATGAAAGTAGAACTTGCTCATTTTCGACCCGCATTCTTCTTCTTCGCTCTTGACAGAGAGGTCGTGGTCACGATGAACTGTGTCCAATCGCAGGTGTAGTCGTTCCGAATCCGCGCTCATCCTCTTTCAAATCTAACAGACAACTATCCATGCACAAATTGAATAGCCACGGTGATGCTGCACAACCCTGTCTACCACCCCTTGAGATGCAGAACCAGTCTGTGCATGCCCCATTTATCGAAGCACTGGAATCCTTGTATAAAGATTTCAGTGCCTGTACCAAGCGCCAGCCCACACCGAACATGGATAGTGTCGACCACAGTTCTTCCCACCAAACCTGCGATAGGCCTTCTACAAGACTTTCTTTTGCTTTGCCAGATGATTTACACTATATATACAATATTATTTTTAGTTCGTACTCGATCGAGATATTACAAAATAAATTATTCGACGAAACTGATATATTACAACGGACTATAAAGGGGTTGTTTTAAGTTACATCCCTCATTAACCGCATTCTCGGGAACAACACGGAATATAATATGGAAATATTTATTATTTAGAAATGGTGGTAGGGCAGTAGGGTTGGTGGTTCGTTATCGGTCGCTAGCCCGATTATGGTATAAATACGTTTTACATAACACTATAGGTGCTATAGAAGATAATTATTATGTTCTGCAACGGACTCCTGAAAATATAAATTTGCATATACACACTCGGGCCGTCGAGAGAGTGCGTTCCTCAACCCTGTCAGTTGGTCAATTTCTAGTAGTAATAAGGATGAAATTCGCAAAAAACATATTCGTTAGTCTGAAAGTGACAGGTGTCAAGAACTAATTCTCTCGACGGCCAGACTTTAAGTATCGACAAGGTATTTAAGCCTTCATGATGTTCATATTTCGGGCTGAAACCCAGATTATCGCCATGATGTTTGAACCAAATCGTACTATTATTTTACCCTAAATAGCAGGTTAATAATTTTGACCTTTTCAAAAATCCTTATACATAATATAAAACAAAGTCCTCCGCTGCGTCTGTCTGTCGTCCTGTACGCGATAAACTCAAAAACTAGTGCACCGATTTTACACTGTTTTCACCAATGGATAGAGTGGTTCTCGAGTAAGGTTTTAGTATATAATAACCGACAACCACGCGGGCGAAGTCGCGGGCATCAGCTAGTAATAATATAAATATTAACATTGTTCGCCGAACAAAATGAACATGATCTATTTCAACACATCACGTGAAGTGCTAAGCACAGCAATTAATTCGACTTCACCAAGACCACAAGGCGTTAATATTCTCTTTATAACCTAATTGTTTTAACCATCGTAAACTTAAAAACAGCGTCATAAAAATGGACGCAACTGTCTGACCCCAAACCTGAATCACACAAACCCGTCTAATATATTTAATTATAAATTTAATAATTAGCTAGTTGCGCATCGGCGATTTCGTTACATATAACGCAGCCAACCACCCAAGTGTTGTAGCGAGATATTAATAAAAACCACTGGCTTTTTATTACCAAGGCCCATTATTACTAGGGGCAGTACGCGTGAAGTTCGTAATTCGGGACACGGAGTTTGGGACAGTTTTATTTGAAGCTGTCTAGCATTATACGGAGCTCAGAGAGATCATAATTCCAAACTTAATAATTATTATAATCCTAATTAAAATTTCGTTTTATTAATTTCATTATTACTGACAAACTTCTGACACTACATATACTAACAAACTATGCTAACTATTTACATTTTATACTAAATAAAAAGTAAAAAAAAAAACTATCTGCCTAGCCTTTTCCCAACTATGTTGGGGTCGGCTTCCAGTCTAACCGGATGCAACTGAATACCAGTATTTTACATGGAGCGACTGCCTATCTGACCTCCACAACTCAGTAACTGGGTAATACGATACCCCTTGGTAAGACTGAAATTAAAAGTAACTATACAAATAGACAGTTAACTAAAATAAGGTACATTATGTTAAGAAAAAATATGCCTTCTCCAACGCAGTTTGATCAGAAACTCATTTTTCAGAAATGTTTAGTTTATTTTTTTTACTCTGTGTTATCAATATTTTCTGCAAAGTGTACAAATTATGTTATGCCTTAAACACTTTCTAGGTACCTAAAACCTACTACTATTGTGCAAGCCTTTTTTGATATTTGACCTTTTGTCTATGTTTTTTCTTTATTATTTTTGATTAACATTATTATTATATCTTTTGTTTTGTACCTTGAACCAGCGCCTTTGATTTCCAACATTAATAACTATACTTCAAAAAACTTCTGAAAATTAAGGACAGATCCCATGCCACCACAAAGGCAGACACGCCCTACTTTTTCCGCACTATCTACTAGATCAAAACTCGCCCAATTATCGGGACATACATCATTCCACGTTATTTGTTTTGACGCACAAGTCACTGGGTGCCTATGTCGGCTGCTTTCCATTTCCGTTCCTACTAATGAGTATTAACGATGGCTTCAATCAATTAATAGAGGGTTCCTTCACTTTTGTTTAAAAATGTGGAATTACATAGGTTAAACTTGACGGACTTTACGTTATTTTTGAAGTGGCATGAGACTTTGTTTTTGGATTTGCAGCTATAACGCGTAAAAGATTATGAATTATGTTTATCTTCAGATTACAGGTTATATAATAAAGACTTCTTTATATCCTTACTAATATTAAAAATGCGAAAGTAACTCTGTCAGTCTGTCTGTCGCGCTTTCACGCCAGAATTACTGAACCGATTTAAATAAAATTTGGTACACAGATAGTTTAGAGCCTGAGAAAGGACATAGGTTACTTTTTATCGACATACCACGCGGGCGAAGCCGCGGGCGGAAGCTAGTTTTATTTATATGTTGACAAGTTTTGCTCTTATCATTATAACCTAACCTAATCACATCAATCTTCTTTGCAAGTGTTATCCTAGGAAAACGGTTGCGTGTAATTCTTCGTATGGTGTAGCATATCGGGTGAATTGTTACTTTTTCTTTCGATGTCTTTCTGCCAGGTTTGTTAGAGGCGTCACAGATTCTTGAATGTTTTTAACTCTATCCATGCTTCATTTCTCAGGCCCCGGAACTTAGCTTCCTCTATTAGCAAAAGGTGGTACTGTCGTGGTCCGCCGGTTATAACCGCAGTGGTCTACAATCCCTGCTTCCTCTCATTTGGACTAAAAACTTAAGGATGTGGGTTCGAGAAGCTGCACTTTAAAATTGGAAGTGTCGCTATTTGATTAGATATTTCGTTATTTTTGTCCGGTTGTGACTTTTGAGCAACTGTTTGTTGCAGGCAGGCATTACATTTAAACACGTATTCTTGTAATACTCACGAGTTAGTTCAAATCATAGAGGCTCTTGCTATATTTACCTAACGGAACCATCAACCACCAAATGGTGTAACGTAATGAGGCACCTGCAAAAAATTATGCGACGTTAGTTTGTCCTGATGTGTCATTGATAATTTAAAAAGCATACCACCTACTCTGCGTTCGCAATTTATTTGCCAAACATGTCAACAAACACGTGTTTTAGGAAAAATAACTGTAATGCCTCATGCGGTTCGGTTAGCGCTAAAACTTCATATTTTTTATGACTTTTTCAACGGTACTAGTCAGTTTAAAATCAATTTTATTTATACATGTATAAAGTTTATTTTTGTTTAAGTGTAAGTAGACCTTAGACTGAAGATATCCTACCCTACGATTGCCAATTCCAAAATTAAACGTTCTTCAATTGTTTCAGAAATACTCCACCGCGGTGATCTGTCATCATCAATGGAGTCCTTGGCTTACGACTCATCAGTCGCCTCTCCAGGCAGCGTGTCAAGCCATACACAACGCACAAAGCGCATGCGCACCAGCTTTAAGCATCATCAACTCAGGACCATGAAGTCCTACTTCGCAATCAATCAGAATCCTGATGCTAAGGATTTGAAGCAGCTGGCGCAGAAGACTGGACTGTCGAAACGAGTTTTGCAAGTAAGTTTGGACCCAGTTTTATTATATAGTCGGATACATAAACTGTCCGACACGCTTCAACTAAACTAAGGGAAAACTTATTAATAAACTAAGTAAACGAAAAAAATTGTTTCCTGCATTGGAAATCGATCCCGAGCCTCCTGGGTGGCAAATAGACTATACGGGATGTCGAGAGTCGATACGTAAACTGTTTTGGGTTTCTGTTTTTAATAGAATCTTAGTATTCATAATTTCATACAGAATCTATCCATTTTTTGTGAGACCTCGTGCCAATGTACTTTATATCTGCTTTTTCGTTTTTCGTAGGTATGGTTCCAAAACGCCCGAGCAAAATGGCGTCGTAACATGATGCGACAGGAGTCCAGCAACGGTCTTGGACACTCCAACGGATCCATCATTCCTGGATCAGTGCCACAGCCCAGTGTTGGACCCAGCACCATGCTGCTATCAGAACCTATGCAGAACATGGAAGATATGAGGGTTCACACTCCTCATCCACACCCGATGAGCTTTAATGAGCTCTATTGACACATGCAGAAAGATTATTTTCAAATGGGTCCCCCCATTGAGAGCCTCACTTTTGGAGCTGGTTAGGTTTAGAAGGAGAATTTGATAAAATGGGAAGGAATGCAATACTTGAGGGAGAGTGAATAATCAGGACTGGCTGTTAGAAATATGGTTAAATCCAAAGACAAGAAGAATTACTTTAAGAAGTTTTTGATATTCATATGGAGGGTCTATTTTTTTCTGCTATAGAGGTCACATCGAAATTTCTGATAATGAGATGTATGAATACTTATTTTTTTAATATTCATAAAAATTAACTAATCCAAAGAGTCGGTGTTCTGTGAAAATATTTGTGTAACAGATATGTATACACGGCTACACATCAAGCTATACATTTCCCGTTTATGCTGATCTCGCATTGTATAGGATTTCCGGACAGTGCGAGGCCAGCTTATACTAGAAATGTATAGCTTGATGTGTAGCCGTGTGTACCGTAACTATCACATTTAGCCAACCCACTCGCAATATATTTTCTAACTTACTTGATTTAAAATACTTTTCTTCCATTAAACAGATGGGTGAAGGTCGTTCCTCTGCGGATCCTCTACTACTGTGTATACTAGCCCTTCAAAATAACTGAATGTTACAGTTTTTTGGAACATAAATAACTGAATGATCCACTTTTTTGGAACATACTGAACTGACCTAATGAGTCCCTCCTTTATTTAATAACCGAGGAATTATGTGTATAATATTTAGCTCTCTTCGTTTAAATCTACTGATAACACTTATCTACATACATTCAATTAATTCTCAATTAGAAATCTACTGACAGGATAACTATAAGATATTTTTCAGTCTTAACCATATTTAGTGGACTCGGTTCTAAGACCGAATAATTTATAATTTATGAGTACATAATTTACTTTAATTTAAAAATAGTTCCTAATAAATATTTTGTAGTATACCTTTTCTATTAAAATTTTAAGGTATTAGTAGTCAGTAGAACGCTCTCGTGAGCATGTATTTATTATCCATGTAAACCATTCCGATATTTAATAATTTTGTAAATATTAGTGCATAATAGTTTTTAACAAACCCTACTTCGAATAGTATGACATGTATTTTTCTTTAGATGTCTTTTTTTCGTAAACAAGTCGGCTTCGAAAATCACGAGATCTCGCAATCTAAATCCGTGTGCTAATTAAAGCAATCGTCATGTTTATTAGGTAACATTATCTCTCCTAATCTTTATCCTTACTAATATTATAAATGCGAAAGTAACTCTGTCTGTTGGTCTGTCTGTCTGTCTGCCCGTCTGTCAGTCTGTCGCGCTTTCACGCCAAAACTACTGAACCGATTTAAATGAAATTTGGTACACAGGTAGTGTAGAGCTTAAGAAAGGACAAATGCTACTTTTTATCGACATACTACGCGGGCGAAGCCGCAGGTGGAAGCTAGTGTATTATACATTTATTAGGTAAGAAAGAAGTACATACGGTACATAGAAAAGCTATGTAGATTTGTTTTCTATAATGTATCAAGTAAAGGAAAATACACTTTTTATAGGATGTAAGAGAACAGCCCTCCGCAAATTAACAGGGGACATTCAGCTCTTTATTTTGAATCATATTCCACCTGAAATTTTCTCAGGAAAAGTTTCATTTTTACAGTTACTATACCTATATTTCAATGTAAAACTAGATTCTCTGTACGCAGCACTACATTTATATAAATAAAACAGCTAAAATAAAAAAAATATCAATGGTTGTTGCAATACTATAGCGAACGACACGTGAAGCTCAGAATTTACATTGATAAATCACGTGACGCGAGCGTGCCCCCCCCCGCCACGGGGAGTGCGGCTATGTGCGTTTTACCATGATAACGATACATTGCGTGTGAGGTAATAAAACTAATCAGGTTTATTGGATTCCCATAACGTTCCTGAAATAATTTCATGTACCGGTCGCCTTAGTATGATACCTATACTGAATTCATCCCATGAGTCTGCGGAGGGCTTTCCCTTACACTCTGTATATGCCAGAAATATCGTGACTACTACTAAATCTAGCTATTCGCTTGAAATTATTACGGTGCATACTAACCTACACATTGGGTTCACATTCCCATGCTGATTCGCTGATGAAAACTCTCCCCTGTAGCTTGTTAGACCAAACTGTTCTGGGGCGCTATTGCCATAAAAAATAAAATTTGAGTCATGGTCGACTCTGATGTCGCCCTCTCTCAGTCTTTAACGACTTCACATATTGATGTAAATTTTTCTTGCAAGTCCATTTTCACAACTGATTTTCATGCAAGAATTCACTTCTGATATTCTTTTTCCTTTGCTTATTTACGGCAGGCAGAGCGTCAGTAGTTACCTAGCCCGTATGAGTTGGCCCCCGAAACCCCGAACTACGCTAGGTCAGCTCAAGATTAAAAAGTTATCAATGACGTGCAGTCTACTGTACATGAAGTAAAATCATCAGACATTTTATAATTCTTTTAAAGGTCGGTGGTTCTACCTAATCCATTTGAAATAAGATTAGACATTAAACAAACCTTTTTACAGTCCATTCAACCGGTTTTGACTTCTATATCGTAAAAATACAATAGACGTAGATATATTTAGTAACCTATTCCGCTTAGCTATTCTTCAAGAGTCATAAAAAACCCTGTAAGAAATCGACACGTGTTTCACCTCTCAACGAGGCATCCTCAGGATGACGATTGACCAATTGCAAACCAGGACACGACGTGTTGCCACACCGAGCGCTGGACGAAGAGCTAAATCAAATGGTTTTTGTTTTTTTGTCTACGGCATCTCTAAGTTGATTTCTGAAATCATGACTTCTTAACCGGACTTTCCTGTGGCTGCCTTAAGCTTCTTCAGCCAGGGGCATAAAACTATTCTAATTAATATTAAGTGAACGCTTGCTAAGGGCACCCCCTGTGGGGTACGAACCTCGGCTTAGGGCGTCACTGACGGGAGGGCAGCAAGACGGGACAGGCTGGATCAAATTATTAGATACTTCATTATTATTAATCGGGGAGTGAATCAAATCGCCCGTCACCCCCACTTATATAGGATTGCTGGTCGGGGCTACGCGGCTTGGATCGTTATCAGTGCGATAAGCGCGATAAGGGGCAAACAGTCGCAACAAAGACGACCTTGGATTACTGGTATTTCGCTGTGTTATTTTTTTACGATTTCTAAACTCTCTAATACTGATATTTTGAATCCTTTGTCACATGTGTGTAAAATTTTGAAAGTAACTTTCAAAATTTTACACACATGTGTAAACACACTGTACTTAAAACACTGTATTTTATAATGGATTTCCGCAAAGTCACGCCTGAATCAATTAACTATCTTCTATACCGTAGGCATGAGGATGGTATTAAAAGCAAAAAAGGTTCAACAATACCAACTGTCTACTGCAGCTGCCATTTGTCATGCCACCAATGCAATATAAGTCAAAATCGGTGGAACGGGCTGTAAAAAAGGTTTATTTAAACGTCTAATCTTATTTCAAATGGAGTATATTATGTTCGCATAACTCGTCAAAATGTAGGGAACAGCTGATTTTTTTTCACGATTTCAGGTTTGGTCCCATAGTGAAAGTGGTTCATAATGATGAGTACAATGATCCCTTAAGAGGATTCCCATGAATTCAATTTCACCCTGTATAGTTACAATAAGCCTCTACTGGGATAGACACAATCATCCAGATCCAGAGTACAATCACTCTTTTTTATCTGCTATAATAATTAGTTTCATGTTATATGAATAATCGAATTTAATATAGTTATGAAGTTTTTACAGTTCTATACATATACGTAAGCTGATCCATTAAAGCATTGCACCATTTGTGCTTACCTTACCACATTATTCTAGTAACTACCGTGAGCGTCACTATTACCTAGAATTATTTTCTACGTCACAGGATAGGTAAATGGAGCCTGAAATCCTAATTACTTATGTATCAATGAATTCGTTGAGTTTTGAGCTCGCAGATCTTGGTATAAAAACAAGTTTACACTTGTGTTGTTGTGGTGTATTTTATGGTCAGCGTATTTTCGTTCAAGAAATGTTTTCTAAACTATATATTCCAAACTGCAATGTTAGTAAAATAATACGCCATCAGTTTTTGATACAGAAGCAAATTTATACGAATGTCTGTATACATAGATGTATATTTTGTCACGATCTGAATAGAGAGGGGGCGGGACGATTCTATAAATAACTGCAGTAAAAATGTACGAATCTACGTAAAAACGCACATATCTATGTATGAATCTAACTTGACTTGGTTATTTTATATTCATTGAAGATTTTGTAGAAAGAACCATAATAATACTGAGAACAAGTTTACGACCTTTTAAATAAATATTAAAAAAACACCGTATGTTTTTCAGAATTATTATTCTACAATCCGAGGCTTTTTTACGATAACAACTACAAGTACATCATTATAACCACCACAAAGATCGTTAGAAAACCGTTTTAAATGAGTAAATAAAAACTCCACAATCCCTTGATTGCTCGTGTACTCGTAATAAAGAGTATAAACTCTAATTATAACAGTTGTAAAACCCTTGAATTGAAGTCATAACAAAATCAACTTTTTTTTTTCACCTGTTCTGTTTACTAAGAGAGAGTTGTACCTAAGTTGTAAATTAAAGCCCTTACATACTGGGGCGATTCGTCGCGCGACGCGAATTTTAACAAAACAATTTCTCACGGCGAACAATGCGGCGGAGTCGCGTCGCGCGACTAATCGCCCCAGTATGTAAGAGCCTTTATGATAATCATCAATATCTATTACTTAGATTTTATCTACATTAGAATATATTCCAGGTGTATTAAGAGCTATGTAAATAGTAAGTTTATCAGTATTTAGACGTGTAATTTGAGATGCCAGGCTAAAGCCGGTAGAACCTGTCCCACTGCCAAATTGTAATTGTACCCTTACGATTCTGATAGCATAAGTATCCTGTTACATATATCCTTTTATTTTTCCTTTCACAACCCCTAATTTCAGGTTTTAATTTACAATGTGACTGCAATGCTTTTTTTTCTAATTGTACTTGTATAAACTGTCCATTGCACTGCACTGTAATTTTTATGTTGAATGGAAATCGTGCTATAGAAACTCTGCTATGATTAAATATGAGCATTTTTACGTAATCAATTTTCTCCGTTTACGCTGTCGAAAAATTCTGGATTCGATTCTAATTTCAAAAGATATACTCTGAAAAAGCTTGTACATTATACATATACCTAAGTTGCATAATTATTATTATTGTATTGTAAGTAGTAGGTTTTCAAAATAAGTCTTACATTTAGTGTGTAGAATTTAGTCTTAGAGAAACATATTTATACACGAAAATGACATAATATATTGACATCACATTATTTTTGTTTTTTATTACTTTCATCTCTTCCTACACAACAGTCTCTGCCAATGGTTTTGAAATCTCTTATTATTCAGCTATCATTTCTAATTAAAAGTGTGAAAACCCAGCATTAGCCAAGAATACTACTTAACTAAGCCACTACTTAGGTCCTATTCTAGCCACCAATAATATTATAAGTATAAAGAACCGGCCAAGTGCGTGTCGAACCACGCACAATGAAGGGTTCCGTAGTTGGGATGAATTTATCCAACTAATTTAACATTATAGTTGAAAAACTGGTTCTCCCATACAGAATGTATGGGAGAACATGTTTTTGCAATTGCAAATTTAAGTTGGTCAATTATTACTCGGTAACTTGTGGAGCCTACATAGCGGTGATAGTTTTCCTTTTCATTTCGTTTTATATACTACTGCTGTGAATTTTGTCATATATCCAAAACCAACCATTTAGCTGGCATGGGGGGAACACTTGACTCTAACAAAAATTAGCATTTTAAAGCTTAATATTTCGCAAACGGATCCCTGAATCAAATCGAAAAATGGTTTTCTCAAACTCCCATTGTTTCTAAACGACCTTTTCAACGATACCGCACACCATTATTTTTTTTCTTTTTTACTAAACGAACCGAGTATAAACTCATTGACTACATTTTGTTTACTTACCTACTCCATAAAAAGTTCGAAATCGTTGGAATGGAAAAAAAAACGAACATGATAATCACTGGCTGAATGGAAAGATCGGATCGGATCGGTTCAAATGCATTGACAGAAGAGAAATTGGCGGCAATAATTTTTTTATTTTCCTTTGACGTGTTTCTTTTGTAGAGTGCGTTTCATCAAATAGTTCCTATGCCGTAATTTTGGCTGCACTGTTTCTAGACCAATATGGATACGCTACGCCGCGAGGGTGCTACCTAATCGAGGGAGCCAAAACTGCAAAGGATCTATTTGTTGAAACGCACTATAATTATTTTGTGCATTATTTTAATTTCCTATAACTTTTATTAAAAAGCGTGTGAAACGGAGTCCCCATAAAATCAATCCAGGGCTAGTGAAACTAATAAATTGAATGCAGTAAAACTAATGTAACGCTTTATTAAGTACGTTTTTTCGATCCCAGAAGTGGTAGGAAAAAAGGAGTTCTGGTTTTTTTAAATTTTATTTATTCAGGGTTATTATTGATTTGAAATTACATGCTAGAGCGTTTAGATAATCAATTTTGATAGGTTGTTCATGTTCAGTCGATGTAGGAAATAGTTATCAATAGTTTGGGTTGGATTGATTTACTTACTTTTGTGAAGTCGGGGAAATAAATTGTTAAGCAAAATACTTCTAACTTAAATTATCTGTATATTCAAATCACAATTGGTGTTTATTCTTTGACAGTTGCATATAATACAATAATCTTTATTGACATTATATGAAGTTATGTGAGGCCTCTGAATCCCAAACTAGGTGAAAACCTGTATGTGAGGACAGGAAAGATTATAACAACACGGAAAATTTACGTTGGGTTTCAATTTGCTTGGCTTTTTCCTAGAATTGTAATAGTAAATAATCTACGTGTCACCTATATCCACCGACGACGGTAGCCAAAGGTGTAACAGTAACCAGATACAAACATAGTCTATTATCTCAGTCCACTGCTGGACAAGTGGACATAGGCAACACAGTAACATACACCTAGAGTGAGGGAGAGAAAGAAAGTTTAAAAAATTGGGTACAAAGTAATTGGTAGAAAAACAGCAGAGAGTTCCTTGTCATAAAAAAATATAACAGTGCCATCTTTACCATAAGCTTATAACTAGCAACTTGAATTTTAAAGAGAAATGTTTAATTGATCCTCTAAAAACTTATTGACCTTTTTTGAAATAAATGTTCTTCAGTGGGTACGCTTTTTAAAATGAGCTTCATTTGAACTTGGCCTTTTCTCGAACCAGGTCGCAACATTCACAACTAAGCGAGGGCACCCCGACCAAATTCTTTAGGTTAGAGCTGTGCTGAACCGCGCGCGAGCCGAGCGACCCAAGCGGGCGGTGGCGGTGCCTCGGCAGCGGCCGGCGAACTTGGCTGAAAAGTTGGTCGCAGTTTTAAGCTGTTTAGTATTTTTAAGACACCGAAATGGGAATTATTTGAGGCTCACAAAAAACGGGCACATTTATTGTATGAGAGTGTCAATTAATTAATATTTTTATGAAACCAAAATGGAAATTATTTGAGGTTCAATGAAATACCTACCATGCTTTTAAATACTTTATTCGGACGGGTTATTTTTTCCAAATATCACTGTTAAACAATACAGGTAGATGGCAGCTTTATAACGCTGACAACCATCATTAAAAAAGATCCCTTGTTATAGATCTATATAGTGGGCTAGAAAATATTTTAACAACTTCTAGTTTCGGAGTTTAGTGACGCTAATCCTACTAATATTATAAATGTGAAAGTTTGTGTGTTTGTGTGTTTATGTGTTTGTGTGTTTGGATGTTTGTTACTCAATCACGCAAAAATGACTAAATGGATTTGGATGAAATTTGGCAAACAGACAGTTTATAACCTGGATTAACACATAGGATACTTTTTATCCCGATATTCCCACGGAATCGAGACTTACGCGGGTGAAACCGCGGGGCGCAGCTAGTGATGTTTATAAATCAAACAGTCAGGATCTGCTTAAGATTTTTGCTGATGTATTCATAAAGGAATAGTCAATTTGTATAGGAACAAAAAGCTGTACACAAATACTAATAGCCAATTTAGGATTTCAGAAATTGGGCGACTGCTACACGTTTGCAACCGCGTCGCCGACAGAGGTGACCTTGGCTAGCGGCAGAGCTGTTTCAAATTTGGTAGTAAACCATCATCTACACGGTTGTAAACCACCAAGGTCACCTCTCCCGGGACATGGTTGGTAACCATGTAGCAAGCACTTTAATGTAAACTGTGTAAAGCCTTGTTGACAATGCTCTGTCTGATAGTATTGTTATGCTTTTACAAGGTCACACGGCAGTGTTAATGTCTTTTTACTTATTACGATGATGTATATATAAAGGGAAAGATACGATAAGTTAGGTACACTAAAAAGCACGGAATCGCTTAGATATAACAGCAACAGGCAGCGTCTAGAGATTGAACGTCGTGTACTAATGAAATTCGTGGCACCGAAAGTGCGTTGAGCACACTACTTCTGTGACAAATCGCCTTCAAAGCAAAGCCGCCAGTTTCTACACGTTATATCTGTGTCGATGTGCGAGTAAACGGTGATACACTTTGTTTATATTGAAAGTGTTGACAATGCCACCTCTAGTCGCAGCAGCCGAGGTGTCTCTGTGCTCTGTAGTTCAGTCAAATTTGCGTTTCACCTCGAAATCCAAGCACCTGACTTTGCATTACAGCATATATGGCTGAGCGCTGCGCCCTCTCCGCCGTCTATCTCAAAAACGGTTGAGCGCATGAAACAATATTTGGAACAAAATTTTTCGCCAATGTAATGCTCTACAATTTTACAGTTAATGTTAACATCATTGGAGCTATAAAAACCTAGATAATATACCGATTTATGTGATCTTAGACCTTGAATAACTTGCGACACAGATACAAGATTTTTAAAACGCCATAATGAAGTTGTATACGAGTTTCCAGCTTATTATCTTACATTCCGAGGTTAACCCTCTTTTTAGGCTTAAGTGACTGGACTATGTACTGTGCTTTTCACCAATTTAGACTGATTTGCACCTCTTAAGTAATAACTTAACCTCTTTAGATACACAAAAACTATAGACAAACTCAAATCTTCTTCCAGTAAAAACGACATCTGTAATGAAAATCTACAATAGACTACCGGAACACATTGACTGTCATAGCACGCGTAAATTTAATTGCATCGCTAAAAAACGCACAACATATCATTACACATAATGCGGACAAAGTCGCCAGTGAAGAAAACTCGACAAAAACCTGTGAGGCAGACAACTTACAGGGTCGAGAACGATAGGAACCCGGAAACTACGCCGCAATATTTTCAGGTACAAGTCGCGTTATAAATTATTTATCGAGAGGTCAGTGAGACCATGCTTCTCGAGAAAATGTTCGGAATTCTCTTGGCACCCAAATCTTATCTTAGCGGTTTGGAATTTTTCGAAGAATTGGCGCTGGAAGTTGAGAATGGGTGACTTTCATTGGCAGTGGCTATACCTTTGTTTCTCGTTGGAACTTGGCAGTAACTCATAGATTATGTGGAAAGCAAAGCATAAAAGAGCTCCTGAAATTGGTCATTGTTTAGACATAAGTATAATGGTAGGAATATATAATTTTACAGATCCGAGAGCAGTAACACCCTTAGGTAAGTATTCCTTTTACGGCCTAGACATTTATCTTCCCATACCCAAAATCTTTACTTACATATTCGTCCTACCTCTCACTAACATCTGGTAACACCAAGTGTACTCCTTTATTGGTAGTTGTTACGTTTTTGTTAAAAACAATGCTGGCTTTTCACATGTCGACGAAGGAACTTGCCGACAATTGTAACTTCAGCCGCATTACCGCTGCGGCTTTTTATGAAACAGCGACTTCTCCGCTTATGCTGCTGTCAGTTTTAAAAGGGTATTTTTATAAGGAAAAAGTGCCTTGTATTTTTGTTACGGAGCTTATTGATGACGACATTCTTAAAGATTTTTTATTTTACAGATATCAGTGAATATTATGGAGGCTCGCAAACTGATGTGGATGAACCCGAACTCCTTCAACTCTTACGTTATCGTAGTGCTTGGAAAGAAGAAACACAGGACTAGCATCAGGAGGAATATGGAGGAACCGCATTACAGAGAGGTAAGTAAACAAATATTACATTTTTCTAGAGATTTATAGTCATAACCAATCTGCTCCAAAGTCAGACTTGAGTTGACGGTGTTTCGTAATCCAGAGGTAAGGCGACGGAATTGATATTTTGCATGTACTTAACTCATTTTTTTTTAAAACTGTTTTTTTTTATTCGAAAGAAAAGAGAGATAGGCTAAACTTTGGCACAGATTAAAAGGCACACAAAATATTCTGTAAATAAAGATGTATTCCGTTGTGAGAATTTAGCAAAAATCTGTGCTGGTTTAGCAAAAACCAAATTTAGAAAAAATGCCAGACAACTAGTGCCTGACGCTGGTTCTCAACTCGACCTGTATGGCAAACGATACGTGTTGCAATTGTTCCCAATTAATTCAACATGTGTCGGTAAAATATAAAATTCCTTCACAGTGGCTTCCTAGTGTACTAATGACTTCATTACATTAATGTCACCGTAAAAATAACTGGGTCTAATAAAATGTGCGTATGAAATTATGTTATTTATTAGGCATTACGTTTGTTTACTCAGCGGGGTGAGCAGAGGTAATGAGCCGAGTGTTGGCCGTCGCGGTGGTTGGCCACCACGGATAACTGCACAGCCATTGCTGATAGGTGCCTACGTATAGTATTATATTCGTCAGTCTGCCAAAAATGCTCCGTACAACCGTTGACGGAATGTTAAAATGTCTTTGAACTATTCGCAAAATGCTAATAAATAACTAGCTTTTCGATTATTTCGAGGGTTCGCGGGCTATTTGTATTAAGCGACATTTTTGGAACTTTACAGGAGAGCATTTCAAAGTTTAATTTTTAGAAGAAAAAAACATTATAAAAAAAGTATTAGTATTATTACAAAAAAGTGTTCTATGTTGTTTTCCTTTATAAAAACCGCACAATTTAGTCTAGTTTTTATTTTTGTAATGCTATTATTACCAGAAATATATGTCGCTTCATACAAAATTACCTCAAATCACTTTTATTTAGAAACAGGCTAAATGATTCAAGCGCCATAAACTGTATATTATAGGTTCAGGAAAAAGGATTTAAGCAACACTCGGTATTGTTTTAGTGTAAGGTTAAATGTAATAGCTACCATTGCGATAGTAATATAGAATCAGGCTATTAAGCTTATGCAGCTGAAGTATCATAATAGTAGTTTGAGACCAAAATGATTTATGTAGCACTTCACATTAAATATTTATAATAAATTCCACGTGCAAGCTAAATGTTTCAAACGACATCAAGCATGGATTTCAGATGCAGGCAAAATGATTCAAACGCCCTATGTTACAAAATTTATGTCAGGACAAACAGTTTAAGTCAAAATCACAAAATATTTGGGTCTGTGTGAAGTCCATCTTTACTAAAATTTTATAAAATTTGTGTCGCACCAGTCAAGTCAGATTCAAACTTGACCTAACTTTACTGATGTTTCAAGCGCCAAAAAAGTGCTCAGAATTGTACGAAACCCGGATCATCCGACGCAGAAAAATTCGCTGATTCCGAATATGTATATAACTCAATATCGTCCAAAATGTCGCTTCAAACAAATAGCCTTTCACCCCTCGATTTACTTTCAACGTAACTCATTTGGCGCACTTTATTTGATTCAATACACATATATGTACTTATTTGTGCGGTCCAAACTGTATTGCAAAATTTTCCCACATCAGTTTTGTATATTTTGTTTGAACCACCGCAAACTAAAAGCGGGACGCACTGCGCTTTTTTGTATTGAAATGCAATGCGGCTGTAAGTAATGTTCGCTTAGATTAATTAATAGGTAGGTATACGCCTACGTGGAATTTGAAGAGAATTGCAGCAAGCGCGTTCATTCTTCTCCATGATAACTCAGGTCTAAACAGACGTCTGTTTAGACCTGAGATATCATGCGTTTTAATAAAATCAATGGTATCTCCACGAATGGAATAACGTCGGGCCGCTATTTCGACTATGGGGTAATTCCAACGAATGAGAATAATTCTACTGTTTTGATACATATTTAAGTATTGGAATTATTCTCAGTAGTTAAAATTACCCCACAGTCGAAATAGCCCCGCCCGACCTTATGTGAATCATTACATTATTAGAAGCTGTTGGTCGTCTGGAAAGGAACTTGCTGATCGCATCGTTGACCTAACCTTCTTATCCCCATCAATTTGGGGTCAGCGCGGCTAGTCTTCTTTTTCCATATACCTACATCTCGCTGATAATTACCAAATAATTTTAAAAAGGAACTTTGCCTTCATTTTAATCCATTAATCATGTCCTTAAGAACACGGCGACGGATGAATTCTCCATACAAACTTAATACCTAAATCATTTGCAATTTGAGCATATTTCCACCATAGTGTGTTGTTATTCGGATTGAGACAGTATTTATCTAGGTTCCTACATCTTTTTCTTTTCCAAAAAACCTAACTAAAATGAAGTTGTAGCGAATTGAATTTCGCACATTTTTACAGCGTAAATGACATGTTTTCATGTTGTTTTTTCTGTATTATAAACAACAATACTTGTGATATTGTCTCAGCAGAAACATAGCCTATATTATCAAGTTACAAATTATCGAAAAAAAAATTGAAAAACATTAAGTTTTCATTCATCATTTTTGGTATTACGGAACACACCCAAATTTATCATAAATTTTCAATAGCCAGTAGTGCTATCGCGTCAAGGAAATGTCATGTCAATGAAAATGTGTGCGTGGTCGTACAGTTCACGGTAGCTGTGTGTATCGCTCCGACAGGCACACTAGCGCAACATTTGTAGCACTTGATTCGTAGTTGCGATCGAAGCTCCGCCGGCCCCTTAATTCCATAATTAAAATTAAAATGAACTACTTAGGATTAAAAATTCCTTTTATAACTCATTTAAAAAATTAAAAAATATAACGTTTTGAGTTTTGAGTTTTTTTATAATTGAAATTAAAATGAACTACTTAAGACCAAAAATTCGTTTCTTAACTCATTTATTCACTTGTTTAATAATGATATAAATGAAATAAAGGATAAAAAGATAATAAATAGTGCCCTATGTTATGCCAGAGGGCGAACAAATGTTTGTAATTTAGTAATCAAGCCAGCCAAGTGTCAAAATATGAATTATAGGCCTGAACATTAACAAAAAAACAATTATTATTATAAAAATGGCACATTTTATAACAAAAATTAATTAATTATACATAGGTAGGAATTAGAAATCAATGTCAATAAAAAGAGAATAAAATAAAATGAAATAAAAAATACATGCCAACACACATACTGAAAACAACCTTTTTCTTAGGAAGTTTGGTAACTTGGAACGTTTACACTATATAAGAATTAATTTTTACAAAATCTGAACTTACCCGCTGCCTGCAGCAAATAAGTTTTCTGAAAGTTACAAAGGTCTTTTTACTTTCTACTATAAAAACAGTTATTTCTCACGGCTAAACATAATGATTCTAGACAGAGAGGTAAGTCGGTACCTACCAGAAAAATAGCATAGGGCTAAATACATTAAATAGCTAAAAAGTGCAAGCGGATGTGAAATTGCAACTAGAAAATTTGCGTCGCGCACGCCCTCTATGTTTTATGTTTTGTACTTAATCGTGGCAGTCTTTTCCACATTCATTGTACACGTCAAGCTCTAAGTGGTAGCAACTAGTTTCCAACAAAATAAGATAGATGGCACGTTTCACAACTATTATTTGAATGAAATTGGCTCCTTGATCACTAGGTACGCTTTCACGCTAAAACGGCCGAACGGATTTGGATGAAATTTGGAATATTCCCGCGGGATCGAGACTTACGCGGATGAAAACACGGGATGCAACTAGTATTTTAAGCACTCTCTTCAAATACCAGTACTTTTTACTACTTAGGTACATAAATATTGTTTGCTAATTTTGATTTTACAAAGTAAGCTGCATCACAAATGATTTTTAAACATTTAAAAACATCGTATTTTGGAAAGGATACCGCAAATACCGAAAATTAACGAAATAAAAATAACTGGACACTGAATCCGGTAGACAAACTTAGACTCAGGGCGCGCCATCTCTTAAATATGTTACATATCTTAGGGTGACAGCAAGTTCGAACGTGCCTGCTTTTGGATTTTGTGACTGCGACTCGCAACGACCCGTCGATAGATGGCGCTGGTTGACGTGAAAAAGTTTTTTCGCTCGCTGTATTGGCATCATAATCAGCCTGTAATGTTCTCACTGCTGGACACAGGCCTCCTCTCTTCTAGAGGGACCACGGGGGCCCACTATGGGTTAGTAGATGTTATATGTCTTCGAATTTTTGGTTCTAGCACTACTGACTTGAGTTGGTGCACTGGCGGTTAGTTCAATATTTCTTACCGAGTTACACTGTAAGATTTCAATCGTAAATAGGCACGAGACTTTTAATGCTAGAGTAATAAATAGTTTAGGTAACTTTGAAAATATGGGTCATGTCTGGACGTATTAATTTTGAGGCAGGATTTCATTATTTCCGTATGACGTCACATGAAGTGCAAACCTCTTTACTGCAATAGGTTCATGTCAAAATTCAAATAAAAGTCTATAATTTACCCATTTTAATTTTAAAAACAGAAATCCTTACTTTAAAACGTATTCAGCTACAACGGTGATTCTTGTGTCGTTGTTAAGAGTTTACAATGAACTACTGGGACTCAACGAGAAACAACAAAAATACCTATTCGATTAAATAAGGATAAAAATATATTGCTGTGTGTCCATGCTCGAGCAAAATCCGCTAGCGCGCCCAAAATCCATCCAGCTACTGATATCGCTGACGCGCGCATCATCGCCTGCGCTATCGTCATGGAATAATTACGAGGCTACCTGGCGAGAAAAGACAGTCAAAGTATTTATTGTTACGGGCACTTTTATCCGTCAAGGAGTCTGTCAGTTAGTCAGAAAATTGAAGCTAGTTGTCCACTCCAAAACGTAGATCTCTTTATAGAAGAACGCGTAAGAAACTTCATAGAAACTCTTTTAAATCAAGATATTACAAAATCCTGGGTACATTGCCTTGTTGCTTCTGTATAAGAAATAAAGAATACCTAACGTTTATTTGGATACAGTTCGTGAAACACAAAATAAAAATATAATGTTTTATAACACCAATAATATATGAGAACAATGAAAAAATAAACCATAATTATAAAACAATAAAATTCAAAATATAAGATTATTAAAGATAAGCCCTTGATTATGGAGATGTAATAATCATCTTTGTTCCAGTATTTTATGTTCGAGTTGTACGTCAGTATCCGAGACATTCAGAGGTCAAGCATTTGGTTGGGGGTTATGGAGCCCCGGTGCTGCGCCCCGCCTCGCCTCATGGGAGAAGCAACCATAGATCTCGGAGCCATTTGGTCACAACCTCGTTAGTAATGTTTTACTTAAATCCCACGAGTTATTTAGTTTTTGTTAGTTCGGCAGTTTTCAAATTCATTCCTTTATCAAGGCAGGACACCAAGGCCCAGCATTACGATCCATAAAAGTATCATAATTACATGACCTATACGAGTACCTACTCCATTTGAAATAAGATTAGACATTTAAATAAGCCTTTTGTATTATTATATCCTATTGATTTTGATTTCTATTGCGTTGGTGGCATGACAAATGGCAGCTGCAGTAGACAGTTGGTATTGTGTAACCTTTTTTACTTTTAATGCCATCCTTATGCCTACGGTATTGAAGACAAAATCGGTTGAACGGAATGTACATAGTATGGATTAGTATGGATATTTCATATAAATTATTTAAATATTTTTTTACTAGCTTCCGCCCGCGGCTTCGCCCGCGTGGTATGTCGATAAAAAGTAGCCTATATCCTTCCCCAGGATGCCATCTATCTCCTTGCCAAATTTTGTCGAAATCCATTCAGTGGTTTAGGCGTGAAAGGGTAACTAACATTCAGACAGACAGACAAAGTTACTTTCAAATTTATAACATTAATATGGATTTAAAAAAACATAACAAAATCATTTAAAAATATAAAAGTTCACATTAATTTATTAGTACTTAGGTAGGATTGATACTTGGGCATAAATTTCAAGTGTGATTTATAGATAAATGAGCTTGTGTTGTGTTATTAATGCCTTATGTTCCGATGATGTAAAGAAATACAGTACAGAGTTAGAAAAAAAAGTAATAATCCCAATAAATAGTACGAAAATGGAAGGCCGTTGTAGACCCCTTACCTGTTGGCCTGCAATATCGATTGATTAGTTGTCTCGCTTGCACAGACTCATATGACCCAACCCAGACGTGATATTGCATAATACGTACCGTGCCGGCCAGTGAGGCAAGGGCCTAAGGGCTAGATTTGGTTTTTATATAAACATCCGAGCTCGTGGCTACGTAATAACAGCCGCACGGGTCGATCCATCAGGTTAAACTACGCAAGCCGGGGTTGGTCCGTGGATGGGTGGCCATCTTTACGTACCGGGACTCCTCCGTGCCTCGGAAAGCACGTTAAGCCGTTGGTCCCGGCTATCATTTGTGTATCTTTGACAGTCGTTACGGGTCGTCTGAAGCCCGAATGTCTGACAACCAGTCTTACCAAGGGGTATCGTATTACCCAGTTACTGGTTGTGGAGGTCAGATAGGCATTCGCTCCATGTAAAATACTGGTATTCAGCTGCATCCGGTTAGACTGGAAGCCGACCCCAACATAGTTGGGAAAAGGCTAGGCAGATGATGATGATGATAAACATCCGAATTGATAGCCTCCTCCTTTTAGAAGTCGGTTAAAAATCGAAATGGGAAACGCGTTGGAAAACAAAAATACATAGTACCATGACCATGTAGGGTATTCAAATAAAGGGTTTGAGGAGACGATTCCAAAAATAAAATAGTAAGATAACTTACAAAACGACTCAAAATTTAAAAAATAAAAAATTGCCAGTCAGCAACTAAAATGTTCAAAAACGGTTTCTATTCAAGGAGTCTGAAAGCCAATGAATTATCCTGAAATTCATTGATATTTTTTAAGAAATACCTACGTATTATTACCATAAGATTTCAGATGTTCTGATTCTTCTCAATGACGGGAAAAACGTTCCGAGTTATCGTTTTTTCTGTCATTGAGAAGCTTTTGAAATTATTTCTGACGATGATAATAATAGGGATGTTGACTGGATAAAAAAAAAAAATGTTCCGTCCGTGTCAGGGTGTTAATAAAAAAATATTAGCCACGTGTTTTTGGTTTATCATAATAATATTATTTTTTTGGATAAAACGCATTATATTTGTGGAGGGGGGCTCGCTACGTCACAAGTCAGTTTAAAATCTACCGACCAGTGACGTCATGTCACATTTTAACTCAATGTATTGCCGTAATTTTTTGATTACGCAAAAAAAGAAAACACTTGACCAATATTTTGTTAATAATATTTCTGACGGACAAAAACAATTTTTTAGTCAACCTCCCTATTGACGATGATAACCACTGAAGATTTTAAAGATTTACTTTTTAGGTTATACTCGAATATTTTTATTGCTTTACCATAATGTGTATTTAGGTGGTGTTGGGAATCGAACCCAATACAACACCTCGCACGCGATCTGCACGCACAGACAGCGTGACCAACGCGTCATTGGCTAGCTGAGGCGCGGCGCGGCGCGGCGGCGGCACGGCTCGGCCCGATGACCACTCGCTTCCACGGACTCCGCCGCGACGGACGATCTTCCTTTTCCATTTCCAATGCTTAATTGTTTGTCCGGGACAGTTTTATATTTGTAAAATTAGACACAACGTTGATCACGCTGTCTGTGCGTGCAGATCGCGTGCGAGGTGTTGTGTTGGGTTCGATTCCCAACAGTGGTAACTGCATAATTTAGATCATTATGGACCCTGTCGGGCACAGCAACAGGGTAGGTTAGTTTAGGTTAGGTGACACACAGAACGAGTTTCTGACATTCTCCGTTAGACCCCTCCTCAAGGTTTTATGCAAATATCGTTAAAATAAAACAATAGACAGACATAGGTACATCGATATATTAAAAAAGGTTACATTCGCTTTGAATATCATAGACAATTATTGAATAAATCAGTAACGGTGACAAAAAGTTACATAAACCAAGAGTCTCTTTTCGCACGGTTAGGCTGAAGCTAATCGCCGCGTCGCCGAGTACTCACCCGACAGCGAGTGAGCGAACTGAATGGATGAACGTGTGAAATTTGTAATCGTTCTCCTCCATATATCATAGTACGACTGGCGCCACTCTGCCGTCAGGCGCTGCTGGCTAGCAAGCAGCATAAACGTGTGAGAAGGTCCTGATTGCGCAAGCCCTCGCGGTCTGACTAGTCAACTCGGATAATTTTCATGGTAACATTAGCAACAATAAGATTTTTGTTAATTTTTCAAAACATTCGGGCCATCTCATTATTAACGGCCAGTTTCTTCATCAAAAGTAACAGTCAAAGTAACAGTCAACTGTTCTTTTGCACTGTTCTATTTTCAATCCTCGGCGCTGAGGCGAGGGTTGTAAATCCAACAGCGCGGAAGAACAGTTGACTGTTACTTTTGATGGAGAAACTGGTCGTAAGACAGAATCTTGGCTAAACAAGTCGCAGGGTTGGCAATGATTGACATTTTGTCAAAAAAAGTAATTAAATCAAAAAAGGTTGTAATCATAAGTCTTAACAAAAGAAAATTATCAAAATTGGTCCAGTGTTATCCAGGGTTACCCGAGTTGAGTGTCCACTTCTTCCACAATTATGTATTTAACTTTAACCTTTGACAGCAACCTAGAGCAAGATGCAAATATGACGTTTATTACGATACATCTTATTTGTATCACAGTGTTGGACTGTTTGGTAGAGCAAACCCTGTTGACTCAACTGTTTGTACTAAAGTTGACTAACAGCCAGTTTCTTCATCAACAGTAACAGCCAAAGTAACAGTCAACTGTTCTTCCGCGCTGTTGGATTTACAACTCTCGCCTCAGCGCCGAGGATTGAAAATATAACAGTGCAAAAGAACAGTTGACTGTTACTTTTGATGGAGGAACTGGCCGTTAGAGATTTCTTTTATCTTCTTCTTAAATTACTATTGATTAAACATATTCTGCCGGCCGACATCGTCAGTTTAATGCCAATTTGGGTAACCATGTATTATATTATGTTTACCTTGGTTATTGTTCTTGAAATGTTTAAAACTCATAATAGTTTATAGGTACACCTAAGTTAATTGTTCGTTTATGAGAAATATATATAAACACAATCATTACTTCTATAGAAGTAATCAAGATAGTATAAGCGCCACAGAAGGGGTCACATTTCGCATATCTTTATACAAAAATCATATTTTTTAGGTATTTTCGGAACTTACGAGTATGTCGCTAAAAACAGATACAAGCAAAACAAATTAGTATTTTAAAAAGCCCGTGCATTTGAAAACATAATAATTATATCTTCAGCAATAAAAACAAGATGTGCGATATATAACTCATTATTTCATTAAGCTTAAGGGTCAGTATACACAGAAACGCGACGCGACGCACACTTTTTTATGATCCGATACAATATCGATTTTTTTTCCTACACTATAAGGTACACGCGCACGTAGCACCGCGAATCTCAGCGTACTATGACACGTGTCAACGTTCGCACTGAAAATAAGTTCGATAATTGTTAAAAAGTGCGCGTAGCGTCGCGTCGCTTCACGTCGCTGTCTGAACTGACCCTAAGTGTACATAGTAATTAAATAATAAACAGGTACATTCGCAGATTTTTTATTTCGCCTTATTTCTAAAACATCACAATAGTGTTGTTTGTACGTACGTACGCCTGTATTAATTGGTCACCCTTTTGGAGTATCACAATCAATGGAGGCATCTATACTTTTGTTATAAAATATAATGTATCACATTGAATTCGCGTTTAGGCGGATATATTATAAAAATTACATGAATTTTATTTTTTATATACGATTATACAAATTGCCTTTGGCTATTATAACTAGATTTGGTACGAAAGCTCTTTTTCATTTTGAAAATGAACGTTTCACATGTTATGTAAAATTTAAAACACTGTGCCTAATACAATGTTTACCGTACTTATCCAACTAATACATGAAAATCGGTCTAGTACACACCAAGGATTAAGCCTCGTTTGCACAAAGTTTTTCTCGACCATCGAGAGGCAAAAATTGACTACATTTTTTTTATATCGCTTTCCGGTCTCCTATGGACATTCTTGTCGTGTTTACGCGGCTTTATCGCAATTATCACACGTATAGTTTAATTAAGTATCGCTGACATGATGAGTGTTAATACAAATGAGACCAATTTTTCTTTTTTTATTCTATCTCCTCACTTGTACGATGATAATTTCTAAATCACACTCATGACAATATGTTGTAGTTGTATCATTAACACAATCAGTGTAAACACCAAGTGTGCGAAAAATCACCTGGCTCCTTTCTGAAAAACTGTCCTTACCCGAAAAAGGCGGTACCAATAGGAAAAGTAATATTACAAATAATGTTTTCTCAATAATGGTCGTGTAATTAAAAAATGGAACGAACTTTTTACGTATTTATTAATTTGTTTGAATTTCGACGCATTATTTGAGAAAAGTACCTACTATTTCTTTTTCATTAATAAATATAAAACATTTTTTTTCCATCATATTACAAAAAATACTGACCGTGTACATCTCTACGTCTACGACCATGTGGACGTGTGGAATTGGTTACGGATCTGGACTGGGAACCTGAACTAACAGAAGGTCTCCTTCCGCTTTGTCCATCAGAATGTCCAAGCTCAGCATCCCCATTGTTTGATTCGGCTGCGGCTTCAGATTGAAGTCTTACTACGGGAATGTATCGTTCATTTGATACAAGGTAGTGCAATACCGTCTGTTCCATATCATCTCTATCAATGAGGTAGCCGTTGCTGTCAAATAAAGTGGTCAGGTTAAATTCGTACCCTATCCAATACGCAGACGAGACTGGGGAGCGGTGGTCTGTATTGGACGGGTCGGCGTAGGCTGGAGAGGTTTGCGGTAAAGAATTAAATGTATCTGGGGTGCTGGTACCAGACATGCCCGATGCGTCATATCGTGCAGAGTTTGGGGAACCGTAACTAATTGGGTCATTGCCGCTGTAGATAGTGAAGTCTAGGATGCTGTAGCCTAAATTGCCCCAATAGCAAAAAAAACCATATCGAGGGTCACAATAAAGACCTGGAACACCGTAGCCAGTAAAGACTGGGGCTCCGAAATCAATCGACCTCAGGGCAACATCGGAAAACCATCCTGGCGTGCCATAGTCAGTTGTAACTGGGGCTCCATAATTATATGACGCTGTAGAGCCAGAAGTCTCATCATTAGAAGGTTCTTGAGTGACTATTGATTGTGAAGCGACTTCTTCAGATGCGTCTGAAGTTTCAGAGCACCCAGGAGCATGGTAATCAGAAGACTGGGCGCCGTACTGAGAATAGTACGTGGCGCCGCCGGAAGCATCTGGATCGATGTAGTTAGTGTACGGGTTGCCGTAATCATAAGAATGTGGGCCAAGGTAGGCTGGTACTGGGGTGCCATGACCAGGCGAGAGTTGGTCGCTTTGGTCAAACGAAGTCAGATTACCGTAGTCAGGCGCATTTGGTGCCTCGTAATCAGACGCCTTCGCGGTGCCGTCGGCAAGTGTACCTGGGGCGATGTAGTTTGTCGATTGCATCTGCGTTGTTCCAGAGGCAAGTTTGTCTGAGTCTGAGTCGTAACCAGATGCTGGGTAACCGCTGCTATCTGGGGCGTTATAGTTTGTCGACTGCGGGCCTGTGTTACCTCGGTTGTCTGGGGCGTCGTAGTTTAATGAATGAGGGACTGGGTCCCCACGGTTATCTGGGGCGGTGTAGTTTGTCGAACGAAGGCTTGTGTAATCTCGATTATCTGGGGTGTTGTGTGTTGTAAAACGAGGGCCCATGTAACGTTGGTTGTCTGGGGCGTCGTAGTTTAATGAATGAGGGCCTGTGTAACCTTGGTTATCTAGGGCATCGTAGTCTATTGAATGAGGAACTGGGTAGCTGCGGTTATCTGGGGCATTGTGGATTATAAAACGAGGTCCTGTATAAAGTTGGCTGTCTGGGGTGTCGTTATTTATTGAACAAGGGAGTGGGTCCCCACGGTTATTTGAGGCGGTGTAGTTTGGCAAACGAAGGCTTGTGTAATCTCGGCTATCTGGGGCATCGTAGCCTATTGAATGAGGGCCTAGGTACCCGCGGTTATCTGCGGTGTTGTGGATTGTAAAGCGAGGGCCCGTGTAATCTTGGCTGTGTGGGGCGTCGTTGTTAATTGAATGAGGGACTGGGTTCCCATGGTTATCTGTACCGGTGTATTTTGTCGACTGAGGGCCTGTGCAAGCTTGGTCGTCTGGGACGTCGTAGCTTATTGGATGAGAGCCTGGGTACTCACGGTTATCTGGGGCTGTGTAGTTTGTCGAATATAGGCCTGAGTAACCTCGGTTATCTGGGGTGTCGTAGTTTACTGAATACTGATCTGGGTACTTGTGGTTGTCTGGGACGTTGTAGTTTGTGGAGTAAGGGACTACGTCACCTTGATTGTCTGGGTCACTGTAGTTTGTGGAGTCATAGCCTAGGTACCCGCGGTTGTTTGGGGTGCGGTGGTAGTTAGTCGAGTAAAATCCTGGGTAGTTCCGGTTGTTTGTGGAGGTAAAGATGGTTGAGTAAGGTCCGGGGTAGCATCTGCCTGCGGCGCTGAAGTGGTAATGGGAGGTTGGATATGGGTTGTTTAGGAGGCTGTACCGTGGCAATAATTGGAGAGTTGCGTAGCCAGGTTTACCTGAGGCGTAGTGCCGAGACGAAAACGAGGTGTCGTCGCTGGATTGCGTGGTTTCGTAGTCAAAAAAACCTGAAGTACAGTGTCCGGATGTCTGCGTGTAGCCAGCGTTGCTTCGAGCGCCGTAGAAGGGCGGGTGAGAGGAGCCAGAGTTATCTGGACCGCAGCAGTTTAATGAGTTCAAATTAATGGATACTGGCGATTCCGGTGTTTCGAAACCAGAGTTTTGAGGACCATAATAGATGTTAGATGAGTAGGAGGTTCCGTAGCTGGGGGTGCTTATAGCGATTGGCTCAATACAATCATCATCGCATACTATGAAAATACATTCAGTACAATCATCGTTGAACAAGTTTGGATTTATATCATTTGTGTTAGTTATTTCTACGTAGCTTATCGCATCTTGTTGGACGTTGCTTAAATTTGCGTTTTCAGGGTTGTTTGACGCATCTTGTTGTTCATTATTAGGTTCAACTATTTCCGATTGGTCTTCTTGATATTCGTCGCTCATTTCACTCGAACGCGAACTCGAACTTCTTTCCTGGTCATCAAAATTCCAATCATAATAGTAGCCTTCAAATGGTTCTTCTTCACCAGTATGTGAATCATGCTCTGTGGCATTATCGTGATCTTCTATATTTAGATCCTCTATATCATAAACTGGATTAATGAAGGCCTCAACATTGTAGGGCAGCTCATCGTCATTGCCCGATGATTCATTATCAGCGTTATCAGATTCCTCATAGAAGCCATTTCGCAAAGCTCCGTCGTCTGAATCTGTACTGCTTGGGGCATCATGTTCAACCTCATCAACTTCACCACAATTTAAACCGCCTTGGCTAGTTTCTAAACGCATTTTGACTATTGTAAAAAAATCCGGTGCTGCTTAAACTTCTATATTTACATGTTGAATCTAGAATGAAAAAAAGTTTATAAATTTTATTAATGTGTGTGAGATTGTAAAAACATAAAGTAAATAAAAAGGACACCAGCCAAATTGTCAACAATAATATAAGCTCAGGCCAGAAAAATAACTGTTTATCTACTCTCATATCACATAAGCAGCCTAAGGAGCACATAAGGAGCTCGTGGCTACGTAATAACAGCCGCATGGGTCGATCCCTCAGGTTAAGCTACGCTTGCCGGGGTTGGTCCGTGGATGGGTGACCATCTTTACATACCGAGACTCCTCCGTGCCTCGGAAAGCACGTTAAGCCGTTGGTCCCGGCTGTCATTTGTGGATCTTTGACAGTCGTTACGGGTCGTCAAAAGCCCGAAAGTCTGACAACCAGTCTTACCAAGGGGTATCGTATTACCCAGTTACTGGGTTGTGGAGGTCAGATAGGCAGTCGCTTCATGTAAAATACTGGTATTCAGCTGTGTCCGGTTAGACTGGAAGCCGACCCCAACGTAGTTGGGAAAAGGCTAGGCAGATGATGATATCACATAAGCAGCCTATTATGTTCCCACAGCTGGGACACATGCCTCCTCTCTGTGAGAGGGAGTGGGCCGTAGTTCACCACGCAGGCCCAGTGCAAAAAGTATGCTAAGCTGTCGAAAGTATGTCTGTCCGTATGTTACCTTTTCACTTTCAATTAAAGTTACTGCTTTATGGTATTATCACTTCAATATATCAAAATAATGTTTACGCAATAGTTATTTATTTACGAAAATACAGCGAAGATCAGCAAACTTCCTTACAATACGCATTCATTAAATGAACACGCATTCATTCACCGATGGTCTAGAAGAGAGAAGCTGTAGGGGTAGTGAAAAAAAAAAAAGATTTTTTTTACTATACATTCTGCTGCACTTCCTGACATCAGAAAACCAATTTTCCATCTCCTACTACCTTCTTTAACCGACACATTATATGAAGTAACGTCATGACCTGAAAAGTTCATTAATTATCGATTTACTTACTGCCAAATTTAATAAAAAGCTTTACTATCATTAATTTTTAATTATTGCAACTTCCATAAAATCTAAACATTTTTATTATTTTTCTGGTTTTATTTGTATGAAGTGATTTTATTTATAGCAAGTATCGGTCAAAAGCTGTAAGTGATTTTTATCACAACCACACTACAATTTTTCCCTGGAAAACACGCTGGTGGGTGGTTGATTAAATCTAATACGCGCACCTAATAATTATTTTATACTCTACCTAATTATGTTAATGTTCTTTATCACTGTACATACAACACATACCAGGCGTGAAGCTACAGTAAGTATCCTGTTTTTTTGAGTTTACCGTTTTTTGAAGGACGATTATCGTTGAATATTCTTCAGAATATCTAATAGATATATTTTATATCCACTCACATCACAGATAACTATTCTACTTAGTGGTTAAAGAATAAAAACCCAATTTTTTTACATTTTTGTGTAATGACCAACTGTGAACTTTCTTTAAACTGCTCTCCTGGAAAATTACCAAATCTGCATCTATCTTCTAGCTAGCCCATCGAAATTAAAACATAAAAGCCAGTAAATAAAAAATACATAAAAAAAATATTTTTTTCTACTTAAGCTTTATTTCGTTCCTCTAAATATGTCCAGTAGTGTATTTCTATCAACTAATAAGGTATTGATTTATAATTACCTGTGTTATTGCAGGAATTTTAGTAGAATTAGTCACCCTCCATGTCTGGATAGGTTCCGCCAGATAAATCCTAAAATGGAACAGAATTTGGTTAAAATGTTTACCACATACCAAAACAAACCGGAAGTTTTCCGCATTTGGTAAAACAGCCCAATATGCAGATTGGTACAATATCAAAGTCCGTACCTGAATCCAGATGTCTGGTAGATAATCCACTAAAATGATCATATAAATAGAAAGTCTATTTTCAATAAACATGTTTCTAATGTTATTTATTCACTTCACAAACAAAATTAGTTCAGGCTTGCTTCACACGTTTAGGATGCCGGCTAGCCGGTTCCGGGTGGGCGTCGATGTATTGAGCTAGCAGTGTACGGCTAAGTATATCAGATTTTACTCGTAGTCAATTTTAACTCGATTTACACTGTTGGGTCGCGGTGCCGGTGAGCCCCGACCTATGAAAAGTTTCTCAGCGCTTTCGACGTCCGAACACAATCAAGGGAAAACTGCGAATAGCCGGCCGGTAGCGTCGCGACTGTCTAGTCTGCCTCGCTTAGATAAAAAACAGGGTTGCCACGTATAACGCACAGTTTCCTAACCAAAATAATTATCTTTTTTTTTATACTACTAAAATACGTAGCCCGTAAGAACAAAAATAGTGGTAAATTATTTTAGAAAACAAATTCCAAAAATTCCATTTCAACATACTGATTACTTAATAATTTTTTTTGGTTATTTTATTTTTTATTTTATTCTATAAGTACTTGAAGATGCCTAAGGGCTAGCGCTCACTGTGGTGCGGTGAAATGCGGTGCGTTATTTCTGGCGTAGGTACGGTATCACAAACGCAGTCACGGGTCCGCGCACTGGCAGTGAAAAAAATGCGGGTTTTTCGTACCCAAACAGTTTTGGGGGCATTCCATGTCGGCCTTAAGGTCTACTTTTTCGTAAGATATAAAGATTTACGGACGTATCCAAAAACAAAAGGATATTATCTACTGCTTGGTCGGTGTCTCGATGCGTTTTTTCACTGCAGTGGACTCACCGCAAATTTGCAGCGGAAGGTTTTTTCATCGCTTCAATGAAATTTCATACTTCACAGAGTTTGCGGTAAAACAACTCACGGGAGTGCGCACTAGGCCCAAGTTACTCTAAAATCAAGAAAAAATATTTATTTGTCTTTTAGTCCTACCTACCTACATTTTAACTTACAGAACATCATGTTTTCCACAAATGGGCGCAATTGGGCTTGCCACGAAACCCTGCTGCTGGAGCCGTAGGTTTTTTGAAGGTGGACATTTCCATCATATTCAGAGGAGACATTCAGGTTTTGCCTGTTGTTGTAAACGATGAGAGAGTTGAAGAGTAAGTATGATCTTGATTATTGTTTTTTTTTCTCAATTAGTTTTAATGATGGTCTGGCAGTTTGAGTAATTTATGCGGCCTACCCGAACGGGTAGGCCGCATAAATTACTCGACAAACAATACCAAAGAAAGGGCATTTGGCCTTGTTCGTCAAATCGTTGAGCTCCTTAAGTTCTGAGTTGAGCTGCATGATTACTGAAAAATGCGTGCACTGACTAGGTGACTGGTCAGGTCCACTCAAATCTGTGTGGTTCTTTCCTCAAAAGACTATTTCAGACACCAATCTACATGGTCTTACTTGATCTGACCAAGATTATGTCTGAACTTCAAAAGAGACTGTGACCTCTGAGTTTGTTTCGGTCTTTCTTCTCAGAGTAGTCGGAGAGGAAACGTCAACCTCACCTAGTTTTTTAAAATATGATTGACATGTAAAAGTTTCTTTACGAACCTACTTACAGAAATAAAATCATTTATCTTTTATTGTTATCAATCGATTTTAAACATTGTAAATTATTAAATGACTACCCATCATACTATGTACTGCAAGCTGTAATATTTCGACAGAAGCAATAAATAATGTTTGCGTGCGAGCAATAGTATTAAAAAAAACTCGCAGATTTAGTAAAAAAGTAGTCCTGAAGTCAATTGAGCCGCCAGGCATGACAGAATGCCCCGTTCTAAGAACCAACATTAAATAACGATATAAAAATTAGGGGTCTACCTTTTATGGCAGAACTTTTTATGTCATAATATTATTTTGCATAACAACGGATATCGTAAACTTCATTTCGCAGAAAATCGTTTGGCAGACACTCATATAGCATACATTCAAAACTCATAATTTTATAAGGCAGAATCATCTTAAGGCATAAATTTCATATCCATTATAATTCAAAGCATAATCCATATCCATAATAATTAAAAGCAGAACCATCATATCGCAGAAACTTCACAGTCAGGATCGTCTTTTGGCATACATTTCATATCGGTAGTCATTAAAAGGTAGAACTATCATAATTTTCTCAGAAAGTTTACAGTTAGTTTCATATCCATAATAATCGAGTATTTTTTTGCAAAGAAGGTTGTATATGGGGCTGACGTCATGTTCTATAAATAAACATTCGCTCTAAAAATAGACTCGTTTTGACAAATGACGTCGATACGCTCGCAATACAAAAAAAAATTACCGTCATATCTTCTGTCAAAAAATATGCCCTCACTCCACCAGCCTTCGGTCTAAGGTCGGGTGCCAGCGAGTCTGAAAATAAAATTGTCGATTACCCCAGCGATGCAGGTGGCAATATGCCTAATAAAATTATTCCAAATGAAATTCTGCCATCTTCATAGTATGCTAAATGAAATTATACCAAATAATCGTCGCTCGAAATAAACGTGTCAACTAAAATTCTGCCATCATAAAAGTATGCCAAAGGTAATTATGCCAAATAAAATTCTGCCATCTTAAAAGTATGCCATTGTAAATTCGGACATATAAACATTCGGCCAAACAATAATTACCTATATTAAAAGATTTTTCTGCCTTAAAAATATTCGTTTAAAGAAATTTATGCCAAGTGAGTTCTGCCAAATCAAGATTCTGCCAAATAGAGGTTCAATGTAAACTAGAGCAACTATTACGAACTAAAGATACGTCTCGTGGATGTCAAATGTGACAATCGCGGTGTAGGATTATTCAGGTAGTAGACAGAGATGTTTGTTGTCCCGAACAACGTGTTGAGCAAAAATTTTGTTCTCGGTGTCTGTTCTAATTTACATTGAACCTCCATGGTTAATGTTATTTCGGTATGATATTCATATTTTGAGGATAAATAAAAAAGCTCTAAAACTGCCAACTAGCCTATTTATTTTATTTATGAAACTTTGTGCATAATAAAGTTACACAGGCGGACTTAACGGCTATTATCATTTATTTTTGATTCAGCAATCTGCTCTTACCCACTGGATCAGAGCAACAGCCAGCTAACTATGTAATCACAATATACGGAGCTTTCAATTTACCTAATAGTCATGGGCAAGGTGATCGGCGTTTCGGAAAACTACCCAGTTCTTTCGTCAGAGTATCTTTTTGCGGACTTTCGGTAATTTGAAGATATTTATTATAAAATATTTAGGTTACTAACGAACAACATTAGAATAGTGGCCAGACTGAAACCGTTATGTCAAGGACCTGCCTTAACATGCCTGTATATTTTGAGAGTTCTTTGCCCCGTATTGACAAAGTTGACCAGTTTCACGCTAGGTCAAGGATGACCAAGAGGAATCTTTGCCACCCGGTTAAGTTAGATTGGAATTGTGTCCAGAAATATAAACGTTTTTACTTCTTTTGCAAGGCTGAGGCTGAGGAGCTCGTGGCTAAGTAATAACAGTCGCACCGAGTCGATCCATCAGGTTAAGCTACGCTTGCCGGGGTTGGTCGGTGGATGGGTGACCATATTTACATACCGAGACTTCTCCGTGCCTCGGAAAGCACGTTAAGCTGTTGGTCCCGGCTGTCATTCGTGGATCTTTGACAGCCGTTACGGGTCGTCAGAAACCCGAAAGTCTGACAACCAGTCTTACCAAGGGGTATCGTATTACCCACTTTCTGGGTTGTGGAGGTCAGATAGGCAGTCGCTCCATGTAAAATACTGGTATTCAGCTGCATCCGGTTAGACTGGAAGCCGACCCCAACATAGTTGGGAAAAGGCTAGGCAGATAGATATAGGCTTCTTTTGCAAGGCATCTATTGCAAAAGAAAAGGTAGTTTTAATCGTACATTTAGGAAGATTATTCCCAGCACTGGACTGCTAGAAGCTATGAAGATCACAGACTTGTCATGTATTTCTTCAATTTATAGGCTAAAACCGCAGTGCAGATCCGCAACAACCACCCATCTTACTGCGAGCAGATATCCATAGTGGAGATGTTCCCAAGTATGAGCGAGATGATCCGTCTAGAGGTGTGTTCCGGAGATGGATGCTTCAACAGAGTGATAGCTACCACACATTTGAAACTAGGACAGATTTCACACGGTGGAGAAAACGGTATAAGTGCCTTATATTTTTATTCAGAACAAAACATCATATTCCATGAAGACTTGCACCCTAATTGCGTAATAAAAAGAACCATATTGCTCGATATGTTAAAAAAAAATCTCCTCAACGTAAATAACGCAATGAATGTTGTTGAACTGTCAAAACGAAACAAATTAAAAAACAAAACAATTAGATAGCTGGGCCTTATAACATAAAACTTTACAATTTAGAAGTTAAAATTTACAAATTTGTAAAACTTACAAGTGCATTTACCGCAAAACTTTAAGCCACACAATTGTAACGAAAAAACTTTACAAATATGTAAATTGTAGTAACAAGTCTGCAATGTTATAACTCATACATATTTGTAACTAGCTATTGCCCGCGACAGAACATGGAGCAGAATAGCCAGAGACAGAACAGCTTGGAAACGGCTGGAGGAGGCTTTTACTGCTATTGATAGCAGTCCTTGTTCGCCAGAGATTAAATTTTTTTAATATACTTACTTTAACTATTAATAATACATAAGTTTCGATGCATAAGAAATAACTGTGCAAGGAAAATAAAGCTATTTTATTTTATTTATTTATATTGCCCGCGACTTCATCTGCAATCCAGGATGAAAAGGTGCCTATGTCCTTCTCCAGGTCAAAGTTTACTACTTGCACGATTGAGATTTAAATCCTATATAAAATCAACCGTCGTTCCTAAGAAAACGCGGGGTTTCTGCGTTTTATAAAACTAATTTGGCACTAACGATTTACACGCATGGCTATACAGAAACCCGTCTTTTCAAGTCTTGTGCATTTTTGTGACTTATTTATTTATTTCCTAGGATTTCTTCCCACATTTGGGCCTTCACTCCTTCACATGTACGGAACAACGACTTCGGGTACTTTTGCCGCAACGGGTGAAGACGGACCTTACCACCGAGGGGCGATGCTCGTTTCTTTGAGAACCATAGTACCTTACTATCAACAGGGACTCCGAAGCACCACCGTAGAACCTGTATCGTCTTTGCTACCGGTAAAGTCAAATTTTGTTACTATACAAATCTGCTGCTTACAAATTCGGATTATCGCATATTACTCGATTAAAATGATATTATTAGTATGTAAATAAAGCCACAAACAAAATAATTAGTTTAAAAATAAATGAAAACTGCCGGGTGACAACCCTAAGTTACCCTCCCGCGGGGGATATAATCAATAGCTTCTCCGGCCCGGACGAGCTTCGATAGGGCGGGAAGGGTACTAGTCATAAAAACAACTTTTCTTTTTATATGCCTAGATTGTTGACATTAAGTTTTTCGAGATCTTCTATTTTTGTGTTTATTATAAATAAAATTTTGAATAATTTAATAAGTCACCATGTAAATCAATCATCAGTGGTTACAAAAATTATTGTTGTATTGAATTTGGATAACGCATTTCCGGTTTTCATGTACCAAAGGGCGCGTCCTAGCTGCAGTCAATCGTGAGCTTAGCGACCGCAGCGACCCTGGCGGGACGCTGCTAGTACTACGTCACTTTATGAACTTATTCTGGGTTTTATGCCTATTGACACTACTGCCAAAATTCTAGTTCAACACTTTGTTGATCGACTATCTCTCTTACAAAATTACATGTATTATCCCTCGATATAGCTTTTTATACCATACCAAGGCTTCTTTCAGACGCCTCTTTCAAGTATGTTATATTTAGTTTTGTAACTTAACCTCTAAGCAAAGCACGGTTATTACGGTTATTTATTAGTAAGTTAATTTCTATAAGTACAATATTTTTCTGAAGAGAAAATTAATTATTTGAATTGGAAAAGGTTTCTTTTTACGGTTGAACCCAATAACCTATCTTCAGTGAAAGATAGCTCGCTATTTGTTATGTTTTATAAAAAAATATAAAATAGAAAAATCTTTATTTCTAGAAAAACGGGTACAGTATATCTCCTGTTTGTAAGAGGAAGGCAAATAATTCGCATGGAAGTGAAGTGGTTTACTCACTGATGCTTTATTTTTGAAAACTCAAATGCAACAGGGGGCTTAAAACAGTCACTTTGGCAGAATCATAATAGGAAAATATTATGAATCATCGTAAAATGTCACAAACTGACAATTCATAATATGATCTGCGTGCGATTCATATTACGAAATGATTCATCTGTTTGACAGTTTTCTATGGAGATTCGTAAAATGGTTCACACATTATGAATTGCTTTTGTGTCAAATTAGAGGAATTGCTAATGACAGTTGGAAATTCAGGAAATGAATTGCTTTCATAATCAAGTAATTTAATAATCTAATTATTGTGTAATCGGTTAACTGAATACGAATAAAGCTGAGCATACTAAAACATAGATTTCAAAATAGAAGTCGTTTTAAAAAAAACGTGCGAACTTTTGTAGTAGTCGCATATGATTTGTAACATCTGACATTTGGGCTGACAGTACCAACCTCTCGGAAAATGGGTTGGTACCATCTGACGACAAACTCTAGCACCGCGCACGCTCATTGGTTAAATCAAATAGCGCGCGCTTCCCCTGCTTCTTGCTACACACTTCCGTCCCTTTTCCAGAAAGCGAGAGGAATGATGTTACACATCAAAAACCTATGTAATTGCTAACTTTACGACCAGGAAAAGTGTTTGAAATGACTACGTTTTCGCAATAGTACGTACCTAGGTATGTGTGTTATGATATAGGGCAATTTAATTAGGAAGCTATTTATAGGCTCGGCGCATCGGCGCAACACGGAGATATATCGATGTGTTGATGGCGGAAACTACCCCGCCCTGTCTGGCTTGATACATGGCATCGTCCATTTTCAATAAGGATTGATTTTATATTTATTATAAATAGATCACTTTGTAACTATGGAAATATAGAGCTCGTGGCTAAGTAATAACAGCCGCACGGGTTTTAGTTCTTGTTTCATACGTTGAACACAAAATTCTGAACTGCTCTCATTTGGGGAGGCACGCCGCAGTTAGTTCTTTATTTGAATTTTCTAAAAAAAAAGAAAGTGACACTACATATCTGCTTAGGTACGTCATAGTGTCACTTTCATTTTTTTTTATTGCCTATGACCGCACATCTGTATACTGTGCATGTATTTTTAAATTTATAATATGATTGTATATATTACGTGTTTACGTAGGTAGTGTTGTGGTTTTTCTTCTGTGTTGCATCAAATAAATTATTTATCTGTCCATGTATCTAGTTAGGCACCTACTGTGCCTACCTAACGTACCTACCAACTTGTCATTTGATGTTTTGTTTCTCTTATGTTGAAAGTAACTTTAGTACCTATTTCATAGATAAATATTCAGGACTACATAGGTACTGTAACGCTTGGGAGCGTTATCTTGGTGTGAGGGTGTGTGTGAGGTGGCAAATCCAAAGACGGCGAGGGTTCAAAGGGGGTTTATTATAATATTTAATTTATAAGAGACGCGAACACTGTTCGGTAGCTAAGCTAGACTGATCTTCCAAAACAAAAATGCATTCCTACAATATTTTAATCCAAATTGTTGGAACGTTCGAAACACAGGGCTGCCCTCTAGCCAGCCTGTACCACGCGAGGTTGCGCCTCGCATCCAAACTCCGTACAGTACCTACTTTGAGTAATTCGTCAACTCGTCCTACATACCTACGGCCCTTTTGGTCCACTTGCAGAAAATCAAAAGAACGTCCTAAATAGGCCGTAGGCATGTAGGACGAGATGACGAATTATTCCCTATTTTAGTTTTCAGTTCGCATGTTCTACATCAGTTCTGCATATACATACACACACATAACTCACACCTTCCGTCAGTTCCTCAGAACTGACGGAAGGTGTGAAACAATTACTCTAACATTATACCGTCAACTTAATTTTCAGGAAAACTTATGGTTAATGGAGGATTTCTGCATCTTCTGCCCTGTTCTCGAAGTTTCCATGTTAGACAGACGCGTTTCTGGAAAGCTGGGCGGTATTGCTATTACTGTGGGTGAACTTCTTAATGATGACCAAGGTGACGAGGGTACGTGGGATTGAACAATTAAGTTTTACTAGTCATAGATAATATTGCCGCCGAGGAATAGTGGACCTCATAATATTGCTTTTGACAAAAACACCCTGTAAATTGACATTCAACCTTAGGGTTATAATGCAATTACGAGGTTGGTCATTAATTGGCTATATTTAATTCAGGAATGCCTTACAAGGTTCGGCTCGCTTAAACTTAGCCGCGGCAAGAATTAGACTGGTTTTCCTCTCACGTTGATGGTCGGCGCCGTTGCTTGGCACGTAGCTTGTCACTGTAGCACTCGTCACAGCGCTGAAAGCCGCTATCGGCATAGCGTCAGCGTGATTCAAAAACGCTTCTTAAGAATACATACATAATGATCAGCGCCGACGGTCAGCGTGAGAGGTAAACTAGCTAGGGTCTGATTCGCGAAGCCGGACCCTAATTACATACTATGATAAATGCTATAATTGTCTATTTTTTTGTCTACAATGTTCTGAATTATTGATAAGCATCTGTTTAATTTTTAATTATCTATTGCAGATTTTATCGCAATGATGGCGGAGATAAGTAAGTACATAAATGTTATTTTAAAACATTGTTTCACTATTTATAATACACTAGCTGATGCCCGCGGCTTCGCCCGCGTGGATGTCGGTTATTGTATGCTAAAACCTTCCTCGAGAACCGCTCTATCTATTGGTGAAAACAGCATGAAAATCGGCGCAGTAATTTTTGAGTATATCGCGAACAGACAGACAGACAGACGCGGCAGAGAACTTTGTTTTATAATATGTAGTGATTACTTTAACCCTAGAGTGTACCTACTTATCATCGCCTGAGAGGACTCCTGTAGTCGGTTTTTAGGGTGCCGTAGTCGTCGTATGTTCGTCTGTCTGTCTGTCCGTCTGTCCGCGGCTTAGCTTAGATACTGTTGGTACTAATATAATTAGGCCATTCAACATGACGCTACTGTGACACTACGATCTTGTCACATTAAATTCTTTGATGTCACATTTTTGGCGTTGCTATTTACATCGTGTAATAATATTATGACAAGAAGGTTGTATGCTTTGATTATTTATATTGTCTAGATATAGTCTCGCGTTGCAAAAGACCTAAAACACACAAGCCAACTTTGTTATGCTGGTGTGCGTGATAGCTACGTCTTACACTCGCGACACCTCACTGTGCTGTCATTGTGATTTTCTAGTGTGCGTGCATTTAGCGGCCAACAGTTGGACGCTATTTTTTTCGACGAGATCACAGCTTTGACTGTCTATCTAGACATATTTATATCTTTGGCTGTAAGCATGGTTTTAGTAAGTCGACTGCGCGAGTAAACTCAGGTTTTACTACGTACTTATTTAAAATTAGGGACATTGTATCTAATATTATTATAAGGTCTAAGATCGTAATCTCTTTGACACTTCTTCTTCTTTGAATCAGAAACAAGAAAGCTGTACTACACTGGTTCAATGGACGTGTTCAAGACTCGTCCAGTCCACGGCTACCTTGATTTTGAGAATACCTTTCCTGTGCTTCAAATAGCCACCAGGCTGCCAGACTTCAGGTTTAGGATGTACAGAAATAATATGGTGTACGGCATCGTTACTGACTTGGTAAGATCCTCTCATCACGCACCGTGGTTTAAACGACAGGATTATATAACAACACGCCTGTATTCCATAAAGTGTTGGGGGACGTGTTAATACACCCACATTTCACCAGTTATTTTTATAGTACATTACTGTCGCGGCCTGCAATAAGGGGATTGCCAAAAATGAGGGCCGAGGCGAAGCCGAGGCACTCATTTTCACGATCGTCCATCAATTCCTGATTGCGGCCAAGGCTTGTATAGTACTTTTCTCAAACAACGCGCGGAAATTCAAACTGAGTAAATTAAATATAAATTCCAGAATCAATGACGAATAAAAATCATTTTTCATGCGCCAATATGTTAATTTGTTTCTTCTTTGTTCTATTTGCAAACCAATTCGAAATTTAAATAAAATCTTTGATAAGTTACCTCCTTGGTTGCCGTGTGTTGAGGTAAAAAGTTCGTTCCATTTTTAAGTAACACGACAGATATGAGTTTTCATAGTAATTTATTTGGCCGCTAAACACGCCAGATATGGATTTTCATAGTAACTTTGCTGGCCGCATCGTCACTTGTTTTTGACTAGTACAGCAATTTCGATTTATCTCGAAGAAGGTTGTCAAAATAATGCTCGAATTTCCAAGCATGTTTGAGAAAAGGTAATTTATTGAACACCACACCACATGACCTATTGTCATCAAACGAGCATAAATCCTGACTCCAAGCTGGTACTGAGACATTCATAATGGAAAAACCTACTATCACTTTTCCCGATCTAGGATCCAAACACAATTGGTTTAAGCTCCGTGATTTGTGATATAAAAACGTAGTGTAGGTTTGGATTATTGTATAATAGGTACTGCTTTGACTTCCTCACTATTGTCGTTCAATTGGTTCAATTGGGATCAAGGAAATTGCCATATTTTATAACAGAGTTTTCAGTCTCATCTAAGTTTGTCAAAAATACACCATTCATATATTTTTGGATTTTTTTTCGACATTGATATTTGATTGCAACTAGGATTCAGCTGCATTAGGTTAGGCTGGAAGCCGACCTTTACATAGTTGGGAAAAGGCTAGGCAGATGATATGATTGCGACTACATTTTTATCGTTTTTAATTATGTGAATGGGCTTTCTGCAGATCCAGAACTATTTGTTTTCGTTACAAATAACAAGTCAGGATGGCCGAGCGGTCTAAGGCGCTGCGTTCAGGTCGCAGTCCACTTCTGTGGGCGTGGGTTCGAATCCCACTTCTGACAAGTTTTTGTCATGTTACTTGTTAATAGGTTCAGTTTTAGCGTGAACCATATTATATCTTTGATAAAACCATTCTATGTATTGCTCTTTTTTGTTTGCATCATTACCAGTGATCGGAGTAGGTAGATTGATTTTTGGTACTTGTATCATAAATGCACACAGAAAGAATAACATGGATAAGCCATTTTTCCGGAAAGTAATTCCGGTATTTCCGGATTCAATTAAATATTCTTAATGTTGGTAGTGATATTATTACTACTCAATTCAAAATTTAAAGGAAGGTATCAAAACTAAATTAATTCATTATTTATCTGTTGAATAATAAAAACAATCGAATTCCGATTTTCGATTTCCGATTTTTTTGAGGATGGCAAATCATCAAATGACTCCTTCCACTCTGGCAGAATACAATTCCTACATAAGTTTCGGTTTTTTTATAATAATCCACCAATTCCGGAGGAATGTCCATATTAATATATACGTTTCGGATCAATGGCCCCAGTTCAATCTACCTACTCCTATCACTGATCATTACACACAACTCATCATTATTTTTTTATTTTTGCAATACTCGTATGAGCGACTGATTACCCAAATTACCCAATTAGACCCAAAAAGACGTGGGTCATCTCTCACCCAGCAATGGGCTCAAGTGGTCGATAACGGCTCTCTCCCTCTCACCGAGAGGAGGCCTGTGTCCCAGAAGTTGAAACATTCTATACGCTGATTATGCTATGCCGCGTGCCATGAATGTGTCCTCAGGCAGTTTTGGCATTCCTTCGATTCCACGTATTTGTGGTGCCTTTCATAAATGAGCACATAAATTTGCTGTCATCTTGACGACATATATTAATGTATGAATCATGAAATCCGATATTATTGCCGGGTTATTGGATAGTAATATATTTTAAGTGCTCGTGACTGTACTCGCAATCGGCGTGCGTGTATGAATGTAAACGAAACAAAAGGAGTACCTATGTAAGACTCGTAGTAAGAGGCGTTCTGTAGTTTCTGCCTACCCCCATGGAGAGAAGGGGTGAGTGTACGACTCGTGTAACATAACGCTTATAAGATAGAAGCTTGTAGATAGAAGTCATGTTTTAGTTTTTTTCATTTATTCGTTTCAGTTATTTGTTTTTGTGTTTGCATTAAACTAAAGTGTAAATCTTCACAGGAGCAAGCATTATCGGAGGTAGAACGTCGTCTCAAAAACTCGGATTATAATTCTTTAAGAGATCTGACAGACGATATGAACAGGGCGGTCGATGATGCTGCGGGGAACATCCTCAAGTTCCTCGATATCATTCGGTACTCGAGCCCAAACAGCAGCATTGAGAACACAATGGTAAAGTACAGCACTGAGCTGGACATCAAACAGCTTGCTTTACAGAAGGAAGAAATTGTAAGTTTGTTTTAACTTAGATACTTACTGATTTTTGCTCTCAAAATGATCCCACGGGAACGTACCATCGGGATAAAACGTAGTCTTAACTCAGGTCTTGGTTTATCCGTGTGCCACATCAGGGGGCCTACCACCACCGCTTACAGCAATATTATTTTAATATTACTTCAGTGTAGGAAAGAGATGAAGCTCTACAGGACGTATAGCTCCATCTCTTTCCCCCACTGAAGTAAGATTAAAATAATACTGGGGTTCGCGCGCTAATTTAGGTATTTCCTTCGTAGAATTAAAACAAATACACATTTTGAAAAGGTAAAAGGTAAAATAAGTATGTTATAAAAAACATGTAGTTTTGTTACTATTAAAAAAAATAACTGATGATCTTCCGCAAAGTATTTCCTACGCCCGCCGTACAAAGGGTTAATTTAGTTTTTTAGAGATTACTTTAGATTTTTTTCTGTCGAGGAATTGATTGAAAAAAGAACCAAAGTAATCTGCGTTGTCCTACATTTTGTCAAGTTTCACTCATTGTATTAAGAATGAAAGATACATAATTTCCTACACCACACACTACTCAAATACTCCTTTAGGCTGGTTCAAGCCTCGTGCAAACTGGCGCGATATCGTGGGCGCGGCAGGCAGCGCAACCCTTGTCGCGCCTGTTTGTGGGAGCCTTTATAGTACTCGCGCTTGCTGACAGTCGGTGCTACACTATATACGGTCCTTTTATCGTCAGCGTCTTGGTACATACACATGACTGACGGTATGCGCCCAACGTCAGCGTAACCGTATTTCCAGGCTTAAACCTCAATATTATTGTTTAGGAAAAAATCTACCAGCAAATAACAAAGAGAACGCAACGATGCTCTTCAAGCATAAGTCTTATTCAGTCTTTTAATAAATCTGAGATGCACAGTACGAAGGAAGACGTCAAGTTGATGCTGGCAGACATGAAACTGATTGCTGAAAGCCTGAGGAATCTTATCTATAAGGTCCTGTCACTTTAAATTTTACTAGCATTTCGCCCGTGAGTTTTTCTGCGCAAATCTCGATAACAGTGCCACATATGGGCGTTTGTGCACTACAAGGAATTTTACTGTCCGGCAGTCCGATTTCTTACAGTCCGATTTTGATAGCACATTTATTTCGAAGCAATAAGGTCTGTTTTTGTAGTTCATTACTTGAACTTCTGCGTTCACATTTTTACTGCCGGACAGTGAAATTGGACGACAGCCACGCGCGAACGCTTCTGTTTGCATTCCGTGCACCATCATTTCTAGCGAACATTCCTCAGTAATTGTGTGTGGACGAATTATAAGCAGAGCTAGGACATACGCAACCGCTTTCATAGTGCGAGGCGCGTCTCGGATATGCCGCGCAAACATTCGTCGGTTTAGTCCACACTAGGCAGAAATGTGTCCTGCAAATAAATGCCGTGTGTTGCTGCCGCGCTCTTGCCGCGCAATGTTTGGACACACCTTAAGAAAAACTTACCTCAATTATGAAATCTGCTTGAATTAGACTGCAAAAATAGGTAATTAGTGACATTTAAAACAGTTAATTCAATTTCAGCATAATATTCGCCGCCCGTCCTTCACTCGCCTTGTAAGATCCTCCATACGATTTTAGCCATTATACAGCCTATTGAGTACAAATAAGCTGTGGAAAAATGGGAAAAGTAAAAAAATGTACAGCTTGGCAAAAAAATGAGGGCGCCATCATCGCACATAGGTCACTTCAAATGGGAAATTCTTCAAAGAATTTAAGTAAATAGTGGAAAATGCTGCTTGTACTGACTCAAAGCCTACTAGCACTTGTCGGCAAAGTAGTGCCAATATAATAGGTCTGCATTACTTAAGTAAAATATTTAGTTTCATTTGTCACCGCATCATACTCTTTTTTGCCAAGCTGTATAGTCTAGTAACTTTACATACATAGTAATATTTTGTTTACCTACAGTACCTATTTTTTTGTTGTCCTGTTGGTGTAGTACAGCAGGCGTAGCATGGCGCTTTCTATTTCTACGAAGAATAGACATAGCTTTTTCTATGGAAAGTGACATTTCGTTTCTTCATTTTTGACATCGCACCGTAGAAATCCTTCTACAATGTCATTTTGTCTTTCATTTATATCGATCTTTGTCTAGTTCATTTAATATGTAGACTATTTCGGAAGAAAGTTTTCTATCCTTACTGTCAAAATCACACTGACAACTGAAATTTGTCTAAGGAAGTGAATACAATTTGAAACAAAACAAAGAATTTTGAGTCGAATTATGTAAAAGAGTGAATTTCGTTAAAAGTGCAGTTGACTCTTTTTACTTAGCTGCCGTCGTACTGTCTACACGGAACGTCATTTTTGTCTACTCTTCCGTCGACAAAACGGTGCTCATGCTACGCCTGCAGATAGTATAAATACCGGACAAAAGAGATATTATTTCAGACATCCGAAGGATGGCCCGACGTAGTGATATGGCTTCTCAATGGAGGATCAAGAGTTGCCTTTTACAAACTATCAATAGCTGACATAGTGTTCTCAGTGATTCCTGAACAGAATGGAAGGCAATGTGGACGAATACAAAGCGTATACTTAAAGGTTTGACATTTATATTTTAATTTAAAGTTCGTATAACAACCGTTATACGAACTTTAAATTAAATCTTTTAATTCATTTATTTGACCCAGTAAAGGTCATTAGGCCGCGGTGCTACAATAAAATCGTTAACATACATTATTTTTGTAATAGCATTTTTAACTGTATACCGTAACATTTGAAACTTCATAGCTGGTTTAAATAAAATTTCACTCATCATGACAATGAGGACGATACGCTTGCCATTGGCTCTCAGCTTTGTGACCCGCTCGTCAGCAGATAGTCGCCCCCAGACCTGCGGCAGGAACTTTTGAGTTGATTACGCTACTGGCGTTCATAAGTGCGACAGGCACATAGCGCCTCAATAAACTACATATTGGTGCAGATTCTGTTGTTCACAACAAAATTATTTAAGTTTACAAAAAAACTAAATTTAAGTACAGTGCATCTTTTTCTTTCTATTTCATTAAAAAAAGGACGGAAGATACATTTTTGTTGAGTCCTGTCAAATTAATCAGCGCCAGACGTAAATTGACGTAATTCTATTAGGCAAGTTTTTAATCACGTCTAAACTTATAAGGATGGAGTAGTGGCAGGCGCTGATTAATTTGACAGGACTAAACTAAAATTTATCTTTTATTTTACATACCCAGACTCCTCCGTGTCTCGGAAAACACGTTAAGACGTTGGTCTTGGCTGTTAGTCTTGGATCTTTGGCAGACGTTACGGGTCGTCATAAGCCCGGAATTCTGACAACGCAATTCTGGCAACCAGTTTTACCAAGGGTATATTATATATGATCACTAGCTGATGCCCGCGGCTTCGCCACCATGGATGTCGGTTATTGTATACTAAAACCTTCCTCAAGAACCACTCTTTCTATTGATGAAAATAGCATGACAATCGGTGCAGTAGTTTTTGAGTTTATCGCGAACAGGACGACAGACAGACGCGGCAGAGGACGTTGTTTTATAATATGTAATGATAATCATATCGTATCGAGTATCGTATTACCCGGTTACTGGGTTGTGTAGGTCAGATAGGCAGTCGCTCCATGTAACATACTGGTATTAAGCTGCATCCGGTTAGACTGGAAGCCGACCCTAACATAGGTGGTAAAAGGCTAGGCAGATTTGTGTGTGTGTACCTTTCCTGCCTACATTCTCGTGCTTCTATAATCTATGTTATTTACGATGCATCTTATTAAAATATACTCATAGTTGTTTTTTTCCAACCCGATACATTATTTATTTTATTTATTTTATACATTATTTTATTTATTTTAGACTGATCCGATTACCATACACTTATGAAAACAAGGTCCGTCCCATTCCTTCCAAAATTCCATTGCAATAAATCTTAACTCCAATGCCTTGCCTTGGCATAAATTGTTGCCTATTTTTCTGAAATCTTTCAGCCATTGAAATGTCCGAAGCACATGAACACTCTTGCAACTGGTTGCTGCTGCATCGCTGGAAAAGTGGAGCTCCTGTTATGGATGGGGCTGTTCCGGCAGATGCAGTCGTTCGATGAATGTCTCCCTAAAGGATACAAGTTACACGTCAACGACTATGACATGTGTCTTAAGACTTCTACGATTGTTAGTACTGTTTTATTTTTATTAATCTATCCGGGTGTTTATTCCTATGTGTGAGCTATTATTTAGGTTTTACAACCTGCCTGACCTTTTGGGGAATACTGGCTTGATGTATGGTGGGCCCTATGAGAACCTTCACTTATGGAATCTAACTGTTTTTTTTCCAAGATGATCTATTTGAGTAGTAGTTTATCATAAATTAGTCAGATTAATGAGGAGGAGCTCGTGCCTAAGTAATAACAGCCGCACGGGTGGATCCATCAGGTTAAGGTACGCTTGCCGGGGTTGGTTCGTGGATGGGTGACGATCTTTACATACCGAGACTCCTCCGTGTCTCGGAAAGCACGTTAAGCCATCCGGTTGTCATTTGTGGATCTTTGACAGTCGTTACAGGTCGTCAGAAGCCCAAAAGTCTGACAACCAGTCTTGCCAAGGGGTACCGTACCTATTACCCAGTTTCTAGGTTGTGGAGGTCAGATAGGCAGTCGCTCCATGTAAAATACTGGTATTCAGCTGCATCCGGTTAGACTGGAAGCCGACCCAAACATAGTCGGGAGAAGGCTAGGCAGATGATGAGTCAGATTAATGACATTGCGTATAGGTATGCCCTGACATGGTAAATCAGTATGATTATACATACAAATAACATTTAAATAATATCCATGATCAATGATTCCAGATGCTTGAATGTCGGGTTTTCGTGTACAGAGCAAAACTAAATACTGCAAGTACTGGTGACTGCAAGAACTGCGGACAACCATTCGTTAGGATAAATACACTAAACGCAGTCAAGGAATCGAAGGTAGATTTATTATATGGCCAATTTCTAGGTCAAAGAATCAGCATTGCCATCCAACGTGGCAATGCTGCCAGCCTTTTGGGCACTTTTCCCACTGACAGCGATGCGGAAGAGTTTTTTGACGCCCTATGAGCCCTTTCTTTATGTATATAATCTGTATTTGGTATAGTTAGTCAGTCGTTTAATTTAGTTTTTTAGTTAATTTAGTATAAGAAACTTTGGTAGATTTATTTTGTCCTATTCTCCATATCATTTCAAATAGTATTCAATTCTGTTTTCATCCCGGGAGTCGGTATCATATACGATTTTCAAGCTCGTTTTGTTTGAGTCAAGAAAAACTGTGGATGTGTGGAAGCTTCTCTGTATATCCGAATGCTGTGACTAACAGGACATGCCTAACCAATCGCACTGCATTGAGTTTGCCTACTACCGTAAAACATGATTCATTTGAGTTATCTACTCTCAATTACAGGTCCAGACGAAGACACTGACACCAGTCTGGAATCAAGTCCTGAAGATACACAAGCTCGTGTCTGCGACCCCTGACAGAATACAAACCAGTCCACCCTTAGTCTTGGTTGAGGTGTTGGACGGTGAACAAGTAAGTACCTTTACCAAAACAGTTCTGAGATCTTTTATCTAAACTCTTACCATCCTATTCATAATGCTAAAAGTTAAGAGATGATTTAACGTCACAAATGTATGGGTACACGGCGCTAATCATTACTTAACTTTAAGCAGCGTTTATGAATAAGGAGGTTATAGTATAAAATAACTTCACTTTATACTTCTCTAATCTCAATAAATATTATAAAACAAAGAGTAGATTTGTTTGTGTGTGTTTTTCTGTATGACCTTGTTGTTGGTCTAAAATACGTATCGGATTTTGATTTGGTTTTCAACATCATTTGGAGAATGTATTCCGGAAGGTTTGTAGAGCCTTTGTTCTTTTTTATTAAACGTAAACGTAGTACTGAAACTTGACGTTTTGTCAAGTCGTGAAAAACCTAAATGGCGTGCGCTCTCTTAACCGTAACAGATACATAAAATTATTATTCTACTAAATTGTACATCTTAACAAAACCAATAGAAAAGACCGGGCTATAATATGTTAAGGTTCTAAGGATGACCTAGAGAAAAAAAAATGTCTTTCAGAATTTCATTAAAAAAATATTGTTCTTTCCGAAGCTAATTTGACCAGTTTATTATTAATCCTTAAACGATAAAATGTGTAATTAAAACTCACAGCAAAACATTTGAGATCCAACGAATCTGTCCGAATTTTTCTGTATGGCCTAAGGCTGCCATCAGACGGTCTGCATCGCAGCAACCGCGCGCAGTCGATATATTCAACTGCATGCAGTTGTACTTTCGACTTCGTTCAGTCATGATATCAACTTCACGTGGTCGGCTGCCGTCGTGTGAAGTCAATATTAACTGCATACAGTCGTGACTTCAACTTTACGCGGTCGGCTACAGTCGTGTAGTGTCGACGCACGCTGTCCATCGCTAACGGTATTCAGTTAGTTTGCAGTTACTAAGGAGGATAAAGCGCGTCAGATGCGTCGAAAGGTTTAAATAAAAATGGATTTTGATACCGACTTATTTATAATAAAAAGTAAAATCAGCATTTGGAATATACCTTCATTTTGTCTTAATTTCGGATATAGTATGAAAAAATCACCTTCTTTATGGCAAAATAATAACAAAGAATCAATCCATATCCACGCTGCGCGTTACAGTTTTTCAATTCGATTATACCGCAGCCGGCGGCGGCGCCGTATTAATAATAAAAGAAGTAACGTCTGTGCTTCCATTTCGACGTCAAATCTTACACAGCTCCTGGGTTAGATGCGTGGCGTCAACTGCACAAAGTCAGATTTGACTGCAGAGACATGCAGTTGAATATATCGACTGCGCACGGTTGCTGTGATGCAGTTCGTCTGATGGGAGCCTAAAGTGACCCAAATGGCACATGATCATATTTTCTTTCATACAATTATTATTACAGGGTAAAAGCGAGCTCATCGGGCGGTTGGAAGTCGAGCCCGTGGTGGATGATAAGCAGGAATATGATTATGCTCCTATGCTGCAATGGTACGATCTTCACAAAGGGCAGGAGTACTGTGGACAAATACTTATGTCTGCGCAACTGTGTCAGGTAACGAAAAACTTTCTTAAACCCATGTCACTACTCATACTCAAACGGAGAACTGGTGGTTCTCGGCACCGGGCTGCAGGCAGTCCAAGGAAGCTTTGCCATCCCTGGATCGCAGGCTAACCAGGCGTTTGTTACGCCTGGACAGGAATGGCCTGAGTCTGGTGGCGGGGACCATCACAGGACACTGTTCGCTGAACAAACACTTGCACACAATAGGCATAACGGACAGTCCTCTATGCAGAGAGTGCATGGAGGCTTAGGGAAACCGTCGCACACGTGCTCTTTGAATGCACGGGCGTTACCCAGATTAGAACTGAAACCCTCGGGTCAACCAGATCTTACACGGAGGTTCTGTATAAACCAGGAGATTTAGTTAACTTCTGGACTAAGTGCGCAAACCAAACCTGTAACATAGAACTTAGAACCCATATCACTATTTTAGAAGAATGAAGAATATACTCATCGGCTTCATACTTTATATTCCAATGGTATGATGTGGTTCCGACTGTCCTTTGCAAAGTGTAATGTATTGGATTCAGTATATTTACAGGAGGGCAAATGCCATGTTCTGTCACAGTGTTTTATTGCGATTTAATCGGGGCTACGGTACTTCACAACATAAAATCGTGCCTGTATTCCCGAAGGGTTGGACAGAGGTGGACTAAATCCTTAGATATTATCTCCCGTTATGTTTAAGATCCATGTAATGGGGGGTAAGCCTAAGCCCATCGACCGGGCACACATCCAGACTCTGAGCTGCTACTGGAAAAAAAACAATAAAACTGGCCGGCCTATAACCCTAATAATAATACACCAATGGGTCAGATACTACTTCACTTTAAGTATAAAATAAAAAATATAATAATAAAGAATCAGGCTACCCACCTGATGGGAGACGGTTACTTACATCAATGGCCCTCTGATATGCCTGAGACTCCGCTACCGCTGATGTATTGCGAGACTTGCAAGCTTGTGATAAACTGAAGGCCAATTCTCTTACTTAAAAAACGTTCACATTCAAGTTGTAACCTGTCAAACTTGTCAAAAGCGTTGGTAGATTGATTGTATTTTTGACTGATTGGGAATGAGAGTTCAGAGTTTTTAAAAATACGGGAATTGCCCCTCAGATCCTACTTTATCAATATTATATATATTATGCTAGCTGATGCCCGCGGCTTCACCCGTGTGGATGTCGGTTATTATATACTAAAACCTTACTCGAGAACCACTCTATCACCACTCTATCCATTGGTGAAAACAGCATGAAAATCGGTGCAGTAGTTTTTGAGTTTATCGCGTACAGGATGACAGACAGACACGGCGGAGGACTTTGTTTTTTAATATGTAAGGATATTAAGGAATTTATGCCTTTTTCCCATGGGGGTAGGCAGACAAACTATAATGAACACCACCTACTACGATCCTTACCTATTTCTTTTGCAAACTAAGTTACTAATGTATATTTTAGTATTGTTAGGCTTTCACAATAGGAATGAGGCAATTTATCAGCCATTATGATTTTGACTACTTGAACGGAAAATTATGATAAATCGCTTTTCTTCTTTTCAAAGATACCAGAAACTTTAATGAGAAGCACAATGTACAGTCCGCTTGAATCCACATACATTGCGTCAGGAGTGAAGGATACAGAGCAAGAATCTGATGAACTGGAGACTTTGCCACAGAATCTGATACCAAAGTCGACTACATACAAGTAATTTTCATATTTTTAATACTCATCATCAAGTGTATGAACTCGTTAGCAGCGTGGTACCGTCCTAATCAATATTCTATTATAAACTAGCTGATGCCCGCGACTTCGCCCCCGTGAATGTCGGTTATTATATACTAAAACCTTACTCGAGAACCAGTCTATCCATTGGTGAAAATCGAAATCTATCCATTCATGAAAATCGGTGCAGCAGTTTTTGAGTTTATCGCGTACAGGACGACAGGCAGACGCGGCGGTGGACTTTGTTTTATAATATGTAAGGATAATCTGCAGAGCTTTAAACTCCTATCTCACCATTAAAATTATGAAAATCTTCTCCTAGTGTCGATGATTCTAATATTCAGGTTTAAATGAGCTTGGACCAGAACTCAGCCTTAAGTACCATGTGGCAATGACGACGAATCGGCAGGCACCCTTGACCAACACTACATATTAAATAATGAAAATTAATTTAAATAAAAAATACTTATTCGTCGGTAGAAATTCTATTTTGAACTCATCAGATTATATTAGTAGATTTATTGAATATCTTCTATTTTGTTAAGTACGAGTACCTGGTACTTACTTGTTGAAAGGCCTACATTGTCCTCCCATGCCTACTAACACTGTAATTCGAAAATATTGTAAAAACCAATTATTTTTAAAAGAGTAACCATGGAGTTTCTTTCCGGCTCTTCTCCATAGGAAACGACCAGTAATTGGAACCGTGCACCTAGCTTCTGGCGTTTAATAAGTGCTCATGTCGGTTTATGTGAAATAAAATATTTTGACTTTGATCATAATAATTATAGTTGCATAAATCTTTCTCGTTTTTAGGGTTGACATATACTGGTGGGGGTTACGTGACGTCACTACTGCGAGGAAACCTTGCGTGATACTAGAAATAGATGAGCTAACGATAAAGTCCGACGTCGTATGTGACAAGAAATCCAACTGCAACTTCCCGAATGGAAGATCTTCGCAAATCTTCCAAGCTCCGCTGAATGAGGTCTACTGCCCTCCTTTGAGTATCAGACTTTATGATAGCAGCACTTTTGGAAGAACCCTGTTCTTGGGCACAAATATAGTGAAGAATCCAAATAAGTATATTGTTGGTTGGTTGCCCCAAAAAGAAAGGGAGGCCTCTTTGAAGAGTATGTCAATTACTGCAGCAAATTTTTTTCAAGGTTATTTAATTTTTGCTTTATGTACTTAAAATATGTAGCTATCTAGGAATCGGATCTTTATTCAACAATCGCTAAGAAAAGCTTCGCCCCAGCCTTTTAATATTATGATCTTGAGGAGGAGGTTCTCAATTCGGATTTTTATTCAATTTTTTTAATGATATATCTATTATTTCATATACAAGGTACTAAGTGAAAAATCTGCCTAGTGTACCCGCGTGTGATTCATTAAGTCCGCCTTTGTACCTTTATTGTGGAAAGTTGAAATAAATAAATAAAAATAACTTAATTTCGAAGTCGGTGGCAAAAAAAGAAAATTCAAAACCAAAGACACCGACTCCCGAAATAAAGCAATTTTTCACTTTGTAGTATTTATTTTTGGAAGTCATTGTTTTTTTTTGTAAAAAGTTTTTTAATTTATCTAAATAAACATATTTGCAGTCAATCAAATCCTGTTCGTACGAAAGAGTTCTGCCCCATTGATTGAAGATATAGGTAGCAAAATATCTTTGCATAGCATCCAGAGAACTAGTAAGTCACGATGGAGACGTGTATTTTGCACAGAAGTGGCAGACGAAGAAAAATACGGACTTCTTCCAATGATCTCCAAAGACAGGAATCCAAAACTGGCGAAGAATAATTCCTTAGAAAGTTCTGAACAGAGAGATTGGTGGATGAGATATTTTGCTACCCTAGCGGTACGTTCTTGTATGAAGTAATTTATATTTATTACGAGTATCTCGTGATAACCATGAGCAATTGAGCACAGATGATCCTGTAATCAGAGATAATAATTGATGTAGTAGTAAATCTCAACTAATATTATAAATGTGAAAGTTTGTTACGCTTTTATTAGTCGGTTGTCTTTTCAAGTGAAGGCAGTGGACATATAGTTACGTAAGAAATTGGCTGAAACATCCCAACGCTGATTTGCTGGATTCGTTTTCTCTTATACTGATCGTTATTTCTCCTCTTCAGATCGTTATTTCTCTTGACAAAGTTTATTCTGTTTATATGTATGTATCTATGTATCTTTGCTTGTATTATATAGTGTTACTTTTGTGTTATCAATCCCTGTTGCACCTGCCATGTTTCCTCTCGCCGTCGCCCTAAGGTTGACTAGTAGAAAATGCCTCAGGCAATTAAGTCCGCCTTTGTACTAGTTGTATTTGTTTTTTACTTGTGCATTAACTTATAATAGATAAATAAAATAAATGTTATGATATGTTATTTGAGTTAATCTGTCCTACTTATCAGTTTCCACAGAAGGTCATAAATCACGTAAAGCTGGTAGCTAACCTGAAGCTTACGGAACCCAGAGATGGACACGTAGCTAGTTTTGTAACTACAGTTCAAATTAAATAATGTTATTTGGAAGTTTTAATTAATTTTCCCTGCTTTTAGGAGGATACGGATGAAGACTTATCAAGTTCCGAAAAAATCACTGTAAGTTTTTTTTTTAAATGGTCCTACGTAATTCTATTCCTAACTAATATTATGAATGTGGAAGTGAGTTTGTTTGTTACGCTTTAACGCTTAAATGGCCGAACGGATTTGAAAAATCGGTGGAGTCGTTTTTAAGTTTATCGCGTACAGGACGACAGACACGTGGCAGAGGACTTTGTATTATAATATGTAAGGATTTATAGAAGTAAAGAGCAACATTTCCTTAATTAGCTTGTCCGAATTCATTTAACACAACTCGTTAATTGTAAAAATCTCGTCTCAGGTGTACGAAAGTGAGTTAGAAGCCCAGCCGGAATTTGAGCAATTCAAAGACTGGTGTACGACCCTAAAGCTTTACAGCGGCCAGAAGACTGGTATACCTGAGAAGGACGAACAGCTGTACTGTGGCTTCCTAAAGGCTGGCATCGCTATATATAGGTGGCCTCCGCCTGAAGATACCGTTCCTGTTAGCTGCACTGGTGTTGAACTGAATTACGGGTGAGCAATTTTTTTATTAATTAAAATTAATTATCATTTATATCAGGCAATTATTCAACCCATACCATACAGACACATAGGTACTCTTAAAATAATAACACAGATAGAATATAAAAATACAATAACTAAAAATATATATTAAAAGTCTTTTGCCTCTCTTGCAAGATGGACGACACGGTAAACAGCTTTTATAATTTCATTCTTACTCAGGGTTACCCTTGTGTAGAATGACACTCTGAGCTTACTTAGCAGCGCGGAAAAGCCGGCAACGTTGCTCTCGGCGAACATGTCAGTCGCACTACACCGCCAGGGCGAGTTCATCATAGCCCGGTAAGCATTCACTTGAAAATTTTAAATATCTTTTCAGATTCTTCAACGACTATCCTGATAACGAGCCGTCAAAGTTTCTGGTTCGTGTATACGTAGTCAAAGGCGTGAACCTGATACCAAAAGCATTCACCGGCAAACTGGATCCTTACGTTGCCATCAGCTGCGGCAGGAAACACCTTGGAGATAGGAAGAACCATGTGAAAAATACCCAAAATCCCATTTTTGGGAAGTAAGTAGATATTCAATTTCATAATGCATATTCATCTTTTTTAACAAATTGAATAAAAAAAACATTCAATATTTATGTATTAACTTTAAATCTATACAAATAAATAAAATTTGATGTCAAAATAACAGCTTTTTACTAAATTCATAACTATTATGAAATTATGTACGATAGGTACATATTTTACTGTCTGTTTGTTCCGGTTAATCTCCGAAACGGCTGCATCGATTTTTACGGGACTTTCACTGGCAGATAGCTGAGGAGTAACTTAGGCTACTTTAATTTTATAAAAAAGAATGAAGCTCCACGCTGAGCGAAGCCGCGGGCAGCAGCTAGTTCAAATAAAATGGCTGAAGCCAATTTCACTATTTTAACACATTAGAATCAATACTCCTGTTTGCATTTAATCGGTTTCCCACGAAGATAGTCCGCTTTTGGACACATACTGCCCGGTCTATCTGTTCTAATGGATTCTACAAATAACACAAATCTGAAAGACAGACTTTTGCTAACATCAGCACCGCCTGGACACTTTCCACGAAAAATATTTTAGACAAAATACAAAGATATGTAACTATTCACCAGAACTTTTGCTCACCAATTTCAGAATGTACGAATTCCGATGCATATTACCAGACGACTATCTCTTGACGGTGTCCCTGTATGACTACGATGCCTTACCTCCTGACGAGCTGATTGGCTCCACAACCATCGACTTGGAAGATAGGATATATTCCAAGCACAGGGCAAGAGTCGGCTTAGCTACAGAATATACCACGTGAGTAATTTTTTTATTTATATTTGCTTAAATAAAAGATCTGACACTGTGGCTTGTCAATATCATGTCATTACTTTATTTACATAAGTAATAGTATTAATATTAGGGTTATGATTTACATTTTTATCGCCATGGACTGGCATGCAACTATTTGTACTTGGCAGTTGCATACTGCATTTGTTTTTAACCGTATGAACAGTTTGATGTTCACGTGTCAAACCAACTTTTCAAAAGATTACTTAAAAAAAAAAAAAACTGAAGAATTGAGAACAACCTTGGTTCTCAATTAGTCTGTATGTTTTTTATTTTTATTTTATGCGATAACTCCGCCAATTATGAATCGATTTCGATGATTCTTTTTTTGTTTGGTAGGTCAAGCTTCAGAGGTGGTCCTATATAAATTTTATTAACTTTGCTTGCGTAGTTTTTGAGTTACCTTCAATAATTACGTATTTTTCCCACTTTGTCTATATAGACGACATCTTATTTGACTCTGTCACTGTTATTTACATAGCAGGTAGTGATATTCGAATTTGTGAGGGGTAGGTACCACAACCAAAAAGTGAAAAATAAAAACTTTTGTGTGTTTTTCTTGGAAGCCGGTTGTTTTTTTTTTTTACCGTAAACTATAATACTGATTATAGCCGTGAGAACGGTCCTCAGGGTACTGATTAACTCTATCGAGCCAGTTCCCTAAGCCCTGGTAAGAAAACCATATTCGGCATCTGTCTAGCTAAGAATATTATCCCTGGCATTTTTGCCTACTAAAGTTGCGCGGGGTTACGCACACGCGAACGCGCGCTTACACTTGCACATGCGTCATGTTTTATTCACGATATCTTTCCAAACTTCCAGGATTGGCCCTTACAAATGGCGTGACTGTCAAAAGCCTTCGGTAATTCTGGAAGAACTTTGTGCGAAGAACCATCTACCTCCGCCAATTTTCCCTGACAATGCTACGGTAGTCGTAAACGGTGTAGAATATAGAGATAGCGTCAGCAATGGTAAGATTGAGATGAACTCAGGTAAGCATATCGACGATGAAGTATCTATATCTAATAACTAACATTTTGCGGTTTTCACTTTATTGCATAATCGTAGGTAAAATATATCCCTAGCCTGAATCATTTTATTGAAATAATTATAACCGTCTCAAGCGTTTCCTACAATTTTTTTAAATAAAAGTTAATTTTTTTATACAAAATAAATGTTAAAAATTATAGAAGTAAAACGTTTTTTTCGCTTCTTGTAATGTAATGGTTTTGTAGTTATTAGATATTGATACTACATCTTCGATATGAAAACTCCTCATGGTCATCTTTCATCGTCGATGTGAAAACGCCTCATGGTCATCTATCATCGTCGTTTTCTACATCCTCAACTTTTACAACACCATCGTGCATTGGATCTTGATCAACAGATAAAAAAGGCCGCAGTGGTATAGCAGCAGTTTATTGCTCTGTTAACTACCTAGGTATATACTTGAGAATATCGGAATATATGAAAAGAGGAGGGAAGAGCGGCTAGGGGGAGTTATTTAACGAAGGTCCTATCGTAACCGTTTAGAATCAAACATTTTGAAAAGGTATTCCGAAAAACCTATCGACTACCGACTCTTTTGTTTTGTTTTTCATCCATTGCGGTGGAGGTTTTTTTGTTTGCTTTTTATCATCATGATCATTGTTTCAAGCAAAAGACGTCCACAGTCACTGTCACTGCTGGACATAGGCCTCCCCCAAGCCACAATATAAACATGGACAGTATGGAAACTAGGCCTATTTTTTTAAAATAATAACCTGCTTTCCCTTTTTTAAGATCGCAGCGGCCACTCGTCTCGATAGTACGAGAGCCCACGAATCAAACCAAGTCACATCGTCAAAAAATTTAACCGATCTGTCTCATAATAACCTGGTTTAATTTTTTTTTTATCTTTTTTATTGTTACCTAAATACCTGTTTTTTGACATTTTTAATGTCACCTGTTATTCCAAATACGCAATTTTTTTTCTACAACTAGGCGACCTTTCTTATCATGTCCAACAGTTTTAGACAGAATGCTATGTTACGATTGGTATATTTTCTTAACCAAATTAGTAAAAGTAAAACGATAAGGCAAAAACTTCGAGGTCTCGTAAATGATCGCGTCTATGTTTGTGTGCCGATTCGAACGTTTTCTTCGTAGTTTTCATACCGTCCGTATTTACTAATGAAATGATAACAAGGGCAAATTACTTTATATAACGAATTTATTCAGAAAATTATCGTACCGGATAATGTTAGCACACTTGACAGATCGAACACAAGAGAGTGTTCCATTTACGACTATATGTCAGATTGAACTAGTGCAGGGTCCATACTTTCATCATTTACATTGTGCCCAAGCGTTGCCATATCGACCGATCCTGAGCTTCTCACATTGTAGGCCTCCCACAAGGTGGGAACAATGACCTGTGAGGTAATGGCGTAACAATTAATAGTAACGATGACTTTAATTTTGAGAATTCATCAGCATTCATTTCGTTATTTACGTTATTGAGCAGGCAAATTGTCGAACATAATTTATTATTATTATGAAGTAATGGATAAGCTCAAAATGATTCAGATGGTGATTGAAAGTGTGTTACGCTATTAAGGTGCTGCACGCGTAGCATGACCACAATAAAAACGGGTTTTGTCGACGGAAGACTAAACAAAATGACAGATTTTAATTGTGCATCTGCATTTTGTCTATTCTTCCGTCATGCTACGCGTGCTATTCAGATTAGCCTTTGGTAGACTTTATTATTTCATACTATAATTATGATTGTATGGCTAATAAGAATCCTTTGTCCATCCACAGTAAGATATTACCGTTCCGCGGCAGATCGTAAAGAGAACATCTGCCTCAATCTACTGCACAGTTGGTATACGCTACCAATATGTGGGTACGAATTAGTGCCCGAACACGTGGAGACTCGATCGTTGACGAATTCCGGGAAGAATGATCTGGAACAGGTAATTTATTTATTAAGGAGGGATTCTTAATACTTTCGATTGTTCTCAGAAGTTCTAATGGTCAGCACTTAAGGGGGATGCGCCAGGGTAGCCCGTGAAATTCAAATTTTCTTACGTTTTTTGCAATTTGCAGGTCGGTGTTAGATTGTATGTTGATCTAAATATGATTTGCGCACGTAACAAATATGGATTTACAGAATTATAAACATAAGAATCAGCAATAAAACTCTCTAAAGTTCATGAAAGTCTCAAATGTCGAGATTTCATGAAATCATCTAATGTTTATAATTCTGTAAATCCATATTTGATACGTGCGCAAATCATATTTAGATCAACATACAATCTAACACCGACCTCAAATTGCAAAAAACGTAAGAAAATTTGAATTTCGCGGGCTACCCTGGCGCATCCCCCTTAACCGGCGGATACTACAGCAGGATATTACATTTATCAATGTATATTTTATGCTATTTTAAATGAAATAGGGTATAAATTCCAATACCTACGTCTGAGTATCGCAGAAGATACATTGCAGCCTTAAAGTGGAACCTGGAGTTTCACCTCATTCCACCACGAGCCAATTCAAAGCAACCTTCAGAAGGACGGTAGTTCGACGCTACTCCGCAGGCTGCGTGGCACTCCCAACACTATCCTGCAGTCGATAGCCGCCCGGGCAGATAGCCTGCTAGTGTGGGCGCTTGCGAACCGGACCCGTTCTGTTTTAGTAATTAAGTACTAACATAGGATGCTATTTTGTTACTAACACTATAGACCATTGTAGTCTGATTAAATAAAGATTAATAATAACGTTCTTTATGGCCACGTGCAGTCTAAGACGGCCGGACCTTACGCGTAACAATTTTTTTTTGTCTTGGGCCGTGCTATGTCTTTCCAGGGAGTTCACGATTTTTCAAAAGAACGGCGCGGTTATGTCTTAGTTTCTGGGAATACTTAATACAAGCTGCGCCCCGTAGTTTCACCCGCGCAAGTCTCGATCCTGTGAAAATATCGGGATGAAAACGTATATACTAAGTCCTAATACAGGTCATGGCCTACCCGTGTGCCAAATTTCATCTATTTCCGTTCAGCCGTTTTAGCGTGAAAGCGTAACAAATAATCCGACAAACTCACTTTAGCATTTATAATATTCGTTAGGATCCTCCATTTAATACTAAAGCGGCAGTAATTTCCAAGGAGGTAGCATTGCTGTTGAATAAAACCAGTATTAAATTTTTGTGCTAGCTGACATATGGCTAATAATCGATTTATATTTTATGTTGCGTAATGTAAATGATTTTGCATACTTTTGTATAGAATCAATTGTTTCTAACTGAACAGACAGCTGTGCTGCTGGGGAGTTTGTTGTGCCACTTCTTCTTCCCAGCTAAAGAACTAGGAAGTGGTGAAAGGTGGGCGTTTCGGGGGACTGTCTTATGTAATTTTGCCGTTTGAAAAGTGCTGATTCTCAGCCTAGTTTGAATAAATGACTTTTGATTTTGATTTTGATTTTTCAGGGTAAACTTCAAATGTGGGTGGACATTTTCCCTCTCGATTCTGATGTGTACATACCGCCGGGAGTGAACATCACCCCTCGGAAGCTAGAGGACTATGAACTTCGCGTGGTCGTGTGGGATGTACAGGGACTGAAGTTGGCAGTCCGTGATAAGAAGGTTTCCGATATTTACATCAGAGCGTAAGTATTGTTGAATCCTACTAATATTATAAATGTGAAAGTTTGTGTGTTTGTGTGTTTGGATGTTTGTTACTCAATCACGCAAAAACGGCTGAATGGATTTGGATGAAATTTGGCAAACATATAGTTTATAACCTGGATTAACACATAGGATACTTTTTATCCCGATATTCCCACGGGGTCGAGACTTACGCGGGTGAATCCGCGGGGCGCAGTTAGTTACTTTATAACGCTAACGAAGCAGAAAGTCATCTTATTATTCCCGTAATTAAGCAGTGATAGCCTAGTGGTGTGACCGTCGTCGGACTGCCAACTCAATAGATCTCGAGTTTGAACCCAAGACACGCACGTCTGACTTTTCGGATTCATGTGCGTTTTGTATAATTATCACTTGCTTTAAAAACGGTGAAGGAAAACATCGTGAGGAAACTGGCATGTCTGAGAGATATTTCTCGATGATAATTATGTGAAGCCAAGTCAGAGGCCCTTGACCGGCTTTAAAACTTTGACACCAGGTTAGTCACTAACCATACGAAAAGAAAATTCCCGTAATTGTGTTTTTTTTTTTGCTCTCGGTCTTTCCTAGGACCATACGTTCTGGTTACGGAGATATAGAAGGAAAAAGTTCCAACATTTCCAGACGTTTTTTAAAGAAAGCAAGTTTTAAATATTATAACTTAATTTTAAACACCCCCACGAACCTTGAACCGTTGCATGCACCCATAAACACAATTTTTTGCGTGCATTTCGTTGCGCACTACCGTAAACAGCGATTTTTCACAGCAAACACAAAAGTCGTTTTCCAGAACGTGATTGCTTTTTCTATTTCGGAAGGATTATGTGTTTAATATATTAATATTTAATTTAGTTGAAGCACATAAATCTCCATGTTTTGGCATGATGTTGCCACATCAGAAGATTGCAAAGCAATTGCGAAGCAGGGGTGAGTCGTTAGCTAATTTTTTTATTTTATTTGGCAGTTGGATACACACTGTCGAACAAGCGCAGTACACGGATGTTCACTACAGCAGCTTTTCAGGTGAAGGAAGATTCAACTGGCGCATGATATTTCACTTCCAATACCACCATGCTGAGAAAAAGGTGTTTATAATGATTATAATCACGCCAGGTCTCCCCGAAGGGTTAAACAGAGGTGTGCCGATTGTACACCCACATTTTTCCAGTTATGTTTAGTCCTATGTGTGTGTGTGTGTGTATGTGTGTGTTATGTGTGTTTATGTTCTGTGTGTATGAGGGCGCGCCTATTGCCATCAACCGGGCTCAAATCCAGACTCCGGGCTGCTACCGAGCAACTTCAGATGGAAACCCAAAAAACTTTGCCCGACCTGTAAATCGATCTTAGGACCTCATGTTCAGCAGTGGCACTTGCCAGTCCCACCGAGGGGTGTCGTGTTACCCAGTAACTTGGTTATGGAGTCACATAGGCAGTCACTCTATGAAAAATACTATTAAAAAAGCAGCATCAGGTTAAACTGGAAGCCTTCCCCAACGTGATTATGCTCACGATCTAGCGTACTTTTGACATCAGAGGCCCTAGTGTGAGTTTCTCTAACTATCTCGACTTTACGCATCGACCGCGTACGTCGCTCCGGTTGGCCTTTCACTGGCTTTCACTGGTGAAGGGCCAATCGGTGCGCCGAATGCGGTCGATGCGTAAAGTCGAGATAGTTAGAGAAACTTCATATTATATATAGGTCTCTGAACACTGAACGGTTTCTGCGACCACGAATGTAAATGGATAAAGCGATTATACACGCTTGACAGACCCGATGGTTGATCGCATTAATTTCTTATTACAGACAAAGGAACGTTGCTGTGCTTTTAATTCTAACCTACTGTACCTAGACAGACGTTATTATCCTATCCTAACTAATATTATAAATGCGAAAGTGAGTGTTTGTTTGTTACGGTTTCACGCTAAAACGGCTCAACGGATTTAGATTAAATTTGGCACATGGGTAGACCATGATCTGGAATAGGACATAGGATACTTTTTATCCCGATAATCCCACGGGATCGAGACTTACGCGGGTGAAACAGTGGGGCGCAGCTAGTTATTGTTTATTTCGCATTTTACAGTTGGTGAGAAAAGAAAAAGGTCCGTTTACAGAAGTGGAAGAACATATGGCACCAATATTAGTAGTACAAGTCTTGGACAGCGATGCTGCTTCTCAAGATGATTTTTTAGGTATGTACCGAAGTCAAGTTACCCTTGATGACGTATCGAGCTTCTTAGATGTAAGACCAGCTTTTCGAGCGACTCGTATACTGAACAACACCAAATAAGTCGACGCCTGAAGTGCTGATGCTTTTAGAACAACACGTTAGTAAACGGACACTTTGTTTGGTTAAACTGCAGCCCAGTTCGAAGCTTGTCCACATAGCAATTACCTAATATTCCAGTACTCAGTGTTACTGAATGAATTTTGAGAGTTAGGCTAAAATCTCTATGACTTTAATCGACTTCTAGCACAAACAAATAAAACTCCTTTGGATAGTACGCCTCTGCCGCTCTTGCTACACGAATATGTGATGCATGATTTAAGGGAGATAAACTTTATAACAAATATATCTATAAATATTATAAATTGAAGTCGCTTTTCGTGTTTGTCTGTATGCCCGCGTTATTCTTTTAAACCACGCAACAGATTTTGATGAGGTTTTCACTATCGTTTAGAGAATTTATTCCGGAAGGTCTATGTGTATAATACGTATTAAAGTTACTTACATAGAATTAAGAAATCTCGATGTTTTGTCAAGTCGTAAAGGCCGTGCCAAGCAAAGCAGGTCGCTAGTATTTAATAAAATAACATTTTAATAAAATAATATTTTAATAAAATAACATTTTAATAAAATAATATTTTAATAAAATAACATTTTAATAAAATAACATTTTAATAAAATAACATTTTAATAAAATAACATTTTAATAAAATAACATTTTAATACTATGATTTTATATTTCCAGCATCAGCATCCTTTAATTTGAATTCAATGTCCAGAGGAGTGAAGAATGCTAACAAATGTAAAAAAGTAGAATTGAGCAATAAGAAAATAAATCTCTTCTCAACTATGAAGGTCAGAGCCTGGTGGCCGCTCATATTCACCAACCGGAATACTGGCATTTCTTCGGCTGCTGTTAGTATTTTCTATTGTTTTAAGCAGTAGTTGGTATAAACTATATACGTAAGTGGGCACGCCTTTTGTGCCTCGAGGCTTTTTTTTAGTTAATTTATGTTTACATATACATTTATAGTTCTCGTTTTTTTATTATTCGTTTTTTGGTTGGTATATTGGCGTATGCTAGCTGACATATGGCTAACAATTAGATATATGTTTTATGTTGCGTAATGCGATGCTGATGCGATGTTGTATGTTGCGTAATGCGATGCTGATGCGATTTTGCATACTTATGTATAGGATCATTTTTTATAACTGAACAGACAGCTGTGCTACTGCGGAGTTTGTTGCGCCACTTCTTCTTCCCAGCTAAAGCACTAGGAAGTGGTGAAGGGTGGGCGTTTTGGGGGACTGTCTTATGTAATTTTGACGTTCGAAAAGTGCTGATTCTTAGCCTAGTTTGGATAAATAACTTTTGAGTTTGATTTTGAAACAATGCGAAAAGACCCATCACGAAGTCAAAATCTATGCAGTCTAGACATCTAAATAAGTGAAAATTTGTGAAAATTTATTGCTGGGAAACGACTTTTTATTTTAGCATGAAAAATTGCATGATATTCCCACCCCTCCTTCTTTTTCCGGAAATAGACTAAACCTTCTGCAAAATCTTCGTGATGGTACAAAAAATTTGCCTTTGACCACCAAATGGTAAGTATGTTAAGTATGGTGATACAAAAATTACATTTTGATTTTCAAAATCTCCGTAACGGTATGGTGGTCCAAAAAAAGACCACAACTACGGCAACGAACCCAAAGACATGACATTGTAATAACGTCCTGTTAGAATAATCAACGATTAATTCGTGTTTTTGAGTGCATTTTTTTCCAATATAAAATGAAACTTGGTGCTTTCGAATGATACTCATCGTTCCAGTGTATATAACATAGTAATTAATTAGGACTATGAATTTGATTTTTCGATCTCTTACGTAGACGTTCATACAAAGTTATCGGGGCATGTATAATGTGAAACGTCAAATCGGGCTTCTTAGATTGTCGCGAGAATAGGTTAGAACCGTGACCAAATACGCAAGAGCTGGGCGAGCTGTTTGGCTCATCTTTTGACAATTTGTGGTAAACCGTTAGAGGAATACAAACATTATGCAATATTACTCATCCTCATCATAGCAAATAGTGTAATAATTGCAGACTGACCAGACTTATGCCTAGGGAATATGTTTGCAATATTTTAACGGAATCTATCCCATAGTAGTTGCGTGATGCTGGAACATACATTCAGACAAAAATTCTAAAAACTATGTTTTAGAATCTTTCCCAGGCCCCGTAGCAATCCTTTTTTTCAAAAATATTCAATGTACAGTTTTAACTTCGCTACAATTATATTATAATTATGTACTACAATCGTATTATATATGTAAGTATAGACTATACATTAATAATGACAAAAATATTTCCGGTTTCAGGGAGTAATCGATTTAGAGTTGACATTGCTGCCGAAAGAGCAGGCCTGTCTGATGCCCGTGGGACTTGGGAGAGAACCACCAGCAGCTTTGCCAGAACCAAAGTAAGAAACATAATTCTACCTCTTTTTTTTAGATATTCTAGCTTTGAAGGCTTTGAATACACTAAACCAGTCCGCAGAATAGGGTTCTTGACTATTGATATATTTTTTTTTTTAATGATTTCTTAGTTAAATCCGGATTTTCGGTAAAGTACCTCCAAATAAAAAAAACATGTTTTAAAACTTTGCTCTCGACACGGCGAAACGCTCTGTTATTGCTCGAATAATTCAACTAATAAAAGAGCGTCTGTCGAATCTCAAAATTAAATAACGTCACAAGCGAGTAAACAAACTGCTTCAGTCACATTATTCTATCTGGAATGGTTCGAAATAATAGACGCGGCGCAAAGCGTTGAACGCCACCTACAACATTCATACGCCGACATAAGCGTGTGAACAACAGTAATACATTATTATAGTAAGTATCGAGACTCGGCGCACGGCGTGACGCTGTAAGCGGCTGATGGCGTTTATAGGAGACACAGTCTGACTGATTACAGATTGACCGCATGATTATAACTTTGTGATATAATCCGAACGTGACGACCCGCATGATGGACCTTTCTACGTGGCACTTTTGCATTTATTTGTTGTTTTTAATATTCATTGACGCGCGACACTTTGTATGTACATAATAATAGCCACACGGGTCGAACGATCAGGTTAAGCTACGCTCGCCGAGGACGTTCCATGAATGGGTGACCGTTACATACCGAGACCTCTTCGTGGCTCGGAAAGTACGGTAAGCCGTTGGACCCAGCTGTCTTTCGTGGATCTTTTGACAGACATTACGGGTCGTCAGAAGCTCGAAAGTCTGACAACTTGTCTTATCAGGGGGTAAAGCGTTGCCCCCAACTGTGTTGGGGAAGTCAGATAGGCAGTCGTTCTACGTAAAATACTGGTATTCAGCTACAGCCCTAACATAGTTGGGAAAAGGCTAGGCAGATGATGATAACAATATCAGACGGTTTTCTAAAAATTGCCAAATACTCTTATGATATTTTTTACTATATCATCAAGAATTCAGAGCGTAATGTTGATGAAAAAGTCGCAATATATTATGCCCCGTATTGAAAGAAAAAATCTTTCAATACGCGGCATAATGACATAAATGATCTTGTTCTATGTCACAGCCGCTCTGAATCATCAAGTATGAATCCCTTGAAGTTCGTCAAATCATTGAAGTTTAATAACTGGAGAAAGGAACACTCAGTGGTTACGTTTGTAGCTGCAATGGTGATCTCCGTGGTCGTCCTAGTCTGGTACTTGGAATTACCATTTGCTCTTCTTGATCTAAGTACCTACTCACAGTAAGTGGTGTCATTAATTATTTACGACTAGCCCTTCTACCCGCGGCTTTGCCCGCGTGGTATGTCGATAAAAAGTATGTCCTTACTCAGGCTCCAGACTATCTGTGTACCAAATTTCATTTAAATCGGTTCAGTAGTTTTGGCGTAAAAGCGCGACAGACAGACAGAGTTACTTTCGCATTTATAATATTAGTAAGGATAAAAATGCAAAGCGAAAACTGGAGCTGTGAACGATGAAAATGTGATCAAAATTATCTTCAGCTCGATTCCGAAAAACAATTCTCAAAAAATATACTAGTGGTTCACTTGGAGTTGATCGCTTTCTCCCATGCGCTCCCCGCACCGCCTTGTAAACCACCTTTTTAACTTATTATCTGTTTCCGGCCCGATCGCTTCTACATGAGAACTGATTAACTAAATTAATGAATAATTAACTATTGTATAACAGGAAGGTAATGAACAGCGAATAAATTTTTCACCTTACGCCCTGTGACGGTAGCGAAACTGCCAAGCCACATATTTTGACTAAGGTGTAGAGGTTATGAAGTTAGGGCTTGTTGAGTTAGGGCGTGTAGAATTAATATTTAAAGTTACAAAATGGTAACAGTAAAAAATATAACAATTAATATTTTTTGTCAACGTTAGTAATAGTTGTGCCGTCGTTTTTAACGGTCGACGACCGACGGCCAACTCGAAATGAACTGCAAGTACTGTCCATTGATACCTATTACACAAAATATTCATGGGCAAATGACAATTTCTAAGTCGTAGACCAATATGTACCTCTCTCAGCCCTGAATTGAAACAGTTTCTGCATCTGATGTTGTTATATGCATTCCATTAACTTCACTTTTCTTAGAGTTAAAAAACACATATTCATCTCAAACACAAAACATCAGTTTCGTTACATTGCTGTTATAGGACTGCGCGTATAAAACCCTTGACTACATAATAAAGTAATTATTGAATCTATTAACTGTTACACGATTATTGGTTACCAATAATATTTTCTTTCATTTTCAGTGAATAACCCTCGTGTCGCCTGAAAACACCGCAAAAGCTTTATTTAATGTACTTTCGTTTATTTATTTAGTTTTTTATTAGTTTATTAGTTTAATGGCGGTCTTTTGTAAGCGGTCTACATAAGTTTCAAGATTTAAATAGGAACAATTTTTAGATATTGTTACACTAAAATGTTTTAAAATAAATTTTATAATATTTTTATATTGCAATAAATACCTACGTAGTTCCCAAATTGTTGCATCTTTTTTTAATAAAATACTTAGATCCAATATTTATATTGATACGCATGCTCCAGGATCGCCACGTGTGCCGTGTCCTTGGGACAGAGAACAATATAGGAACTTGATTTTAGGACATGTGTGTTTCAAAATAACGTATAATCAAAATACAGATAACTAGTTCGCGCGTTGAGGTCGGAAGTTATCCCACTGGAACGTACTGCCGATGCCGGGATAAAAATCCAATGCCCTAATCCAGGTCATGCCTGTGTGCCTAATTTCATCAAAATCTGTTCAGTCAATAAGGCGATAAAAGGTAAACACACAGAAATAGCCAATTTCGCATTTAAAAAAAAACAACGTTCAACGTACAGGTACGTACAACGGGGCCGCTAACACATTGTTTATGTAAGTAAATTCTTCTGTATTGCTTAAAACGCTTGAACATAATAAGGTAATAAGGAATATTTTCAAACCTCCAAAATTCATTTTCAAAAAATGCATATATAATGGAATATAGCGTAAGTACTACATAATATATTGTGTACGTTACGACTGCTCCGCCAAGCTAACTACACAAACAAAAAAAAATTCGCCCAATTTTTTTTCGAAATTTTTCAGAATCGAAGGGAACAAACCAAAAATGTGTAAAGTAGAAATAAAGAAGTTATAAGGGTTTTAAGTTGGCCGCGCGAACGTAATGTGGAGATCTCAGCAACTATTTGGGTTAGAGAAGATGTAATTCTAATTAATAGCATATTAAACTATATTTTAAGGGTACCTACTTGAAATCTTCTGTTCCATAGGTACATTTTGTCCAGTTATTTCAACATAAGTATAAGGAACAGCAGATTGTTTTTCACAATTTCCGGATTGGTCTCACATTAGAAGTTCGTTTTCCTTTGTACGGCAGAAACGCAAACCATTCACCGAGCGCGACCGAGCTCTTGCAAAAAAGTTACACAAACTTTACAAAGATGGAGCTGTACACATTTTTGCAGATATTGTAAGTACGTATTATATCAACGTGTATACCTGAGGTATAAGCAGCATACTAATAATAGAACCTATTGTAGATCTATACAGTGTGTACGGACATGGACTAGCGATATTGTAAATACTTAAATATGCCTAAACTATTTTAAAGTACAATTACACTCTAAGCTTTGGTCCAATACACTTCCCCGCTATGTGGCAGGCATTTTGTTTTTTTGTTGAAATATTCTTTACGCGAGTACAAAAAAAAAAATATCTCTTTAAAGTTTTAGTTATACCGATATAAAAATAGGCTTATTCGAATGGCAATAATATCGTCTACCGTCTGCTTTACAAAGCAATGTGTTCACAATTCTCATCTTCATAACTTTTGAACAAATCGAAAAAAATAATGAAAAATTAAACAATTCAACCAATAATTTGTAATTACTACAAAAACACCCCCTACAACTTTTTTATTTTTTTACTAGATCGACAGATTTTGAGCTAAGCTACAATACAACAAAAAATTCACAACTGTTTGTCTAATACTGTAAAAGTTATTATTGTTTGAACATAGCGTATGCGCAAGCTGTGCTTTTTGCAAGGCAATTGTCGTAACCCTAAACAGGAAAACATAATAATTAAAATAAATGCTTATGTTTACTCTGTATAACAAACTAGCATTCTTATCAATAGGTTAATCTAAACACGATTGAAGCATTTTTAACAAGTAGATATTTTACAGATAAAAAATGTTATTGATTTTGTTACCTAACTGTAAACTATAGAAATAGCATAAGACAAACAAAAATATCTATATGATTTTTTTCATAGGGCCGTGGTCGGACCAAAATTATTTGTTTGATAATTAGCAGAAGACAAACGAATATCATCAGCATCGCAGGAAACTTTTTACACATCACCGTCAGAATATAATACGTATGTATAATATGGTGAGCTTTGTAAGCTAATGTCATTGCCTGTGAGATAATTTTCCACATCCGTCCATCAAGAAGCCTTTAAAAAGTTTTGTCCACCGAAAGGGCGCTACACGCATGCCTGCTCAGGAGAGGTGTGGGACGGCCATTCGCTACACACTCACAGCGATGACCATAATAACCGCGGCCGCGCTCCGTCGCCTATCCGAACGCACGCAACTTTTTTTTAAACTATAAAAAGAAAAAGAAAAGTTATTAAACCTTCGCGCACCAGTGAATGAATTGTGTATTTCGCGGATTCGCGGTAAGTTTTGACATTTGATTAACTGTGATGTTTATTCAAGTATTTGGATTTCGGTGTTGATTTAATTAATTCGCGATGTTTTTAAAATAAACTAGGGAGGGATATAGAAGAATATATAATAAAAATTTCGCCTGTAATATAATGTATTAAGTATTTAATTGTAAATTTGATGAAAATTAATTATTTCTCTTGTGATTAAACTTATGTTATTTAGGTAGTTAATTTTCCTCACATTAATTATAATACCTACTACTAATTTATGGGATGCCAATAAAATTCTAGGCATCTTGATCACAAAATAAAACAAAAAAATTACGCATGCGCCGCATAAGAAATAACATAATTACGTAAGTTTTTTGGAGAAAGGTAAACAAGCTGTTTATATAGTCTAATTATTTGAGCATATGATAGTTATTATCCAGTAATAATTAATTATCTGTGCAATTTTTTTCATGATTTATTGAATCTCAGATTGGTACGCTTTTGTTAAAAATACTTAGCAGTTTTATGCCTAAAGTTTTATGGCTAAATAATTAGCCTTAATTTATACAATCAGAATCAACAACAAATCACGTTCAATTTTTCACGGACAACGAAGTGTCTGAGTTTAGCACTCCGTTGAGTTTTTGAATACCTATTATTAATTAAGTACTTTCATTACAGTTACTAACGTTCCTTTTTTTCATTAGAAGGACTCGAAAGAGACGTTTAATAAACTATACAGAGGCTCATGATTATTATAAGCTCAGACACAAACACATTAGTTTATATTGCAGCTAAAATTAAGCGATTTAATAAGGATGCCTTTCCTTCATTAGATGTTTTAATATTTTCGGTTGCGATGAATTTTGCTGAAACTGCTGCTATTATTGGTAAACACTCAAATACGATGTTATTGATATATCATTTAATAGAATGCTTTAGACGATTACGTTTACCGAGGAAAAACTGTCCAGTTAGGTAAGTCCAACTTCGAGAAAGAAGTCAATCGTCGAATCGGACTCGGCTGGGCGGCGTTCGGGAAGTTGCGTGCTATCTTCTCGTCTCATATACCACAGTGTCTCAAGACAAAAGTTTTTGACCAGTGTGTGTTGCCAGTGATGACCTATGGCACTGAAACGTGGCCGTTCATAATAATTCTCATTAGAAGGCTGAAAGTCACTCAAAGAGCAATGGAGAGGGCTATGCTCGGAGTTTCCCTGCGTGATCGAATCAGAAATGAAGAGATCCGTAGGAGAACCAAGGTAACTGACATAGCCCGAAGTATTGCCAAACTTAAGTGGCAGTGGGCAGGGCACATTGCTCGGAGAACGGATGGCTGATGGGGCCGAAAGGTTCTGGAGTGGCGACCGCGTACCGGAAGACGTAGCGTTGGAAGGCCCCCCACAAGGTGGACCGATGACCTGGTGAAGGCCGCGGGAATGCGCTGGATGCGAGAAGCACAGAACCGGTTGAAGTGGCGGTGGTTGGGGCAGCCAATGTCCAGCAGTTGACGTCTTTCGGCTGAAATGATGAAAGGATGATGATGAAAATGCAATAATAACCTAAATATGTTACACCATACTGTTGGTGTAACCTATTATGGTTGTACCTAGATAGCTAGGTATTACTGGTACCTTCTAGTATCACAATCCTTTAAGGCACACACATTTTTTTTCTTCGTTTTTCTCAGTTTTTACCCGACTGCCCCAGGAGGGTAATATTTTTAATCAACTGCCCCAGAAGGAGGGTAATGTTTTTCGAGAGTATGTAGGTATTGTATGTTTCTATGTTTGTATGTATGTATGTCTATTTCTTTGGCACGCTCTGTAGCCTAAACGGCTTGATGGATTTTAACATACGAGGTCTCGTTAGGTTCGTCTTAATTGTAGGAGTGACATAGGCTATAAAAAAAAAAAAAACATCTGCAAATACAAAAAAAGGGAGGGGAAGGTTTTTTTTTTAATTACAACTTTATTGGTATCAAATGAAAGCTAGTAATGAGTAAATTCCAAATACATAGATTAATCAAACTAAAAAGCTTGAAATAAAACAAATTATTTAAAAAACAAATAACCCGACTGCAAAAACCTTTAACTGAAAAGAGAAAAACAAGTATTGAATTTTGTTTTTTGTAAGGCAAACCAATAAACTGAAATGTGTTGTAACTTTTGATTGTCCCCGCCTGCAATACCTTACAAAAAACAAAGTTCAATGCTTGTTTTTCTCTTTTCAGGTAAAGGTTTTTGCAGTCGGGTTATTTGTTTTTTAAATAATTTGTTTTATTCATGTTTCTTGTGTTATTATAATTTTAATAACTTTTGGATTACACTCACTGATTACGAGAAAAGGCTGGCATAGCCTAGGTTTGAAGGGTTTAATCCTGTGCTTCTATCTATCATAGAATTTACCAGTTTATTTGTTGATTATGATTATGATACGTAACCGCAATTAAAGCAATTAAGCTAAAGAAGTTACTAAGAAACTATGGTTTTGTTCGTAGAGTACATTCTAAATAAGATTGCAACTGAAAAGGCACGCATTTACCCCGCATTAAGAACCAGGACGCGCCATTATTTAGCCTTCATTATTTGTAATTGTGGGCGTCGGTAGGATGTTTTTCATGGCTGTAGCAAGCTATGGGATCATTGGCACAATCAATTAGCGAAGTAGGTACACGATCAATGTCTGACATCACTATCCGAAGCGACGTAAAACTAATAATGTACTAGTATTTTCTATTTTGGATGTGGTGTATGCAAAGATCGCAGTATTTTACTACTTGCTGCAGAAAGTAGTACCTACAATTATGTTATTTCGATCATTTATAGGTACAAGTTTAGCCGCCTGAACCTAGGTCAACGTTCTTTTTAGGGTTCCGTAGTCAACAAGGACCCCTTATAGTTTCGCCATGTCCGTCTGTCTTTCTATCTGTCTGTCCATCCATCCGTCTGTTCACGGCTTAGCTCAGAGACTGTCGGTACTAGAGGGCTGTAATTTGGTATGGATATACATATAAATGGCGCCGACACAGTGGAAAAAAAAATCATAAAAAATATTTGTTTTTATGGAACGTCCCCTGCACGTAAAGTGGGAATGGTTTTTTTTTTTCTCGTCAATTCCATGGTGTGGGGTATCGTTGGAAAGGTCGTTTAAAAATAATATGAGTTTATCACAACCATTTTTGGATTCAGGGATCCGTTTGCGAAATATTAAGCTTTAAAGTGCTAAATTTTGTTAGAGTCAAGTGTGTCCCCGCCCCTGCCAGCTAAATGGTTGGTTTTGGATATGTGAAAAAATTCACGGCAGTAGTATATATAACGAAATTAAGTTTTTCAACTACAATGTTAAGTTTATTGGATAAATTCATCCCAACTACGGAACCCTTCATTGTGCGTGGTTCGACACGCACTTGGCCGGTTTTTTTTGTTATCATAATGTCGTTGATAGATTTAATGACCACAAACAGAAATATGCCTGAATTAAAATTCTTCTTCGCGTGTTAACGCAAAAGTATATCCCACTGACAAAGTTTGACCCAAATAATTTTAATTACTTGGGTCAGACTTCAAAGGGACTGTTAGTAAGCAAGCAATGTCACATAATAGACAATACCATAGCTTTCTCGACTTACTCCACGTGGTCTGCTATAAAATGTCGGACAGCCACATTCACGATTGCCACATTTTCCTTTTATTTTCTTTCTTGAACCAGCTATTTCTTTACTTGTAATAGAAAACTGTCTTTTACTACACATTCTGTTAAAACATTGCTAGGTTATGGTGAAAGATGGCTTTTTATTTCTATTAAAACTCATTGTTATACACGTACGTATACAGGTGTATGTGTGACCGTATAATTATTAACTTCGCTAGTATAAATTCTATCGGTATTATTTCCGTCAGATTATACTTTAAAAATTGTGAACTGCAATAAATTTTGATATTTCATAATCTATCCATGAGAAACCAACAAATTATTGACTGGTATCAAACTTACTTGAAAAGTAACGCACCTTGCGCTAATATTAAATAGCCTGCCTAGGTGCGCTCCTGCGAGCAACTTGGAAGTGGTGTTCGCCGGCATCTGCCGCGGCTCGGATTGCTACGCTCGCTCGGCTCGCGCGCGGTTGGTCACAGTTCTAACCTAATCTAACCCATTTCACAATTATTGTACAGTTTATAATCTAACGGAAATAATACGCATAGATTAAAAACTAACAGTTCTCATTATCCTACCGAGCCATACATGCGGTAAAGGTTTTGATTCATTTAGAATTCGTCGAAACAAGATAAACCTACTAAAACCTAAAATTGCCATGAAAATGACCCACACACTTTTGAATTGATAGGTACTTATAAATAGTAGATACGATGACAATAACATTGAATTTACTTTTATCATCTGAAGCTGAATTATTCCTGTTTTAGGCAACCATATCATAATAAAATCCAATAAAATATTGCAAATGTATCATTTGTAACCTAATGTTCCTAACCATCAATCATTATAATTATTAAGTAAACAATACCACGCGCTTTTCCTTATCAAAGTGACATAGACTGATAACAATATGAATCGGCAACGGATTAACGTATGGCTAGTTTTTAATGTAATAAGTACATTTATTGGAAGCGTAAATTGTGACGTCATTTAATTCTTCAAGGACTTTCTAATTAAACTACAATAGTTTTTGGTCCGCGCGCGGCCCGGCCGCGGTCATATCTAGTATCTTTGGCTTACAAGCGTATTAAGAAGCTAACTCAAAAACTACGCAAGCAAAGTTAATTTTCAAAGCCAATTTCAACATTTTTCGAAAAACTTTTCCAATTTTTCTTTCCATAAAACCTAGTTTAGAATATAGCGAATATTTTAAAACAAAGTTAATAAAATGTGTATGGGACCACCAAACAAAAAAAGAATCATCAAAATCGATTCATATTTGGCGGAGAAACCGAGTGATATAAACACAAAAAAAAAACGGACGATTTGAGAAAAAGAAAAAAAACAAAGAAAGAAAGAATAAAGTTTATTTAGACACAGTTCATGAAACACAAAATACAAATAAAAAAAATAAAAAGTATTATATTGTTTTTAAAACAATAGTGTGTGCCTCACGGCTGCGCCAAAAAGGTTCATTACAGCATTAATGCCAGACAGATACTGTCTGACGCTGGTTTTCGAATGAACCCATAAGGACAAGTGACGGGAAGTACATACAGTTTCAACATACCTAATAAATAATTATAATATAAACCTCTGACCTCTTCCTTTCTAGAACCTCTTCCTTTTTTAAGAAGTCGGTTAAAAAGACAAAGCTGTTGATATTATATCTCACTAGCATTTGCCCACGGCTTCGCCCGTGTGGAGATCAGAATTTATTTCACGGGAACGTACTATCATGGTATAAAGTATCCTAACTCAGATCATGGTCTATCCGTGTGCCCAATTTCACCCAAATACGTTCAGACAGTTACTTCTGCGTTTAAAAATATATTAGTATGGATTACGACTGTGTTTTTTTGTTTTATTTCACCTGCCTCTCAAAGCAATGCTGATTGGTGGCTGTTCAACTGTGATAGTAACAATTTATAACGAGAGACATTACACAGAGCTGTAATATAATTAAAATAAAGAAGATTACAAGTTTTCTTCCATTTTAGAGACTGTATTTTTCAATTCTATACGGGATCAACATTCAGTAGCAGGTTTCAAACTTTGATTTTCAAAAGTATACTATTTTCATATATGTTTTTTTTTAATTATTTTCCGGTTAGTCTGGAAGCCGACCCCAACATAGTTGGAAAAGGTGCTAAAGGCAGATTGATTGACTATTTTAATTTCTACCCAGTACCCATCCCTTCGATTAGAATGAATTCTAAAAAGGAAAATAATAAGACCAGTGACTTACGGCCAGTTTCTTTATCAAAAGTAACAGCCAAAGTAACAGTCAACTGTCTCGCCTTAACGCCGAGGATTGAAAAATAACAATGCAAAAGAATAGTTGACTGTTACTTTGGCTGTTACATTGATGAAGAAACTGGCAGTTAGTCTTTATCTGTGAATTTTGTCACCTTCGTACTCATATCATCAAATACGCGTCGGCGTCGTAGCGATGAGATTTTCACCGCTATAAAAATACCGAAGAAATATTCATGGTCGCCCCTCAAATATGCTTATTCCTGATGTAATGTCACACTTCAGTGCACACAAGGTTCAATGTTATAAGAAAAATTTAGATGAAATCAAGCTAAGTCAACGTAAATATGAAGAAAACAACCATTTTGACCATTTAATACTCGCTTTATTGATGCTTGCGGCAGCATCAGCTCAAAGCCATAAAAAAATAAATGTAAAATAATTGTAGTCCTTAAATATAAATAAAAAAATAAGAAAGAAAGAAAGCAAAATGCGTTTATTGGCATTGTAGTAGAAAAATACACTTTAAAACTATAAAACAGAAAACAACCATTAGAATGCCAAAACGGCCTCAGCTCAGCATAATGTCAGATGGAAACACAAAGTGTACCACCTGACGCTGATTTTCAGCTGAAACCCGTAACATAATAAATGTAACAAACAGAAATAGGAAAAACCAGCAGGAAGATTTAAGTACCTACCTTCGTAGTAAGAGAAAAGCAAATTAAAACGAGTTTCAAAATAGTACTAGTTTAATAAAGATAGTTCACAGTTGCGTTTTGTCTCATTAATTTCATCCGGATACGTGATGTCACTGATGTTATCGTGAGCCATTACACCTTTATTTATTATCCCATCAATTATAATTTGTACAAGTCATGTTACTTTGACTTAAAAATAATGCGTGTGCAGAATACTTACCTGTATATTGTCAGTATCACAATTTTTTGAGTCTGTTGTCTCTATCTTTTAGTCGTATTCCGTATATTACATTTGGTCTAGGTTCAGTAAAAAAATATAGTGAACTGCAGTTTTTTCAACATTATTGTAGGTACTTACATAAAACTGTAACCAGTGTGACCTCTATAAAATCGGGATATCATTAAGATCTTCAACGTCAGTAAGGTAAATGAAAAGATAGCCAAGTTTCAATAAAAAAATAAAAAAAATTTGGTGCAACATCGGCAATCAGTGCCGAACATAAACTTAAATAGAACACAGATTTTTTAATTTTTTTATTATATGCTTTCGGCTATTCAGTTTTGGAAAGATAAAAGTGTAATGATCTAAACAAACATACTGTTTCATAATGTTGTGTCATCACGATACAAAATGTGTAAGTTGTTTGGTTATAATGCCGCTGCTAGGCCATAAATTAGTCTAGGTTACAAATTAAATGGAAAATTCAAAAACAGCAATGTGTTATGTATGTATGTATGTTCATCTGTTCCGTCCTATTTTCTAAATCACTCATCATAATTTGACAAATGAGGTATCGTTGAAAGCGTCTTGATCGTCCGCTGGTTATAGGCTATGTGACGACACATTAAATTAAAAATGGTAAAGTCAGGAATTAAAAAAAAATATTGTTTAATCGTACCATGTGGGGTATCAAATAAAAGGGATTAATGAGCACATTTCAAAAATATGTAATAGGTATTATAAGCACAAAAGAATTAAAAAAAATTAAATTGTTAAAAACTATAACCCAACTACAACTAAAAATTAAAGTAATAAAAACTAAAACCCAACTACGACTAAAAAGATATAAACAAGATACCACAGACAGACAAATTAAAAATCCGGAGTCACACGTGTTAGAGCATAAATCGATCAGATTACGTGTGACTCTGGATTTTTTATTTGTCTGTCTGTGGTGTCTTGTTTATACCTTTTTAGTCGTAGTTGGGTTATAGTTTTTATTACTTTAATATTTTTTTAATTCTTTTGTCATATTGTGATGAGTGGTTTAGAATATAGGAGGGAACAGATGAACATACATACATACCGGTCAAAATCATAACCCTCCTTTTTTCTTCGCCGTAGTCGGGTAAAAAAGGCCCGATCCTGCTACGCACGGTTTTTACAAATTGACAAAACATCGAGATTTCTTAGTTTATAAATGTAACTTTAATATTAACGTATGTAGTATACCTACACATAAACCTTCCGGAATTAACTTTCTAAACGATAGTGAAAATCTCATCAAAATCTGTTGCGTGGTTTAGAAGAACAACACGAACTTACCGACAAACACGAAAAGTGACTTTAATTTATAATAATTATTACATAAAGATGATCCAACAGTGGGTTTTTGCATTCCACATTACTTTATAAGATAAAAAATATAAAATTGTAAAACTAAACTCTCGATGCTCACTTAAATGGAAATTCCTAATCTTAATGATGCCTTGCGTATCAGCATACAAACTACATTGAAACAACTATAAAAATGTTTAATAATAAGGTAATTAGTGCGTTATCTGTTAGCTCACAAAATTCTTTAAAAGAACGATTAAAAAAATATATAGGACAGTTTCAAGAATAATTTCTATGGACAAACGCGGTTCTAAGTTTAAATTAATTTAATTCGTTTTCGTGTAAACATTGACAATGGATGGAAAGGCGAAGAAGTATAATGAAAATAACCATACAGGTGAAAATGGGAAAATGGAACATGTCGACTACGATGAGCTACTATCATCAGCTGGCGAATTTGGCCGGTATCAAGTATTCTTATTCTTTGCAACATTTCCATTTTACGTGTTTGGTGCATTCTCCTACTTCTCCCAAGTCTTCATAACGGAAACGTCTCCAAATCATTGGTGTTTCATCCCAGAGTTGCAGAATCTTACCATTCTGGACAGAAGAAGTCTGGCCATACCCCTTGATAAAGATTCACCCTTTGGATATTCTCGATGCCAGCAGTATGAAGCTAACTGGAGTGAAGTGATATCTACAGGAGTAACGTCAAATAAAACATGGAATAAAATGCCGTGCCAGCATGGTTGGGAATTTAATAAGACAGAGTTTGCATACCCAACTATAGCAAGTGAAATGGGATGGGTGTGTGAGAGAAACAGCAACCAAGCAACGGCTCAATCAATGTTCTTTGTTGGATCTATCGTGGGAGGCTTTCTGGTGGGTTGGATCGCTGACCGCTTTGGGAGAATACCAGCCGCTGTATGCAGCAACATGATCGGAGCAATCGCAGGCACAGCCAGCATATTCGTCAACAATTTCACCGAATTCACCATCTGTCGATTTTTCATGGGTATGTCATATGACAACTGCATGATGATGACCTACCTACTAGTATTAGAATATGTGGCACCAAAATACAGGACAGTGATTACTAATTTGTCATTCGCCATTTTCTTCACTATGGGAGCAGTTGCGTTGCCATGGATCTCATTGGCTTGTGGACATTGGAAAAAAATTGCACTTGCAACAAGTTTGCCCATGGCGTTAGCTCTGATAGCTCCTTTTATCATCCCAGAAAGTCCAAGGTGGTTGTTGTCCAAGGGAAGGACTGAAGATGCTGTGAATAAAGTCTTAAATATAGCTCGTGTAAATAAAAAAGTGGTTCCACAAAGTTTAATAGATGGATTTAAATATACTACATTGCATAGCAAAAAAGTTTCCGGAAATATGATGGAAATGTTGAAAAGGCCACTACTATGCAGGGTTTTCATCTGCACATGTATAGATTTTATGTTTTCTATGATTATTTTCGACGCTCTGATCAGAACGATAGGACAGTTACAATTCGATTTTTATTTATCGTTCACTGTGATATCTTTAACAGAATTTCCGTCTCTGGTTATTCTGTCATTCGTTTTAGATTATACAGGAAGAAAGTCTATGATGTTTGTTGTGTTTACCTTATGTGGTATATTTAGTTTTTTGGTACCGTTTGTTGGAGGTGGTCTGGCGTCTGTGTTGTGTGCAGTTGCAGCACGGTTTACAGTGAACATGGCGTGCAACACAGCTATGCAATGGACAGCAGAAATGTTGCCAACATCAGTAAGAGGTTCTGGTTCATCAATTGCACATATTTGCGGTTACTTTGGTGCTGTAATATCACCGTTTGTGGCGTATCTTGAGATATACAAGCCTTGGCTACCTATGGTTATTGTTGGCAGCATTGCTATTATATCTGCTTTAATAAGTTTGACTCTTCCCGAAACAGCAAAAAGAGATATGCCGCAAACGTTTGATGATGCAGAAGAGCTGATCAGAAGTCAAGGTTTCTTGGACCTACCGTGTACAAAAAAAGCTGTTGATTTTAATATGCAAGGCCGTGCGAATGATAGTTTTGAATTAAATTGAATTGTTGACATTTTTCATACAAAATAATGCACTGCTATTAAGAAACTGATTTCAGTCGGTAAAACTAACACTACGCAGAGCGTAGTATAGTATTTTGAACGATACCTTTTGTACTGGCGAATTTAATAAATTATGTAAGCCTCTAGACTCTAGTGATAGTTTTACACCAGAAGAGCGAATTTTTTTTTTTTAATTATTTTTCTTTGTGTATTGAATGATATTTTACAAAATAAATCCCTTGTTTTTTTTCATCTTTCACTTTTTCCAAAGATAATAACTTTAAAATCTCCATCTTATTTTTTAAAGTAAATAAATTCCCTTCTTGTAGAAGTAAGTGCCTATAGTGTTAGTAATTCTATTCAATTTCCCAACAAAAGCTACACTTACATAGTTTTTCTAAGATGGAGGCAAGTTGGTCATAACTAAGTCCTTTCTCCTTTATAAAAGTTAATTTTAAGTAAAGTTTTAAGTAGACGATGCGGCGTAACCTTAAATTATTTATTGCGCTACGAGGTCCTTACCTAAATAGACACAGCGTATCCTATCGCCGTAAAATAAATAGGAAAGGACTAACTAAATGAATGCACAAATTAAATATTACATTATGTATGTGGCGGTATCTTTTTTGCCACATGCGAACTACGCATCATGACGTCACACAAAAATCCTGACGTCACATAAATCCTGCATCGCGCAATTAAAGTTTACCATGCAATGGACATAATTATATAATATAGGTACAGGAATTCGACATCAATCGTTGGGCAGTTGCCCGCCAGACACAACACCCGTCTGGTCGGAGGATCCTCCCTTTTCTATGGTGGATTTGTGAACTTTACACCCTGTTCCTCATACCCCTAAATGTAAATAAGATTTTTGGAAAATTCTTATCAATTAACATACTCGGTTTAATCTTTAGAAACTACTACCTTCTGCCTTTGAGCCTTTGACCTAGTATTCAGTATTTTTCATAATAGAGTTACATAGAGTATCTTCTCTAGTCTCTCCTGAAGGAAGTCCGGATCATGAAAGTGTTCTAACGGTAGTGATTGCTTTACTTTCTGGAAGGCGACTCTCGCGCATACGCAAATATAACGAACGCTATGGTCAAGTTTTACTGAATACATCCTCAGGATGCTCCTCTAATGTGTCCTATCTCTTAGGTAGCTACACAGCTGCAATATTCGTAGTTAAATGGTTATAGCACAGGTATTACATACATTTTTACTTCATCATTAAGTCATAAACCATCCGAAATCTTAACCATGTTGTTAAGTTTGTCAATATTTACATTTCAGGGTAGGCCTTATCATTGTAAACATTACACAGTGTTGTCATAAATGGAGAACTATTTTATGAAATAAAAACTTAGGGTTTTTAGTCAGCTTTAGTCACCTTCAGTGCTGAAAATGCTTTGGCAGCAAGAGAGACTGTGCCTTTAATCTTCAACGTTCTATCTTTTCCGAAGTGACTCAGGAATAAAACATAACATCACGCCTTTATTTCCCGAAGGATTGGGCAGAGGTGTACTTACAGTAAACCCACATTTAGTCAGTTCTGTCACGCGGCCTCTAAAAAGCCGCGTCAGAATATGCTGTATGTTTAAGTTCCATGAGATGATGTTCCAAATCCAGAATCCAGGCTGCTACTGAGAAATTCCAGATAGAAAAGTGTTGAAGATACTTATATCACCTCCATGTACTAACGCTGGCTACTGGCTAGATAGAAAACTGTCTAAATTTAAATAGCCATATAGTTTTGAACAGTGCTCCATTTCTACACTATTACTTTTATACCTTCCTAGTAATATATGCTTTACAATATTGTCTGTGGTTTCGCTCAGCAATACCTCCCCTACAAAAAGCCCAATAACACTGAAAGTATAAAAAGTCGCCCTAATTACAAAAAAAATATAGTTTAATTGTGACATACATTATAATAATTAAGAGGTTTTATATCTGACTAATCCAAGCATTATTCTGAATGAAGTGGGACCAATAAGCCTATATTAAAGCGGCCGGTGATTTGACACTATTTGCCTTTTATACACACTACTATCTTGTTTGTTTTGTTGATTAGTTTTACGAGTATGTGTGACACTGATAGCTCGCATATTATTATTCTTTTATTTTAATGGCGCAACTCGTGGCACCTATGTGGGGAGATATTGTTACAATATTGTTGGGGTCTTACCGCAAAAGTAAAGGCATACCTACTTAAAAGTCCTAGGGTACGTATCTGACGGTATTTTACATTAAAAAAAGTCGAGTAAAACTATTTATTTTGTGAAAATGTTTTTTTTTTTTAAAGCTACTAAAAATTATTTTTTTGCCTTAATATTCATACAGTGTCCTATTTTGTTTACTGAGAGGTTATAACAGTTTGGTCGATATTTACTATCTTCCTTTATAGCCATTCTTTTACCCAGCCTCTCCTAACTGTGTACACATTATACAAAGTTCAAATTCCAAAGTTTATGTCTAATTTATGTCTTCTATTCCACCGACACAATTTTAATTCCGTAACCAACCAACGAACAAACATACATACATACATACTCTCGAAAAACATTACCCTCCTTCTGGGGCAGTCGGGTAAAAAGTGCGCCAACAGATCAACTGGTACTAGGTCAAACCATCATAGGTTGGCCTCTGTTTCTATTGAAACTCCGCAGTACGCTAGGCCAGCGAGTAACCAATCTTCGTATAAAAAAATAATTTCAAAACGTAATGTTTGTCTTCTTTTTCTCCGACACGTCTTTTATTCCGGAAAACCCCAACACAAAAGTACGCCAAAAGATAAACTGACATCTTTCACAAGGAGATCTATAACGCCCTATCCATTAGTGTATTTGCATAGTACTTATTAATAAATATACATAACAACTCCATTCATAAACCTTTACAAAGATAAAATATAAACAAACGGTTCAGACTACTGATTGCCCTTCAATCTAGACGAATCTAAACACAAAGTCCTCTATTTTTCCCGTTTCACAAGCTGCTTAGACAAACAAAGCAAGCGTTGTTGTTCATTGTACATTTCATGCGACGCTAACGAACGACAAAGACCGTCTGAAAACAGCATCAGCTTCATATTATACGTGGGAAACATCGTTACTGTAAGTTTACATGTCTGGGTTCTTCATAGGTATCATGTTGGTACTTGAAGATAGATCGTCAGTAAAGGCTCTTACATACTGGGGCGATTCGTCGCGCGACGCGACGCCGCCGCATTGTTCGCCGAGAGAAATTGTTTTTTTTTAATTCGCGTCGCGCGACGAATCGCCCCAGTATGTAAGAGCCTTTATGTTTGTTACGATCGCGCGCTCTCTCTCGCACACCACTCGACGTCTCGCTGAGCAACAGAGAGCGCGCGAAGTATAGTTCGCGATAACACGACAATGTAGCCCTAGCTGTAGACGTTTTTTTTTTAAATCTTGCTTTCCAGTAAGTGGGTTGTGACTGGAAGCCGACCACAACGTAGTTGGGAAAAGGCTCTATAGGCAGATGTTCATTCTAATGCTGGTTGTTATCGCGAACTAAACTTCACGCGCTCTCTCTCGCACACCGCTCGACGTTTCGCTGAGCGACAGAGAGCGCGGGAAGTAGTCCTCGATAACGCAACAATGTAGCTCCAGCATTGGACGAAAACTCTTTCTTATAAATAGTTATATTTTCCATGCTCTCTATTTGTTTATTTATTTATTGAATACTTTAAGCACACAAAAAGTACAGAGGCGGACTTAATGCCATAGGCATTTTCTACAGTCAACTTTTGGGTGATGCAGAGGCAAACAGTGATCGCTCTATCATGATGAAATAGTTTTATATAAAATTTCCCAAGCGTTACCAGTAACAAAAAGCTAGGCAGTGTAAAAGCTTCATATGTACCTATTTGTACGTAAGTTTGTGGTTCTAGTCTGTGGCTCATCTGTTCTCGTGTGCGTCAATACGGGTCTGGAAACAAATGAAGCACGCTTGACTAGAATATATTATAGGAAAATGTTATATAAGGGAATCAATATATTATGTAATAAAGCAAGAATGCATGCAGGAATAGAAATATCATTTTATAAAAATACCACTAGAGATTGAGTTAATATTTTGGTACAATACGACACAATTTAGAAATATCATCGGCATTTGTCAAACACTATAAACCAGGCCGCACAACCGAGCAGCGAGCAGCACCCATACAACACACATTCATTAAAAATGCTACAATGTGCTGAACAATTAATGTACCTGTACGGAACAATAAATGCGCCCATACATTCACATAAGTATAATAATATAATACTCACACATGAGAAACATGTCAAATTATGCGACTTGAGTTTAAACGAATTCAGGCAGGATTTATAAGGGTCATGAATCTGGAATGAATCGTAAGTGGTGCAAAAATACGTCATGGATAGTACTAGTTTCAGTCATTAGATTAAGAAGGTACAGTCATTCATCATCATAATTTCAGCCGAAAGACGTACACTCTGGAAATAGGCCTCCCCCAAGAACCGCCATTTCGATCGGTTCTGTGCTTCTCGCAACCAGCGTATTCCCGCGGCCTTCACCAGGTCATTGGTCCACCTTGTGGGGGGGCCTTCAAACGCTGCATCTTCCAGTACGCGGTCGCCACTCCAGAACCTTTCAGCCCCACCGGCCATCTGTTCTGCGAGCAATGTGCCCTGCCCACTGCCACTTAAAATAAGTTGCCGAAACCGTTAACTTGTGTGATTACGAAGTGTTTTATGGTTTTTGTTATTTGACATCATATTGTACATATACGTTATCTACTTTTTTGTTAGACATAGACAAGAGGCGAACTTTACCCATCGTTCTCCCTTAGTACATAGAATAATGTTTGTAACATAAATATGCAAACATCCTCTTTAGGAAAGGGAGGATCCTCCAACCAGACGGGTGCTGTGTCTGGCCCCGACGATTGATGTCGGAATCTTGTCTATTTGTAAACTCTAATTGCGCGATGCAGGATTTATGTGTCGTCAGGATTTTTGTGTGACGTCAGGTCTTTGATGCGTAGTTCGCATGTGGCGATGTAGATGCCGCCACAGTTGTTTTGTTTTAAAAGTTATTTCAAAATAGGTATCTCCATAAAATATTTTAACTTAAGCATAACCAATTGGTATTGATCGTTTACCTTCCAAAGTGGTCGTATTTTGGTATTAAATCTCCAATTTCTATCCATACCTAATTTTATTATTTAAACTAAGTAATCAAAAGAAAAAAAAAAAGAAATAGTTTTATTCATTCATACACAAGTCTGACACAAGACATGAACAAAAGTATCATAAACAGTGGAATATCATTACTGATAAGTTTCCTCAGTACTAACGTGTTTGTATCTATTACATACAATTAAAAAAGGTGTATATTCTACAGCGTTGATAAATTGCTATATAAAAACCCACTTCAATATGTAGAGACATACGAAATATATTTCACCTCGAACAAACAATATTTTCGTCACGTCTACTCTCTAGGTGAAAACAACGAAATTGTTCTAGAAAGTGCCAAAAGAAATATTCATAATTAAAACATTTGGTTTGGCACACCGCTTCTGTGACGTTTTTAAAATATAGTTCTGCAAATTGAAAATTTCGCTTGAAAATATTGTTTTGTACGATCTGAAAATAGACATGAATTATGCTCATCTTTAAACTGATCAATCTATAGGATACTACTGGATTTATTTATATCATCGGAACATAACATAACATTTCATAACATACAAACAACATACCATAACATACAAACAACATAACAAAACATCCAAACATTTAAAAAAATATTAGGAATATTGTGACATCGTATTCTTTTACAATGTTTGTAAGTAGGTGAGCACCATGTATCTATCACATACTTAATTTATTTATTTGTCATTGCTCCATTCTTAATTCTTTTTATCTATTGTGGTACAGTAATCTTATTCTATGTGTATCGTCTTCACATGTTATATAATTGATGTATACAGAATATTGTGAAACAATTTTTAAAAGAGTAACTGTGGAGTTTCTGGCCCATTCTTCTCCATACGAAAACTACCTTTTGGAAGGGGCAACTAGAATCAGTCCTATTTATTAGTTTTTGACGTTCAAAGTGCCTTTTATGTGCCTAATTGAAATAAATGAAAGATTTTGACTTTGACTTTAATTTTACATTAGATAGCATTACATAACATAACATTACATAGCATTAAATAACATTATATAGCATTACATAACATTATATAACATTACATAACATTACTTTTTATTGTTGCATGCCTTAGTTAAGGTAGTTAGCATAAAAATACAATAGACGTAGATATTTAGTAACCTATTTCGCTTAACTATTCTTCAAAAATCATAAAAAACCCTGTAAGAAATCGACACGTGTCAAATCCTCTCAACGAGGCATCCTCAGGATGACGATTGACCAATTGCAACAATTGACAATTGCAATATCTACCTCTATTGTATTTTATAATGGATTTCCGCAAAGTCACGCCTGAATCAATTAACTAGTTAGCATAAGGTGCAAATATAAAACTATTCTATTCTATTCTTTACGGTTCGTGACGATACGAGACCATAATATAAAATGAACAATATTCGTATAATGTATCGAATTCGGTCCCCACATCGATCGGGACAAATATTTGCACGAGTAACCGTTTGTGTCTGAACGTGTCTGGATAATATACGAGTCACACTTGTAATGTGTCCGCCGCACGGAACACGAGTGGAATTACATGAAGAAGGAAACGTTTCATTCATCCTTACAGCTTGCTTTATATCAAGTGGAGTTTGTTTACTAGGAGTTGTTTACTTTAGGAGTTTACATTTAGCTGCACCATCTACATTTGGGTCATTGTTAGCTTTGTAGGTATCCACTGCGGAGCTATGAGGGTCTATCCTATTTATGCCTGTAACATCTCACTGTGAGGCAAAGAATACAGGTTTAAAAAAAATTCAAACCTCACTACAACCATCATTGCATCCTTACATATTATAAAATAAAGTCCTCCGCCGCGTCTGTCTGTCGTCCTGTACGCGATAAACTCAAAAACGGATAGAGTGGTTTTCGAGTAAGGTTTTAGTATATAATAACCGACATCCACGCGGGCGACGCCGCGGTCAGCAGCTAGTATGATTATATTATATGAGTGAACAAGAAGAGCCAAATTAGCAAGCGAGACGTCGTTTTTATCCTCCGTAGTGTAAAATTAATTGAATTCACAGATAATATTAGTAGTTTCTACTTATAGAATGACAATGTGACAATATACAATTAATTCTTCACATAATCGTTTTCTGTCTAAACATTGTCTTCAAAACAAATCATTCTGAAGCTATCAAGTCAGACGCAGGCAACAATACTCTCATATCCACATTACGACCACACCGCGTCTTGAGAGCACTTTTTATACATTCCACGTTCCAAGACATATTACGAGAACATTGATATGTTTTCACATTACATAATGTGTTTCACAAATGGTATTCTACACAAAGTCTAACACTGTTGTCATTTGTTTGTTTAGGTCTGGATTTTCTAGGTTGCTGTTTGATTTGATTAGGACTGCTTATAATGTAAAGTTTCGTCAGATTATTAGATTGTATGATTGTATAACATAGCTAAGTTCAATAGGGTTGGAAATCTTCTATTTAATTTAACACTAACTGAATGTAACCAACTATCTGAACTGTTTCTACTTTCTCTATTTGCCCCTAATCCCCAATCACAGCTTCCAAAGGATTTGCTACATTGCTATGCAATAAAGACTAGCTACGGTGGGAAATGAGTAAAGTTATGACATTTTTTTTTCTTAGTAAATAAGTTAGTTCCGATATTCTATAGTAGCGGCTGGGTTGCGCAATAGCACAAGGATAGTATTATGAAGTATTAATGCCATCATTATTCCGCTGCGAAAACGGGATGGTGCTAGCGGCCTTGTCTAGCTCCGTCTCTCTCTCTCACACTGGAAAAATGATGGTATTTGGCGACAAGGTGGACAGCCCCTTTATTAGGCACTGGATGCGGAGGCACTTGCCAACATGTGTTGAGCCACGTAGTTATTAGTTGTCGGTTAGGTTAGTTTGTAAGTTTCACTAACATAGTTTCTAAGTCTTTGTTATTAATACTATATGGATTGTATGTACTCTATGTGTGATCCGCTATAAAAATAAATAATAATAATAATTAATACTTCATAATACGGCACCTGGATACCTTCTTTTCTGTGTGTATATCCTCATGGTTATCCTCCGTCTGGGGAGAACCGAGTGTTATAATGGGTTATGTCGGACTTCTATAGACTAATACCCATGGTTTCAGATTGGTAGGTACCTCACAACGTATACGGAGCGCCAGACGAACATAATATTACGTCACCTCTTTTTAATGCACCCCAAGCACTGATAGCCTAGTGGTGTGACCGTCGGACTGCCAAGAGGTCTCGAATTCGAAGCCAAGACACTTTGACTTTTTGGGATTCATGTGCGTTAAAAATGGTGAAGGAAAACATCGTGAGGAAACCGGCATGCCTGAGAGATATTTTCTCGACGACATGTGAAGCCAAGTCAGAGACCCTTGGGCGGCTTTAAAACTCTGACACCAGGTTAGTCACTAACCACACGAAAATAAGAATGCACCCCAAAATATTAGTCCTTGGTTCTAGTGGTCCATTCTAATACGAAAATTCGGTACTTAACCACAAATTGGCACCTTTTAAGTATTTGGCTATTAGATTAGGCGTTGACCTTCCAGCCTGAATCAACATGAGCGATCTATCCGTCATGGCGGTGTTGCCAAACAGGTAAACATGCACCACTTTACGGATTAAAATAGATTGAAATCAAACTGTATTGCATCTATCGAAGTTGTATTGATATCTAAGCATAAACAACTGTCATTTTTCGTGTGTTTTGAGAAGAACTTGGTTATTCGGTATAATAAAAAAAAGATTTTATTGTAAATAAAATAATAATTTTATTTTATTGATAACATTTCTCGTTTCTACGAATCGAACAATTCACATAATATCTATCTACGTTGAATTAAGTCATATATTTAATATTATTTTTTATTCTTTAAATAAAATAGTTAATTTTTCAAGGACATTCTAATTAACTACAATGGTTTTTGGTACGCGGGTGTACAGTTTTTTTTTTAAACTATAGTTTTGGTATGGACCACTTGTGATAATATTATCTATCTGTAATTATCTGTACCAATACTACCCATAACATTTATTATTAAACCGCATTTCGGTTAGTCTCAAAACCAAGCCCGTAAAGTAAGGAAAAGCTCGGAGGTCGATGATATCACGTGCGGTCCAACTATTTCTGTAAGAAACTCGAGCATGTAAAATCTAATATCGTGATGTTTACCAACTTTCCCAAGTCACATGCAACAGTTACTTGTTCAACTAAGTTACGTACTTAAGTAGGTGCCTACCTACTTGCCTGTTTATCTTTTCCACACTGATATTTTGTTGCGCAGTTTGCTATAAGTATAGCAAATCCAGCTAAATAAATACTTAGCTGTATAGATATTAGGATACAGCACGCGGCTGTGCTGCAACGGCACTAGCAGCAGTGTCACCCTACCACCGTGCAAGAGTAGTGCGGGCGTTCATCACAGCGATAGCACGTGAATCTTGAAAACTTTTGAGAAGTAAACCACTTATAACAGTGCCACGTTGCGGTGCTTGGAATCACGCGGCAGGCAGTACTGACGCGCAGCAATGCCGCGTGTGGCGTTGTCCGGAATCATACCTTTACTTGACAAATATGGTTGAGTACTTACATAAAAACTTTGTTGAGTTCGTTCGACGAAATTCCAAAAAGATTTCTTAAAAAGCTTTTCTAAGGAATTTCACAATAGTCGCCAAACTATTACATAAAATGGTATTTCGCTATCAGCCGCCTAAAGTGCATAGGTTTGATTTTGGGAAAAGGCTAGTATTTACTAAACCATGTTTCCCTTTCACAAAAAATTGCCAATAGAAATAGCAGCACTACTATAGGGCTATATATAAGCCAGATTTAAAAATTATGTACTAAGTGATCTACTACCTATTACTAATACAAGTGATCGCCAAAAAACCTCATGAAGTATCGGCTCTCTTTCACGAAATAGAAAAGACCTTTATAGTAGCGTCTCGTATAATTCTACCGTAATAGTTTGGGAATACCAACATGATAATTCAAATTTTCCGCGTATTTCTCGCAACCTCCTGCTATTATTCCCAGTTGCGAAAACAATACCTGAATCCTTTATCACCAATAAACAACAAAAAAAAAAAAAAAAAACAATTTTCTCCACGATATGAGTAAAACGTTCACCCAACCCTACAATGGCAATTGCCCAAGCAGCCAAATGATATACATTATGCTTTTAATTAATTTATGAAGTCCCAAAAGAATCACGTGGTGGTACACGCTTCATTGTCGATGTACGAAGGATGGGTCTTAACATGACAACCGAGCATATTAGTGGTCTTTTTTTTCGCGAAATCCACTTGAATAACCTTCGCCTGAGTCTTTGGACTATCATCAAAGGACTGTCTAAAACTAAATGACGATAATATATTATACTAGCTGATGCCCGCGACTTCGCCCACGTGGATGTCGGTTCTTATATACTAAAACCTTCCGCGAGAACCACTCTATCCATTGGTCAAAACAGTATGAAAATTGGTGCAGTAGTTTTTAAGGTTCCGTACCCAAAGGGTAAAACGGGACCCTATTACTATGGCTCCGCTGTCTGACTGTCTGTCTGTCTATCCGTCTGTCACCAGGCTGTAAAAAGACGAGAGTTGAAATTTTCATAGATGATGTATTTCTGTTACCGCAAAAAATACTAAAAAACAGATTAAAAGGAATATTTAAGGGGGTCCCATACAACAAACGTGATTTTTTTGCTCGATATTGATAACGGCAACAGGTAGACGCTTAAAATATTCACAGAATATTTAGTTATATTCACTTTAAAAATAAATAACTTAGAATAAAACAAATAATAGGGGGGGCTCCCATACAACAGACATGATTTTTTTTCCGTTTTTATAGATTACGTACGGAACCCTTCGTGCGCGAGTCCGACTCGCACTTGGCCGATTTTTGAGTTCATCGCGAACAAACAGACAGACAGATCCGGCGGAGGACTTTGTTTATTATGTAGTGATATACATAGATTACACAAAAAATATGTCCCCAGTGCACCGTTTTTTTTTCTCCTTAAACACTAAAAAGAAGTGTCCATAAACAGAGGACGTCTGTTAAATTCGTTACTTTTTACTGGCACATATTTAACTTCATTTAGAATTCACTTCCGTGTATCTACAGAGTGAAATCAGAAAGGTGTGGCCCAAATTAAGGGTGAGGTACAGACCATCAAACTGGGGGCCTAAAACGGCCACATTAGCAATACCTCTAAAAGCAATTCATTTCCTGAATTTCCAGCTGTCATTAGCAATTCCTCTAATTTGACACAAAAGCAATTCATTATTTGTGGACCATTTTACGAATCTCCATAGAAAACTGTCAAACAGATTAATTATTTCGTAATATTAATAATTGCACGCAGATCATATTATGAATTGTCAGTTTGTGACATTACACGATGATTCTTAATATTTTCCTATTATGATTCTGCCAAAGCGGCCGTTTTAAGCCCCCAGAACAGCTGTCGTCCTATACAACACTTCAATACTCGACCCAAATGTATGGGATACCCTTAATGTTGACCATACCTTTTTGATACAACATGTATATTACTTTGGCTCATAATGAGCCTTTCTCAAAATTATTAATAGTTTTATCATATTCGTCTTAACTATCTACGTAAATACCGCATCCACACGTTTCCAGTGTTATTGATGATTGATGGGATGGCTTAATCAACGCTCGAAGCCTTGCGTCGTCTTCACCATTTAGGGTCGAATACTGCGTATCTTTATGCTTATGTCGCTGTTTAAGGCTAGGGTCAATGCTCCTCTGGTCACGGACGAGGTAGCACATTAATAAAGTACCCGTTACAATTTCATGGAAATAATTGATAAGTTAATCTACTACTAGCGTTGAAAGGAAACGTCATAAAAAACCCCGGACTTTTTATGCAACCTGTTTTGTCCCACTGCTGGGCAAAGATATCCCCTATAACTTTCCATTGTTCTTTAGGGCTCCCACACATAACTGCGAATTCGCAACGCATCGCAAAAATCAGCGACGGTACCCTAAGATTTTCTTCTGCGCATAGCTTCTGCGTTGCGAATTCGCACGAATTCGCAGTTTTGTGTACAGGCCCTTATGCGTTGCCTTCTCCAACCAATCTCCCGTAAGTTCATCACGCCACCTTTTTCGAGGCCTCTCTGAACTTTGTGATCTCAAATGTCCAACTTATTGTAGTGAGAGATTGTAACCATGCGTCATTAATAATTTTTATCTATCTACAGGGGGTTAACTGTTATTACCAAACCAATTAATAATGTGTGTGGTTTACTCGTATCATGACATGCCTATTTCAAGAAAGCAAAACTCTTAAGGGGCCGCCTCCACGAGCGAGAGCATTGCGGTGATATTATCGTCATGCCATGTAATTCTACACACTCTCAAAGGGGCCGCTCGTGGAGGAAAGTCATACCGACAAAATGGTCTTTGCATGATGTTACAAAACCAATTCGGAATAAAATAATATATACATTGTCAACGTGAAATACGCATAAAAACGTTCCAATGATGATGTCCATTAGGTAATTTGAGAATTATAATCAAGCTTTTGCATTTGTTATTCGCTACTTTGTACAGAAATCTCGATTCTTCCATGTAATCTTTGCAAAAGTAGCACGGGTAGTGATGCGAAAACTCATTAGGTCAGGAAAACTTTCAGATGTGAATTATAATTAGAGTGTGGCCGTCTGTGCAACGTGTGGTAATCGGAGTACCTACGCAGTGTGTAAGTGAGATAGAAAACTACAAAAAGGGAGACAGAACTATCATCAAGGACATCGTATGTCCTTACTTACATACATAATAAATAAATAAATAAAAAAGCTTTATTAATTTCACACATACCACTTAAAATTATGATTACAATTAAATAGAGATAAATTCAACATAATATGGTTTTTTACATTCAATAATTACATTAATATTAGATTTCATAATACATACTTACAATTATTGAATTAATTAATTTAATCATGCATTGCAATAAATAAATTGATTAGTTTTGATTAATATTAAATAATTATGATTAAAAACAGAATAAAATTAGTGTGTGGACCCCCTTTGGGTAAAAGCCTCCTCCAAAGAATTCCATTTTTCTCTATCTGACGCTGTGACAAGCCAGTCTCGCCCAGCGCTCGCAATAATCTCATCCTGCCATCGGGCGCACGGCCGGCCTCTGATTCTGATACCTCCTGGACCTTCCCATTTAGTTGTCCTGATTGTCCAGCGATCATCAGAATACCTTGCAACGTGGCCTGCCCACCTCCATTTTAGGCTTTGCGAAAAAATTAGAGCATCTGTTGCTTTAGTTCTGTTGCGAATGTCTGTGTTCCTTACTCTATCGCTCGTTTTGATGCTTAAGCAGCTTCTCTCCATAGATCTCTGTGTGGTTTGAATCTTGTTTCTCGCCTTAGTATCATATATCCAAGTCTGACAGCCATAAGTGAGACATGGCAAAATAGCAGAGTCTAGTACTGTCTTCTTCATTTTAATCGGAAGTTGTGATTTAAATATCTCCTTGTGAGCCCAGTATTTTTTCCAGGTAATAGCTATCCTTCGGTCTATTTCTTCAAAATTTCGATTTTTCCTGAAGGAGATTTGCTTGCCCAGATATATGTACTCCTGTACGTATTCGAGTGGCATGTTATTAACCAAGATAGGCGTCATCTCGTTGTTGGTCATGACTTTTGTTTTGTTGAGGTTCATGTCTAAACCCACACATTCGCTCGCCGCTTGTAATTCGTTGACCATAATATTGAGTTCCAAGGGATTTTCCGATAGTAAGACAATGTCATCCGCGAATCGTAAATGACTTAGATGTTTGCCATTTACATTAATGCCCCTCCTTGACCATGGAAGATCTGCCATTATATTCTGTAGGACCGCTATGAACAGTTTAGGTGAAATAGGATCACCTTGTCTGACTCCTCTGTTAATTTTGATTGAAGCCCCGACTCTGTCTAGCCTAACTCGACTTGTACTGTTTGAGTAGATATTTTTAATAATATTTATATATTTAAAGTTCACAGATTGTTTATTTAGCGCCTCCCATATGCTATTGTGCGAGATAGAGTCAAAAGCTTTTTTATAGTTGATAAAAGCTACGTAGAGCGGTCTTCGGTATTCTAGATATTTCTCGATGACTCGATCTAAGACATGTACATGGTCTGTAGTGCTGAATCCCTTTCTAAAACCTGCCTGTTCTATAGGTTGGAATGTGACTAATTCTGAAGATATTCTGTCGAGTAGGCATGATGAAAATAACTTATAAAAGCAGGACATAAGGCTTATCGGGCGATAATTACCTATGTCAGCTGGGTCGCCTTTTTTGTATAATAAAATTATTTCTGATTCTGTCCACTGCTGAGGCACCGCTTCTTCATCTAGGATTTTGTTGAATAACAGTGTACATACATACTTATTGTAAAATGCAAAGTCCCCTGTATATCTGGTACCAGCGCAGTAGCGTAGAGTATCGCTTGTTCAATTTACCTCATTTTTTATGTGTAGCTCTATAATTATAATTTGTCTGGATATTTTTGAACATACTCGTAATTCAATAAATCTACCTAGCCTTTTCCCAACTATGTTGGAGTCGGCTTCCAGTCTAACCGAATACAGCTGAATACTAATATTTTACATGGAGCGACTGCCTATCTGACCTCCACAACTCAGTCACTGGGTAATACGATACAATGCCCCTTGGTAAGACTGGTTGTCAGACTTTCGGGCTTTTGACGACCCGTAACGACTGTCAAAGATCCACGAATGATAGCCGGAACCAACGGCTTGACGTGTTTTGCGAGACACGTCGAAGTTTTGGTATGTAAAGCTAGATGGTCACCCATCCACAGACCAACCTCGGCAAGCGTAACTTAACCTGATCGATCGACCCGAGCGGCTATTATTACTTAGCCACGATAGGGTCTAAGTAATAACAGCTTTTTGGTTTGAATATAATTATGTGTCTAAGCGAATAGAACCACAGACTCAGCTACTTAATATACAGGCTGGCCCAGGACATCGACTTGCAACCAGTTACCATGGATTCAGTACATTATTCTAGACCTCCCTGGGGTGATACTGTAAGACCTCATTCTAAACTTCGAATCTGAATCTGCTGTGAGTTTCTTGATTGGTATTCTAAAAACTCGGTTGATACACTAGCGCTACCCTTGCGAGCGTGTCAGCGAGTTGAACTAAATTGACCGTGAGATTTTGACAGATAAACTATGAGATGACGTAAGAAGTGGCATTCAGTAAGGTAATTCTCCCGTCAGTTCGACACTCACTTCGTACTCAAACCCGAACACATTTTGAACCTTATGCGAAGTGAGAGTGAATAGCGATGTGAGATGCGAGTTGTTGTTTGAATTTTACAGAATCGACGTACTGGTCTGAAATGCCTATACCGATAAACTAAAAATCCCTCAGTTTTGTACCTACACAAACTTCGTAACCCATATTTATGTAAATAGTAATTATTTATCTAAAGTAAATTTTGTTTATGTTTGTACCACCAGAATCGGATTATGTCAACGTAGTCAAAGGGCGCAAATCCGTTAAGTTTGTAAAATCCGACCTCTAAATGTAACCTCACGTCTGAAGGTACGTAATGTCTCTTATCGGGAATTTATCTTTCGTGACGTACTAAAAGGAATGTTTTAAGGAGAGATTTGCTAACTTTAAAGTTACAAAGGTAAATCTATCATACATTTCGAACAATTAATTTACCCAAACAAATTAGTTAAACGCGCCCCGCTCCGCGATTATTGTACTTTAGCCCGGAGTGGGGCGTGTCTTCGTGGATGGCACTGTCTATAATCAGAATTAGATCAGGGGGCTTAAAACAGCCACTTTGGCAGAACCGTAATAGGAAAATATTATGATTCATCGTAAAATGCCACAAACTGACAGTTCATATTATGTATGCTCTGCGTGCGATTCATAATACAAAATAATTCATCGGTTTGACAGTTTTCTATGGAGATTCGTAAAATGGTCCACACTTTATATCAAATTAGATTATGATACGATTATGTGCTTTTGTGTCTAATTAGAGGAATTGCTAAAGACGGCTGGAAATTCAAGAAATGAATTGCTTTTAGAGGAATTGCTAATGTGGCCGGTTTAGGCCCCAGTTCAACCAAAGCCACTGAGACCAGAAACAGTACAATAACGTTTCTCAGAAATCTATCGTAGAATAGCATTTATTTATTAGAAGTCGCAGCGAAAGCTAGTACAATGCATAACGTTAATTAGAGTGACATTAATTAGTAGCTTCTTTTAATTACAACAAAGAGACCTGTGACAAGTATCGGTTGACTACAAGTCTATAAAAATCTTTGATATTCCCTTAACTTTGATCACTCTTCATATTCTATGACACTTTTATTTTCGTTCGTGAAGTGTTGTCGCTTCACGCTAAGACTGCCATAATCACTTTACATTAATTCCTAGTCATGATGTAAACACATCTATCATTTCTACTTCAGGTGAATTAAAAAATATGGCTGTAAATATCGAGTGTCTTACAGTCTTAAGATTTTTCATGCAAGCAGCTTTGTGACTCTGACTCCATCATAATTCACTGTCGCACGGTATGAAATATGAATGTTTTAAAATGTCCAAAACTATATTCTTCGTGTTTGTTAGGTTTTTTGTACGATTATTATTGATAAACGGGTAAAGAAAGCGGTATCATTTGTAAAAATTACAGTTTGTTCTAATCCAGATTTTTTGAGTTTTTTTTTGGACATTATATTGACAGCAGTGACTTACAATAAATGTAATTAGTTTGAAATCGCTAATCTGTATTGAGCAAGCGGTACTTATAAGATTTTTTTATTTTTACCCGATTACGGCGAAGAAAAAAGGAGGGTTATGATTTTGGCCAGTATGTATGCATGTATGTATGGGTCGATCCATCAGGTTAAGCTACGCTTGCCGGGGTTGGTCGGTGGATGGGTGACCATCTTTACATACCGAGACTCCTCCGTGCCTTGGAAAGCACGTTAAGCCGTTGGTTCCGGCTATCATTCGTGGATCTTTGACAGTCGTTACGGGTCGTCAGAAGCCCGAAAGTCTGACAACCAGTCTGACCAAGGGGTATCGTATTACCCAGTTACTGGGTTGTGGAGGTCAGATAGGCAGTCGCTCCATGTAAAGTACTGGGTTTTAGCTGCATCCGGTTAGACTGGAAGCCGACCCCAACATAGTTGGGAAAAGGCTAGGCAGATTGATTAATTGTATGTATGTATGTAAGTATGTTCATCTGTTCCTTCCTATCTTCCAAACCTCTGATCACAATTTGACAAATGAGGTATCGTTGGAGGCGTCTTGATCGTACGCCGGTTATAGGCTATGTGACGTCACATTAAATAAAAAAATGGCGACGTCTAGAGGACATAAAGTAAGAAAAAAAAAAAATCGTACCATGTTGGGTATCAAATGAAAGGGCTTAATGAGCACATTTCAAAAATATATATATTATTATCTATTTACACATGTGTATACATGTTTGAGCAAATAAATCATCTTTTTGTTCTACAATGAAAATTCAGTTCTTGCCGATACCAGAGAAGATTGTCAGATAATTTAAAATGTTGCTCAATATTTAAGTATAACCATGTGGCAGTATCTACATCGCCACATGCTAACTACGCGTCAACGACCTGACATCACACAAAAATCCTGACGACACATAAATCCTGCATCGCGCAATTAAAGTTTACGATTGATGTCGGGTTCTTTTATATACAAGAATCCAACATCAATCGTTGGGCAGTCGCCCGCCAGACACAACACCCGTCTGGTTGGAGGATCCTTTTCCATGGTGGATGAGTGAACTTTACACCCTGTTCCTCATACCCCTAAAACCACAGCGATAGCGAGTCTCTTGAGAAAATGTCCGTAGTATATCTAAAATATTTTCATGGTCAAAGCAAACCAAATTATCTTTGATTGATATGATTTGAAAAACTCTTGGCAAAATACTATTTTTAAAACTTTGCCAATATCGGTGCTAAGGAAAATGTGGAAAAATTCAACATAATATTTTCATCTTGCGTCTTTTCATACGATCCGTTTGCGGATAAATGAACGAAGATTATGTTGGTAAGACGAGCTATTGTGAGTAGAATTCGTGTAAAGGTACCACGTGAATATCTTGTGCTGTAACTATGTATTCATTTCAAACTGTCAGATATTATTGTATTAAGTTTTAGACCGTTAAAATTAAGTTAAACTTCACTGGTTTTCATAGTAAGAACGAAATTAACCATAATGTAGGTGTTCGGTCTAGATCTATGTAAAATGTTATAAGTAAACAATAAAACCATAAACAATTTGGTTTCTTTCAGTACTTGGGTAGGTAGGTACCTGCTTATATTAATAATACAATCTTACTAAAATCAGTTTACAACCACGGATATAAATCTTTCGAACGTTTGTTTTCAGAGTAATAAATCTTACATGCATTGATCCCACAAAAACAATCGGTCGCTATATTTTTGCAGAATATTTTTCAGATTTTAACTTTCTGCTTTCTACAAGAATATTGATCCAATGCCCTATATTATGTCCAGATTATGCTTCAAGTGGATGCGTCAAGGTAGCCCGCGAAATTCAAATTTTCTTACATTTTTGCAATTTGCAGGTCGGTGCCAAGTTTTATGTTGATCTAAATATCTGTATCTAAATAAGTTGATACAAATTGCAAAAAACGTAAGAAAATTTTAATTTCGCGGACTACCTTGGCGCATCCCCCTTAACTCGATTTTAATGGCGTCAATCAAGGATGAACTTTCCGGAAAACTAACACTTCGGGACGAAATTGAATTTTCCTTTATTATGATGTTTGAACTTTCAAACTCACGTTGCAATGTGCAATTTACAAATTTCCTTAGAAATCTTTTACAGTAGCGATATTTTCGCTACTCTAAAAGATTTCTAAGAAAATTACGACAGTGGTTTTGCCTGCAAACATTTGACGTAAAACGTTTTACTATCAACACGAGCGAGTCATCTCACTGCGGAAAAGATAAGAAATAATTATTTACTTTCTTCTAGAACAGCAAAGGTAAAGATACGCAGACAAACAATCCAACCGTTGACAAAGCAAAATTTGGATTCAAGTACGAAAGAATATCGTTTTAACTGTCGTGAAAATAGATCGAGTCCGATAATCTTGCTTTATTGCTAATCTTTTATCCTATAAAAGCAGTAAAACATGCAACCATTGTGGAGGAGAAAATCCGATGAACATAAAAATCAGGTCCCTTTTAGGAATAGTAATGGTTCAATTTAAATGATTCCTTGCAAATATATAGCTACACAAACTATCGCCATTTTCCCAAGGGTGTTCCCAGATACTTCAGAAAAGACCTCGTGCTACGGTCATTTCATTTCTTGCTTTGTCCACGTTCATATTTACATCATATGTTAGGGTCGGCTTCCAGTCTAAGCAGCTGATTACCAGTATTTTACATGGAGCGAGTGCCTATCAGACCTCCATAACCCAGTAACTGGGTATTATAAATATATGCTCCCCTATATGTCCATATGCATATGTCTATATCGCCTATACATATGCCTCTTGGTAAGACTGGTTGTCAGACATTCTGACGACCTGTAACAACTGTCTAACATTCACGAATGACAGCCGGGATCAACGGCTTAACGTGCTTTCCGAGGCACGAAGGAGTCTCGGTATGTAATGGTGGTCACCCATCCACGGACCAACCCCGGCAAGCGTAGCTTAGCCTGATGGATGGACCCGTGCGGCTGTTATTATTTAGCCACGAGTTCCGCATCCGTTCAACAACGCGCTAGGAAAATTATCTTTATACCGAGTAACATACACCACTATAACTACACTAATAAAAGTGACTACCCACAAGTAATTGAAGCAGTTAGGTAAAATGAAGCTGTAAAACGGAATATAACTGTTTTGGTCGCAAAAATGTTTAACCTTGTCTGAAGTTCTATTCTATACTAGCTTCTGCCCGCGGATCCGTCCGCGTAGAATTCAACTAGTATCATAAAATATCCTATGGCACTCGGCAACAGTATAAGCCTTAGAATAATAAATGCTCCGACAAACAGGCGCGACGCGACAGCGCGACGCGAATTTAACCAAACAGTTTTTGAGAAAACTTCACGGTAGAACAATTACCGGTGTCGCGTCGCGTGACAAGTCGCGCCAGTATGCAGGAGCCTTAACGAATAAACGCAGAGTGTAGCAGTGAAAGAATTTTTGAATTGGGATGAGTAGTTTCGGAGATTACCTCCTACATCCAAACTTACTTGTTGACTGCCCAACTTGTTGCACGTGGTTACTGCCACTGCCCACACCTGTCACAAGGTATCTACCAATGCTTTGCCAGTTTTATAGATAAAGTTGAAATGCCTCTTGCTATCTTTATTATCTTTAGTGAACTGGTGCACACAAAAGCTATAAGTATTAGGCATAGCAGAACCTAAAGTAAAAGTAAAGTAAAAAATTCATTTATTTTCCACACTAATTAAAAACACATTACAGTCATTATTAAAATTGAGTGGACTGGAGCCTAAACTAGGGCAGCCCTGTATTTCAGGACTCCTCCCGCGGCGAGTGAGTTGGTACAATTTATTTATGAATGAGTGTGTTTGTGTGAGTACGTGTGTATGATGTGTGTATTTTTGTGTGTACACTCTTCACACACACAACACACACACGCACGCACGCGTGTGTGTGTTGTGTGTGTGAAGAGTGTGAGTACGGTTTCGCGTATCTGTTTATGGGAGTATGTATATATGTATGCATGGTTCTACTGTTCTAAAGTAGTAATACTTCCTCAATAAAGGGCTGGTTTCCAAAACAAGTAGGTCAGTTTTCATAATATATTCCAAGTATAGGCAATTTCTACTAGATAAATAAATAAAATATAGAATTTATGCCGGAATCGTAAACCTAAACTTATTAGGTGATCGTAAAACAAACCATTATTTAACCAGTAAACTACTTGTACATTAATCTAACGTTATTTCTAGCTTATTTCTTCAGATACTTCAGACATCGTCCATTATACTTACATCGGTTCCATGGTACCTCCTTTATATTCTAGGGACAATCTTTGAACCGTTCGCGAATAACTTACAGTTTTATATAACGATCACATTTTAATACTGAAAATGGTTTCATAGTACGTAGGTAACTGTTTTCTGCTATGAACGAAACTGAAAGTTCAAATGAAAATTTATTATGATTCGCACTTTATTCGGGAATTATCGTTATTACTTCTAAAACTTGACCTTGTTAAATGGATCGGCGTCTGGAATAATTATTATCAATGGTTGATTTGGATGACGACCTTGAAGTGGAAATATAAGGAAAAGACATACAGAATAAAAATGTATGCGTATGAGTTATGCCCCAAGGGTTCAGTTACAAGGCTACGGGAACCCTTAAGTGACATAAGCACTAAGAACTATTAATAAGTATTTGTTATAATATTACCAAAGGTTACGTACCACAGTTTGGATAACCAATTCCCCATAAAAATATTACCAAAAATCTAAAAAAACAGGGCATCTAAAATGTTCGTCGAAGGGCATTTACTAACACACTAAGGAATCTTCTAGATCGCAGTCAGTTTGTATTACATAAAGTCATTAAAGCTGCGTTTTCTACTTTGTATATTAGAGCTACGAAAAGTAAAATCAGAGAGGAATAACGCAAGGTAACAGAATATTGTTTGATCTTTAATATTTGGGGGAGGCCTTTACGGGACAGAGGCTTACAAAAAATATATATTTTAGAGGAAATTGGTTAATAAATTAAGCCAGATTAGTTCTCAGGAATTGTGAAATCTTTATCGTTTTTTGTCGTTACCCAAGGTCAGGTTAATCGGTCAAGGTCAAAATCGGCGTTAGTTTTTCCGAAACTTTAATTTGATGGCATTCTGTGGGAATATGTTAACCCTAAACTTATTATTTTTAACTCAAATTATTTGCCTGGTAAAAATTGGTGCCATTTAACAAGAGAACTTGTCCACTATAATACATTATATCTTAGTTGTTGTTAAAGACTGATTGGATAATCAGGCTATGATGTTCCCACTTCTGGGACACAGGCCTCTTAATGAGAAAAAATGGGCTGAAATCCACCATGCGGGCTCAGTGCGGCTTGATCGATATCATGTCTTCGAATTTTTTGGTTCTAGGACATGCCGATTTCCTAATAATGTTTTCCATCACCGTTTTAGTGATGAAATAATTTACACGAGGTAAAGTGCCTGTCAGGGTTCGAACCTACGACCTCGTAAGTCGCGGCCGTTACCACTGGGCACAAAGACTGATTAAAATATTGTATTGTCCCTCTCTCACCTACCCACTAGGTCACATTTTCGAGTTAAGGTGGTCAACTTTGACATGACACGTTTGACGACGAAGACACTTCGATCTCTGGGAGTGGGTGCAACCTAACTGATGCGTTTTTTACAAGTCAACAATTCTATTATTACGGTAGCCTTCTCAGACTTGAAGGCGTGGCACCATTACCCGATGAGCGATGCTTGATAAGCCACGTCAAATTGCTCTATTAATTGATTAACATGACCAGCTGGTAGGAAAAAAAAAACGTTGCGTGTATTTCGTCCTTTGGATTCCTGTAATTGGCCCGGGCACGTACAGAGTACTGTTCGGTCGTAAACTTGTACCTACCAATTAAGTAATACTTTCATATGTGAATGTTCTGGCGTTTGTTGTTTTTATATAAAGAACGTTAACCTCACATTCAATAATTCCTTGAATTGTGAATTATTTTAATAAATTGTTCGCTTCGGCTGTTGTGTTGTCAGATAAGGTTCTATGATGGTGGTCAGGGGATTTTCCTCGTGTCTTTTTAGTGATTAAGGATTAATGGTGTCGGTATCGGAATCCAACGTGTTTTTTTCAGTCAAGTTAGTCGCATGAATGGCTTATCTTAGAATATTATTTCGTTTGAATCAAATAATATGTTACGTATACATCCCTTGAGATGTCAAACTTTCTCTCTGTCCTAGACTTCTATTACATGATATTTTGATAGCTCATTCAATAATTCTCTTGTTATTAATATAATAGTATTCAAAAATTGGTTTGAGTTTGGTAGGTAGTCTCGGATGCAGGTCTCGGAGACCTTTAAAATTTTAAAATAAGTAGATAACATCAATCACGAATATCTTACCGTACTTTGGATGAATATTTCTTAGTAAAACTCCCATTTGGCACTTTGCCCGATAACTGCCAAAAAGTTAGTCCCCTATATCTTAATTATGATAACTGATAACTTCGATTTTTGGAAGTCCACAGAGACGGTCATTACGCTATTATCACCGATAATGGTGATTATATCCAGGGGGGCTCATGGCTTAATAATAGCGGTTTCCAAAGACAGGCGCTACACGACTCTGGTGGGACAATTGCTGTGAAAACTTCACGGAAATTGTTCAACCCGTGTCGCGAAAAGGCTAGGCAGATTGATGGTGATATCCAGTCCAGTCCAGCGTCCTATCAATCGATCGGTTCACTCAGCTGGGAGGCGTAACTTAATTCAAGGACTTCACAAGGTCTACTTAAACGACCCTTCGATTATCAATCATATACACATCTTTTTTATTATTATTATACTTTAGTTTGGTAATCGTTCTAGTTAAGATAAATAAATAAAATAAAAAAAATAAAAAAATAAAAATAAAAAAAATAAAAATAAAAAAGCCTTTTATTTCTTGCGATTTTTTTACAAGTACAAATAATCTCTATTTTCTATGTATTCTATTAACTAATAGTGACAGTATATCCTATAGTAACCTAACTATATATATATATATTTTTTTTTTTTTTTTTTTTTTTTTTTTTTTTTAAACAGTTTCTTATATCTATTATTTATTATTAGTATTCTTATTTTTTTTTTTCTAGTAATGTAGTGGTATTTGTTAAGATATTATCTAGTTAAGATATTATATTGTTATTTTTAACCGACTTCTTTTTTTTTGTATGTTTCTTACGCGATTACTCCGCCAATTATGAATCAATTTTGGTGATTTTGTTTTTGTTTGGTAGGTCATGCTTCCGAGGTAGTCCCAAAATTTTATTAACTTTGCTTGCGTAGTTTTTGAGTTAGCTTTATTACATACTAGCTGCGCCCCGTGGTTTCACCCGCGTAAGTCTCGATCCCGTGGGAATATCGGGATAAAAAGTATCCTATGTGTTAATCCAGGTTATAAACTATCTGTTTGCCAAATTTCATCCAAATCCATTCAGCCGTTTTTGCGTGATTGAGTAACAAACATGCAAACACACAAACACGCAAACACACAAACACACAAACTTTCACATTTATAATATTAGTAGGATTTTTTCCACTTAATATAATATGTCGATGACGTTCTATTTACATAGCAGGTAGTGGTATTCGAATTTATGTGGGGTAGGTACCACAACAAAAAGTGGAAAATAAAAACGTTTTCCAAAAATAAACAAACTTCCAAAAAAACACTAAACGGTGAAAGGTAAGTTTGATTTCGGAAGTCGAAGGCAAAAAACAAAAATTGAAAAGGACACCGACTTTCGTAGTCAAAGTTATTTTTCACTTTTTAGGTTTTTTTTGGAAGTCGTTTTTTTTGGTGTAAATAGTTTGTATTTATACCCACATTTCGCCTATAGGTACCTACACCTCTGCCTAACCCTTCGGGGATTATCGGCGTGATGTTATGTTATTTAAATTGTTTGTTAATTTAGAGTAAAAAGTTTTTCCAGTAGTTTTTATTCACGAGCAGAATATCTTAATTGACCCTTGAGGAGTTAATCCCTCTTGTATAAGCTCCGTACAACTTTACTCTCACACACTTAAACAAAAGAAACAATGGTGGTGGTGTGTGGGTCTATGATAGAACCCGAAAATACTTTTGAAAGGTGTCAGCAAGTTTTTCTAATAATAGAGTTAGTCAGAATATCTTTTATTATTTTTTCTCGTCACTGTACTGTAGACCGCACGTTAGTGGTGTCAAAACCAGTTTAAGCTGGCCTCGCATTATATTTAAATTCCGTATAACCACAGAATAGTACTACGCTATGCCAGCTCACGGCCAAAGTGTTACCACACGTCAGGCCATCTCTAGATAATTTTATAAAATATTACATTATTTAGAGAATTTATTTCGAGAGTCGTTTTTAATAATTATTTATTAAAATAGAAATCTCGATATTTTGCTAAGGCGTAAAAACCGTGCGTAACAGAGACGGATCGCTAGTTGTATCTAAAGCGCCAAAAAAGGATCTAATGTCATATTTCCTTTGTTCCAGTGTCTAATGTTAAACCCACCATGTGGCTGCTAGGCGGTGGAGCGGCTCGTCAGCCTCCACAACGCGTGGACCGTGGGCCTGCTATCCTGGCCACTCCTGATGGTGCAGTGCCCCAGGTGCAATGCATTACGCATAATTTCGCCACGACTCCGAGGAAGCGAGGACTCGCTGTAAGTTTAAACACACATCTAGTATCATGAATTTTTAACAGGTTGGTCGCGACCGCGTACTGGAAGGCGTAGCGTAGGAAGGCATCCCACAAGGTGGGCCGATGACCTTGTGGAGGTAGCAGGAATCCAGGACCGGTCGACGTGGGATGTCCAACAGTGGACGTTTTTCGGCTGAAATGATTATAACGAAGATGGTCACTGAGCTGTGATGCCAGATTGCGAATTTTACCTTGGTACTGTTTGAGTTTATTCAAGATAATTATGACTTATGGTAAAGGAAACCTGGATATACTGATCTGGAATCTCTTACGGTACATAATATTTTTTCTATAAAATATTGTTTCAACGAATAAAGGGTAACGCCTTGAGGTACTAGATGGTACTTGTTGAAAGGCCTACATTGTCCTCCCATGCCTACTAACACTGTAATTAGAAAATATTGTAAAAGTCAATTATTTTTAAAAGAGTAACCGTGGAGTTTCTTGCCGGCTCTTCTCCATAGGAAACGACCAATTGGAACCGTGCACCTAGCTTCTGACGTTTCATAAGTGCCCTTTAAGGTTTATGTGAAATAAAATATTTTGATTTTGATGTCTGCCACCATTCTGTACTCGGCGAGCTCTCGGCCTGTTTGCCAACCCATACCTATAATAAGTGAAGCTGTAAAAAAACACTTGTATTTAAATCACCTGAGTAGAAAAGAAGGCGGGCAATTTTACATTTAAAATACGCAAAGTATGTCGTTAAAGTATTTTATTCGTAAAATGCTTGAAGAAATACGATAAATACGCGTGTTTACGCCGCCTGTATAAACATAATAATTTCAAACGGGTTGTTCCCGCAATATTTGCTAAATAAAGCCTTTACAACACGTATGGAGCCCACAACGTCTGTAAAGGTAATTTCAGATACTTATATTTTTACGTTATTATTGTAATAACAGGAAAACAGTAAAAAACACTCACAAACATCCCCGAGGATGTCCAAAACGTATCCGAAACTGTACTTACTTGAACATGTTTTGTTGCCGCTCACGTTACGGCATGAAACACAATTAAAAAATATACAGAAAAATAAATCAGCCTAGTAATATCCCAATGGAGCGCAAAAACTATTTTTTTTAAATAAAGATGGCTTGAGCATTGATCACCACGCTTACTCAATAAAGTACGAAAGTGGGTTCGAACACAAGCAGGCACTTTACTTTGTGTAAATTATTTAATCACCACAGGGGCTTAAAACAGTCACTTTCGCAGAATCATAATAGGAAAATATTATGAATCATCGTAAAATGTCACAAACTGACAATTCATAATATGATCTGCGTGCGATTCATATTACGAAATAATTCATCTGTTTGACAGTTTTCTATGGAGATTCATAATGGTCCACAAATTATGAATTGCTTTTGTGTCAAATTAGAGGAATTGCTAATGACAGCTGGAAATTCAAGAAATGAATTGCTTTTAGAGGAATTGCTAATGTGGCCGTTTTAGGCCCACTGATCTGAAAACGGTGAAGCAAAACATTGTAAGGAAACCGGCATATCCTAGAACTAAAAAATCGAACGCATGTGACATTCACCAACTACTGTCCTGAACTGTGGATTACGGCCCACTCTCTCTCACAGAAAGAAGAGCCCTGTGTTCCAGCAGTGGGAACATTATAGGCTGATAATTTTAAATACGCCTCCACCTTATACTACCTAGAATAGTGCCACCTTCGCAACAAAGATACTATAGAATATCGATATCCTTAGACAGATTGTAGGTACTAGTCTAAGTTACGACCCTCGGACCGGTTCTTTAGTAAACGTACAAACCTATTTGTCTAACGTCCCTATGAATAAATCACATTCACGAAGTAAGTTTTCCAACTCAAGTGTCGGATTATTAGACCTTAGGTAAGATCTTTCAATTTGCCTAGCCTTTTCCCAACTATGTTGGGGTTGGCTTCCAGTCTAACCGGATGCAGCTGAATACCATTATTTAGACTGTCTTCATGATTATTATCATGGTTCGAAAAGTACCTTTTGGAAGGGGCAACTCGAATCAGTTCAATTTCTTTGTTTTTGACGTTCAAAAGTGCCGTTATTGTGCCTAATTGAAATAAATTATTTGACTTTGACTTTGGTTTGTGGCGGTACCTACATCGACACATATGAACTACGCATCAAAAAGACCTGACGTCACACAAACACCTGACGTCACACAAACACCTGACGTCACGTAAATCCTGCATTGTGCAATTAAAGTTTACCGTGCAATGGACATATATACAAGAACCCGACATCAATCGTTGCGCAGATGCCCGCCAGACACAACACCCGTCTGGTCGGAGGATCCTCCCTTTTTTATGGTAGATGAGTGAACTTTACACCCTGTTCCTCATACCCCTAAAGGTTAATGTCAAAATTTGTTCTGGTGAGGTTTAAACTTTAGCAGTTCTCTAGTACTCGTAGCTCTCTTTTAATAGCAGAAATGCATAAAAGGTTAAGGTTTTCTATAGTAAAATGATTTTTAATTTAAAGATTTAATGAATCTAAGGACGTTACACTCCATTGAACTCTCAAAATAATCGAAATCCAGTTCCAAATTCGCCAATCAGCACATGGGTGGCATGCGACCAAAACTTCGGCGGATCAAGGCGGATCAAATTTTATAATATTAGCCACTGTAAAATAAAACATTTTGCTGTAGAATTAGTACCTTTAACTTGATGTCTTAGAGTTCAGTTTATGTTATCACTGAAATAATCTTATGACCTTTTTAGCAGTTTTCGTCATTCAGAAACTAACGTAGATTGCATCACTTTAGAGTTTAAATTCGTGTAAGTTGCCTTTCTATTAGTCATATTACAGGCATTACTTCGTCGTGATCGTAAAAGCGATGCATTTAGCTCGGACGTCGAGGGACATTGGCTTCATACATGCTAATTAATTGTTTTCACTGCTATCGTGTTTTAACACCTTCGTTGCTTGTTTACTTAATTAATAGAATAATAAACACTTATTAAAAAGCACCTTTTGGTGCTTCATTTGTTTTTCTGTTCGAAAATATATTATTTATACCCATGAGAATATAATAATAAGTTATCTATATAATACATTTAAAAAAAAAATTGACCGACTTCAAAAAAAACAAAACAAAAAAGGACTACCGTACTAAAACCAAACGACAAAAGTACTTCTTTAATAATAAGAGAAAAATTAAAAAATAACTTTAATTTCGGAAGTCGGTGTCTTTGCTTTTAATTTTAGTTTTTGGCCACCGACTTCCGAAATTAAAGTTATTTTTTAATTTTTCTCTTATTATTAAAGAAGTACTTTTGTCGTTTGGTTTTAGTACGGTAGTCCTTTTTTGTTTTGTTTTTTTTGAAGTCGGTCAATTTTTTTTTTAAATGTTTTATTATTTTTCCGTTTTTTGTGTAATTTGATTTTTGTAATCACCATGGGTAGACCAACTAAAGGAGCCGCCCGCATGAAGAAAAACAGAATTAAAGAGACTAATACTGCTGAAAAAGAACGCCTATCTAAGAATCGCAAACGGAGTGCTATGTCCGGTTCCCAAGAATCACCGTTAGCTCTTCATGCTAGGTTATCTCAGATGAGAAATTACATGCATACTCATTTGTCGCAGGAGTCGCCAAATGATAAGATCTGCCGACTCAATCTTATTCAAAAACGATTAAGTGGCGAGTCGTCTGAACAGCGCAAGCATCGTTTAGATGTTATACGAAACCGGCTGGCTAATGAGACTCCCGTGCCTTCTCAAGAATATAAGGGTGAACACTATACATTTGCTTACACTGTATAGTTCCCCTCATCATCATATTATAAGGTGACCATAATCAGATCTATAATGTCACTTACAACCTATATGGTTGCAAAGTTCTTATCAATATAAATGAATTAAGTCCAAACACAAGGTAATTACTGTGAACCGTTGAGGAGTTCCGTTAATCGTCCTTCGTCTTCATCATCAGACCCTTAACGACAGTCACAACCCATCCAAGTGTAAGGTTCTTATCAATACAAATTAATCAAGCCCAAACACAAGATATCTGCTGTAAACCACTGAGGAGTTCCCTCGACTGTCTTTCGTCTTCATCATCAGACCCCTAACGATAGTCACAACCCATCAAAGTGTAAAGTTTTTATCAATACAAATTAATCAAGCCCAAACACGAGGTATCTGCTGTAAACCATTGTGGAGTTCCCTTGACTGTCTTTCGGCTCCATCATCAGATCGACTCCAGACCTTCATAAAATTGTAGTGCTGTAAAATATTTAATGAATAAATTAAGGAATGCACTAGTTGCACTTACGATTTTTGAAAGTTCCCCTCGATTTCTCTAGGATCCCATCATCAGATCCTGACTTGGTGACAATGGGACCACCTCAGAAGTATAAGCTTTTGAACAAAAAAAGAATTTTTGAAATCGGTTCACAAACGGCGGAGTAATCGGTGAACATACATAAAAAAAAAAAAAAAAAAAAAAAAACAATTATCCGAACGTAGTACCTCCTCCTTTTTTGAAGTCGGTAAAAATAGTTTTAAATAGTTTTAGGTTAAAAAGTACTAAAAGGCGTGAATCTTTATCGGATTAAAAGAAAGATCATAAAAAGAAGTTTGCTGAGGAGACAAAAGAAAGATATTATCTGGCCATGATTATTATGCCTAACATTATAATAGTATGCTTTTCAGGCAATAGACATTGTCTTTAATATCCGATAGATTCTGACCAACGTATTATTCCAAAGTGACAATTATGCCGTGATGATTACGCCATGCCTCGGAAAGCACGTTAAGCCGTTGCGCGTTGATCCTGGCTGTCATTCGTAGACTTTTGACTGTCGTAACGGGTAAACAGAATTCTATAAGTCTGCCAACAAGTCTTACCAATAGGGTATCGTGTTACCCAAGTAGCTGGGTTGTGGAGTCCTGATAAGGCAGTCGCTCCATGCAAAATACTGGTATCCAGCTGTATCCGGTTTGACTGGAAGCCGACTCCAACATTGATCTAATGATTGTAGCCATTATTTGTTTTATTAATATTCACAACATCTTAACGTTAGGTAAACAACGAAAAATTGTTGTTTTCTTATAACAAGTAACCGTTCCTTTCAAGACTAATAATAATTGATTAGATAACAACTAAAACGCTACTCAAGTAATACGATTTATAAAACGTACCTTGATCGTGAACGTCCCTGATTGGTCCAAATGGCCTCTTTAATATTTAAATATGTTTTTATTGAGATTGCTCTCGGATTATAGTATAGTCAAAGAATTGCAAAACCCATGGTCGAACCCATCACTATTATTTTGTATAAAAAAAAACCCTTTTAATTTCCATGGTATAATTTATACTAACTAATATTATGATCGCGAAAGTGAGTTTGTTTGTTTGTCGCGCTTTCACGCTAAAACGGCTGAACGGATTTAGATGAAATTTGGCACAGGAGTAAACCATGACCTTTTCCTCAGTAGGTTTCCTTCTGCCACACAACCGCATCCCAGGACTCCTCGCCGCCGACCATCTACTCGACTACGGCCGGCAGCAAAAGGTCACACCTAACCTAACCTGACCTAACTTTTTAAGAATATTTATTTGCGAAATATATCTCGTAAAGAAATATTCTTCTTTTTCAGTCTATAATAATATTTAGACCAGCGATGTATTGTCCAACTGCAAGACATAGAGGCCTCTTCTCATACAGAGACGGCACAAGCGTCCGTTCAGCCATTAGTAGTTCAGCCATAAGCCATCCCAAATAGCAGAAAGTTATTAGTTGCTTGCTGTCTTTGCATTCAGGTCGAAAGAAGTGTATACTTACTTGCTTATCAAGGTAATTGGCTATCCTGTTGGAAAAGTTAAATCCACTAATGTTATGGACGAGAAATGACGGCAGCCTTGCACTTGATGCCATAATATTCAGTTATACTGTTTATTGATGTAGTTACAATGAAAACTCTAGATTTACAGTGGAAAATTTTGGAACGAAGCTTCTTATGGCACGATATACTCCGCACACTTGGCAAATAAGAGCTGGACCGAAAAGAGTGTAATATTTTGACCGTCACTACACTTTTGCTTTAGTATTTAGGGGTATGAGGAACAGGGTGTAAAGTTCACTCATCCGCCATAGAAAAGGGAGGATTCTCGGACCAAACGGGTGTTTTGTCTGGCGGGCAACTGCCCAACTATTGATGTCAGGTTCTTGTATGTAAGTCCATTTCACGGTAAACTTTTATTGCGCGATGCAGGATTTATGTGACGTCAGGATTTTTGTGTGACATCAAGTCTTTTGCTGCGTAGTTCGCATGTAGCGATGTAGATACCGCCACAAGTATTCGTTTATTTTTCAATGAGTTGATCTGAAACATTTAATTTATTTCATTGTGCCTGTTATTTAATACCTACATAATATTATATCGGAACTTCGTTCCAATAGGGTGTTTCGGACATCCCTCGACTTTAAAAAAACTTATTTCAAGGTACCCGTGTCTTGTTTATAAATTTTAATATTTTTAGAGGAAAGTTTATCTGCTAAGATTCTTAAACGTGATTTTCTCACTTCAAGCATAACAAAATTTTGTGATTTTACGCAAAAAGCAAATTTTGATCTACATAATTATGAATTTTATGTAATTTTATTAAATGAATGTGTAGAGAACTTTGATCATTGTGTGATCATAGTATATGGTAAAAAACTAAGCAAATCATTAGGTACTTCATCACTCTCTGGATATGAAATGTAAACAAAAATATTTCCAGTAAAAAATATGGAACTCCCAAAAACTTGTTTTCCGACTAACTATAGTTGCATGTTCCTTAGGCCGAATCATAACTAATACAGTTTAACTTCATATAGTTAAAACATTTATTTAACGTTAAAAGCTTGCCTTTATCGTTTTAATTTTTTATTCCTTTGATACAATCGTAATTGAATATTCTTGTTCGTAAAAATATACGAGTAAGTGGAGAGTTAAGAGCACTTTGGAGTTATACCATAACGATACCACGCTTGTTTTAATAAAAGGGTAGACAGGTATAGAGGCTTCTTTATTGTTGCTTGTGGAAAACGTAGAACTATAATTTAGTAGTTGTAGTTATTATTTGTGGCCTTATATATGTATGCAGGCGCATTTTGCTAGGACAAGACTCCAGGAATAATCCATCCTGTGCAAAATGCATGACATTTTCGAGAAATTAACGTAAACGAAGAAATAGGAATATGGAAAATAATGGTATCCAGCTGCATCCGGTTAGACTGGAAGCAGACCCCAACATAGTTGGGAAAAGGCTAGGCAGATTGAAAGAAAGAAAAGAAAGAAAGAAAAATAGGTTTATTTTTCACAGAAACACGTGCATACAAAATAGATAGTTGATCAGCAATATTAAACAGAATAGATCTACTTAAATACAAATATGAGATTACGAGTTTACAGATAGATAATCGGCAGCTGCACGTCATGACTGTGACAAGAAGGCTTCCACTCAGCATGATGCTGCGCTAAGGAGACCCACAGCACAGCGCTGATTTTCAGTGGTCACCCAAAAAAGACGTACGGAAATCAAGTCAGGTTCAACAATTTGTACAAAATAAATTAATAAATAAAATAAAACAAACAGTACTTAGAATATAATGTAACTTTAAGTAAAGAGAAATAGATTAATAAATATTATTAAATCAGCAGGCATCACTGTGCGTACATTGATTGGAGCAATAGGTATATGTAAGGATCTTACCAGGTGGTTGTATGTAGTTTTTGCGTACCCCCATGGGAAAAAGTCGTGAGTTGTATGTATGTTAATTAAACTTTATATTTGAACCACTCTTGAAGGTTTCTTGAGGTTAAGAAAGTTGCAGCGCTTTTTCTTTCGTTTCTATTAATTCTCTAGTCCGTTTGGTAACTAACTAGATGTAACAGAGTAAAATATCTTGGTCTAAATCCCAGAGCAGCTAGCAGCAGTAATAATAAAAGCTTGCCCTCTGACGTAACCTTTTACTCTTGTAGCAAAACTATCCTTTTTCGAAGAAACACAGAAATGTGATTGAAAAACAAATGAATCATTTTCGTGATTGAATTCGTACTAAAAGTGACTGAGTTTATTTGAGGTTCTCTTTTAAGATAACTACGTATACTATGATAGTAAGGGTAGGTTGTGCAGCAACAAAACTAAACGCTTGTGTTCCTCGAAAGGATAAACAGAAGTATGTATACTTGAATAGCATCACCGCCAATTAATCTGTCTAGCCTTTTTCCAACTATGTTGGGGTCGGCTTCCAGTCTAACCGAATGCAGCTGAATACCAGTATTTCACATGGAGCGACTGCCTGTCTGACCTCCACAACCCAGTAACTGGGTAATACGATACCCCTTGGTAAGACTGGTTGTCAGACTTTCGGGCTTCTGACGACCCGTAACGACTGTTAAAGAGAAAAAGATCTACGAATGACAGCCGGGACCAACGGATTAACGTGATTTCCGAGGCACGGAGGAGTCTCGGTATGTAAAGATGATCACCCATCCACGGACCAACCCCGGCAAGCGTAGCTTAACCTGATGGATCGACCCATGCGGCTGGTATTACTTAGCCACGAGCTCAGCATCACCGCCATTTTATCATATATTATTAAGTCTCATGTAACCGAAGGCGAGCCTACATTATCTATAGTGTAGGTAGAATTCAATTTAATTCCTTTTATAGAGCAAATACAAAAAAAGAAGAAAGACGGGTGGGTTCCGCACTATTGTTATTTAATTTTAATCTCATAAACATTATGGGCTGAGCTGAATATTCAATTTGGTCCCTCGAACTGAATTCGGTAACTATGAAAAGAAACGTGAAAAAAGGATTTTTTTCTCATTATGTGAGCAAACATACCTGGCTGACATTGTCGACGATACATCACACCTAGTTTAAGGACTTGTTTGTTTGTATAGGCTTGTGATCTTACGAGAAGCTATGATCGTTGCTATAGTGCATGTTTGCCTGTAATCCTGAAGACTCCCAGACATGAGTTTCTGAAATCACAAACTCAAGCAATAGACGGCGATGTACCGATCTTCTGCTAATACAGTAACTAGTACTGTCTTTGAAATCAAAACAAAAGGATCACAATAAATATAAATTGGTCTTCTGAGCTAAATGTAACCTACCTTAAATATTATCAATAAACCTCGCCTATTAATAACTAGTCAAGGTCTGTAATGTTACCAGAATAATGTAATATTATAATAACAAACTTTTCTGTGTACTACGTAACTGGCGTAATGTTTAGATCAATAATAATGTTTTTTTTAAATAAATAAATGAGGTACTATGGTACGATAATACAAGCTTAATAAATTCTGGCGGTTATTCATACCATCCCTTGGGAATGTAAGCAATATATTTGAGAATTGAAATAGTGTATGACGCATAGGGGATTACAAAGCTCTAATTTATTTTACCAAAGTTAAATTTTGTTGCTATAGGAGTAGGTACTTTATAATATAAGAAACCTTGGGAATGTGATACGCTAATATAAATTTTGTAAGATTTGGAGCCCGTTTATGCTGGTACTTTATTTTTTCTTTCTTTCTCGTGTGGTTGGTGACTAACCTGATATCAGAGTTTTTATGCCACCCATGGGTCTCTGACTTGACTTCACATGCCCTCAAGAAAACATTTGTCAGGCAGGTTTTCTCATGATTTTTTCCTTCACTGTTTTTGAAGCACGCGATAATTATACAATTCGCCCATGAATCCGAAAAGGCAGAAGTGCGTGGCTTAGGTTTGAACTCGAAACCTTTGACTTGGCAGTCCAATGGTCACACCGCTAGGGTTTCACTGCTGTAAAAACTTATTTGTCAAAACTGGTTCAAAATGCTTTCAGTAAAGGAGGTTCTAGAACTTACTACTAACTCTACCTGGTGCGTTAACGAAGACTGTGCCCCTGCAATGACTCATAGATAAAACCTGTGGGATGTTTTATTAATAACTTCTTAATTAATAGGAATAGGTAAATTCAATAATGTGCCTTTGACCAAGCGTGTTTTCAACACGAAAAATCTCAGCGCTTTAATAAAATCTAAATCATAAAAACACAGCAGCCAAGTTTTTCACAGGAAATTAAATAGGTATCTCTATTTTTAGCAGAAAGTTAGAGTACGTACTCTGACTTTTAACTCTAACTTATCAAAAGTTGCTAGGAATCGAAACAAAGGCGCATTTTATTGTGAAGCTAATTGCGAGTGCAAGAAACGCTGGCACGGGGACCACGCGGAAGTAGGTCTGCCATAACTTTTCTGTTATAACTTTGAACTTGAAGTTTATTATTTAAATGCAGTAAGGAGACCGTAAGCAAGGTTTTCTTGGGCCCATTAAAAACAAAGCGGAGCCTGACTTGATTAGCATTCTTGAAAAAAAATTCACTGGAAAATGCAGCTGGCAGCTAAGGTTTTTATCTGCCCTTTTAATTCTAAAGTATCGTGGCTCAGGGGGATAAAATATCACTCATCTTATTTCAGTGCAAAAACCACTTCTCATGCAAAGAGGCAAGAGTTTTTTATTGCCTGCACGCTTACCCACAAGCAGAATGCTGATGTAGATTCGCTCACATTTCCTCACGATGTTATCCTTTACCCTTTCGTGATACCTGCCATGTTATCGTGGAAATACTTAGACTATTATGCAGAAAATGTCGATAATTTAAAGATTTGTAAATAAAACATCGTGAGGAAACCGGCATGATTGTCTTAGAACCAAAAATTTTAAGACATGTGTCATCCACCAACCCGCATTGGGCCTGCGTGGTGGATTACGACCCATTCTATATCAGAGAGGAGGTATGTGTCCAAGCAGTGGGAAGGCCATAGACTGATCATGCTTAAGTGATAGATATATTTTATATAAGAGTGAACTGAGATCACTAATTCATTCTCTAAACAAGGTGTCACACTATAATTTAGATTTTATGTGTATCGTTATAATTCAATTAGGAAACAACCTTTCTATCATTGGGTTTTTATGAGATGTTAATCCCTTTACGGATTATCCATCTATTTTATCCATTCGTGACCAATGCGTGACGCAAAATGATAGGAGTCGTAATAGTGGGCGCAAACCACTGTGAAATATTCGTGTTACAGGACGCATTTCCGTTTTTTTTTTAATTGTCGTTTATTTATAAGGCTTTAGATAGTAGCTAAGTGCAACATAGTTCTTCTTTTCGTGATGACGGTACTTTTAATTCAACTAGGTATTCATATTATTTGAGCCCAGTAGGTGGCTGCTTCTGATCCGTGTCTCTCTTCGGAGTGTCCTAAGTGCTCGTTCACTTGCAACTTCGATGCCTTAAGGCCTACCTATTCTGTAACTCATGGTATTTTATGTATGTACACGTATTGTCGATTTAAAATTCGCGATGAAACGCACTCTGTACACTGTATATTTAATCTACGCGAATAAAAATCGCGCGGTGGGATTTCGCAGTGCGGGCTAGGAAAGAATGTCCGTGACGCTGCAACTTAGTTAAGTTAAAATAAAAGATAATAATTGTAATTTACCTATTGTTACGTCCGTTTAAATCTCCGCTCCGCAAACGTCTATTGTGATGAATGCTATGTACGATAGTGCGTAGCACGATCGGTCATGGTCTTTGGACACTGTTGTTCTTTAAGATTGATAATGTAACTTATTCTTAGTTAACGAGTGTTTAACTCTTGTTAACTATAATTGTTATTATCAAACCTTTTATCACTGATGAACACAGTCTTAATTCTTAAATTATTTATTTCCAGGAATGGGTGTGGACCTTGACCGGCCACAACCGACATAATCGTGAGAAGGTGGACCCTGGAGGTGAGCTGCAGATCATGCTGCCTGCTCAGCCTGATAAGGCGACGTCTGGAGAAGTCTGCTTGCTTGCCGAGAGCCCCTTCAGGATCCTGAGGGTGAGTCCATTGTTGTTTTAATATAGGGTAGACTGCAGCCATGCGATCGTGTCTTTGCAAAGTTACCTTCAAGTTTGTCGTAGGGGTATAATGTCGGAATTCTACAAAATAACGTTTCCGAGATCGTTTTAGGTACACCCCCTCCTGTATCGAAATATCAGCGTATTCATCATTTCAACTGAAAGATGTCCACTGCTCGACATAGGCTAAATCAGAATCTACCGGAACAAGAATCTGCCCAAACCAGAATCTGTCCTAAACCGAATATTACTTACTCTTTAAAAAATATATCATAATAAAATTGAACTTTAATTACAAAAAACTTTTTATGAAGCAATAAACAAATTGAATTGCCATTTCGAAACTCCCTTTACAGAAATTTAATAAGCAAGAAACCGCAAGTGTTTATTATTAAAAATTCTTTCGTAAACGTTTGCCAAAGATTTCGTATTTAGGTTAAGAACTTCCCGTCATCTTGGAAACATCTGTTAGCCAATAAAGCTTCAAACAATGGGATTCCATTGTTTGAAGCTTCATTGGATCTTGGTTAAAGTAATCCTGGAAAGCAATCTTCAAGGAGTTTTCTGATCTCTCGATACTGCAATTTTCCAGGTGCACCAGCTGTGAAATTGTCACTTTCGAAGGTAATGTGTCAAAGCTATTTTATGGTAGTGTTTTGCTTTTTTTAAGCTGGAACAAAACTCGCTATTGATACTTTGATGGATTGTGAGTAGCATAATGTTCTTCTTTAACTTAATTTAGCAGAGTAAATGCAGCTGCCATATGATAAATTTTTAAAGATTGACAGAGCAGAGGAAACATAACGAATTGTTTCAGCTACCTCATTGATTGACGAATGGCGTAAATGAAGAATTTAAATTATACTCAACTGCAAGACAAAATCACTTTTCAAATAGAGATCAATGATAACCACTTTTGAAAGTAGACTAATGATCACACATATTTCATAATTAGGGACACTTTTTAAGTCATCCACGTCATAAAGAGCTAATTCTTTAACCACGATAACACGGCATGACCACAGACCGGCACCGGCATGGCAAAGGAGCTCGTGGCTAAGTAATAACAGCCACACCGGGTCGATCCATCTGGTTAAGCTACGCTTGCCGGGGTTGGTCGATGGATGGGTGACCATCTTTACATACCGAGACTCCTCCGTGCTTTGAAAAGCTCGGTAAGCCGTTGGTCCCTGCTGTCATTCGTGGATCTTTGACAGTCGTTACGGGTCGTTAGAAGCCCGAGTCTGACAACCAGTCTTACCAAGGGGTATCGTATTATCCAGTTACTGGGTTGTGGAGGTCAGATAGGCAGTCGCTCCATGTAAAATACTGGTATTCAGCTGCATCCGGTTAGACTGGAAGCCGACTTCAACATAGTTGGGAAAAGGCTAGGCAGATTGCTTGAACACGGCATGACCACGTGTAACTACGTCACCATATACTACGCGCCAATACGTGGGTGTATTGGCGCGTTGTATGTGGTGACGTAGGTACAGACATTACAAAAAAGCTTGACTCATTAAAGGACTGAGACCCTTAATAGAGACTAATGGAGTGCTAAAGCACTTTAGATATCATTATCACTGATATTCTGCTAAAATCCACTCGTCAGAGTTTGCAACATGATCGATAATTCGCGATAATCATAAAAAATTTGAATAAATTGCGTATCGAGAATGAACTTGGGGTACTGCTCTTTTAAACGGTCAGCTGAAATATACTGGATGAGATTTGATGGCCTCTTTGAACGAGGTGTGTACTGAACTAAACAAGCTTGAACAAAGTGACCTCATCAAAATGGCTAGCGTTAAGCAAAGCAGGTAATAGGTGCATAGTGACATGGTCCTTTTTACAGTTATGCTGCTTTTTAAATTGATGGTGCATTTTAACCTCAGGCTGAGATATAGTTGAACTTTAATTTTCATTCTGAAAACAGGAAGCTAGCCAGAAGCCATTTGTTGGCTTATTTTATTCTTTGACAAAGCTACCGCAACGGTGAATTCCTTTTATTTAACTTTCTCTAAGATTCGTATCTTACGACGAATATTGAATACACATCGCAGTCCCTATACGCCTTATGGAGATATTCCACGAAGATTCGTTGCGTCGTCATTAGACAGTCAACCTGCCCACCACCAACCACCAGACAAGACAAGAGATAGTAGAAGTTGAAGCTCACAACATGGGGACCGTTTTGTTGGGTAAAGTTCCAAAATTCTCTGGATTAAGTCTACCGGAGCACATTCTAGAAAGTGAAATAACAATCAATCAACTAAGCCCATCGCAGTCCACTGCTGGATATAGGCCTCTCTCAGGCAGCGCCACAAACCTCTGTCCTCCACCTTCCGCATCCAGTCTGTCCCAGTTCTCTTTTTAAGGTCGTCGGGCTGTCTAGCTGGGGGCGTCCTACATTATGTTTGTCGATACGCGGTCTCTACTCCAGAACTGGTCTGCTCCACCGGACATCGGTCCTTCGACAAACATGCCAAGCCCGCTGCCACTTCAGCTTGCTTACTCTGCAAGCTATGTCGGGAATATACGATGTGTAAAAGCATCTTACAATATTTCAATATAAATTTCAAAGTCACAGAAGGAAATAGTTTTGGTTGCAAGCAGGGATGGATGCCAGCTCTTCGGACGAAACTTACGACGAGACTTAACTGGCTGACTGGAACTTAATTTGCCAGACAAACTGGACCATTTTGGATCTAGGCTAAGGCTTGGCCAGGTCATAGAAGAGTCACGGAAAAGGAAAAGATGAAGGGGAAGAAGTTTCCATCTCTTCGAATGTAGTTTTTCTTAAATTTAGAATCAACGACCGCGACGATTCTTATAAATAAATCTATATCTCCAATGGTTTATCTATTGTTTTCTATACTTGCGCAATTGCTTACCCATCCCTACGAATCAGCCAGTAAACTCCATTTTACGTTAAACCAGGAAAAGTCCTCGACTCGTAGATGTTAAAATCCCCTGACCTCGGACACGGCACGATCTAACGTAAATGATCCATAAGCTTGCCCAAATCGTAGGCGGCCTTCCGCAGAATACAACTGTGGTATTACACATACCGAGTATTGTTTAAATTTCCCTTAGAGATCAAATACGCCTCCTAGATGTAAACATTGTCTATGGGGCTATAAAAAAGGTATGACAATAACATGCACATGCCATCGATATAACCCCTTGGTGCAAGGACAAAACTTTGTTAAATATTGAACCAATGATAATAATGTTTCTGAAAGAAAACAAAATTTAAGGGGGCCAGGATTTGATGGTTACACAATCCATAAACTGTTAGGGACCCGAAACCATCCAGAAAGCAATATGGAATGAAAACTGGAGAACCCAGGATTGACCTACTTATTTTCATCGTGCATCCAAAGTTTTAAGACAGCTGTACCAAGTAACACCAACAAAGTGAGTTATCCATTTTCCAATCAGACTTTCAACGTCACCTACCCGAATATACGCAATAACATAAAAAAGTTATCACCTAATGTAGACAATTCAGCCGTATAAAGTCATAAGTCATGTACACTAATAAGTAAGAGTGTCCGCTTTCACTCTTTGTTACTCAAGTTGTTATAAAGGAGCGGTTACAGTAGGAACGCGTAGCGGAATGGCTTATATTTGTTTCAGTGAATTTTCTCATCAACGGAACAACTATAAAACCGGCCAAGAGCGTGTCGGACCACGGACAATGAAGGATTCCGTAGATGGGATGAATTTATCCCAAGAACTTGTATTTAAAAAAATGATCTCCCATACATCGACCACGGCTTCTGAATAAAAGCCCTGAAAATTATGGGTTTAATGTTTAGAAGAGTCCATATATATAATATTTCTGTTCTTACTTATTGCCCAAGAATTTCTGTCGTTGAAGTCAGACAACTTTAGCTTTGCTTTGATAGCGACAACAGTGGTGTTTACAATAAAATAAATCAGAGTAGTTTTACTAAACCAGCCACTTAAAAGAACTAGAATTACTTAGGTTAACACAATAAGAAAGAAAGAAAAGAAAGAAAACAAGCAAGAAAGAAATAAAATTTGTTTTTTCTGTACAAACAAAACGCAAATAAAAAAAAGAATACACACATACAAAAGTAGCCAAAAGCCTCGTATTCAACCAATAAAAGTTTGACAATTTTGTTCATTAGTTGATGGGACAGGCTTTTGGCCAGAGACCAAAGACAATACACTCTATATTCAATGTTTGCCCATAAATAGTTCTAGTCACAGCCAAAATGACGTATCAAGTAAAATACACTATAGTTCTGGGTAGTAATACCACAGAGTACATCAGAATACTGTGTTATATAGTTTGGAATAGTGGTTGCTGTAAATATACTTCCAACCTTCTTCTATACTCCATTTGAAATAAGATTTTTATTTTATTTATTTATTGCTGCTGTGTTTGTTGTTTTTTTTTTTTTCAGCTACATCTTTTGGAATTCAAGGTACAGCAGCAATACAAGGCAAAAAATATTTTTTGCATAAATTGGACCACACACCAATCCGCTACCGCTTTCTCAACATAACCACGTCCTCCCTTGATAAAGTTCCACTGGTAGATAATCGCTAAACTCGTTAACTTGTTAATGGCCTATCGTTGTATCTCGGTTATGTAAGATAACATCGGTCCGTGTAATCCCAATCGCCATTGTTAACTCGTGGATGGACATGGCCGGATGGTGCATAAGTGTGACAAATGTGGCTCTTCAGACGTGCTAATACTGTGCCCAACATACCCGTGACACCGGCTAAGCTAGCGGTGAGTGGCACATATTTAATGGGTGGTGGAAATGTGAAAGAGCTTGTAACTTTCTCTTGTATCTCAATTGCTGCCTGCGTTACCTAAAAAAAATACGTACGCAAAATACGCGCTTTGACGTGGAGTTGCGGATACCAGCCCGTATTACCTATTACCTACCTAAACAAAATTGAATTTGTCAAGAAAAATACAATTTCAGGAGCATAAGGGCAATTCAATCAATCTGCCTTGCCTTTTCCTAACTTTGTTGGGGTCGGCTTCCAGTCTAACCGGATGCAGCTGAATACCAGTATTTTACATGGAGCGACTGCCTATCTGACCTACACAACCCAGTAACTGGGTACGATACCCTTGGTAAGACTGGTTTTGTCAGACTTTCGGGTTTCTGACGACCCGTAACGACTGTCAATGATCTACAAATGACAGCCGGGACCAACGGCTTAACGTGCTTCCCGGGGCACGGAGGAGGCATAAGGGCAATTGAAACAGATAATTTAGGAGCAATTACTTTATGATTTAAAAGTCCAATAATTGTATGCTGAATGTAATTGGTCCAAAGCATACTAGGCTGTAAAATTTTCAATTTCTTGCGTTTCGGTTCCTATTTCTGTGGGCAAATTCATTCAAAGTATGAATTCGTTCTTTATATTTTGCACAGATTTCTGTCTACTGGACCGACCGATGTTTCTTGCTTTTTCTTTCTTTCTTTCTGGAAAAGCTTTATAGCTTGCTCTTCATTCACAACTGCGCAAAATAGGTAAGAAAGTAAGTTAGCTTGATTACATTTTTATACAGGTCATGTTCATGTTGACGTCTTGCTTTCATAACTATGATAGCTGGAAATGCTGTAATGTTGGTATTTGTTGGAGTTATCGATATAATTTAAAAAACTATTGTTGTACTTGTTTTACTTCAAACCGGAAAATGCATCTTTTAACAAAGATTTAAATGACCAAAGCTAGCTTTTACAAATATCTTTTTACTAGTTGTTTTCGCGGTCTCCCCCGCATAAGTCGTGATCCCGAGGAATATCGGGATAAAAAGTATTCTATGGTCTTCTCCAGGTCTACCCTTTTGCTAAATTTCATCTAAATCCGTTCAGCCATTTTTCCGTGAAAGCGTAACAAACAAACAACTAAACTCACTTTGGCATTTATTTATCAACCTTGCTTGCCAGTCAGCCTGTTTGTCAGTCACCTATAAAAAATAGAAAAGTTCATGAAAATAAAAAAATTAAATTATTTCGTTAAAATTGACTGGCGTATACCGATTGCTACGAGACGTTAGAACTTAAAATGGCGTCTGATAATTCAATAATAGGTAATATCGTTACTTGTTAGCGGAAAATACTACCCAAAAATTTTATTATCTCGGTTACTGAGCAGCTAAGTAGGCTCTACAAGTTACTGAGTAATAATCGACCAACTTACATTTGCAGTGGCAAAAAAATGTTCTCCTATACATTCTGTATGGGAGAACATGTTTTTCAATTACAATATTAAGTTTGTTCGAAGGATAAATTCATCCCAACTACGGAACTTTTCATTGTGCGTGGTTCGACACGCACTTGGTCGGTTTTTTTATGACATTCATAATACGAATATAAAGCTACTAGCTGCGTCCCGCGGTTTCACCCGCGTAAGTGTCGATCCCGTGGGAATATCGGGATAAAAGTATCCTCTGTCCTTTTCCAAGTCATGGTCTACACACGTCCCAAATTTCATCCAAATCTGTAGAGCCATTTTAGCGTGAAAGCGTAACAAACACACTCACTTTCGCATTTATAATATTAGTTAGGATAGCTAGATTTTCATTTCCCAATTGTTGGTAGTAAAAACGAATGTTGTGTGCAACTTTATATTGGACTTGTTAAGTCACATAAGGGCGTTTTCGACATGGGATGTTTTCGGTTCAATACTTATCTCAGCAAAAAGTATACATGTGTACAGTCACGAGCAAAACTATGTATACACTAAGCAAAATTCAATAACCATTTTTTCGTGGAATAACGATTGCAACTTTGAGATGATACCTATTTCATAATATTAAGGGTTCCAAAATGCTATGTTCGTTAAAACATAAAATTACAATCAATAAAGTAGGAGAAACCCACTTTTAAAAGTTGCTAGGTGTATACATATTGGTGCTCGTGACTGTACTTGAAAGTAAACATTATTTGTAGCGTTTTCTAAAACATGCAGGGACGGCAAAAATGTTGAAAGGCCAATCAATCATTCAACGGTTGACGCCAAGGTGTGTTCAAGGACAAAATATTCACAATTGAAATAAGGATACTTAATCAAATTGAATAAATCCTTAATATAATATAAATGCGAAAGTGAGTTTGTTTGTTTGTAAAGCTTTCACGCTAAAGCAGTCGTACGGATTAAGATGAAATTTCGCAGATGGCGGTAGACCATGACTAGCATTGCTATTCTGTAACCATCTCACCGTGAAAACTTAGGTGAAGTGAGCTTGGAGTGAACTATCACTGCCTTAGCATCAGTAGGTATCGATGACGATGACAGTTCACTCCACGCTCACTTCACCAAATTTTTCACGGTGAGATGGTTACTGAATAGCAATGCTGGTCATAGGACATAAGATACTTTTTATCCCGATATTCCCGCGGGATCGAGACTTACACGGGTGAAACCGCGGGGCGCAGCTGGTTGGCAAATATTGTGATCAACCCATTCTACCTTTCACTATCTCCTACAACCACCTACTAGCCTTTGCACCTAGTAGTTCCCAGTAGTACCAGCTAGTGTGAAAGTAGCTTGGTCTTAAGAGGCGGAAACTTTTAGAATAATACCTATTAGAAGGTAAGATTAAACTTGTATATAGTACCTACATTACTGTCGCGGCCAGCAATAAGGGGATTGATGGACGATCGGGAAAATGTGGGCCGAGGCGAAGCCGAGGAACACATACGTGAGTCCATCAATTCCTTATTTCGGCCAAGGCTTGTATAGTACTTTTCTCAAATAATGCGTGGAAATTCAAACTGAGAAAATAAATAAAAATTCCAGAATCCATGATGAACAACTCTAATTTTTCATGCGCCAATATGTTCATTTGTTTCTTCTTTATTTTAAACAGTTCTATTTGAAAGCAAAATCTAAATTTAAATAAAATCTTTGTTATGTTACCTCTTGGTTGATGTGTTGAAGTAAAACGTTCGATCCATTTTTAAATAACACGACAGAAATGAGTTTTCATAGTAATTTATTTGGCCGCTAAACACGCCAGATATGGATTTTCATAGTAATTTTGTTGGCCGCATCGTCATTTGTTTTTGCCCAGTACAGCAATTTCGATTTATCACGAAGAAGGTGGTCTAAATAATACTCGAATTTCCAAGCATGTTTGAGAAAAAAGTAATAATTTAAATTATTTAAATCTAAAAGGTTAATGGGTATTGTATACCTGTGTAGTATATATGTCATATGATACTTATTTCTGTAAATTAGAAAAAAAAACAAATTTACGCAAAAAAAAATGTTTTAATACTAGATGAGTTCGGTGTACTGACTACCTCCGAGAAGAAAGACCGAAACAAACACAGACAGTCTCTTTGTGATGTTGAACAAAATATTAATTTGCTCTCGTTCAACCATTTTGCTCATTTCCTTTTCAACAGCTTGATTAGCCGAAACTCTCAAACGACAATCTAAAAATATTTTTATTATTACAAAAATGTTCAGAGTTGATAAGTATAAAAATTGTAATACTGTTTTTAATGAAGAATATGGATTTTAGGATTATATAATAATAATATACTCATTTTTTATATTATCATTTTAATTTAAGAAATATTTAAAAATATAATTAAGGACTTATGAAAGAAAATAAATAACGAAATAATATGCGACAAATTCTCTGTATTTGTTTCAGCGTTTCTTTTCATAGGGGCATGATACACCGACCTCATGGTTTAAAACATTATTGATGTGTAAAGGTGTTTTTTGAAGCAATTTAAAGAAATACCTAAATCATTTAACGTTTAACTATTAAAATGATAACTATTACCGTTTGTGTGTAAACAAAACCAGTGTAAGCTGACCTCGTATTCTACTGAAACTCCGTACGACGCTAGGCCAACTCAAGGTGAAAGTGTTACCAACGACGTGCTGCGTGTACATCCAGCGCACCGTGGGCTCTAAATACCTTCTCTGATTGGCTAATATTTTTACCATGGTAATAGTTTCGCCAGTTACATTAAGAAGTGCGATGTCCCATGTTTCTTTGAAAAGTAAAGAAAACCCAAGTACCTGCTTATAAATACGAAAAAATACCATCAAGCGCTTTAGAAATACATGTTCAATTTACTTCACCTTTTCATAAAAGTCGCTTCATGTCATTCTTGTCGTCTCTCGTATGTATGTACTTACTTTATTAAGACAAAAAAAAGGAGATTATTCTCGTGACACAGCCTTCAACCCGGCACAATTTTGGGATTAACGCGCCGTCGGTGGTATCAAATATTGTTCGTGCAGATGTCAGTATAATAGTTACATTTACAGTATTTTTTTTTTCATGACTTCTCCTTACGGTTTCAAGTGATTGCTCTCTCTTTTTACCAAAACCAACTCAATGACAGTGAGGTTAAATTTTTGGCACTTTCGAATAAATTATTTGTGTATATAAATATTAAAGCAAAATATTAGCCTATAGTAATTGTCCTATTTTTAAGGCACAGGCAATTTTTTAATCATAGAGCACCACGTTTCAACATGATAAGTACACGAGAAACATCGAGTGTTTTTCTTTGCTTAGAAATAAAACGTATTCTTCGTGCTACGGCGTAGCATACCTGTAGAGTCTGAGTGTCTACAGATTTGCTACGCCGTAGCCATAAACAAGTTTCTTTATCACATCAGTTGAGCCATACGGTTTATAGCAACTAGATAGTTCCATTGGAGAATAAAATACTTTGTGTTTACATGGGAGGGAATTTACAGGAATGGAATTGTATTCGAGATGAAATCTGATATTGTTGTATAACTACGGTTTCTTATAACAAACGTTTCAAGGAAAAAACATTGTCCGGTCTTCAATGAATATTGTGCTTTGTGTGTGTGTATTGGCAGTTTTAATTCTAACGTTAAAGATGTTCTAAGTGCATTTTTTTCTGATAAACAGACTTGTTCTACCAAACATTAAACTCGAAAACATTCCGTCTGGGTATGTATATATTATAATACGTCTTGTTTATCATTATTTAAAATAATGTTTGTTTAACTTTTAATCACTTGCAATAACTAACTTTTTAACGTTGTATTTCAAGGACTTAACTTCAAGATCATATATAAACAAGTTTATAAAAATAACGATAAAAAACTTCAATATTTTTTCTAGTCTTTCATATCGCAAGTAGTTCATGGTTGAAAGAAGCCGCCAAAAGCCACTCGAGCCTCTGTTATAAGCAAGTTTTTTTTTTTTTTTAATAATTGGATATAAAAAAATAAAAAATTTACTACTAAAATTCCGTGTGTAACTAAGGTAATGCAAAGAAACACGGTACTGTCCTATCTGTCAGGCTTATTTTAAACCATGGCGTGACCTTTTTAGTTTTACCTCATGCCAACATCAGAGAAGAAATTATCTAAATGATTTGAACTTAGTTTAAACATGAGACAGTACAGTCACGAGCATACATGAACGGACAGCTCGGAAGTAATATCTGATTTCATGATTCAGCCATTAATATCTGTCGTAAGAATGACGGCAAATATATGTGATCATTTTGTGGAAGGCACACTCATAGTATACAAAAAAGTGGCAGCACATTTAAATGACCATAGTAATAAAGTTATGCACGTGACAGTACATACATTTTGACTTCCATGTCAAGTAGGCTACAAAACAGTTTCAAGGTTAAGCCCAGTTGCCTAGCACTGGAGATAGAAAACCAAAATTTCTGTAGGCATGATATAAAAAATATATATAAAATAATATATAAAAAGGAAAACAAAAAAAAAAGTTTCAAGAAATCATGTCTATTTGTTATTGCCATCTATTTAATCGCAACTCTAATAATTCCTGTTTTGCGTTCCTAAAAATATTATTGAACAATTAATATAATGATTGTGCGCCTCTTTTAAGCCCCCGAATAAATTCCTATTTTGGAGTCTGACAAATACTAAATAGTAGTAGCAGCTACTTAGCTATTTAACTTGATAACTTGGATGTTGTTAGACGTCATTAGAAGCGCAAACAGTTTTTAGAGGTACATTCATTTAAAAAACTGTCCATCATTTTTAAAGTTTTAAGAGTATCAGTTAAATATTTCCTTTTGTTAATTTATTGGAACGTTTGCGAATATGGTATAAGTACTATCATAGCACCCTTTTTTTTTTTTTTAGGGTGGGAAATCATCAAGTGACTTCTCCCGCTCTGGGCGGAGCGGAAGGGCGTGTCAGACTTTTACTGACTAAAACCCACCCGTGTTCCTTCATTAGCCTGTTGCCAAGGTCCCGGTATCCCTTTCGGACTTTCCCGCAACCCTGGCAGATCATAGCACCCTAAATAAGTTTTTTCACAATGATTCCTCATAATTATAGCAGATACTATAGTAGATAGTTTTTTTGTACATTTATGTATAAAGGAACTTTTCAGTACGCGTCAAAACAATGTGTTGGTTTCTTGCCTAATAGTTTGGATACAGCGGTATTTTAGTTTACCAAAAAACGTTACTTATGTTTTTTTTTTTTTTGATAATGCCTATTAACTTATTCAATTATGTAGTAATAGTACATGAATTGTGGTAAAAAATACTAGAAAATGCTTTCGACTTGTAGAACTTTCCTGGTACCTTTATTTCGTTATATAAGACGGAGAACTCTTCGTGGAGCTTTTAGTAGGAGTCATGTAGCCGGCGTCGCCGCTCGTTTCACTGGTACGCGAATATGACACTTTAACCGTTGCTTTTTCACAAATAAGTTTAAATTCAGTTTCTTTAATTAATGTCTTTAATAATTACATTTTTTTAAATAATATCGGCTTGAAAACTTTTTGAATTTTCTAATTAATCGCGAAGTTTGAATTTGTTAGTGATGGGTTCGGTCAGCCAATCAAAAAGGTTGAAAAACCTTCAGAATTTAAAAAGTGGCGCCATCAAACTACCGAGGCACTGGTCAAAGATGCTTGGACTTGTTAATGTGAGCAAAGCTTCAGTTGAGGAGATTTTACAAGTAAGTGGAATAAATAGATAAATAATAATAAGTACCTAGTCTATAACAGTGACATATTTCTGAATAAAAAAGCGTGCATCAAGTATAAAACAATATATACGTAATAACGTAACCGATTCTTTTAAAAACTTATCGAATTAAGTACAATTATGGTGAAAATTATCGGTCGACCACTTAAGATCTGGGGGGCCTCAACCGGCCACATTAGCAATTCCTCTAAAAGCAGTTCTTTTCTTGAATCCGAGCTATCATTAGCAATTCCTCTAATTTGACATAAAAGCAATACATAATTTGTGGACCACTTTACGAATCTGCATAGAAAACTGTCAAACAGAGCAATTATTTCGTAATATGAATTACACGTAGATCATATTATGAATTGTCAGTTTGTGACACTTTACGATGATTCATAATATTTTCATATGATTCTGCTAAACGGCCGTTTTAAGCCCCCTGAGGTGCTGAAAATGTTAAGAAACTTTTGATTGGATTTCATGAGTCAATTCAGATTCTGTGAAATTTGGGTGTACTATTACCTAGGTACACCTCTGCCTAACCCTTTGGGGATTACAAGCATGATGTTATGTTATGATTCTGTGTAATTAGCTGTCGTGGGTTAGTGAATTGTGTAATGTTCGCGTTAAATATCATTCATGAAGTATTTGATTAATACGCGATTTGCGTAAAAAATAAGACAAAGTATCCATAATTATTCTTGACTCGCTCCAAAACAGAAGCCGGAAATCGGCATTATCGTAACTGATAACTCGGAAGTCTTAAAAAAAAAAAAATGTTTCAGATATGACGATAGGGAATGAATACATTGTTTTCATTTATATACCAGTTCTGTCATTAATGAATTTCCATAATGTTTACGAAGCTAAAATCAGAATCCTATAACTTGTCTTAAACGTTTTTGTGTCCCACGTTGGGCGCCAACTAAGTTCACAAAACTTTTGGTAATTTCAGTAAAACGAGTTTGATTGAAACAGCATCTAATTACAATGGGTAAACGAAGCTCTTTGAGGAATTTATTTAATTTGATTTGAACAAAACATTGCCTCAGCTTTGTCATCTTAAGTTAGTTATCTTTTTCGACGTTTTACTTGCGATGTTTCAAAAATCCAATTAAGTCACTATGTTATTCTTAAAAATGCAACAAAATAACATCATAAGTAATTCTTTTATGACTCGCTCGCTCGTAGGTACTTCCTATTTATTGATCTCGGGGGCAGGAGTCAAGTGGCTGGGTTTATTAAGTCCTACTAACTAAAACTGTGTTAATTTTTTTTTATAGAGTTTTCAATGTTAATACTAGAGTATAAGAAAGAAAGAAAGAAAGAAAGAAAATATGTTTTTTTTAAACATGATAAAACGCAAACATGGTAAGAACAAGTTGGCGGAAAATGCGTCACATCCACGCAAAACCAGCGTCTCTGAGTATTATGCTCCGACCATTAGCGAGACAGAGCCCCAGCGTTGGTTTTCAGTGACAGCTGGCGTTGACGTGATGACGTCAATCCTAAGAAGGTGCAATTCAATAGCATGTCTATGGTAACAATTTAACAGTAATAGCGCAGTAGCAATAAGGGAACTTTGGGTGATATAGTCGTCCATACCTTTTATCAGAATACCTAAGTATTTAGCTTGTGGCTAAGAAATAACAGCCGCACGGGTCGATCAATCAGGTTAAGCTACGCTTGCCGCGGTTGGTCCGTGGATGGGTGACCATCTTTACATACCAAGACCCCTCTGTGCCTCGGAAAGCACGTTAAGCCGTTGTTTGTAGATCTTTAACAGTTGTTATGGGTCGTCAGAAGCCCGAAACGCTGACAACCAGTCTTACCCAGGGGTATCGTGTTACCCAGTAAGTGGGGTGTGGAGGTCAGATAGACAGTCGCTCCATGTAAAATACTGGTATTCAGCTGCATCCGGTTAGTTGGGCAAAATAGCAACATAGTTGGGCAAAAGGCTAGGCAGATCATGATGACTGTATTTACAAATTGCAACATCCAAAAGTTTTTTTTTTTTAACTTTGTTATTTTTCTATTTATGGAGAATACCATCAATGAATATTGTAACGTCCGAAATTCCATTTTAACCGGTTGTTTTTCCCGGAACTAAAACTAATGAGGCTATTCACAAACATGGATTCTTCCCTTCTTGAAGCCAACATTAGCATTAAAAAGGGAAAGTTTCGATATTTTCTTTGTTCTTTAGGGATGAGGCCATTCCTAAAGACTAATCTACATTTGAACTGGAGCCCAATTTAAGGATAGTTGTTCATCGTCTCAGACCAAATAAAGAACCAAGACAGAGCGCTGGGAACAATACAGTGAAGCATGCCAAATCTACACCCTCACACGCACTGATTTCCAACTATTTACAATCAAACTACACCTCACTAAGTGCACACATGTTTATGAAACCGGCCTCACGTCACTTTTAACAGCGCTGTCTTGGTTTTTTATTTGGTCTGAGTTCATTTTAAGCATTTTAGAACACTCAGTTTTATTTTTATTTACTACACGGTTATGAAAATAAAAATATGGGACTACAGGTTTCTCTGACTCTTCATAAGATAGCGTTAAAAAGTACTCTTTCACTTTATTTTTAAATGGGATCTTGTTTAGACAATAGATAATGTAAGTTAGAGTTCATTTTATTATAGACTAGCTGATGCCCGCGACTTCGCCCGCGTAGATGTCGGTTAATATATACTAAAACCTTACTCGAGAACCACTCTATCCATTGGTGAAAAGTGCATGAAAATCGGTGCAGTAGTTTTTGAGTTTATCGCGTACAGGACGACAGACAGACGCTAATGAAAGACGTGTGAAGTTAGTGTTTACGAGTACACACTATTTGATTCCTGGGGTGTGATTCTGTAAGACCTCATTCTAAACTTCGAATCTGAATCCGCTGTGAGTTTCTTTATTGGCATTCTAAAACCTCGGTTGATACACTAGCGCTACCCTTGCGAGCGTGTCAGCAAGTTGAACTAAATTGACCGTGAGATTTTGACAGATAAAGTATGAGATGAAAGTATGAGATTCAGTAAGGTAACTCCCCCGTCACTTCGACACTCACTTCGCACTCGAACCCGAACACATTTTGAACCTTATGCGAAGTGAGAGTGAATAGCAATGTGAGATGCGAGTTGTTGTTTGAATTTTACAGAATCGACTTACTGCGCCTACCTTTATGGTTGGGGTCATGGTTCAAACCTTTATGTTGCCTTAGAATGACGATAGTAAGTAGGAAGAGCTGACGGACAGTAAGCACTTCACAGTATTGGTGTACGTATAATAAACAAGTCGAAAATAAAACTTAATTAAATAATATACAATATGTTATCTAGCGAAGGGCGTTCCCATTTACCTGCAATAGTATAGCGTCTAAACATGCTAAAAAAATAATATATTAACAACAAAATTATTATCAAAAAAAAAGTAAAATATTCACAAATATTTTTAATTGATACGGAGAAGAAACACTCTGTACTTACACGCACACTTATCACACTTGTCTATCTACGTTGAAATACAAGTGTGAGTGTACCTACAGAGTGTTTTTTTTACGTATCAATTTAATAGTGTTGTGAAAATGTCACTATTTACATTTTAATTTTGGGTTTTTTTTTTTTAGTATATATGAACGCTATGCTGTTGCGGGTTAATAGGAACGCTCTTTGTTAGTTAACATACTCTATACATAATCTGGTCAAAAGTAGAATGAAGCCCCAATGGACCTCAGGTGAAGTAATAAACAAGCATTCTTTTGCCATTCCAATACGTTCTACCGGAGCTTATGGAGAATTGGTTACTCGTCCCTTTACTAAATTGGTCTTCCAGTCCGTCCAGCACTTACTCTAAGTGCCACCTTCGTGGTCCTTGAAAATTGGCCAAACCAATTAACTACAAATACAGTAATAGTTTACTAAAAGTCTATCTACCAGTCTTACAAAGGGTATTGCCGTGTTACCCAGTTACTGAGTTGTCAGTCAGATAGGCAGTCACTCCATGTAAAATACATTCGGTGAGATTGGAAGTCGACCCCAACAAAGAAAATGGCCGCTAATGGTGAGTGATAGACATATAATACTAGAAATAAAGATAAAATAGATCAACCATTTTTCAGATCAGCTAAAGTACAAACATCTTTTATGGGGTACTGCGTTAAATGCTATAACAAAATCACTTCAAAAGTACTCTTTGTAAACAAGCATATTACAAATTAGAGGATTATATCCAAGATAAGAATGCTTGGAAACATGCTGGTCTTGCTCCATAGGACCATTCGAGTCTGGACAAAATCAAACTGGTTGCTAATCTAGTTGTAGAATTTATTACTTGTATGTCATAGATTTTTACATTTTGTGATTACTACTCACGCACTATCTTATTAGTATTACTTGTAAAAAAATTAGGAATATCGTGATATCGTATACTTTTACAATGTTTGTAACTGTGTGAGCACCATGTATCTCTCACATACTTAATTTATTTATTTGTCATTGCTCCATTTTTAATTCTTTTTACCTATTTTGGTACAGTAATCGTATTCTAGGTGCATCGTCTTCAGATGTAATTATATAATTGATGTATACAAAATATTGTAAAATATTTTTTAAAGAGTAACGATTGAGTTTCTTGCCCATTCTTCTCCATACGAAAACAACCTTTTGGGAGGGGCAACTAGAATTTCTATTTCTTTGTTTTTCACGTTCAAAAGTGCCGTATAAGTGCCTATTTGAAATAAATGATTTTCCTTTGACTTTGAATTTTAATACATACATGCATAAACTCACGCTCGCATACATACATGCATAAACGCAAACTCGGCTCGTGGCTAAGGAATAACAGCCGCATGGGTCGATTCATCAGGTTAAGCTACGCTTGCCGGGGTTGGTCCGTGGATGGGTGACCATCTTTACATATCGAGACTCCTCCGTTCCTCGGAAAGCACGTTAAAGCGTTGGTCTCGGCTGTCATTTGTGGATCTTTGACAGTCGTTACGGGTCGTCAGAAGCCCGAAAGTCTGACAACCAGTCTTGCCAAGGGGTATCGTAGTACCCAGTTACTGGGTTGTGGAGATCAGATAGGCAGTCGCTCCATTTAAAATACTGGTATTCAGGTTAGACTGGAAGCCGACCCTAACATGGTTGGGAAAAGACTAGGCAGATGATGACATGCATAAACTCAGGCCTTCTTCCTATGGGGGTAGGCAGAAACTACAGAACGTCACCTCCTACGATCCTTACATACTTCTTTTGCTTCGTTTACGTTAATACACCTTTATAATTTATAATAACACACACATACATATAACATCACGCCTGCATTCCGCGACGGGTTCGGCAGAGGTGTACTTATAGTACACTCACATTTCACCAGATAGGTTTATGTAATAGGTAGTTATAATTTATTTTAAAAAAAATCATTATTAATGATTACCTTCATGTCTAAACATAAAAAGAAGTGATGAAACCTTTTTTTACTAAAAGTAGGTAATTTCTAAGTTTGATTGAACAGTTATTGAATGTAACTGCCTGGTCAAAAGAGACAACTTCATCACTTCTAAGACATTTCCATTAAAACTTTTTGTCTGTTTTAAAACTTATCTTCTATCTCAAAAAACTACAAAGAATAAGGCATAGGTACATGTTAAGCAGATTAATACGAGGCTCATAATCCTCTATGAAATTATATTTTCGTTACACAGAATTCAATCTTAAGGGCAGCGGCGTAGGATACATTTTTGGTCATTTAAAAACAAACCATAAATCACACACTTTAGGTTTGATTTAACTATTATTTTGCCTGTCAACGGTGCTTTGTGTCATCGACATTACTGAATAGTTGTTAGTTTGTCGCGTCGTTGCTTCCGACACACAGATCACGGTCAATCATAACATTTGAAATATTACGTTGTTTTCAAAACAAATTACACTACTCATGTCTCTAGTCATCCAGTGAACATTTCTGTTTGTTATTTTATGTATTTCTATTTGTTCTGTATAATAAAATAAATAATTGTATCAAATGTGTTATTGTTTGTTCGTTCACAAAGTTCAAACCCAAGTCAGTCTTTAAAAATGTAAGATTATGGAAAAGTAAATTAACAATTATTTAATTCGCCTCCTTAATGAATAATTTTAAAAAGTCGTTTCCTTGCCTATTGTAACAAAAAAAGCGCTCTAGCACAGCATATATCGAAAAATTTTTACTTGACTATCACTTTTTTCCTGAAACACCTAATACAGCAGGTTACAAGGATAAATTAAACATTTTAAAACCCCCGAAACAAATATTTCCTCTTTCTCTTTCCTACTCCTTCACCAGACCCTGTTCACCATCTACGAGTACGAATATCACCTATTCATTGCGACCATTCCTTTGAGCCCAAACACGATACTGTAAGTTGGTAAGGGAGTTGGGTAGGTATCCTGCAAATTCCATGTGGTGCTGCAGCATCAGTTCAAGGTCACTATGTTCCTTTACTTCTAATATCATTCAACAGAATAGTAAATATCAAATCGATCAGATTTGTGGATGATGCTCACATCCATTCATCAACTAGAAAAGAACCGATAATCTTCAAACAGCTAAACCGATTTTGATAAAACATGTCTAAAAACCAACGATAGAAAACCTGTTTTTAAATAAAAAAAGCGCATGCAAATCGGTTCACCCGTTTAAGAGCTACCGTACCACAGACAAACACACATAGCGGTCAAACTTCTAATACCCGTCTTTTTCCGTGAGGGTTTAAAAATAGTGCTATAGCTAATGTAAATCTTTAGATTAGGTTAATCGTGAAAGCTAACCATTAGTCATTGTCTTAATCTGATAAGTCGCAGTGGAAGTTTTTAATTGTCTCTTGAACTGTGGTTTGTTTCTATAATGACTCAACTCTGTTTACCTCTACAGTATCAAACGTTCCATGTAGAGTGGAAAACTGAAATGTCCTTGGATTAAAAAACTGCTCGAAAGAAAACTTACTAGGATTTGTTTTGTAGAGATATCGTATTCAATTCGGTATACTTTCTATAGATTTGTCGTAAAGCTCGCAATAACCAAAGAAGTCATCCTGGAATACCGTCTTCCCCATCTTCGTCGATGACTCATCTTTTGTCCAGCAGGCGGAGCATGACCACCGTAGAAACGGGTTTTGTCGGCAGAAGAATAGACAAAATGACAGATAAACAATCACTATCTGTCATTCCGTCGACGAAACCGTTTCTACGGTGATCATGTTACGCGTGCTGTACGTAGCGATCTGAGGGCCTAGACAATTGACAATCGCTTCCAAAGCGTTTCGTATTTCTACAACGACTTTCAACAGAATTGACATAAGCTTTTCGATAGCATTATGTCTGTGCTATACATTTTTGCCTTTTCCATCATCGTTATGGCTAATAGAATGTCACTTTGTACTAGAGCCTCTGGACAGCTCTGCCGTTTGCCTCATTTCAGCCCTGGGGATGCAGGTAGTTGTGCAAGACGGACAGGAAAGAAGCTGCGACATATCCTGTGTTGAGGATCCACGCACAATGTCTTTGAGATTGGTCGATTATACTCCATCTAGCCCGATCCATTCTGAATATCCATCCATAGCTTATTCTTTTATTTTTCATCAGCATTCCAAGACCTTCTAAAGTGACAGTTTATTCAAAGCTTTCAGGAGGGAGTGGTTTTTAATACTAGCAATAAAAGTGAATTTTAAAGGTCAGTAAAAACGTTTTGGCGAATTATTTTACGCTGCTGTATTTGCAGAGTTATTTGACATCTGCGGGTTTGATTACAGTGTGTTGTCCAAATCTTAGTCTTTTTACACAGTAGAATATTTCAAGTGTGAGGCAAGCTTTTTCAATTAAATGACCATTCATTTAAATCATTAATGTCCCATATGTCTGTGGCTCATTATTTGTTTTTAATTATATGTATTGTCTGCTCCGCGGATAGCAAAAGTGTTAATCAATTCCAATGATAATAATAATAATATAATATTTTTTATATTCTAATATTTAAAAACGCAATTTATAAGTATTTATCTAAAATAAAGGAAATAATATTTTAACACCAACTAAAATCATTAATAACGATAGAACATTAACTCGTCTATTTTATTTACGGTAATTAATCGAAACTATTTGTGTAACAATATCATATCCAATTAGCATTTAATAATTGATTCCTCGAAAATATAATCTTAGACACTTGAGTAACACGAGCTCGTTCGCCATCGAATTGCCTTATAATAAACAAGATCTGGCGCCATTATGTGGTTGAAACGTTTATTTAGGCCTTAAAAACAGACGAATTGAATGCTAGGCAACATCGTGGCTGACCAAGACGGATGGACGAACTTGACTCCTAGATAATGAACTGACCCACAATAGTAGAAGACAGAAGTGTTTGGAAAAAGAAGATGTAGGCCTTTTCTCAGCAGTGGAACAATACTAGGTTATATAGAGATAGATAGACAGACAACATCCAATTTTGTTAGTAAATAGTAAACACGCAAACACCTCGTGGAATCTTCGTATCAAGTGTTTGCCTGGGACATATTTCACGAGTTGGAAGGTGTCATATTATGTCATTGAATTTTTGGAAAGGACATGCCGGTTTCCTCACGATGTCTCGTAATTGACTCTTATTATTATTAAGTATTTTAAGTCAGTAAGTATTCGTTTTACATTTTGTTTTTTAGCTGCTAATAAATAAATAGCATTCAAACTACTGTATGTCCATTATTTCTTCAGGTTATGGGCCCAGGCCGCCCTTTAATTTTATCTAACTGTAAAAACTTAAATAAATTGGTAAATTAAATCATCAAGAACTCTTGAAATTAAATTAATAATTTCACTAAAATGATTATACTGTTTACCAGAACTACTTGCGTAGGTACGGTACTGAAATATTAAAATTAATATAGCTTTAAAAGCGAAATCTACCCGGCCTGAGTAATGAAATGCCTCGTGTTTATTAAATTACCTAATATTGTACGTAAACATTTATTTAGTCGCGTAATTGACAAGCTTGAATTTAGTAACGTACTAGTTGCGCCCGTCGGTTTCACCCGCGTAAGTCTCGATCCCGTGGGAATATCGGGATAAAAAGTATCCTATGTGTTAATCCAGGATATAAACTATCTGTTTGCCAAATTTCATCCAAATCCATTCAGCCGTTTTTGCGTGATTGAGTAACAAACATCCAAACACACAAACTTTCGCATTTATAATATGTATTACACAAAAATACTTTAATGTTTTCATTCATCAAAATCAAAATGTATTGTCACCGGTAAGTTTTACAAACGTGTGCAAACTTTTGTCATGGAACTGGTTCATAATTGGTTTGCACGATTCCAACGAAGCCGACAAACAAAAGATGTACGCATCAAAGTACATGAAACAAAAGCTTTTAAAACCCCAAACACACAAACTTCTACATTTATAATATTAATATCAAATCAAATCAAATCAAAAATCAAATCAATCAAATTAATATATTAATATAGTAGGAAGTAGGACTAGTAGGATTATAATATTAGTAGGATAGTAGGACTAGAGTACTAGATATGCCTGCGACTCTTTTCTGTTTAAAAAGTTTAAAACAACAAACACCATTACATATCATAAATTAACATACAATTCGGTCTTTTAAATTTCAAAATCACCACGACATGCTATCATTCTTATAATCACCAATCATGGGCATTTAGTGACCTTTTGGTGATGTTCTTCAGAAAGGTCAGGTGCGTAGTACTCGCAACTGGCGTGTATATCAAGAGGTCTACTCCTGTAGGAAAACATGAGTGTCACTATTTCCAATCGTCGTTTCTTATGTCAAGGGGTATAGTGCGACTGATTTGAAAAAAAAACGTGCAGTCTCATTATTACCATTGCAATGGGTATTGGGAATAGAGAGACCCATCCTCCCTAAGCGCGTCAGTACGCACAAACTCTAAATATCCGTTATTTCGGCCGAAGTTACGAGCAATAACCACTACTTATCGCCTACTGACATAAGATTATTTAGAAAGTTGTATTGCTGATTGTAATATTTATAATTCTGTAGACCCATATTTGTTACGGCCGCTAATAATATTTAGATCAACATACAACCTGACACTGACCTGCAAATTGCAAAAAACGTAAGAAAATTTGAATTTCGCGGGCTACCTTGGCGCATCCCCCTTAAACGTTTACGTTAACCTTAAAAGTTTTGAGGGTCTCAGGGAAATTCCAGGGAATTGGATCGGGAAGTCCCAATAAATGTAATCCTTTAGAAATTGTAGTAGCCGGTAATAACGCGCGCGGTTTCACTGCCCCCCGCGCGTCTTGCCCCGCGCGCGGGTTCCGTCTTGATAAAGTTGGCGCGCAAACTGTAAACATGGGGGTCGTTTGGTGCCAGCGCTGCATGTATTTTCTTTCCATACAGTCATATCAGTCATCATTCCATGTTCGCTTCCTTCCTATCGTCGGCTTCCAGTCTAACCGGATGCAGCTGAATACCAGTATTTTACATAGAGCGACTACCTATCTGGGTTACGGAGTAGAGGTTGATTAAATAATGATAGGTAATGATACATTTTCATGAACAGCAATTACATGAATTGAATCGAAATCTGATTGGTAGTAATGTAATCAAAAGTTAGTTGTTATATGACAAAGGGCTCGCCTTAACCGTCTCTGGAATGACCATTATCTTTTAGCAGTCGATTATAAGCACGGATTTTCAAGGGTGATACTGACTCCCTTTTCGAACGGCGTCCGATCCAATTCACAATTAATGGAATTGATTTGCTGACAGATTGTCCCGACCATCGGCGTTTATATGTTTACTAGGTACTATTATGATTTACTTAATATCACCGAATACTTAGTAATAACAAATTAATTTTCAGGTTTTTAAGAAACTGGTGCCGTCAAATAACGATCGCTAAATGTCATGATAATTAATAATTTTCACGCACCGTTTTCACCGGTGTTTTATACTGATAACTTTACGGTGTCATAAAATGCTCTCTATTTGACGATAAAGACTGGCTTTGTTAGGAAACCAACTTGTCAGTGTAGGAACCCAAGCTTTAGCTTATGTAATGCTTAAGTTTGAGTTTCATTTGTCGGGTCTACGACTCCTCTAAACTTCTGATATATTTAAGTACTTCGTACTTCACACCGATGCTTGACCAGGTTATTTTTACCCGTTCAGAGGATGCCCATGAATTTAATTTCACCTTGTAGATATGCCAATTGATCATAATTCTTGTCCCATCTCTAATTACCAGAATGTAGGTATAGTAGGACTTGGGTAGCAGGGGGCCTACCACCACTGCTTACAGCATTATTTTAATCTTACTTCGTGGGAGAAAGAGATGAAGCTATACGTCCTGAAGAGCAGCATCTCTTTCCTACACTGAAGTAATATTAAAATAATACTGCTGTAAGCGGTGGTGGCAAGCCCCTGTTAATTAAAAGAAAAGTTGATATGGGTCGTCCGTCCGCTATCCTAAATATTAGCTTCCGAATTAAAGGAATTTAATCAAAGTAAAATCATATTTGCTTCCACATATTAGCATGTCACCGACATTGTAGACTTCTAATAATTAAATATCTGCTCAACGAATTATGAAAAGTAAAACAAAGTTATTAAAATGAAAAAAAAAAACAAAGATGGACGAAGATATTAGGCAGTGCACAGACTACGTCGACTACGACGCTATAGGATAGAGCATCGCTTCATGAAAGCAACACCCAACAAAACCGTCTCGAAGAAAAAACAACAAACTGTTTTTTGTATGAAAGCCAAAACTAGTTTCTAGTTTGATACGACACGCCCTTGCTTCGCAGGTGCAATAGCGACATGTCAAAACCTCTAAATTGCTGTGCTACCTCTAAGTTAAATTTTAATACATTATAAACATAAATCTTTCCGAATAAATTCTCTAAATGAAGGTAAAAACCACATCAACATCCATTGTGTAATTAAGAAGATCTAATCGGGCACACAGACAGACATGAAAAGCGAATTTGTTTAAAAATATAGGTACATAGACAATTAAATAGTTTTGTTTATCTGTGCCGATCCTCAGAACGGCATCGCATGTTTTTGAAACGATTTTATTTTAGCTAAAACCAAAAACAAAAAACCAGGAACTATCCTGAAAGGATCAAGAAAACTTCTTGCGTAATAAGTAATAATCGTTAGTGCTCTGAACTTCCCAAATACTATTTTGGCACGGAATACAGAATACTAAAAAGAAAACAGCAGAGATACCGACGACTTTTCCCATAAATTTTATATTAATCTCTTAGTCCTTAGTTATGTACTTGTGTAGGTTCTTTTAAGTCTTTAAGGTAATTATTAAAATTGTTGATTAAAATGACCTAAGTTCCTACTAATTAATATGTAGGTACTTGGTGTCATATTATGAAATTACTCTAGAGTAGACTGCGCGCAAGATAAGTATGGGTGCGGCTTTTTTTTTGATGGTGGGAAATCATCAAATGACTTCTCCCGCTCTGGGTGGAGCAGGAGGGCGTGTCAGACTTTTACTGACTAAAGCCCACCCGTGTTCCTTCAGTTGTCTGTTGCCAAGGGTCCCGGTATCCCTTTCGGACTTTCCCGCAAACTCGCCAGCAAGTCTGCGCGCGGCTGAAATCTGAACATAACGTATGCCGCCGTCTTTTCGTTTATGTAAGGTCAAATCAAGTATACAATTATTTAATTTAAATACAAGAATAATAATATTAAAATTTAATTAGTAATTATTAAAGATTATTTTGAATATTACAGTATAGAATTTCGCCAGCCAGCGCCACCAGTCGCGAAAGTTGCGCGCACTCTACATTGAAATTCTTTGAAATAGGAACAACGTTCTTTTAATACCGTTGCAAGCGATACCATTTCTTACCGTTGAACATGAGACGTAATATTAGTGAATTTTTTTTTGGCAGACAGCAAATGGCTCGATTGATTGTCCGGAACTACTCAGTAAAATACTTCTTCGCACTAATCAAAATAACCTGCGCAGACGACCTCTGCTGCAGGTACCATGCGCATCGACAATTTACAGGCGCAACGCCTTCTCCATTCGTAGTGTTACCTTCAATAGTAATATTAATTTGCCATCGCACCTGGAGTGTGATCTATTTTGCAGCAGCGCACACAGTATTAGAAAGATCCTAAACAAGGTATTTTGTAGATAGTTATGAATAATTATTGGATGGTTCGATTTGTAATAGTATTATCTGATGTAGTGTTATGTAGGTGCTCTTATAGAATTTTACTGTTTTGATGTTGCACGACCCGACAAACTTTTTGATGTATGGCTCTTTTTCATTTTTTTTTCCTTGGTTTGTAAATCACTGTTAACTTACATTTAATCAAAGCAAAGTATTTTTTAATGTAACAAGACATCGTATGCATACATGTGGAAGCTTGCAATTGGTAATTTTACTACCTATGAACGATTTTTAATCGTGTTATTAGTCTGTAAGCTTTCTGTAAAATAATATAAACTAATTAACGAAATATGTCAGGCAGAATCATGCCGCGAGCCAAACCGGGCCAGCGTTATCTAATTAGCCAGTGAACTAACAAAATTTTAACTACAACTTGGCCCAAGCTGTGTTGATGTTTTCAATTACCTTTCAATACAAACTAGTGGATTTTCACTCTAAACCACAAAATAATATATGTAGGTACTTTAGTTTAGATCTTAACTAGCTGAGTTCGATACTTTTTCGATGTCAAAGCAGTTCAGCACCCCATTGCGTATGACACAGCACATTGAATTTAGTATTGTTGTGATTGATTCAGTTTTTACAAGTAATTTTTAATGTTTCTCCCTTATAACATGCTAGTTCTTTAAACAATAATTCAATGGAGAAATTGAGAACTACACTTTTGTTTATCGCGCTCTATAACCGTTAAATCGTGATAAGGTAAAATTATTGTATGGACATCGACGCGACGTTTGCCAGCGGACAGCTGAATGTTGAACTATTGAATTAGGTACGTAAGCTTTATATGGGATAAAAAAACCGTAAATAATGATCCATATGTCCGTAAAATTTTACCAGGTACGTAAATTTTAAATACCTACCTATCTACTTGCACCTCGAATTTGTCTAAATCTGTAATTTATTAAGAAGGCTAGTGATTTTGCGATATTTAGTAACACTATTTTGAATGTATCAACATTCGTTGGCACCGCAACCACTTTGGCATGATAGGTACCACTTTTTTACGAGTAGCAATTTTTGTTGTTTGTAAGCACAATGCAAATATTTACCTTCACTGTTTAAATAGTATTTTCCAGTTTGTTGGATGGCTTGCTTTAAAAAATTCATGCATGGTAAATATTTGTATGCACACTGCTATTAGGCGGGTGTTGTTTGATCTGGAAATATAACCCCATCGATTCTGGTTTACCTACGTCAACTTTAATGTATAAAGTAAGACAATATAATCAACTCGAAAGTATTTAGATATTTGAATAAGGGAATGAACAAAGATTAGATATATTTAGTGTAGTAGAATACAGTGTCTAGCGTCGGAACCCGACAGTATATTAAGAGCATCTTTAACAATAACATAGTGCAGAAGGGTAACACTTATAAATGAATATTTGCTTGCTTACCTACCTAATGCCAAAGACGTGATAAATGTTCCAAGTAATGGAATTGAAATAATTGTACTAGACACTCCGCATATATAAGAATTCATACTCCTTTTAGAACAGTCTAGAAAGAAATAAACAAAAGCAATTCGTCTAAGTACATTCAAAGACTATTTGCTTGATTGTTTTATTTCAATTCGCATTCAATAGTGCTCTTCGTGTGAGTCAATTACTTGATGTCTGATGTATGTTTAGATATGATCACTTATGTGTCACAACTTCATTATTTTCTTAGCTTGAAAAGTCAGTTTGTCTTTTAAAATGGTCGGGTCATGGAGAATCCACAACCTCGCTGGTTCAATGACTGTTTAAAGGCTCTGTATTCATATTTCATGGCTTATAGACAGTGTTACACAATTATTCAGTGGCATTCCCTATTGGATGGCTTTTCCATAGTCCAGATACAACTTTGCAAATAATCTTTTAGAAGAATCTAAAAGAAATCTAGACTTCTTAGATCTTATCGATCTCTAACTAATCATTTTGATACTAAATTAATTTTATCATTGGGATAATGTACTAAACGCCAACGCTCTTGATCATAAACGTTTTAATGAAGTTAAACAGTATAGTGCTATCTTACTTCCCTGACATGAAAAGGACAAGGACAGGTAGTACTAAAAACTGCAGAAAGTTCAAGTTTTTATGAGTTATTCTTAGAGAAGTAACAGTTTTTGACGTATGCAAGTTTACGGCAGCAATAAAAAATTTAGCACTTATGTAGTTAGTACCTTGCTACAGCTAAATTTAGTAAAAAGTCATAACTAGAGTTATATTTTGACGGTACACGTGGATGTCTTTGAATTTTTACTTCACCTTTTTATCCTTGTACCTTATTTATTTGGTGCCAGCAGAGCGTGTCTCCATACATCTCAACCAACCGTGACATCAGTACTCAACTTCCTTTCTAGCAATATTATCAACGTTCACTTGTATAGCATTCCACGTTCAAACCGAACAACTTTCTCACACTTGCACTTTCATCAAGTCTTAGAAAAAATAAATCTAAGACTTGTGACATCCACCTACCCGCACTGGGCCTGGACAGTTGCTTCAGTATCACTCCCATAGAGGAAGTCTATGTCCCAGCAGCGGTGAGAGCATTATAGGCTAACTATGCTTATGTAAAAGAATGCCCCTTGAAATTCTGTCCGAATTCTCATAGCAAGAAAGTCTAGAAAATAATGTAGGTAAGGTTGGCTTTAACTTCTATGTTTTACGTTTATTTCTTTATTCTCTAATAAGATTACCTACTTGCACTGTGGGTTGCACTGCTGCGCATTTCCACTCGTATTCTTGTGTACCGCGTATATATAGTATATAAACAATGTGTGTACTAGGAGTGGATGGAGCTAAATAGTGGGATACGATTTTAATTTTAATTCTTGTAAAGGAGTTGCTGTTTACGTTTGTAAACACCACAGCATCACAACCTTTTTAACGGTCGGTAGAACCAACAGCAAACAAAATTGTAACAAAATAAAAACCTATTACATTTAGTTCCATAACTTTGAAGACTACTATGTGATCTGAAATATTACTAACGTACCCATTTCAATGCTAATTCTAATATAAGTTTACAATATCATAGCTTGGTTTAAAATACATGAAGTCATTTCCTGGAAAATTAGAAAATTTACGTGAGAGAGCATAACTACTTCGGACATGATTCTTGCTTTTGGCAAACAAAATCAAATAAATGGTTTAAAGAGGAATAAGTTTCGTTGAAACAACGTAAATAAAATGGCGTCAACCTTCCAAATCGAATCGCGCAATGAAGTAGAAACAGGGGATTTCTCTTCTTAAGATTTTGTTTGCGAGAAACAATGCTTTATGCGCTTCCAAGGATTATAAAACTTGGATTCACTTTTATCATGCAACATCATTAAGTAATTTTCATAAGAGGTTCAAGATATAAAATAATAAACTACTTTAGTTATTATAATAAACCGCAATATGACTCCTCAATATCTTTCATAAGTATATTGCCCATGACCTTTTCATAAGTTACCTACGGAAAATTAAAATAGCTTCCACGAGTTTCCATAGTAAAATGAAGGTAAGGTGCACCCTGGGCAATTGGCCCATTACCATCTTGCTGATTAACTTATATTTTCACCACAGTATGAGCTATTTTTTACAATCCTCCCAAATATGGTCTTATAATTATAATTCTAAAATCGCCAACCCGTCTTGAGCAAGCGTGGTGTTCATGCTCGTGCCTTCTCCAAATGAGAAGAAGCCTTTGCTCTGCAAAATCAATCTTGCAGGGCAAAGGCTTCTTGGGGTCTGCTTCCAGTCTAACCGGACGCAGCTGAATACCAGTATTTTACCTGGAGCGACTGCCTATCTGACCTCCACAACCCAGTAACCGGGTAATACGGATACCCCTTGGTAAGTCTGGGTGTCAGACTGCTTCTGATGACCCGTAACGACTGTCAAAGATCCTCGAATAATGACATCCGGGACCAACGGCTTAACGTGCGTTCCGAGACACGGAGGAGTCTTCGATATGTAAAGATGGTAACCCATCCTCGGACGAACCGCGGCAAGCGTAGCTTAACCTGATGGATCGACCCGTGGGGCTGTTATTACTTAGCCACGAGCTCCCCTAACCCTTTGCCCTGCAGTGGGAGAATAATAGGCTTGTAGGTATGAGGAGGTATTGAAGAGTAAAAAAAGGTTAGTTCTTTGTTATAACCTGGTAGCGCGACATTACCGTGCGAAAATAAATTAAATTAAAAATGAATAATTTAAACCAGAGAAAAAAGGAAAAGAATTGCTGCAGCTCAAAATAATCTTTGGGATGAATAGGATAAGCGAACGAGCAACGAAAATGTCCTTCGTATATCTCTGCTGTCTAGGTACATAGTAGTTTCAGTGTCAATTAAAAATGATGGTTCCAGAAACATTGATCATGTTATCAGTGATCATGGTTCTGTAAAAATGTTTTTGGAATTGGATTGGGTCCATGACCTTTCTAAAGAAATTATTCGAACTGAGTTTGATATTGAATATTTTGTATTTTTTTTTTAAATATTTTTGTTAAAAACATTTTATTTCAAGACAAGAAATTGAAATGAAATTCTAAAGAAGTTTCTAAAGATGCACTGAAGGATAGGTAGCAATTGTGAATAATAGATTTTCAGAAATTTTACCAAAAGATCCGAGAACTACATGTCTACAGCACACAGGCAGAAAAATAAGGTACTTTAAAATGAATAGAATCTGGTAGTGAATACTGGCACAATGGACTCATCAATCCATTTTGAACAACTGGGATGTTTTTAGAAAATATAATGTTTAAACATAAATTTTTAAGTCGTTTATTTTGTAGCGATATATTTTTTCCTTATTAATTTACTGTACTTAACTTCAAAAATAAAATAATTTTAAGATAGGTAGAAGATATCATAACAAGACACGCCTGTAAGGGGTGAACGGGGGCGAGCCTGTTACCGTTTAGGGCCTACCCCACCTCAAATTGCTTAGCATGATCCTCCGTTATGCCGAAAATACTGCAGCATTAATTATGAAATAAATATATGTTAAAGTTGAGGATTGATGCTAGGTCCTATATTTGGCGAAAACACGATTACATAAAATTTTCTCGATAGAAAAATAATCCAAAGTTACCTCTAAAAAAATAAAATAAAAATAGCCTTTATTTCCTCTGACCTCAATATATAACAAGTAATGATATTAATATTAATACTGGTAACATTTTGTCATAGGGTTGCCAACCTCACATTATCATGTATCAGCTACCAGGTCAGGCTGTCTTGCGACATAGACCTCCTCTATTTCCCCCCACTTGCTCCTGACCCAAGCTGTTCTTCGCCAACCTTTTGGCAGATCATCCTCCCACCTTTTCACCTGTCTTCCTCTACGTCTTTTTCCGTTCACTGGGTACCATTCTGTGACTTTTTTGGTCCATTTTTTGGTCTCTGTTCTCATCATATGGCCTGTCCATTTCCATTTTAGTGTTCTTGTTTTTACTGTGACGTCTGCCACTTTAGTGATGTTCCTAATTTTTTCACAGCTTTTACACACAGCTTGTACTCAATCTTTCGTGATAATGGCCAAGTCTGGCAGCCGTACGTGAGACATGGGAGAATGCAGGTGTTGTATAGCTTCCTTTTCTCTGGAATGAGTACAGTATTATTTTTCATAATTTCTTTAAGAGACCAGTATTTTTGCCAGGTAGGTATTATTTATTCTTCTGTTCACTTCTTTAGTCGATAGATCCCTTACAGCTATAATTTGTCTCAGATATATATACTCATTTACATATTCGATCTCTTCTTCTTTCTCTTCTTCTTCTTCTTCCACTTTTATCATGACTTCTGTCCTGTTTGTCATCAATTTAGTCTTGCACGTATTCATTGATAGCCCTGCTTTTTTACTTTCCGATGCTAGTTGTTCAAGCATGATTTGGAGTTACCTCTAAACCGAACCATAAATATTAAAACAATATTTTAAATTAGATCATGAAACTTTGCATAATAACTGAACTAATTATAAAGCAAGCCTTAGGTTTTTATATTTTTTTATTACCATTATTTTCACCGTAAAAAGCAATTACCTAAACTATTCGGGGCTTGAGAGCCGCCAGCACCCCACTCCGTCTGGCTTTCACCCAGGCCGCGAGTAGTATGGTGCGAGCGAGATAAAATTTAAGGTAGGGCCTTAACCGGGCACGACTCCGGATTGCTACTGCGAATTTTCTAATGGAAAAACCTAATAGCACTGCCCGACCTGGGGATCTAACGCAGATCCTCACGTCAGTCGCGCATAAGACCACATCGTTTTGACGTGAACATCTCATTTTACTGGGGTGGTAAAGGTGATAAGGATCAAAATTTCTGGCAAAAAAAAACGTGTAAGATTTCAACCGCTATTAACTACGAATCTTTTATTGCTTGCGTAATAATTGAGCATTCAAATAGGTTATATCATGTACCAATTTTTAGGAGGTAATATATAAATTGCCTATGATATCACATCGTGAATGCAAGCACATGTGCGCGACCCTCTCTCTACTTTTCACGGTGTGTCGAAATCTAAGTCGTATAGCACAAAAATGTGCTTAGCTAGAACGGTGTTCCGGCGTCATTTTGAAGTGTTGACAAATCTCTATCAGCACCTAAAGAAAAACAATATAAATATTAGCCAAAATTGGGTTAAAATGCATAATTATGAAGTTGTTAGCGATCGGCCGTAAATCAGGTAAAAAATTAAAAAAACCCAAGCGAAGAAACCTTTCATGACAACGAATGCAATGAGCTTAAAATGTTCAGTAACGAGCAAATACAATCGTTCGTACGTCCCCCATCCATCCCCACACCGACTCTTGCTCGATCCAGCCCGGGCCGCTGAGCTTGTAGCTTTAAATTCGTCCATCCCTTAATTAATCTAAATACGATCCAGCCTGACCCTTGCTGTCCTCCCCCAGCGACGCCCTAAGCCGAGGTCACTGTCAGAGTTCTGTACTCAATAGGAGGTGCCCTTAGCGTGTAGTCGTTTAGTTTGTAAGTTGTCCTGACTGGAGGCTCTAGTTTATTGAGGCACCAACAGGAAAGTCAGATTATGCAGTCGACAACCTGATAGGCTGACAAGGGAGAAGCCAATCCAAAAAAAACTGTCGTTACATACATACTTTCTATACATAATAATATACACTACTACTACTAGTAGAAAACATATTTTTGAAAAATGGTCCCATGTTATTGCGTGTGGGCAGTTTACATTGATGTTAATAGTAAGAATTTTGTTCCATTATTGTGTTTGTTTAATTTTTGAAGCTCATTTTAAACGTCGAGAAAACTCTTAATACATTTTTCGCATCACTATACCCACTGCAAAATCTCGAGTCCAGTCATTTGGTAGTTCTACGTGGAAAGTTTTCCAGGAGTTTTGAGAATTGGTGATTTGATGGATTTTGACATGCTCTCTTTGCCGCTCGCGCCGCCATATTGGAAAAATGGCGCCCAAAAATGAAAAGTTTTTTGACAATCTCCTTTCAGACTCTTTGAATGAAATAAATAATGGTGGCATTTTCATGAACGAGCTCCTGGTGAATTTTGAACCTTATTTATGTACAAAAATATCTCTAAAAATCTCAATAGATAGATGTGTTCATAGCTCCTTGAGTTAGTCACGTGTTCCGAGCATAACAGCTGTGCGGGGATAATGACACATCTCACAATGGATTTACTCAATAAAAGTAACACCTGAACGAGTTCCAAAAACTTCTAGATTCATTGTGTCTCGAATATCATAGAAGAGAACAAGTTTTTTTTTTTTTCTTTTTGTAAGACAGCTATTTGAAGGTCATAGTAATTTGCGTAAGGTTATTGGTGGGTCTATGAATGTTATTATTGAGATTCTGAAAAAAAAAAAAAAACTTTTTACCTGACCTGACAGCAAAGTCAGGTCAGGTTATTATGCCATGTCAGGTTAGTATCTATGTTTATTGTGTAGGTTCTATAAACTCTCGAAGCATGCGGCTGATGAGGCGTCTATCGTCTGGGTCGCACGATGGTTAAAGTCTAGGTTTTGTTTTTATAAAATCAAAATGACGGATTTTATAAAAATGAAAATGGTAAGAAAGGTCATGTGAAAAAATCCATGTAGGTAGGGTATCAAAATAAAGGGCTTTAGGAGATGATTCCAAAAATAGGAATCATGACAAGGTTTAAAAAAAAAATGATTAATGCGACTGCAACTTAAAAGTTTAAAACAAGCTTACCTTTTTTTTTTGCAGTCGGGATTAATGATTTTACATTTATTTGTTCTTTGAGTTTTTCCATGTGGTTTTTATTTGTGTTCAAGTGATCATTGAAAGTTTTTTGTCGGAAAAATTATTTACGTGTATTGTCGGTAGTTGGCACCATTTTCTGAATTGTATCTCTTCAAAAGTATCCAAAAACCAGCAGTGATCCTGAGTGGTGCATTATGGCCCACTCTCTCTCGGGCAGGAGACTAAAGGAGGATAAAGATAATAATATGATAATTTCCGATATGTCGAACCATAAAGAACTTACACCTACATAACTTTACATAAATTTGTCAGCTGCTAACATATTTAATTTCTTTCTACAGGCAGCAGAGAGCGGCAATGTCGAGGACTTCATGCGTCTGTACCTTAGCGAACCGTCTCGGCTAGCAGTGAGGGATGGGCGAGGTCGCACGGCAGCTCACCAGGCTGCAGCCAGAAACAACACTAACATATTACACTTCATCAACAACTATGGCGGAGGTAAGGAAACAGTGAACCAAAGAATGAATACTTCAACTTCGTACCGACCTCGGGTTACGACGCGTCTACAAGTTATGCGGTCTTCCACAGCACCTATGGACCAATCAGCACAATGATGCGTCCAATGATCTTCCTCTTTATCGCATCTTATCGGTGCTCTGTCTTAGACGAGTGTAATCTAAAGAATACTATTAAGCAATATGAGACATTTATCTCAATCGGCAGAATGTTTTCGTTACTTTGGGCTTGTGACAAAAACAGAGTCGCGAGACTTGTCTTGCGTGTGGATTTTATCACGTTTTCCGACACAATGTCTTCACACAAAATGTTTATTTAGATCGAGACTTTATAAGAATCTGTAGTGTCGATGGCACGTGTCATAGCATCGGCTCGGTATTTCGCAACACAGACGGTACTTTCGTCACCGTTTATTAGTTTCTATGGGCAGAGGCGTATTATTCCTAAGGCAAACTAGACACGTGACTAGGGGCGCAAGGTTAAAAAAAGAGGCGCTCGTGGAAGTTTAAAAAAAGAAAAAATGTCATAAAATTACATGTGTTTGTAATTATACTTACACAATGTAAAAGATTCTTTAATTCTATAGAGATTAAGAGTTTCCGAAGCGTGCTAAATTAATGACAACAAACGATCATCTGTCAAGAGTTTCCCAGGGAGGCATCATGGATTTACATGTTCGTTCGGTACCTCTTGCTTTCTTCACTCTCATCATCACATATTCCCTGGCCTACCTAATTATCCCTTGGAAGGCAGGTAGGCCTTTGGTGTGGGATGCAACGTGTGTTGACACCCTTGCACCATCTCATCTTCCTAGCACGGCGGGCTGTGCTGGGGCTGCTGCTGCAGAGGCGGAAAACCTCAAACGGCGCAAATAATCCAAACTCATTGGGTCTTGTATGTTCGAGCCGTTTTGGGTTGAAACCCTAGGACCATGGGATCTGAGTGCTCACTTAGTCATCAAGACATCGCCAAGCAGTTGGTCGACTCTTTACGTGACCAGAGGGCTGGCCTATTCTTCGGCCAAAGAATCAGCATTGCCATCATACAACGTGGCAATGCAGCCAGCCTTTTGGGCACTTTTCCTACTGACAGCGATGCGGACGAATTTTTTTATGCACTATAGTGGTTTTGTCAAAGTTTGTATGTGTGTGTGTATAGGTATATCTTACTTCTTTATGAAGAAACTACTGAACCGATTGTGATGAAACTTGGTATAGAGACAGCTGGAAACCAAAAAATATATATATATGAAGGCGTCGATGAAGTGGTTGCCTAGAGCGCTCTCGACATTTAATCCGCCTCTGCCTATGGGTGCAAATGTAGGTAGGATGCAGGACAAGATTAGTCATGCGGTATGGTCTCTGACCAATCACTTCTAAGGGCAGAAAAGTCTTTAAAACCCCACCAGTGCATAGCAGTTTCTACTGATTTCACTATACTGCTTCTGCGACAGTTGAGACAGTTGGGAGCTCATTTTGGGCGATTGCTCAGTAATAAAATCTATGACATTGTTTTTTTGTTTATTAATTTTGCACGCAGTACGACAATTTGACGTATTCCTGCAAAGTGCAAAGATGGTAATTTCGAGTCTGGTTATTTATCTATTTTTGATGATTGTTGTCTGACATCCAGTCTTACTATCGTGTCACCCAGTAACTGGGTTGTGGAGGTCAGATTTGTGAAATATTGGAATTATTTTATGGATTGATTTTTGCAAAATCCTTTCTTAGTTACCCCTTCGTTTTAAACTACAACTACTGTCCAAAATTCAAGTTTCTACTGCGTTTAGTCGTAATGGTCAAGTGACACGAAATAACAAGCCTCTAAATACCAATATTACCTTTAGTAGCGTCCAAATATAATCATTATAATGAGCGTTAAAAGGAAATAAGGTTGGTCTTTTCTTCATACAAAAAGTCGTAATTCGAGGTTCGGCTCTCGTCTATTTTCTCCTCCAATATTGGACCAATTTGAAATATAATTTATAAATTGAATACGAAGGATATTTACTATGCCCAAATGATTTTCTTTATTCATTAATAGTTTTCAAATTTGAACAATTAAGCCTCTGATGACAGCGGTATAAACAGGCAATTTTGAGCATTTTCTGAGGATTCTAGTGCTTCTACAGATAATGTATCATGAAAACGGAAAACATAGAGCATAGAATTAGTTGATATTTATTTTACTGTAAAAATCATTGCTCTAAGGTCATAAACCAGAGAGAAAACAGGCGAGAGCGTTTGTATAGGGTGGGGACGGACCCTATTTCCTCTTTATACCCGTCTCTGCTTACACCTAAGCGAATGGCCGTGAGCTCTCACCGGAGCGCCACCGGTCATCTCACCCCTTCGTGCGGCATTACCCCGCAGGCGCGACGCAACGCTAGGCCGATGAAATAAGCCATGCAACATTTTACGAAGTTCTTCGGCCACGGTGACTTGTTGCACATATGTGACGTAGCACTCGATTCGCTAAAAATGAACACGGTTTTGCATTATGTAGTGGAGATGTCCATTCGTCTAGCCGGCTTCGGTATTAGAGGTGGATCTGGCTCACATTGTTTCAGTAGGCAGAATAATACGCTGGTTTTGGGATTCCTAGTTCGAGGTGGTGCTGGTGAGTTTTATAAAATAAAAAAACTTATTTATCAAAGTCATAAATAAATAAAATATAGTTGTAGTAGCACCGCTAATTTATCTGTAAGTACATATTTCGAGGAGTTATGCAGAGCGGTGTTGTTCTGTTGTTTTGTTTACTTGTTTTCATAACAAAACAATGCGTCATTGTCAATTTATTTTAACGTTCAGGATTTTGGCGCCTTTTTATATGATAAACAATTTTCATTAGCTCTTCGTTTGGAATATAATCCTAAGAAGACCTTTTAAAGGGTTTAAAATGAGAGGTAAGTTGTATTCGGTTGAGAATACCATTTTAAGTTTATATTTTATAATCAAGAAGGTACCTTAGGACCTTAGGTCCCTTCAGAAGGGATCTAGGCTATATTTTAATCTTTTGATAGTATTAAACGAAATCGTTCTTGTCTGTCCGTGTGACCATGTTGTTCTTCTAAACAATGCAATGGATTTAGATGTAGTTTTCAATATCATTTAGAGAATTTATTTCGAAAGTTGTATGTGTAAGTATATTACATAAAGTCACGTATATTTTTTTTGTTGTTTATGTAATGGTTATTTCCAACCCCCCATTTTTATATACTTGTACATAATATTAATATTAATTAATTAAATAATTCTAAAAGTATATTATTAATCATTTTTCTTATAGTAAAGAAATATCGATGTTTTGATAGTATAGGTCGCTAGTATTAAAAACGATTTATGACAAAAGCCCTAACTTATAAATGAATCTGCAAAAACGTAATTTCAAAATCAATCTGCTTAGCCTTTTTCCAACCATGTTGGGGTCAGCTTCCAGTCTAACCGGATGCAGATGCATACCAGTATTTGACATAGAACGACTGCCTATCTGACCTCCACAACCCAGTTACGGGGTCATACGATAGCCCTTGATATGACTGATTGTCAAACTTTCGGGCTTCTGATGACCCGTAACGACTATCAAAGATCCACGAATCACAGCCGAGACCAATGGCTTGGCACATAATTCTCGATGTTTTGACATGCCGCCATACCAGTAGATTGCACCTGTACGAAGTATTAGCGGGTTGCTAGTATACACGGCTACACATCAAGCTATACATTTCCAGTTTATGCTGATCTCACATTGTATGATCTCGCGTCTTATTTACGCAGCTTACACAATGTTTCTTTTTGTCGACTGTTGTTTGATTTTCGTCATGCATTGTGTGCCTGTCAGATTTGGGGCAGGTTTTACAGATTTTTTTTCAGTAATTAAAAATAAAATGTTTGTTCCAGATTTGAACGCTAAAGACAACTTTGGCAACACCCCGCTTCACGTGGCTGTAGAGAACGTCGCGTTGGATGCTCTTGAGTTCTTGCTGCAGCAGTAAGTTTCAAATACTTTACCTACTGCTTTTTTAAGCGAAATTATGTCGTATCGAATGTCAATAAAGGCGTGAGTTGAACTGTTCGATGCATGTTATATAAAATGATTCTATTTTACCGAACTACTCGAACTCAAAACAATAGTTTAAAAAAGGTTAACTTTGAGAAAAGTGTATCCTACTCAATTTAGGCAAGCATTGTGGCTCCGACGACGCGACATTGCGATGCGACTCTAGCAGAACAATTTCTATACTATGAAAACTTCATGGAAATTGTTCTAGAAGAATCGCGTCGCACCGTCGCGTCGTGCCTGTCTGAGGGAGCCTTAAAACATCGTAAGGAAACCGGCGTGTCCTAGAACCAAACGTTTTTAGATATAAATACGAAATCTACCAACTTATAGACTGGGCCCGCGTGGTGGATTATTTGTGCCCTATGTATGTTAACTAACGAAGGGCGTTCTCGTTCTCGTATAGCGTCCATTTATGCTAAAAAAAAAAAAAAACTTTCACAAAATAATATTATTAAATTGATACGTAATAGACGAATGGTAATATTTTTTATGGTTCCCAACCCAAAGGGTAAAACGGGACCCTATTACTAAGACCCCTGCTGTCTGTCTATCTGTCCGTCTGTCACCAGGCTGTATCTCATGAACTATGATAGTTAGACAGTTGAAGTTTTTACAGATGATGTATTTCTGTTGCCGCTATAACAAAAAATACTAAAAAACAGAATAAAATAATTATTTAACGGGCTCCTATATAACAAACGAGATTTTTTTACCGCTTTTATAGATAATGGTACGGAACCCTTCATGCGCGAGTCCGACTCGCACTTGGCCGGTTTTTTTTACATGTATTGCGGGTTAACAGGAACGACCTTTGTTAGTTAAAATACTGTATATACAACAACATAATCAAGCTATAAAGTTCCCACTGCGTTGCGTTGGGAGAAACACCAAAACGGCATTACTATGACGTAGTAACCACAAATAGGTGTCACACCTACCTATTGTGTTCGTGTATTAAAAAAAAGAAAGCAATAAAAGAAAGAAAAATTTTTTTGTTGTTATTAAATTAAATATTAAATAAATATTTTCTTTATTTTTTTATTTGACGTATTAAAAATGTGTTCCTTGGTACCTGTGCCAAATAATCTGAACAATAATCTTTTGTGTTATTTCTATTGAAACAGCACGCTTTCCGTATGGCTTCTAAAAGGGGTGGCAATTAAACCTTTTGATCAATCTGAAGCACGAAATGATTGCGTAACTAATATTGTTAAGATATTTAAATAAATCTCGAGATTACTAAATAAATCTCGTTATTTGATTCTCGGGGAGAGGGCCTTGTGGCTAAGTAATAACCAGTCGCATGGGTCAATCGATTAGGTTAAGCTACGCTTGCCGCGGTTGATCCATAGATGGGTGACCATCTTTACATACCAAGAGCGCTCCGTGACTCGGAAAGCACGTTAAGCCGTTGGTCCCGGCTGTCATTCGTGGATCTTTGACAGTAGTAACAGATTGTCAGAAGTATATTTCCAGGGTGTATCGTATTACCCAGTAATTGGGTTGTGAAGGTCAGATAGGCAGTCGCTCCATGTAAAATACTGGTACTCAGCCGCACCCGGTTAGACTGGTAGCTGACCCCAACATATTGGGATAAGGCTTGGCAGATGAAATTGGTGATTTTATTCTCGGGGAAAAAATAAAATATTTCCGAAACCAAGCAAGATAGCTTCTTGAAGTAAAAAGTAACATTCAAGTATATGCATATGCATAAAAAACACCTACCTGTTTTCAAGATATTTTTACTTCATGTAGCTAACTTGTGTGATTTAGGAGATATTTAAATTTTTACCACTTTGCATGCGCCTTTTTATATTTTGCTAAAACGATGAATTATAAATATATATGTTTTCTACATTCAAACAGCTTGCGCGCTTTTATAATATCTAACGTGACGATATTATTGAGGACGTATTATTGAGGACGTCGACGTCGACGTCATCTTCCTGCACTTGTCCCACGTTACTTGCATTGGGGTCGATGCAACATGTTTTCCTCTTCAATTAACCCCTGAAAACCATCACGCTATCGACTTTACAACATCAGGATATCGTCCTAATCATCTCGGACAAAAAGACCTATACATATTTTGTCACAGACAAAAGGACCTATAGATCTATACCAGTATAACAAAGGTGATGAGTTTGTTTTTTGTTTGACGCGTGAATCAGATCTGTAAAATTCTGTTAGCATTTGATTGTCCAATTGTCGAGGAAGGTTATTTAACATCACTACAAGCCTTAGGAGCCGAGCAAAAAGGAAGGGAAAAAAATCAGAAAGAACGCTAAGCGACACAAAGTAACTGTGCGGGCGGGCGATCCGATGCGACGCGGTGGGTCGGGGGAATATGAAATTTCACGTGGACGAAGTCGCTAGGCAGAAGCTAGTCTACTTGTATTACACGTGCTCCATCAAAGTGCGGATGCCGTGCAACCTTAATTAAAATATGAAAATAACACGGAACGTGTAAATCCGATTTACCAGATTTTCCCTGCTTATTTTTTTCACCGTGCAAAGTGGATTATAAAATTATAATTACTGACATGTAACGTGCGCAAATTGGACGGAGTGTAAAATAAAACTAAACCCTTGTAAATTGAAGTTGGCTTAAAATATAACATGTGGACGTAAGCTTTGAATGTTTTTTTGTTCGCTGACAGATTAAATCTCGAGTTTTTTTAAACGTGTTACGGAAATTAAGAGCTGCATTTTCTGCCTCAATGAATGTTTTTATAGAAGAGTAATTCGTCAGTTATCATTCTTTAATCACGTTAAGGGATTTAAATTGAAATAAATGATTTGAGTTTGAGTTTGAAACATGCCAGCGATGTGCATGCTCCTATGAGACTTATCAATTATAAATTATTTTTTTTGCATTAGGGCGCTCTGATACCTTCCTACGCTAGATCATGCTAGCACTGGAGTTTGCTGGATCGATTTACATCTAAACTTCCGTAAAGCATAATTATTTACAGACCGCGCTTTAACTTTACTTTGCTAAGTAAAGTAGGTTTTTTTTCTAATAAAATTAAATTCTCCAAATTAAACTCTTATTCACATTTGATCATAGTAATTATTAAAAAGATTATAAGCATACAAATAAGGCTCACATTTCTATGGAAAGCAATTTATTTACTTAGCAAAGTAAAGTCAATGTATGATCTGTGGTATTTGCGCTTGAACATAGTTACCCGATTACAATATCACAAAGTCAGAACAAAAATTAAAACTTTAGCTATCGCTCGGTGCGCTTTCCCGCCAAGCGATTGAAGCAGAAGGAACAATTTTGTCATAATTATATCCAATTTGCCTATCAAGGCTCCGGTTAACTGTGTCGTGTTTATACCCATATAAATTTATTTCAGGAAATTACGTAAGATCGTTTAATCGTTGGTGTTTATACCTCCACTAGTGTAGGTACTCGTAGGTACTGACTAGTGACGGCAGGACCTGTTATTGATTGGTTATAGAGATTTAGTTATTTTCAAAGATTTCAATCGTAGAGTCGACGTGCCGCGTCTAAAGACGGTCGTGTTTCTGTTTCGTTTTGACACCTGACACACACAATACGCAGTGACTTGACTTGATTGTCATGGAAACGCCTTTATTATTGTGTGAGCTCACTCTTCTCAATATGGACAATTTTTCGCTCGACTTAGTACGGTGAGGGCAAATCTAAGGATTTAAATCGTTGGTTATTTTTCTTTTGTAAAACAGTATAAAAGATACCTACCTGAAAATGCTTTTTCGATCGCTTCAGTGTACCCATTTTCAAAAAAGTGCGACTGTTAGCGTCCTCAATTATTAAATTATAGAAAGGAAAATGGTATCAAAAGATGCGTTAGTCAAAGCGCTACGAAATTCCAAAAAAAAAAAATAATGTATATTTTTGTTCATTTATTTCTTCTTAAAAACATAATATTTACATTTTTAAATATTTTATAAAAAAACATTAAAAAAACATTTAAAAATATAAAAATTAGTAGCCCATCGGCACCAGGATCAGGGTCCAAGCTGCCGGTGGTCAGGGCTCTAGAGAGAGGAACCTCCTCACTATGCGTGCCGTGTCCAGGAGTACTGCTTTCTGAATCAAGCCCTTGACCCAGCCGCGCAATGAGAGCCTCCTGAGATGTTGGTCGAGGCTCTTCGCTATTAAGCCATTCACCGTAACGATTATCGGCACAATGATTGCAGAGTCCACGTCCCACATGTCGACAACCTCATGTGCTAAGTCAAGATACTTGATTTTTTTATCTTTCTCAGCTTTCACGAGATTCTCGTCATGAGGGACAGCGATATCAATAATCATTGCACGGCGCTCTCGTCGATCTATCACCACAATATCAGGCTTAATGTATATAATTATTATAATTTTTCTTTTTTTTTTAACTTCGGTTTTTGACCATTGCTTTTGGAACCTTTTTCAAAGAATCCTGAACTTCTCAAAAATGAAAAGAGACATGGAAAAAAGAACATGTTCCTTGAAAACCTTCAAAATGATAACATTCTGGTTTCAATAGGAATATAATCAGATTTTAAGGTGCTTTGTGAAATAAACGTCGTGGGACCTTAGTTCTATGGATTTTTTAAATTGTGTAGGACTTACTTATTTCCCATTTATATGCGTGTTGAATTATTATTTTACATTTTATGTAACTTTCATAAATTACACATTAAATTGATATGATTCTTCATAAGATGACTGAGAACAAGTTGATACATACTTAGGTACTGGTATCTTTAACCTTTTTATAGAACTTTCTAAGTGTTTTTTTTTTCGACTAAACCTTTTTGGTAAAACAGATGATACAAATTTCTTAGTATTATATATTAATTTTGTTTCAGTCGCGTCGATACCAGCATTTTGAATGACAAGAGCCAAGGAGCACTTCATCTGGCTACCGAATTGAACAGGGTAAGTTTCCCTTCATTATAAGCTGATATTAAAAGTCTTTATGTTTTAGGAGTATGTGGAACAGGGTGTAAAGTTCACTCATCCACCATAGAAAATAGAGGATCCTCCTACCAGACGGGTGTTATGTCTGGCGGGCAACTGCCCAATGATTAATAATGGATTTTTGTATATATGTTCACTGCACGGTAAACTCTAATTACGCGATGCAGGATTTTTATGTTGTCAGGATTTTTGTGACGTCAGGTCTTTGATGCGTAGTTCGAATGTGGCGATGTAGGTACCGCCACAATGTAAAGATGTCACGGTAATATCCTTCCGTGAATGTGAAATGCATAGGTTTAGGAGCATAATAAGCACACAATTATCTTATAACAGGTCAATTAGACAAAAAGTGAAGTGTTAAACAATTTTGTACCATTTGCGCGTCAACTATTTGTCATCTGCACTGTAGGATATACATCGAAAGGATTATACATTTCAAATATTATCTTCATTCAGGTCTCAGTACTACAAACTTTCGCGAAGTATAAGGACCAGTTCAACGTGGAGCTTGGAGGCGAACACGGCCGCACTGCGCTCCACTTCGCCGCTATCCATGACCATGATATCTGCGCCAAAATATTGGTAATGTATACATTACTACAAGTTTATCGCAAACAACTAAGATTTTGTTGAGTTCTTGCCAAAAATATGTGTTACTGAACAAGCCATTTAGACAAAAAAAAGTCAAGAAAAATCTCGATGTTTTAATTAAAATGGAATTCTCCAAATACTGGCGACACTTTTTTTTCCATTACCTTTTTCAAATCTTTGAGATATTCCAAAACGTTTTTTTAATTAATTTATGCTAGTTTAAATCGACACAGATCACGGACTTAGGCGCTGAACTCAAGAGAGCTTGTAATAATGGATACTACCCAATCCACGAGGCAGCAAAGAACGCCTCTTCCAGAACGATGGAGGTGTTTCTCCAGTGGGGAGAATCCAAGGGCTGTTCCAGGGATTCAATGATATCCTTGTATGACAATGAAGGGAATGTGCCATTGCACTCGGCTGTTCACGGAGGAGATATTAAGGCAGTCGAGCTTTGCCTAAAGTCTGGAGCGAAAATATCAACGCAGCAGTACGATTTGTCTACGCCGGTACACTTGGCTTGCGCTCAGGTAAGTTTTTATTCTTTACTCGTCTCTCCTGAAGTCTTACCCTGGATTTTTTTATTTTAACCTTTTTTCTATATTTCCAGGGTGCCCTTGAGATCGTGAAGCTGATGTTCACGATGCAGCCGACGGAGAAGCTCGCTTGTCTCACATCATGTGATGTGCAGAAAATGACTCCGGTGCACTGCGCTGCAATGTTCGACCACCCTGACATCGTGAACTATCTTATAACTGAGGGCTCTGACATCAACCCTCTGGATAAGGAACGCAGGTCACCGTTGCTGCTGGCTGCTTCAAGAGCTGGCTGGAGGACTGTGCAGACTCTGGTAAGTTATCTAAGCAGTTTTGATGACTTGATAACAAGTTTTACTAGTTTTAGTTATACGGGTTTATACGAACCATTTCAAGCAATTTCGATTGGTTGTTGGCTCAAATACTCAGGAGAAAAAAACCTTTAACGAAAAGTTCCTCATTTGCTTAAATGTCCTCGCAAAACTGTTGTAAATTCGCTTAGTTCCAACACGATGCAGCCGACTAACGACTAAATTGTTCTCTTTGAGCTTCAATTACACAAAGTTACTTGACAAAACGGAGACAATTTCTTAAAATATTCCGAGTAATCTTGATAGAGTTGACTTTTAAAACTAATCGCACATTACAGCCTCGGCGCCCCGCAGCTCATCGTATTCCAGTACAAGAAACTGCGGTTCATAAAAAAATTACGATAGTGATGTAGGATTTTTGCAATGCGGTGCGGCCCGCTCAAATCTGCGTAAGCCCTAAATCAACTCTTTATTTTCGACATAATTATTTTGTTTTAAAATGGAAAAAAATTCTCCATGTCCATTAGTTACGGAAGAACATTCAAGCATTGAACCACTAAAATAAGGAAATTGGGACATTTCCGAATGTTTCGATGCAGTTGTCGTAACTCTTGACCACTTAGTCTCTGCTAAAGTGCTCCATGCTCTAGACATACGACAAATTGGCACTATCATTCATGTGACAGAGGTGCTAGCCTTGTATCGAACAGACGTATGTTGCATTTAGGCGTTCGCAGACGATACAGCGTATTTGTATAACTTTCTTGGACTGGTCTTCAGCGCCAACTCTTTTTAACTAAATGGTTTAGTGAGATGCGCACACTAATGATAATTAATTTAGGAATTAGTACTGTCACTTCAAAAAAGTTAGTGGGGATGGAGTTTCGGCAATTTCGCCTGGTCTGCATTCGCCTTTAGGTTGTTATGTTCGGCACGTACAGATATTCATTGTTCATATTGAATCTGCGAAGATAAATTGCAAAACTGTCTTTTCTCTTTAAACGATGATGTGGGTCAAGTTTTAATTACAGCCTTCAGCCAAATATTTGTCTAACGTAATTAGAAAATATTCTATAAGAGGTCGACTGTCATAGTGCCGATTGTCGTGACTGCCAATGGTCTTTTAGGGGTAAGAGGAACAGGGTGTAGAGCTCACTCATCCACCATAGAAAAGGGAGAATCCTCCGACCAGACGGGTGTTGTGTCTGGCGGGCAACTGCCCAACGATTGAAGTCGGGTTCTTGTATATATTATGTCCATAGCACAGTAAACTTTAATTGCGCGATGCAGGATTTATGTGACGTCAGGATTTTTGTGTGACGTCAGGTCTTTGATGCGTAGTACGCATGTGGCGATGTAGATAACGCCACAGTCTGATGGCCGAAAGCCCCGATCAACATCTCTCGAGGCTCTTGTTGGCGGTTGGATCAAAGGCTGATTCAGAAGACTCCTTGATACGGCACACATCGTGAGGAGGTTCCTGTCTCTGGATCCCTCATCACCGGTAGCTTGGACCTTGCTTCTGACACCGGTGGAACACATTTTTCTTGCATTTAGCTCTCGTAACAAACTTAATGACTGTTTGAGCTTTTTGAAACAAAGAGGACTCATGTAAACACATAAGCAGGTTAAAACTTTGTAATGTCACGATCCTGTAGAGATAATTATGTAGGCTGACCGGAAAATGCTTTGTTCAAAACCCGCATCATCGATTGTAGATACCTATAGTTCGTTTTAGAGACAAAGGGCTTGTTGGGTCACCTTAATTTAAAGACAGAGCCTTTATTACGTAACTCCGATATTAAGTTCAGTGCACGAAAACCCTTCTTTTAGCAAATTACACGCTGAATGCTTAGTCGGATTAGTCAGAGAAAACATGATATCTCTATGTTGGGTGGTAGGTCACAATAAGATTGTGCCTTTTATTACAACATAATTGTGCTGTCCTTTAATAAATTCCATGCGTGAATACATATTTTTTCAGAATTTTATTTAGCTATCACAAATAGTCATGTGTATTTTATAAGGGTCGTTCAGTCAGCTTTATTTACTTCACTCAGGTAGGTTAGTATATTTAAATATTATCAGTGGTCCGTGGTCTATGGAATCATGCAATAATAATGAATGCAGTTGAACACACCGTAAACTCCTTTGTTATTATTCTGATTACGATCAGCTGTACTAGAGTACATCTCCTACTAGTTACTTATGTTGACTGCCTGCCATCCATATTTACATCGTCCGTAATCAATCAAGTCAATGATAAAAAAACCGGCCAAGTGCATGTCGAACCACGCACAATGAAGGGTTCCGTCGTTGGGATGAATTTATCCAACAAACTTATCATTGTAGTTGAAAAACTGGTTTTCCCATTCAGAATGTATCGGAGACCATGTTTTTGCAACTGCAAATTTAAGTTGGTCGATTATTACTGGGTAACTTGTGGAGCCTACTTAGTGGTGGTAGTTTTCCTTTTAATTTCGTTATATATACTACTGCCGTGAATTTTTTCACATATCCAAAACCAACCATATAACTGGCAGGGGGGACACTTGACTCTAACAAAAATTAGCACTTTAAAGCTTAATATTTCGCAAACGGATCCCTGAATCCAGAAATGGTTTTCACACACAATACTTGAACGACCTTTCCAACAACACCACAAACCATGGGATAGATGAAAAAAAATATCCCCAAAATACGAGTACAGGAGGCAGCCTAAAAAAAAAATCCTGGTTGACTACGGAACCCTAAAAATAAATGTTTTTCAGATTCGCCTTGGCGCGGACATCGAGTTAAAAGATATTAACTCCAGGAATGTTCTCCACCTGGTCGTGATGAACGGGGGCAGGCTGGAGGAGTTTGCAGCTACATGCAAGGTTAGTATTAATTTTCCATTTTGTAAGTTTTGCGATATCTTTTGCATTGAAATATGTTCCACGAGTGTATTCCGGACAGTCTGCCTCTCTACCTCACCTCATGCTAACTGGATTCCCACGACGTGAGCTATGTCTCATTTGAAAAAAGAACATGTTCAGTAAAAGGGATGATATGGATGGCTCGGCTATGGCTATTGAAATTAGTTAGCTAAAAAACTTTTTAAAAAAAATTGACCGACTTCAAAAAAAACAAAACAAAAAAGGACTACTGTACTAAAAACCAAAAGACAAAAATACTTCTTTAATAATAAGAGAAAAATAAAAAAATAAAAAAATAACTTTAATTTCGGAAGTCGGTGTCTTTGCTTTTAATTTTAGTTTTTGGCCACCGACTTCCGAAATTAAAGTTATTTTTTTATTTTTTTATTTTTCTCTTATTATTAAAGAAGTACTTTTGTCTTTTGGTTTTTAGTACAGTAGTCCTTTTTTGTTTTGTTTTTTTTGAAGTCGGTCAATTTTTTTTTAAAAGTTTTATTATTTTTCCATTTTTTGTGTAATTTGATTTTTGTAATCATGGGTAGACCAACTAAAAAAGGAGCCACCCGCATGAAGAAAAACAGAATTAAAGAGACTAATAATGCTGAAAAAGAACGCCTATCTAAGAATCGCAAACGGAGTGCTATGTCCGGTTCCCAAGAATCACCGTTAGCTTGTCATGCTAGGTTATCTCAGATGAGAAATTACATGCATTCTCATTTGTCACAGGAGTCGCTAAATGATAAGATCTGCCGACTCAATCTTATTCAAAAACGATTAAGTGGCGAGTCGTCTGAACAGCGCAAGTATCGTTTAGATGTTATACGAAACCGGCTGGCTAATGAGACTCCCGTGCCTTCTCAAGAATATAAGGGTGAACACTATACATTTGCTTACACTGTATAGTTCCCCTCATCATCATATTATAAGGTGACCATAATCAGATCTGTAATGTCACTTACAACCTATATGGTTGCAAAGTTCTTATCAATATAAATGAATTAAGTCCAAACACAAGGTAATTACTGTGAACCGTCGAGGAGTTCCGTTAATCGTCCTTCGTCTTCATCATCAGACCCTTAACGACAGTCACTACCCATCCAAGTGTAAGGTTCTTATCAATACAAATTAATCAAGCCCAAACACAAGATATCTGCTGTAAACCACTGAGGAGTTCCCTCGACTGTCTTTCGTCTTCATCATCAGACCCCTAACGACAGTCACAACCCATCAAAGTGTAAAGTTTTTATCAATACAAATTAATCAAGCCCAAACACGAGGTATCTGCTGTAAACCATTGAGGAGTTCCCTTGACTGTCTTTCGGCTCCATCATCAGATCGACTCCAGGCCTTCATAAAATTGTAGTGCTGTAAAATAATTAATGAATAAATTAAGGAATGCACTAGTTGCCCTTACGATTTTTGAAAGTTCCCCTCGATTTCTCTAGGATCCCATCATCAGATCCTGACTTGGTGACAATGGGACCACCTCAGAGGTATAAGCTTTTGAACAAAAAAAGAATTTTTTAAATCGGTTCACAAACGGCGGAGTAATCGGTGAACATACATAAAAAAAAAAAAAAAAAAAAAAAAAAAAACAATCATCCCGAACATAGTACCTCCTCCTTTTTTGAAGTCGGTAAAAACATGATCGACTGCGATGGTCAAGCCTTGTTATGGTATGAATTCATAAAACATCAAAGCTTATTGCTGTCGTGTGCTCGATAGAGGCTTACTCATAAATGCTTAAAATGAACCTAACTAAAAAATAACCTTAGGTTTGATACAAAAATATAGTTTTATTCCCACTTTCATATCAGCGTAACATACTTACAATGGCAATGCCTTTCATTTTGAAAATTCAGACAATATTTACGTTGTTGAGTAGATGAATTTATCATACTTATGATGCAACGGATTAGCGATTTCCTTCGGGTTGGGATTGAAAGTGTGTTACGCAATGGGGGTGATAATTCTACTTTAACTTTTGTAATGAAACAAAGAACTGTAGCTAAAACTCTTTATTTATGTTTTATGGCATCAATATAACGTTGAATTTCCAAGAATCCAATCCAAAGGAATGAAATGACTTGTCGTTACATAACTACCCTTTACAGGTGCTATTACCATCCATTGAGTCGTGAACGGGTATCGAACTGGATTACGTGTTATTAAAGTTTCGATAGTCGTTACGTGAGCGTTTATGAACTTTAAATTGTCGACTCTTTATGAGAAACTTATGTATATTTTAAGACCATCGACATTATTATATTACCTTTTTAAATTAAACAAACAAAATGAAATTGAAATCTGATTTTCAGCTATTCAAATCTGGTATTCATTCGATGATTTTGAAATAATCAGTTCTGATGAATTTTCGTTAATGGATTGGTACAATAAAATATTTCGTGCTGAATTTCAGAAGGTTACATGGCTGGAACAGCGGTACTCTATAATATCATAAAATTAATTGATTTATAAGGTGTCATGGATATACGCACATACGATTTTAAGCCGCTTACTTAGGCTAATTGAATTCAGAAAATTACATCATTGGTATTTAATTTACATCGATAAGAGCTTGTGTACCTAACGCCTTGTGCATGGATAAAATAAATATTTTTCACGCCTAGAATTCACATGTACTCCTTCTCTATTTGGCATACCTCGCTAACCAAGCTAATTACAATAATACCTTTATTAATGCATTTTTGACTTGAGTAATAACCGGCTTTCCTTATTTTGTAAAGCATTGTTTTTTTTTTTTCATTGTTTCTTTATTTTTTTACATAATTTATTAACAATAACACTGATGAATAAGATGCTCTTGCATGCTAATATTGTTTTGTTTTATCATGAATTTCTGTCATAAATTGTGACGTCCAATAAGGTTGAATAATATTATATCGATTTCATGACCATATTTTGCACTAAACAGTTGACATTACAGAACCGCTGTGACAAGAGCCTCGCGCAGCTTCTAAACGAGAAAGACAGCGCTGGCTGCTCACCCCTCCACTATGCGAGTCGTGAAGGTCACATCAGGTCCCTAGAGAATCTTATCAGGCTCGGAGCGTGCATCAATTTGAAGAACAACAACAATGAGAGCCCGCTGCACTTTGCTGCAAGGTAAGTTCAGATGAATGATTGCTTTTTATTTTCATACAAGTCTAGGTAATTATTTATGATCCCACAAAATTGTGTGATTAGTGTGTGACTATATATGATAATGCTCTCGTGCAGAATAGTTCTTTGACCTTGACTGGCTCATTGGTCTAGTGACCTATGACGGTTCCAGTTAGTACTTAAACACTCCTTTTCTATTCCTTAGGGGAATACAAGCTACAAATATCATGGTTTAACAAATTATAGGCTTACTTACACCAAGAATTTTCCTGATCGGTTGTTATTTTCCAAACTGAATAATAATTTTCCCAACAAGTCCTTTCAATATTGAGTCAAATATTTAAATAATAACCATTATAGAAATAAAGCCGAACATAATAAAATCTTGCCGTAATGTAATCCATTTCAATTTCAGAAAACTTGAAGAATATGTTTGTATTTTATTTTTAATCACGCATTACATTATACATTTTTTTTCTTTATCAATTAAGGTACCACAACTAACTATTTTTACTGGATACTAAATTAAAAAAATGACTGATTAACTAACTACACAAATAAACGGCTAAAATATGGTGTTGAAAAATTTCACCGCATCGCTGTCGACTGGTAATGCTACCCAAGAGACCGCCGCATTGCCACGTTGTATAGCAATACTTAGCCTCTGACCAAGGTAAAAAGTCAGACCTTGGATCAATGGAAGTGTCAACTAGCCGTTTGGAGATTTCGTTGTAACAACCCATAATGTGTAATTTATAAGGGATTAAAACATGCAAAAAATAAATGTGCTTAATCAATTTTATTGTAGGCCAATGTTCATCTTAAATGATTACAGATACGGTCGCTACCACACCGCCTGCCAGCTGCTTGACTCTGACAAAGGGACATTCATCATTAATGAGAGTGACGGAGAGGGCCTGACTCCTCTCCACATCGCCTCCCGTGAAGGTCACACCAGGGTCGTGCATCTACTCCTGAACCGTGGGGCATTACTGCACAGAGACCATAATGGACGCAACCCGTTGCACCTGGCTGCCATGTCTGGGTATACCCAGACGATTGAACTGCTGCATTCAGTTCATTCCCATCTGCTAGACCAGTCTGATAAAGATGGGGTACGTATAACTGTAATTTTTTATTGGCGTGCGTCTTTGACCAAATGTATGAACGTGAGCGAAGGAAAGGAGTTTAAAAAGCCTTTGATTATTTATCTGTCTAGATAGAGTGTCGCGCTGCAAAAGAACTAAAACAAACAGGCCAACTTTTTTATGATGGTGTGCGTGACAGCTGCGTCTTACACGCGTCACGTCATTGTGTTGTGGTGTCATTGTGCTTTTCTAGTGTGCGTGCATTTAGCGACCAACAGTTGGACGATATTTTTTTCGACGAGTTCACAGCTTGGACTGTCTATATAGACATATTTACATCTTTGTATAAATCTTTGGTTTCCTAAGAAAGCGGTAAGCGATCACACACAAAGGCACTTTTGACGTTCCAAAGTGCTTTTTATGTTCCTATTTGAAATAAATTATTTGACTTTGACCATAACGGCTGTCCAAATACAGAGCGTTCTTGACCCCTAATGTCAAATACTGGTGAAAGTGACAGTCAGAACGGCCGTTATAATAAGACGGAACCGCTTTCCTAGGAAACCAAAGCCTATGGATCCTAGTAGGTGGTGTTCTATAGTTTCTGTCTACCCTCATGAGAAAAAGGTGTGAGTTTATGTATGTACGTTAATTTCTAGTTTTTTAGAGGTGCAACGGAGCGGTTTAAGTAAGTATATATTACTTACTTGTACCGCTCCGTTGGATCTCTGTCCATGTTTTGTAACGAAAATGCACACCAAATAATTATGTATGTGGTAAAACGGATCGTCGCATTAAAGCCAAAGGTCACCAGTTATTGTCCTGTTTCCACAAAACCTGCTGTCACGAAAATGTGCAGCTAAAAATAAATTGTTTTTCCAAGAAGTTGTTCTAATTTCTCTTTTACTATCCATTTAAGAACACGCCACTCCACCTGGCTACAATGGAAAACAAGCCGAACTCCATTGCTCTTCTCTTGTCCATGGGATGCCGCCTCAGCTACAACAACTTGGACATGAGTGCCATTGACTACGCAATTTATTACAAGTTCCCTGAGGCCGCTCTCGCTATGGTCACCCATGAACAGCGGTACGTACTTGCATCTTTTTCGTCAATCATACCGTCCAAGCATACCTACAACACCGGGTATTCCGCACTGAGTGATGCCAATTTTCGAGACAAGTCACAGTTGTTCGTAACTTAGTAAGCAATGGTGAATGGAGGGAGGCATAATATCTTTTTAGGAACCAAGGAGTATTAGTATTGTCTTTGGAAAATCTTCGTAATAGCTGTCAAAACATCTGATCTTGTAGTTTTGAGCATGATACGGACTCTAAGAAAGCCATGTTTGTCAAAATTAGTCGAAACCGACGATAAAACGACTTTGGACGAGATTTATAGGCTTATTCACGTCTGGATAAGTTTCAGTTTACTTGACTAGCAGATTAGACCTAAGTTCCATTAATTTTATCTGGTTGATAGTGCATATCGGTATATTGTGATACATGCGGTATATAGCAATGTTTCAAACATTTTTATCATTACTATGTTTCAGGGCCAAGGAGGTGATGGCGCTTCGTTCTGACCGTCATCCGTGCGTGACTCTGGCTCTCATTGCTTACATGCCTCGAGTCTTCGAAGCAGTACAGGATAAGTGTATTACTAAAGCCAACTGCAAGAAGGATTCTAAGAGCTTTTACGTAAGTTTGAAATTCAGAAAACTGATCAGTTCATTGTAATGAATCGATTTTCAGATTTAGTCATAGGGTCAATTGACTGTTGATTGCTCATTAAAATGTATCGATGGTTTATGCTACAGTTTTGTTATGTCATCAGTTATAATAGTAGGTAGGTGTGGACAATAATATCAACAGGATAATAGGAAAATAAGGCAGTTTACAAGAATCAAATCTATTATGGTTATGTAATCTTTTGGTTATTACTCAGGAAAGCGGGTACAATCCAAAAAGATTTTTTGTTTTTTTGTTATCTAAAAGGCTTAATCATCATGTCTTAGAAACTACAAAGATATTAAAAGCCAAATGTGAAGGAATAGCTAGGTATGCCTATTTAATTATTCATGTTTTTATGTAATTTTTTGTTTTATTAAGGTGATTTATCAAGAGAAAGATACAAAAAAAATTAAATTTATTTCTGGTTAGTGTTAGATAATTTTTTTTAATCTTCAACCAATCTAATACATTCAAAACCTATTTAGATAAAGTATAGCTTCGATGCCCTGTGTCCTCAACTAAAGTTGGAAGATGGCAATAACGTTCGACGGAAATCAGAAAACGTGCCAAAATCCCAGAACATACCTTTACCCGCTCTAAATGTAAGTTTTAATCTATACATTTTTTTCTTTCATTTGCTGCATCGCAGATTAAGTATTCTTTCAAATTCTACCAACGGTCGAAGCTTGAAGTCGACGCATTAAGACTGGCCCTAAACGATCCCAAGTATCGGCCAGAACCGTTGTGTGTTATCAACGTGAGTCAAAACTCTTTGCAGAGTGGTGCCTAGCTTTTATACACTCATACGCCATGTTTTTGGTGCTGCGCAATCTTTATTTTATAAAGCAGTCCTTACGGTCACTTGCCTTCGGAAAGGAGTTAATTTATGAAAGAGAGTAGACGTATCTAGAGTTGCCGATAGTAATATTTGTCAGAATTAATAATGTAAGAAAACACAAAATCATGGTATTCAGTATTGCTAAAGTCAAAGACGGCTTTCAACGGTCAATATAAGTTAAAAAAAAGAGAAGATAGTTCATTTTACATCAAATTGGATTATAGTCTAACTATTGCAGCTGCTGTCAATATAGTTTCTTAGTAGATTACTAATCCCAATAAAATAAAATCGAGACACTGTAAATACTAAAGCAACAACAATCCTATCTTGTCTAAAGCAAACCAAAGCATCAAATTCCTGGCATTTCTAAAATAAACACGGCAACACTGACGCTTTCACTAACGTACTGTTTGTATAGGTGGAGGTTTTTGTATTTAGTTCGCTTATCTATTTTCTTATTTTGTAAATAGATCTAAAACTCACCGCAATAACATTAGCACTTATCTTCGACGTACCTATGATAAAGCTTCTACGATACAAAATTAAATTAACGTTCCTTTAGACAAAAAATTGGATTTACTTGGACAATGCAAGTTTTTTTTATTAGAACTCAAAATCATCGAAGCTTCATCACGATATATTTGTAACAAGCTTAGGGCTAATCCTTTTAAATAATTACAGGCCATGGTGGCACACGGCAGAGTCGAACTACTAGCTCACCCACTGAGCCAGAAGTATCTGCAAATGAAATGGCACAGCTACGGTAAATACTTTCACCTGGCCAATCTTCTCTTCTACTGCATCTTCTTGATCTTTGTTACGGTGTACACTTACTTACTGATGATGAATTCCGAGGCTGCTTTACCAACGAAAAAAGCTGCTAAGTGTAACCTGTCAGACCCTACTAGCGCAGAACGAGAAAATAAAACTGAAAAAAATATTGTTTTTACTCCGGGTAAGTAAATACAGAAAAACGATATTTAAAATTTCATCGTTTAAAATGTTAAAGAAAATAACTCTTATTGTTCATCTAATTATTACTCATTTATTTTTATTTACATTACAGATTTCGAATCTAAAGTCGCCATGTATACAAGTACAGTAGCGATTTTGGTGTACAACTGCATATGCCTAATCCGTGAAGCATACAACGTTAAACAACAGAAATGGCATTACATGGTTGATCCATCAAACTTGGTCTCTTGGATGCTGTACATTAGCTCGACTCTGATGGTATTCCCGACGCTCTTTCAATATTTTGAAGAAATTCAGGTAGGCCCTAACATTGTTACTTGAACGACACCTTCTCATTTGTAGAGAAAATATTAAACAAATATTGAAAATATAATAGTGTTACTTTATGTTGTTTGCCCCGAATTAAAAATTATTTCAAATTAATTGTGTTTCAGTTCTCGGCTGCTTCAATAACTGTATTTCTGTCATGGTTTGAGCTGCTTCTCCTACTCCAACGTTTCGACCAAGTTGGAATCTACGTTGTCATGTTCCTAGAAATACTTCAGACCCTGATTAAAGTTTTGATGGTGTTTTCAATCCTGATCATCGCATTTGGGATGGCGTTCTATATCCTCCTGTCTAAAGTGGGTCCTGACGAGACGGTATTTATGTATATTGCTATTTTTGTAGATTTTTGGTAAGATTAATAATTTTTAAACAAAAAAGTTACCACTGCTAACGCTATCGCACAATAAAAAGTAGAATATAGTGTTAGTAACTAATGCAGTACCAAGCAGGTAAGTGAATAATATGGTAACTTGCACTTTTGAGAGCCCAAGTAGCATAGCCATATTTGGTCCGCCTTTTGTGCACAGGGCTGTGGTTTTAATTTCCAAACTGTTTGTACAGCACACACTTGTGCCATGTCTGGATGTTTGTGTACGTGATTTGTGTGTGTAATGGCAACTTTAACACAAGGATTTTGCTGTGAGCCTATAACCGTCGTTAATCGTCCATCCAAGCCTTTATTAACTTGCATCATAAGTGGTTATACTACCCCAGCTTGCGTTCATGACGTCATGAAGATACCAGATCCAAATCAGGCCAACTAACATTTCACAATAAGCGATTTGTACTTCCACTAAGTAAAAAGCGCATAAAGCGAAAATGCTGTCACAGTACGAAACATTTGCTTTCATCTTCATTTACGCGACCGAAAACCATTATAATCTAAATCAAGCCAACGCGACATTAATTGCTTTGCGAAACTCCCTAGCATATTTTTTTAATAGTATGCTGACTTATACATTTCCAGGGACACCACTTGTCATTTAATAGCATTCCGATGTCTCTAATGAGGACTTTTGCTATGATGCTTGGAGAACTGGACTTCGTTGGCACTTATGTTCAGCCTTATTACAAATCTGAGACCGATATATTGCTGCCGTTCCCAATGCCCACGTTCTTTATACTTGGTATATTCATGGTACTGATGCCGATATTGCTGATGAACCTCCTGATTGGTTTGGCTGTGGGAGACATTGAAAGTGTGAGGCGGAATGCCCAGTTGAAGAGACTGGCTATGCAGGTAATGTTTTTACTGGCTTTACTATTTGTTTACGCGCATGCGTAGGGGTAGCTAAATAAAATACTTTTAGACAAGCAAAATTACTTTGTGATGGACCTTGCACGTAACATTTCGTTGGTCGTATTTTACTTTAAATCGAACTTCACACGACACAAAATCTTCATCGTGTTAGCAAATATACCTCAACAAGCTGTTAGGTAAGATTATCAGCCTGGCAAGGTTGCGGGAAAGTCCGAAAGGGATACCGGGACCTTGGCAACAGGCAACTGAAGGAACACGGGTGGGTTTTAGTCAGTAAAAGTCTGACATGCCCTTTCGCTCCGCCCAGAGCGGGAGATGCCATTCGATGATTTCCCACCCTCAAAAAAAAAAATGGCATGATTATCAAGACGTATATACCTATATTTTAAAAATCTTGTCTACAGGTACTTATAGTGTACTTTGACACTTTACAAAACATCTCTTCCACATTGATTTTTATATCTTTCAGGTCGTACTCCACACTGAGCTCGAACGCAAACTACCGGCCATCCTTCTCGAGAAAGTTGACAAAGACGAACTGATTGAATACCCGAACAACAAGAAATGCAAGCTTGGCTTCCTCGACCTGATCCTGCGCAAGTGGTTCTGCAACCCCTTTACTGATGATAGTATGTTGATATAAATTAATATTAATAATGTGTATATACTTAAATAATGTGCTTTTTAAAAAAGCGAATGAATCCATATCAATTGATCATCTGCGACATGAGCTATATCAAATTGTAAAAAATATTATCTTTATTCTATGATTTTCGATTTCATAACGTATGTATCATTATTTTCAAAATTGGCGAATTTACTATCCTTATCAACATTTCGTGTTTTGGTGTACCTAACTACTACCTACTAACAGAAAAATTTACTTCTTGAGATCTGTTCATCATCAAAACTATTAAAAGAATGTGATTGTTAATTTTCTGGCTTACCTCTTATTACAAGATCCCGTGTGTGTATCAGAGAGTTGTGCTCTATAATACCCTGAAACTTCTTGGTAATAAACAACCGTAAATTGTATCAACTGTGCGATAGTAATGATATTGCAATATGACATTTTTTTTTTTAATGAAACGCCAATGCTTTTTTAAATTATGATTTTGTTCTGGTACCAGTAACTAAATCCCTAAAGTATTTGTCTTTGTTGGCACGTCATTTGCAGCCGGCCTGGACTTGGTACTGGAGAGCAGTGAGGATTACATTACTGCTGAACTGGAGAAACAGAAGCGCAAACTGCGAGACATATCATTGGTACTGGAACAACAACATACACTCGTGCGCCTGATTGTGCAGGTATGTTTCCTGCTCTTAATTTGTCGCCATCATTATCATACAGCCTAAAGACGTTCGCCGCTGGATAAAGGCCTCCTCCAACCATTGCCAAAATGACCGGTCATGTGCTTCCCGCGTCCAGCGGTTTCCTGTGACCGTCACCAACCTAACTACACTGCGCTTTCAGCGTAAGGTGCCACTCCAGAACTTTTCGTCCCCATCGGACATCTTTTCTACGAGCAATGAGTACCACAAGCAAAAGCACTAAGGTTTAGCTATTCTTGGGACTCATTACCAATTTTGATAATTTCAAGCTTCTGGGGTAAAGTAAAAATATATATGTACTTTAGAATCGTATGCTCATTTATACTCAGATTCTTACTAAATATACTTACTCAGTACGTAACTACCACAGTTCGTGACTATTTGAACATCATTTTTCAGAAGATGGAAATCAAGACCGAAGCTGATGATGTGGATGAAGGCGTTTCCCCTGGTGACACCCGTGTGATTCCGCGCTGGAGCTCACCCAGGATCCGCAAGAAGCTGCGAACGGCTTCATCATTCAACAAAGGTGGCTAAACATCACCGCGAACCCGACAACCTGACTAGCAAATGGACGATCACTGATTTTAGAATTAGCCGCTTATTTGAAAGTTAGTCTTTGAATAGACCTTGCATTTCTGTGTGTTTTCAAAATAACTATCAAAATACCTATATATTTTTTGACGCTCTAGATAAATATCGGTGGTCTTCAAGATTAGATTTTATTTTCTTGGTTAGTACTTAAAGTATTTTATTAACTTTGTCATTAAGCATATATTATTTTGAACTAAAATATTAAAGTTAGCTATATATCAAATGAATTAGCGTCTCGAATTTATTGTTGTAGTTTGAAATATTAATTCTAAGAAATATCAGTAGTTCATGAAATATCATTAGTATGATCATGATTTCTTGTCACTGCATTAATCTCTTGCTTTTTGAGATTTGGTGGATTCAGTTGTATAAATTTTTATATGTATTTTATTGCTGCATTTTCTCTAATACTTTCTATCGAGAATACTCTAAGATATTCCTGTAATAAACAGGGTGGCCGGGACATCGACGCTTAACCTGTTACCATGGATTCAGTACCTACATGATTCTGACCCCCATGACCCATGACCATCACTTCAAGCGTGGCGATGACGCGAGTTCCATGATTTTTGTTCACCTAAAAAGTGCTCAACACGCATATAGAAGTTTTCACTTCAATTTGCTGTTTCCTATCAAAAATTGCACCGAGTGCAATACCTACGCGGTCAAAACTTATGGATCAGCTATATTTTTTTTTAATAATCGACGAAAATTTGCAGTTCCCCAATCATGTACATATTCATGTTAACAGGTTGCGCGTCGATGTCCCTGTCACCCTATATATATATACATACGTACATATATTTGAGGTGGTCGTCGCTAAGTAATAACAACCGCACGGGTGGATCCATCAGGTTAAGCTACGCTTGCCGGGGTTGCTCTGTGGATGGGTGACCATTTTTATATACCGAGACTCCTCCGTGCCTCGGAAAGCACATTAAGCCGCTGGTACTGGCTGTTATTCGTGAATCTTTGACAGTCGTCAGAAGCCCGAAAGTCTGACAACCAGTCTTACCAAAGGGTATCGTATTACCCAGTTACTGGGTTGAGGAGGTCAGATAGGCAGTCGCTCCATGTAAAATACTGATATTCAGTTGCATCCGGTTAGACTGGAAGCCGACCCCAACACAGTTGGGAAAAGGCTAGGCAGATCGATTGATTGATCTATTATATATTTTATAACAGTTAACTACTTACTTTTTAATAATTTGAGGTTGACTATCCTACCATTCTATACTCTTCTTAGTACAGAAAAAAAGAAGACAGAAGAATTGAATTTTTCTCTATTATTTCAATTTTATTTTTAACTACTTATAGGTTTATTTTAAAGGTTTCATTGTGGCTGTCTGCAAATTAGTTTCTAAGAGAAATTTATAATATTTTCATAGATGTTTAGGCCATAAGATTTTATGCTACGTCTAACCTATGTGTAACCCTTTTTGAGCGACTAGCGCTTGTTCCTCACGGCCTACCTAGGACCAGTGCCCTGTTTATCAAAACTTACAAGCCTTGTATTACCAAGTGTCATTATTTAGTTCACAAGTACTTATATTTTTACACAATTATTCGTGATTTTGTCTATCAATTTTTTTTTGTAAGTTACAACTTGTAGAAAATCATAGCAAATCCTGAGAGTGTCCGGCGTCTCTCTATTCCGTCTGACAAGTTTACAATTAGTGTCGTGGTTAGTACCGCAATCAATTTCAAAATTCGATTTTCTTTTTTTAAATGGCCGTCAAAAGAGAGAGATGATCTGATGCCCGTGGCTGATTATGAATATGGAGATGGGCTATGAATTTAACGAAAAATTAACTTTCTAGGTAACTTGTGAACGTGTAGACTTGTAACTTTTGATAAACAGGGCACTGCCACTGGTGTGATGGTATGTTACTAATGTCTAAGTTATGGCAAAAAGCCTCTTCGATGTAACTTAGCATGATAATATCATAAATGTTAGTTAATAACTAGTTTATAATCATTTAATAGTACCTATATTTCCGATCTGGGTTATACTATCCAATAGATTTAATCAAAATTATTAAATATTCAAAAAACAAAAAATAGATGTTTCTTCAGTGTTTCATTCATATAATATTAAGTAAATTAAGGATTCCGTTGTTTTAGTGTAGACAGCCTATATTTTAGGATTATTCTCGAAAATTTCTGGGTGCGTTTTGAAGAACGGTTTTGATGCAAAATACTATATACTAAAGAACCTCTTGACTACAGATAAATACAATTTGTTTCAAGTCACATGCTAGTCGACGCATAAAATTCTTATTCGAAAAGGTTATTTTTAGATATTAGTAGGTAAATCTAGTCTTTTATACCAAATATTAAAATATAACCATAAAGTTTTAGAATTAATAACTGTCACAGAACGAATGTTAAATAGTATAATTATTTTATATTGAATAGTCCATTACTAAAGAAATTATTAAATTCAAATTGCACAATTTTATAATAATTATAATCATATTTATTTTTTGTTTATATCGATGAGCTGGTCTCTAATGATTGTGTTATAAATTATTTCACAAAACGTGCAATTAGATTCTCCTAATATAAGAATGTCTTTGAAGGCCTTTTTACAATTTGCGAGTGGTTACATATTTATAATGTCAATATAGTATGCATCTACTCCATAACTTTCGCTACATAAGCTAAGCTTCGTCCCACAGGACCATAAATTGAAATTTAGTACGAAGCTATACAAAGCTTTCACTCTCTTAATATTTTGTTCCTCTACATCCCTGGCTTATTTTAGTTACAATTATATTCGTTTTTGTGTTAAACAAATATTTATTATATTGCCAGTGACACAAAGAGTCAGACAATGCGAGAAAATCGTTTCTGGCAATATTTAATTTTAATTTCTTTTTGGAATTACATCTTCAGTAACCATTTGCACTTAATGACACGTAAAGAGGTCTGAAGTAAGATAAAGATAATACTATATAAGTCGAAGCTTTACTTGAGAGCCAAGCTCTTTATATGTATATTATACTACAATTGACTTAAAAAAAGAAGTTCGCGACTTCTAACGACCATACATTCTATGAAAAATTTTAACGAAATGTTTATGTATTATTTGATATACATTTATCGGTAGTGTTTGTACGTAATTTTTATAACAACGGAAAGTGGTGCTGCCAACCTAGTTGTCATTATTTACAACTTAGCTTATTTTCATAACAACGTTTGGCAAAACAACACAAACAATTTTGTGTAAAGATTATAAAAAATATATTTAGAGACAACTAAAATACCATTAGATAAATTTCGAATACTAAATCAGCTAAGAATTTTAACCCAACTATATTAATAATAACAATATTTTATTCAAAAAATTACAGGGCATAAAAATGAGTTCAGTTTATATTGTAAGTGCTTCACCGCTATGCATACTGTTATGTTACGAGAACTTTAATACATACATTTGTTTCAAGATTAACATACAATATTCATTATTTATTTATTTATTTATTTGCTATGGATGACTTACAGATAAAAATATAATTATTCTAATCTTATAATCGGCTGAAAGTTTAATGGACTTTCTACCTCTACGTGCTATTAATTTCTGTATCAACAAAGTGAGACTAGGTTGGTAGTATCTAAAAAGATGTGTATTTTTGGACGAACGTGTTTTAAAAACATGTTAGATGTTTTGGATAATGTTGTTAAGAGCTTGGAATGCGTAAACGCACGTAGGATAAGTTACGAGGTCTCGAGACTCTGACTTCGAAGGTATCGAGAAGTAAGCCTAATTTCGTTTTACATAGAATAAGGCCGTTTGCACACCCCCGCGCCGCCGTTTGCGCTACAGTTCACAAGATAGTATCCCGAAAGAACCAGAAAAATATCCAAACCCGTGTCAATAACAGTGTCACTCAGCGTAAATCACAAAATTATGGAATTACTACTAAAATCATAAGTCGTATGCAATCGCATTATAATCACATAGAATATAATATATTGTTGTCATGTCTAATAATATCCGTATACTTTAGCATATTAAGATTAACTGAGACTCATGTCATCGTTGCCATCCAGGCCATAGTCTCAATCATGTAACAACATATTTGATGTAATTTTTTTGGAATTAAAGTCTTTTCTGAGTAGAATTTGTTGTTTTTTATTTTAACCCTTATCCAATCCTGCCATTTAGTTTTTTTAATAAGGATAAGAACGCATAAGAAAAGTTTATGACAAAAAATCGAAGGATAATATTAAAATATGTCTGGTTACTTTGAAGGAATCATAGGTACCTACTCAAAAAATTAATTAATAAATTATTTATTTCACCATCACAGAATAATAGCCAAAGACTATGAGCAAATAAGGCTTATATCTAGGTCACAATAATTGTAATACTCTACTAATCACTTGTACTACAGTGGTCCTTAGAAAACGTGATATAAAAGCGCGGGAATCTGAATTCAAATCGCTGTCAAGTCTACTTCTCCACCACCTCGCTACGCGCGAAGTTCAGGCGGAATACATTCTCTTTACCATCGTTGCGATGGTCATTCAGAGCCAATCCTTTCACACATACACTATACAATTTAACTTTATCTAACCATTAGGTTTTTTCTCGAATGGCAACTCGGTCTTACTTATGAAAAGCGGCGATAGATGGCGATACCTGCCTCGTAAGCGCGTTTTTTTCACACGTTTTCCGTATTGATTTTTCATCGCGCAGCTGCGCAGTTCAAAAATGAACCACAAAACACTTCTTGGAATAGCCTTTGTTTCCAAAAGTTCACTTTTTTTTCGTATGTATCTATGTATTTGGTTAAAAAATTTCACAGAGTATCCCTAATATTAGATAATAGGCAGTAACTAGGATTGGGAGTGCTAAAATTATCATAGGAAAGTTTTCTTTGTTCTTTGGTTTGTAACAAAAGACTTAGGTACAAGGCTTCTTCTGCTTTAAGAAGTTTGACATTAAGTATCAAAAACTTTCCCGCGCGCGGTTGGAAATATTTGTATGCGTGTAAAAAGTTTATAAGAATCAAAATTGTATTTAGAAAAAGTAGCATTTTTGTTGCGGCATAATACATTTTTAAACGTAATAATTTGATAAAAATGATCATGTAGCCCAGATACGGTAGACTTCGTTTCGGTCACATTCCATCAACCAAAAAGTTTTACTTTTTGGAAAAAGGTTGCATCACCCATCTTTGACGGAGATGTTCAACATGTTGCGATGGATCTTGTGTACGGAATGAAGTTGTAAGATTTCATTGACTTGGATCAAGCAAAATGTATGTTAATGAAAAGCTGACAGTTTTTTTGGTTTCGAAAATAGTCGTTAATTGTTTTTAGTTTAAGTCATTGCGTTGATGTAGCCCTGTAGGCGAGGTTGCCGCTCAGTGAATAAACCCTTAAAAACAAAACCGCCGCTTACATACATTTTACGGAAGCAACTTACAAGTGTAATAGTGGCCCTATGTAGTTCCACAGGCTCCCTTGGCCAACAAACCTTGTCTGTTCATAGTAATACAGTCTAGATTATTGCAAACCAATCTTGTATCTTGTATTATCCTTACATATTATAAAACAAAATCCTCCGCCGCGTCTGTCCGTCGTCCTGTACGCGATAAACTCAAAAACTACTGTACCGATTTTTATGCTGTTTTCACCAATGGATAAAGTGGTTCTCGAGTAAGGTTTTAGTATATAATAATCGACATCCACTCGGGTGAAGTCGTAGGCATCAGCTAGTTATGTATATAATTAGAATGGAAGTATTATAATCATCAAGACTTTTACCAAAGATATTTTTTCACTAAGGCTCAGTCCACACTGAGACGCGATGCGACGCGCACTTTTTTTATCATCCGATTCAATTTATCAAATTTAGATACTACACAATAAGGTACACGCGCTGTGCGTAGGTGTCAATGCTCGAAATTACTTATACCTTTTCGTGAAGAAAATAAGTTCGATAATTGTTAAAAAGTGCGCGCAGCGTCGCGTCTGTGCTGACCCTAAAAGTTCGTTTAGCAGAATTTATTGCAACCTTATTTCGTTTATGTAGTTCTGATAAGTAGGTAAATTTCTCAAAGCATGTTTGAAGCTACATTTCTGTTCGACTGCAATTAGTGGCATGCTTTTGAGATTGAATCCTCTTTATTGCACATACGCGCACAAACGTTACTAACATACTATCTTTACTGACGCATTTTCTATGAAAGCAAAATACCCGATGTATTTTGCTTTAATATTATTACTTCAATTTAAACTTCAGGGAATTTAAAATTGTTTTATTAATTTAATTCTGATAACCAATGACGGCTTGAGTAAGTATCAGTAGGTAGTATTAAATCACCTCGATCTTAATGAATATCTACCCTTAAATATACTCTACCTACTGCTAGTTTCTATTTTGAATTGAAATTCTGATCAATTATCCAGTTTTTAGGGTACTGTAGTCAACAAGGAACCCTTATAGTTTCGCCATGTCCGTCTGTCTGTCTGTCCATCCGTCTGTCTGTCTGTCCGTCCGTCTGTCCGCGGCTTAGCTCAAAGACTGTTGGTACTAGAAAGCTGTAATATGGTATGGATATACATATAAAGGCCGCCGACAAAGTGGTAAAAAATATTGTAAAAAATATTATTTTTAGGGTACCTCCCCTTCATTTAAAGTGGGGATTGTTTTTTTTTCTCGTCAATCCCATGGTGTGGTATCGTTGGAAAGTTCGTTTAAAAATAATGAGAGTTTGTGAAAACCATTTTTGGATTCAGGGATCCGCTTGCGGAATATTAAGCTTTAAAGTGCAAATTTTTGTTAGAGTCAAGTGTGTGTCCCCCTGCCACCTAAATGGTTGGGTTTGGAAATGTAAAAAAATTCACGGCAGTAGTATATATAATGAAATTAAAAGGAAAACTATCACCGCTACGAAGGCTCCACCAGTTACCAAGTAATAATCGACCAACTTTAATTTGCAGTTGCAAAAACATGTTCTCCCATACATTCTGTATCGGAGAACCAGTTTTTCAACTACAATGTTAAGTTTGTTGGATAAATTCATCCCAACTACGGAACCCTTCATTGTGCGTGGTTCGACATGTACTTGGCCGGTTTTTAATATTTCTACCCATTTATACTACGTATAAAATTCCAAGAACATTAAATCTGAACCGGAATGTAATGTTGTTTGTTATTCGATAAATTATTTTATTTGCAATAGGTTTTATTAATTGGACGCTAAGTGAACACATGATATCCTGGATTTCAATCGGATGAGGCAGCCGCCCTCAAACTTTTTTCCACACCTTAATCCTATTATTTTTATCTTTATTTCATTTTCAATGCATATAAATTATATTTTTTAATTTATAAAAAACAAAATTAATGTACTTAATAAAATCTAAAACCCAACTACGACTAAAAAGGTATAAACAAGACACCACAGACAGACAAATAAAAAATCCGGAGTCATACGTGTTAGGGCATAAATCAAACAGATTACGTGTGACTCCGGATTTTTAATTTGTCTGTCTGTGGTGTCTTGTTTATACCTTTTTAGTCGTAGTTGGGTTTTAGTTTTTATTAAGTACTTTATTTTTTTTTTTAATTCTTTTGGGTTTATAATATACATATTTTTGAAATGTACTCATTAAGCCCTTTCATTTGATACTCAACATGGTACGACTAAACAATTTTTTTTTTGTTCCTTTTTTTTTTTTCGTAGACTTTATGTCCTCTAGCGGGCGCCAGTTTTTATTTAATGTGACGCCACGTACCCTATAACCGGCGGACGATCAAGATGCTTCTAACGATACCTCATTTTTCAAATTTGATGAGTGGTTTAGAAGATAGAAGGGAACAGATAAACATACTTACATACATACATACATACCGGTCAAAATCATAACCCTCCTTTTTTCTTCGCCTTAGTCGGGTAAAAAATATAAAAACATTTACATAACATACATAATCTGCCTATAATGTTCCCACTGCTGGGACACAGGCCTCCACTCTGTGAGAGGGGAGTGGGCCGTAATCTACCACATATAAAAATATAAAAAGTTGTTTAAAAAAATAATGTGTTTGAAAAATCATCTGGTTTACACTGGCTTTCTTCAAGTACTTAATTAATGTTTTTTTCTATTATGTGAAAGTTATTTTTTTTTTAATTACATAATTAGTCTGCCTCGTTGGTCTTGTGGTTGCAAGTGTTACTGCTGAGTATGAAGGCCTGGGTTCGATTTCCAGGTCGGGACGTGTTATTGAGTTTTTCTATCTAGAACTTCTCAGTAGCAGTCCGAAGTCCGGATTTGTGCCCAGTTGATGGCAATAGGCTCGCCTATTACATGGGACTTAAACATAACTGGCGAAATGTGGGTGCACTATAGGTACACCTCTGCCCAAACCTTCGGCGGAAACAAGGTGTGATGTTATGTATAATTCTTTCCTTTTTTTGCTCTACGAGAGCAAAAAAAGGAAAGAATAAATCTTAATAGATTGAAGAGATTGAGCAATATTTAAACTACTTTTGTTTTGTTTAAAAACGTTCACAAGTTCGCATTTTAGCAGGGTTTAGCACGAGTTTTCTATCATATGAGTTAGTTTTAAAACCTTTGCGATTTCATTCTCCGGTAGCCACAGTGTGAGAGCCCCTGGCTGGCCTGCCAGTATCAATTGAATTACAGTTATTGAGCTTTTACCAGCTAGCCTTGTAGTACAGGAGCTGGTCACTTATTTAATTTTGATTAACTATCTTGATGTTAGTGATGTGTTTATACGGCGATTTTTAATTCACTGTTAACCTTTCAGGAGGTGAAAGTACACATGATTATAAACAACTTTAACTATGGAACTAAATCGATATAGCAAAAAAATACATCTCTGTTTCATACATTTTCAACACGTATATATTCCTTTTTTTTCTGTTATATGGAAAAAATTAAATGATGAATTAATTTGAGGTTGAAATTTATTATAATATGGACATTTAATAATTTTTGACATTATCAATTATTCTGACTTGGTTTATTTTTTATTTTATTTTTTTGTTGACATTTATAACTAAATAATTCTTCATTTAAATCTAACATCGTTCAATTTTTTAGTAATATTATATAATTGTTATGATTTATTTTGAAATTTTAATTATGCATGATTTTCAAACATCTTTAAAAAAACAAAAATTTAAATTCATAATATTTAGATAGATGCACACCATATTTGTATGCCTCCTGGCATAACATAGCGTTCTGTTCACCAAACTCAAGATCTGTGTTTCTTTACCTGTGTTAACAAATAAAAGTGATTTGATTTGATTACATTTATTTATGAAACAGCTGATTTTTTTTTAAATTTTTCACATTTGTTCTCATAATGAAAGTTGCTCATAATAATGAGTATTTTCACGCCATGAAAGGTTAACAGTGAGTTAAAAATCACTGTGTTTAAGTATGTATATGTGTGTATATTATTATCTATGGAAGTTAAAAGTTCTATTCTTTTTGTTTTAACTGTTTACTGTTTTTAATTTCAAGATGTCATAAAAATGCTGTAAGTTCAACAGTCAAGTCATTGTCCTTCTGCGTTTGAAACAAAATTGATACGTTAAAACTACGAATTTTTTTTTATGTTGAGATACTACGTATGAATAACGAAACGAAATCATCCTGCTATCTAACCAGCCAGTATTGTGCAGTTTTCATTTTGAAAAGACGTTAAACCATGCTAAATCCTCTAAAGCTGAAATAAACAATGCATTTTCTTGATAAGCGTGATTGTTAGACACTAATTCCCACCTCTGCTACAGCTGAGAGGAATATGAAACGCCGAAATGTTTTTTTATTTAATTTTAATTCTGTACTTTTGTAAACGTATTTTTTAGTTGGTTTGTGTTTGTAATTCCTTGAAATAACGTTTATGTTAAGGCAGCATTTTTTGAATATAAAGAAAACATGATTATCCTCTACTAAATACATAGTTGGATAAACCTTAACAAATTGAATTAAAAATAATGTGTGATCAGTGTCGTGGTACATAGTGATATGTAGTACATAGCACATTCAAAATAAAAAGTCCTGTGAATATGAGAGGGATTGGTCAAAGCCCGAAATTCCTCGTATTCATTCTAAAAATTAAATGAAATATTTGTTGTTTTTAATTTCCTGTCGTATGCAGCAGATATCAAAGGACTACGCTTTATTGACAAGTTCTCAGAACGGACCAATGGAATTGGGCTTTACGAGAATTTAATATTTGGTTCGTGCATTTTACGGTATCGACGACAGCGAAGTACAAAGGGTCAGCTGCACTTTTTTACATAGTTTTTTTTTTTTTTTTTTAAATTCTATTTTTCTATTTTTTTTAATTTTAATTTTAATTCTCGAGTTTTACTAATATTAAGTCACGTTTATAAAATCTACCTACACCTATTTTTCACAAAGTAACGAAGTAGACAGACATATACCATTAGTCCGTGTATTGTATACGTCGGACAACCAGCGCGTTCACCTGTTGTTAACAAAGTTATCAGTCACATAGTCGTTTTAATGTCGGTTGTGAAACTTACGTTAGTGCAACAATTAACAATAATAAGACACGTCGGCGTTACAAATAATAGTAAAATTAGTATTATTATTAATTACTTTTATTTATTGCAATCATCAATTAAAATAGAAATAAAAGTTAATATTTAAAATTAAATAAGCATAAGCAATTAAAAAGTCCATGCAGTCGCTCCATGTAAAATACTGGTGTTCAGCTGCATCCGGTTAGACTGGAAGCCGATCCCAACATAGTTGGGAAAAGGCTAAGCAGATAATAATGAATTAGCTTTCTAATTTTGACGCGGTACAGTTGACTCATTTATAGTGTTTTTTTTTTTATAAATACGATCTCAAATGAATTTTGGAAAAAAAAAATTACAGTAATTGGCCCCATTTCCTTGTTAATATATTAACGAAATGTTGTAAAATAGAAGAAAATAGAACAAACAGTTTTATTTCTATTAATTATCACAGTTTTGCGTTCAAAAAGCTCTCCTGTAAATTCATGATATTTTAGATAACCATATATACTTTGCGGCCGTCGGTAGGATAGAATGAAACTCGAATTTGCCATTGTGCTTTTTCATTCCATTGACTAAATAAAAACAGAGAGAGATATTTGATCAACGTATGCAGTATATTTGCATGTGTATATTTGCAGCACGAAACTATGATTAAAATATTTTAATTACACGATATTATTAATTGTTAGTATATCGGAGGTTGTAAAAAATTTAGTTGCATAAATAGTTACACCTTTTTGGGAATATCTGACATATTGTTAATTTAGACCAATGATGTATACATTTTATTTACAGTAATTCAATAATATACATTATTATACATCTAACACTAAAATAATAATAGTACCTACGTACAAGTATATCTGACATATTGTGTTAGAAGACCTATTTGGTCTTTCTGTTCGAAACATTATTTGCTTTATATTCAAGCTAGTACAGTGAGGCCTCTCGTCTAAGTCTAAGAAAGGCACACTTTAGATTAACCTGCTTTATTCAATTCATTAAGTACTAGCTGATGCCCGTCACTTCGCCCGCGTGGATGTCGGTTATTATATACTAAAACCTTACTCGAGAACCACTCTATCCATTGATGAAAACAGCATGAAAATCGGTGCAGTAGTTTTTGAGTTTATCGCGTACAGGACGACAGACAGACACGGCGGAGGAGTTTGTTTTATAATAATATGTAAGGATAAGGATGTGAGGTCTGCGTTGTCGTGACAACGCAGACCATGACATGACAGACATGTAAGAATTTCTGATCTTCAATCAATTTTCAATTTTCTTGTATCTTGTATCTTTCTCTTCTTCTTTTTTTTTTCTTCTCAGGATATGAAATATTACTTGATCCCATTCTAGCTTCATCAACGATGAAATGCCAGAACTACAAACCACAGGCATGATAATTTCGTTTACCCCAGTTGAATTTCAACCTTACCCGTCAGTGTTAGAGTTTAAAACCAAACAAGACAAATCGAATATAACATCTTCATTCATTTATATTTGAGAAAGTAAGTAAGTACCGTCCTTATCAATCGCACATTGCACTGATATTATTTTATTTAGTCTGGAACTTTTCTTCTGTAGGTGCATCTTTTCTCTTCATTTATATTTTGTGGTCGGGGTGGATTGATTGAAAGGAAAATGCTTCCGTTGAGGGCAAACTTTTATATTTTCTCGTTTTACTCTGTTTAGCTTAAGCGCAAGTCCCTGTCCCATGACGTCTGTCACCGCCTGCCATAGAGGCCTCTATCGATGAAGGAATTCGTACACCGCCGGCTATAATTTACAGTAATATTACACCAATGAAATGTACGAAAATAGTTGTCATTTACCTTATTTGTATTTCATATTTCCAGTCGTTTGCTTTCGAGAGCTCCCCTTCATGTTCGACTACACTACTCGGATATAGTGTAGTCGAACAAATTATTTGATATACAGGTATTTTTCCACTACATTCCAAAGAAAACTTCGTAAGGAAACCAGCATATCCTAGAACTATTTCAGACACTAATCACATGTTCCTCACTTAAGCTGACCAAGGTGTGGACTTTAAAACAGATTATGACCTCTGAGTTTGTTTCGGTACATCTTCTCAATATAGTCGGACAGGAAAACGGTGATCCCATGTCTCAGTGACGCCGTCTAACGTATTAAAGCAAAATTACATAAAAGCTAAGTTTGACATGTTACAATTTTACCAGCACAATTAAGAAAATTATTTATTTTTACTGAATACTGGGTACATTTTAAAATACTAACGAACATAAATCGTAATTATGCCCAGTCGTTTTATCATTATGAGATTTTTAATACATATATTTTTTTGCACACAATGCTACCTTTCATTTGCGGCGTATGACACGAGCCCATGGCTCGTGTCATACGCCGCAAATACTAGACTGAGCGAACTGACCAAAGATTTACCAGTTTGGTGGTAGTTACGGTGTTGTTCACTTTTTCCGGTCTTTCGAAAGTATATTTTAAAGGCTTTGGTTAAAAGTAGTTGCACGTGCATATGACATACCTGCATACACGATAACAGGTAGCTTGCTCGACTATACTTGTCCTATCTGCGTCATTGGGTATTAGCCCACGCTACATACAGCAAAGTACCTCCCATAGATATTACCGTAATAGCACATAGAATTTTGCATTTATAAAGATGTTTGCTTCCGATTTCCGGGAAGGTTTTTTTGCGTTACAATAAAAGAAAATTTATTTATATTGACAAGAGAACATGCGATGAAATATTGAGTTTATAGAGAAACAGGGTGTAAAGTTCACTCATCCTCCATAGAAAAGGGATGATCCTCCCGCCAGATGGGTGTCGTGTCTGGTGGGCAACTGCCCGACGGTTTATGTCGGGATGTTGTTAACGTACTCGTTGCGCGGTAAACTCTGTTTGCTCGATTCAGGATTCTTGCGTGACGGTAGTGTGATCCGTAGTACACGAATCGAATACAAACTGGAAAGTGGGCGAACGCCCCAAGTTTTGCCAACTTTTTAAATAAAATGACAAGTTCCGAGGCCTGATGTAGGGAGTTATGAACTAGATTTCCTACACAGAGCAACTTCAATGAAACCCACATGTTAACATACTCCACCCAAGTTTTTAAATTTTATATATGGTACGTGCTGAAACTTGTATCGTTGAGCAACTAAATAGGGTTTAATTTAATCAAAAACTGTGATGAACAAACTCGCAAGTCGTATCCAAGCTTCATAATATTCTCTGATGCATGATTAAAAACCCGTCAAAAAAGTATTAAACTTCAGCGTCCGTGAAATATGTTTCAAGTGCTGCCTCGCTTTTTAGCGAATTATGATAAGCCTTCACAACATAAAAGAGAGACTGATTTAATTCAGTATTTTTGAAGATTTTTCGTATAAAATATTACAAAGAACAAAAAACGTGTGCTAAAAATCGGAAGCTCCACAAAGGTTTAAGCAACAGTCTGGGATGGTTGGAATAAAACTGCAACCGATGTTTACAGACAATTTCAAAAAACCGCCCTGAACAAATCCTTGGAAAAATACGTGCTGGAAGTTTTGATCCTACGTCGGTTATTGAGCTGCAAGAGACTGTTCAAAAAACGAAAGAAAAATTGGACGGAATATCCGCGTATGCAGAGAGAGGCATACATATATACATGAAAAGCAAGTCAATTTTTGCTTGTGCTAGTCTAAACGTCAATTATTTCTCGATGTTTTCTTTTTACGTTCTTGTTTAGTTTGTTGGACAAAACAAACATGGACGATGCATGGTCTTCCCTTGCTTTGGCATTTTTGTAGATATTTCACTTTCAATTAAAAACTTCGTAGCTATTTTGCTTATTAAAGAACAGCGTATTATTATTATTTTGTGTAGTCGAGATTTTTTAGTTTTTAGACTTAGATTTTTTAGTTTAGTGTGTGTGTTTGTGTGTGGAGGAGCTCGTGGCAACGTAATAACAGCCGCACGGGTCGATCCATCAGGTTAAGCTACGCTTGCCGGGGTTGGTCCGTGGATGGGTGACCATCTTTACATACCGAGACTCCTCCGTGCCTCGGAAAGCACGTTAAGTCGTTGATCCCGGCTGTCATTTGTGGATCTTTGGCAGTCGTTACGGGTCGTCAGAAGCACGAAACTCTGACAACCAGTCTTACCAAGAGGTATCGTATTACCCAGTTACTGGGTTGTGGAGGTCAGATTTTGAGAGTGGTGATGGAAATATTTACGCAATGAAAAGTGCTTGTCTGGGTTCGAACCTACGACCTACAACTCGTAAGTAGGTAAATACAAACACTACCGTCATAAAAATACTAACACCCAATTATATAATTTATTGAACGTGGAATATGTACTTTGATTGCTTTTCTTGGTAGTCTACCTAGCAAAGCTTTGTGCGATAGACACTTTTAATACGATGTTTCTCTCGTATTTTCTTTTCATTTCCCTGTGAAATACGAGACCATTTAACAAAGAAAATGAAAAACACAAGATTTTCATTTAATTTTTAATTATTTTCTTCCCGTGTTGATCGTAGAGATAATTTCGATGTTCGGATTTATTACATTTTGTTTACATATGAAACCGGCTAAGTGCGTGTCGGATCACACACAATGAATGGTTCCGTAGTTGGAATGAATTTATGCCAAGAACAAACATTAACATTGTAGTTGAAAAACATGTTCTTCCAAACGAAATGTATGGGAGAACATGTTTTTGCAAGTTGGTCGATTACTACTGGTTAACTTGCAGAGCCTACTTAGCTGTGATAGTTTTCCTTAATTACGTTATATATACTACTGCCGTGAATTTTTTCTCATATCCAAAACCAGCCATTTAGCTGGAAGGGGGACACACACCTGACTCTAACAAAAATTAGCACTTCAAAGCTTACTATTTCGCAAACAGATCCCTGACTCGAAAAATGATTTTCACACGCTCTATTATATAATCTTTTTGAACGACCTTTCCAACGACACCCCACACAATGGGGTGGGGGATTAAGAAAAAAAAAAATGTACCTCATTGTCGGCGTGATTAATACGTACACCCTTGCAAATTACAGCTTTCTAATACTAAGAGTCTGTGAGCTAAGCCGCGGATAGACAGACGGCCATGGCGAAACTATAGGGGTTCGTGTTGACTACTGAACAGAAAAGATTTAAATATTTTACCAATAATTATAGCATGTAACACGAATTTAATTCGAACCGCTCCCGTCACGATCCGCTCGACCAATAAGGGCGCAGCTTATAGAATATTCTAGAAGGCATATGAGAAACGAACGACTGGCACCTTTATTTTTGACGTTGGCGTGACGTCAGTCATTTGTGCCTGCGTACAAAACTGTTAAAATTTACGAAACCCTTTCTCCGATCCGAAACCCTATTGTTTTATACATATTAATGTGATGTGTGTACATCAATAGATTTAAAACCAATTTGAGATTATAACCACTCCTCATATGAGAACAGAGGGGCAATTCCCGTATTTTTAATGAACGTTCGCATTCGCATCTCATTCGCAATCTGTCAAAAACACTATCAATTTACCAACATTTTTGACAAGTTTGACAGATTGCGACTGGAATTTGAACGTTTTTTAAGTACGAGAATTGGCCTTCTGAACATTAGCAAAAAAAAAAAAACAAACGCCGCACTTTTACGCCATACGAGCACATGCACAAAACTTTCAACACACCACACACATCACAGCTCATTTCAAATATTAGCAATACTTTAACATTTAGCCAAACAATAAACTTAGTACTGTCAACGAAACTACGAAACGATTACCCAGTAAGTGGTATCATTACGTGTAACAAAGGTGATCACGTTCCATGCTGCTGGCCAAAAGAAAATTATCACCATGCCATTGTCACCATCTGTGTAATAGGTGAAATTCACTATTGTTTCCCTTTCCGACTACATTATATATATATAGAAATAGCGCCATTATATCCGTCCCATACTTATGTCGGTGACAAAACGGTAAAGATGAGAGGTAATTTGGTGATAATCGTGTTATTGTATGGGGTCTGTGAAGCCAGTGAAGGTAGAGCGAATGGCAGGATTCATGGCGTTTCGTTCGCTCGGAACAAAGGAAAGGTGCAAGATGTATCGAAGGACCAGCGGTTTTGGCCGCCAGGACCCAAGGAGAGCAGATGTAAGTAACAGCTATCTTTAAATGTTTCAGAACTGATATTTGATTTCTATAAATTGGTTGTAAAAAACCCTTTTTTAACTGACTTCTTCAAAAAGGAGGAGGTTCTATGTTCGTGTGTATTTTTTTTTTTTGTGAATGTTTATCGATATTTTCGCCAATTTTGAACCGATATACAAATTTTTTTTTTTTACGCCAAAAGAAATTACAGGATGTAAAAAGACCCATCTCATAGCCGTCACCTACGCATTCTGTACATCAAATTTAGTAACATTGCACAAAAATAATTCCTGGGAAACGACTTTTATTTTTAATGTGAAAAATCGCTGTTTACGGTATTGCGCAACGTAATGCACGCAAAACATTGTGTCTATGGGTACATGCAATGGTTCAGGAATTGTGTGTATTTAAAATTAAGTCATAACTTGCTTTATTTAAAAAAAATCGTCTGAAAAAGTTGGAACTTGACCTTCAATATCTCCATAACTAGAAAGTTCCCAGGAAAGGACCAGAACAAAAAAAAACTCACAATAACGGGAATAACAAGTGACTTTCGGCTTCGTTATGCGTCTTTTTACACCCGATAGTATTTTAAAACGAATTAGGCGAAGTCGGTGATTCCTAAGACTACTCTGACCATGCAGAATACTGCGGGTAATTCCATTTAATCTGTCCATTTCCTGCGAGTATTCTGTCTGATCTTTTTTTATTTTTGCTTTCGTTACACCATCGACAAACATGTATCTTTTCTTTCATTTATGTTTGCGTTTCATTTATTTTTGCGCTTTGCTTATATTATGCTACTGCTATTTCAATATTTTTAAGAAACTTTAATTGGACCCAGTTGTGTCAAAATGTTTCAACCCACTTTGTCATACCTATCGATTATCTAAAATGAGCCTTATTTTCATGAAGCAAAGACTCACTTTATTGTCTGTTCACTAGGAAAAGATATACTTAATGTAAAATAAAGTACAGAAAGGATTTGCCAACATGATTCAAGAACACTTGTCACAAATTATAACGATTGTATGGAGTACCATAATATTGTGATACATACACCAAAACACTATGAAATCCATAAAATCTTTGAAACCGAAAAAATAATTGTAATAATACAACGAGCGTACCGCATTCTCTTACGGACACCCGAAACCATAATAGGCACTTTTGAAAACCTGAATGAAATGAAATGAAATTGTTTATTCTGTAAATAGGATATTGGAATCACTTTTACACGTCATATTATAAAATATTAAAAATAAGCTAGATGAGGCGCGCCTCTAATTTGCCAATAACGCGCTTAATAGCACGCTTCTAATTTGCCACTTCCTTTTGCCGCCACACTTTTGAGCATAAGCCCTCTCCCACACTATTCTCTCAGCGTATATCAAAACGTAATACTGTTGACGTAGTCTCTGACCAAGCTTAGTGAGTCAATACCCAAAGAACTGAAAATTAATTGAGACTCTCCACAACGTTTTGGAACAAACTCAAGCAGTGCAGTCCCTAACTCCCAATACCTACTCTATTGACTTTAATATGGAGTTTGCATTTCCATTTTAATAAACTGAAACCGGATAAGCTTCTAGTTTCTGGTATTGACTTTAGTAATGCAAAGAAAAGTTTGGCTTTGAGAATTATTTGAGATCAGTGATTCTGTTCCGTGAAACACAGGAATTATTTAAGGTGGAGCCATTATTATCTTATTTACTGAAATATACCTTCATTGGGTTTCACGTTGGAAACAAATATCTCCTGGTTCTCGCGATTTCGGCGTACAGATGACATTTAGTTTGTGTTCATCTAGTTTATAATATTATTCTTTGTAGTAATTTGTGCTTGTTTAAGCAACCTCTGCATCTGCCTAGACGTGCAACTTACGAGATTAAAAATAAAAGTCCGTCAATTATATTTACTTTGCCCATTGTGTCACCCTATGTTAAATTTCTACATTTGTATCTGTATTTTTTATGGTGTACATAATAAAGAGAATTCTATTCTCAAAAAGCAATCCACTTAAAAATTTAAAAAAACGTGACGTATTTACCACGATTGTCTGTAACTACACGCACAGACAATATTAATTTAAAACGAATTTACCCTCCATACAGTTCTATCCCTCTTCACGGTGGTGACATTCCCGAACGGCGGCTGCGCGGGCGCCTCAGGTGACAACGGCACATGCATGACTGCGCGCGAGTGTACCGCGCGAGGTGGGTCCGCTAATGGCTACTGTGCAAACGGCTTTGGACTCTGTTGTATCTGTAAGTACGAAATACTGCAATTACTCATTTCTAAATGTTGGAAAGCGGATTTGATAATGGACTGCGTAGTTGGCTTCGAACTACATCCGTAAAGAATATTACTTTTCTATCACTACACATAAAACAAAGTCCCCCGGCGCGTCTATCTGCCTGAACGCGATAAACTCAAAAACTACCCAAAGGATTTTCATACGGTTTTTACCAATTGACGGAGTGATTCATGAGGAATGTATAAGAAAGAAAAAAAAAGCGAAAAAAGAAACAAAAAGATAGAAATAGTAGAAGAAAGAAGAAGTATCACTCCAACAATAGAAGACCTACTTTTTTGTGACTGAAGATATAGTTAAAAAAGAAAGAAAAACTGATTTATTAGTCACAGACGCACGAGTAACAAAATAGAGCGTTATGATAACGCTAACGTTGTAAAGTGTTTTTTAACGTTACTAGTAATATTTTCTACGTTACGAATTCTTTGATCCTTTAGCTATCGAGTGGTGTGATACTGCAATATAGCAGCAGCATCAAACTGTATCGCTCGGTTTTGTTATAATCAGTTTTCTTAATTGCCTCCTACTCTGGAAGCAAATTTAAAGACGTATTCACGTCAAAAGTAGAAAGTAGTAGTTGAGTAAAAATATACTGTTTTAGTTGAATGGTGTAACTTAATTATGTCGATGTAGGTTATTAGTACGTTCTGAAAAAGACAAACAATTATATTGTATTTTACTCAGTGTTACTTACGTCAAACGATTTTTTTTTAACGTAATATTAATTAACCTTTGTTCAGTGAAGCGGTACTTCACAACATAATGCTTATACATATAAGTAAGAGATAAAGTCTATTAGTTGAAACAGTACATCCAAAGTGGGTCTTCTCATTTCAGTGGGCGTGTCCTTTCATGAACTGAAATAAAGAGGTGTGGCTTCGTTGCTAAGGTCAGCGAGATATTTTCTATACGTCAGATAATGTTCCTAGAAATTACATCAAAGGATCGCTATTTCCGCTATCTCCCTATCTGTTTATAGCATGGCCTATAACTAAACCAGGGGTCCATCAATGCCTGGTTGTGAAGGCTTATATAGTACTTTTTTCAAATAATGCACAGAAATTCAAAATATCTAAGCAACTCTACTTGCAAGCCAAATCGAAAGTTAAATAAAATTTCTGATAAGTTACCTCCTTGGTTGCGATATTAGGTCGAAATAAAAAAAAATCTTTTCATTTTTTAATTACACGACAGATATGAGTTTTCATAGTAATTTATTCGGCCGCTAAACACGACAGATATAGATTTTTATGGTAACATTGCCGGCCGCCTATTCGCATCTATTTGAGTAGTACAGTATTTTCGATTTATCTGGAAGAAGGTTGTCAAAATAATCCTCGGATTTCCAAGTATGTTTGAAAAAACCTGTTTTTTTTTTATATTACTTGAGTAATCAACGTCTAATATTAAAGATGATTAAAATGTTTTATCTTACCATGTACTTTCTATAACCCTATAATTTAGGTTTAAAATTTGGAATTATTTATTAATGATTGTTATTTATTAGAAATAACAGATCTCTGACAAGCAATACATTCCAAACATCTTTTTTTTCTTTTCTTCTTTTTCCCCAGAGTGGTTTATACTGAACTAGCTACGCCCCGCGGTTTCACCCGCGTAAGTCTCGATCCCGGGGGAATATCGGGATAAAAGGTATCCTATGTCCTTTTCCGGGTCATGGTCTACCCATGTGCCAAATTTCATCCAAATCCATTCACCCGTTTTAGCGTGAAAGCGTAACAAACAAACAAACTCACTTTTGCATTTATAATATTCTCTCATTTCTTACAGTCATGACGTCATGTGGCAGTTCGACATCGGAAAACGGAACATACTTCGTGAATTCGGGATACCCGTCGATATATGATGGTACCGGCTCCTGTGAGCTGACTGTCCTCAAATCACATCCCGATGTCTGCCAAATTAGGTAAGCTCATTCACACATGTCATGTTTATAAGATCGATAGTCATAACAACTAAGAGCACAATAACCGTGAACAAAATGCTTTTGATGACTTTATCATCGGATTGTTTGATTATTATTTATAACTAGCTTCCGCCCGCGGATATTCCCGCGCGGTATGACGATAAAAAGTAACCTATGTAAGGACATAGGCCCCAGGGTGCCATCTATCTCCTTGCCAAATTTTATCGAAATCCGTTCAATGGTTTAGGTGTGAAAAGGTTTCAGACAGACAGAGTTACTTTCGAATTTATAATATTAGTATGGTCTTTGGATCATTAAATACTGTTTTTTTTCACTTTACCCAAAGAAAAACGTATCGACATACGAATAAATATTTTTTTCGTTTTTGGTTTCGGCTGAAAATGCAAATCAGGCCTAATTTAGTTTTCAGTCGTAAAACCGTTAACAGCAGTGATAGCCTAGTGGTGTGACCGTCGGGCTGCCAATTCATAGGTCTCAAGTTCGAACCCAAGGCAGGCACCTCTGACTTTTCGGATTCATGTGCGTATTGTATAATTATCACTTGTATTGTATAATATATACGTTGATATGTTACCTCATATATCATACGCCTCAATATATCACGGTGGCGGCGATCAACGTCAGTTGACCACGGTCTGGTTTCACAAACACCAATACTTACCCATTACGAAGGAAATTATTTAAAATCAAAATCAAATCAAATTAAAATATTTTATTTCGCATAAACCTACATGGGCACTTATGAAACGTCAGAAGCTAGGTGCACGGTTCTAATTATTGGTAGTTTCCTATGGAGAAGAGCCGGCAAGAAACTCCACGGTTACTCTTTTAAAAATAATTGGTTTTTACAATATTTTCAAATTACAGTGTTAGTAGGCATGGGAGGACAATGAAGGCCTTTCAACAAGTACCAGGTGTTTAACAAAATAGAAGATGGTCAACAAATCTACAGTCCACTAAGCCTACAACGTTCTCACATTCACAAAATAGAAAAGAATCTATATAAAAGACAAATAATCAAAAAGTAATAAATTAAAAAAAACCTATTTAAACCAAATGGCGTGATTGCTATTACAACTGTAACAAATTGAATAATTATCATGTCCACAAAAACTGCTAATAAAGAGTTGAAATTTAATTGTAGGTAAGTAGTAAATATATTATAATGTCAAATACGATGATTATGTCATGGATGAATGTAAAGAAAATAATGGTAATTTGGGAGCAGTTAATAGACTCTTACATAATTATGCCATTAATAAGGTACCAGGGAAGCCACATGTGCAGAAGGAATTATTGCCAAACTTCCTTGTCTTCAAGGTAGTCTTTAATCTTATAATAATTATGCTTTTTTGAAAAGGACACGTTTGATGTGGTGTTTGAACTTTCCATCGCTAAGTTCTGTAAGCGACTTTGGCAACTTGTAGTTATTTTAATAGTTAGTTAATTGTTTATTGAATTATCTTGTTTACATAAATATTTACAAAATAGGGCATTCAACTTGAGGTATATAAAAGTATATAATAAAGGTATAATTATAATAATTGGATTCTACCTGAACTAGGAATAAACCTGCATCCCAAGTGTCTCACTCAAGTGCTTGAACATAAGTGTGATCTAAGATTCCAACAAATAGTAAATTATTTATCTACTATAAATTATATTATGTCTTCATTCAAATTAAGAAAAAACTTTTTACAAAAAAAAACAACAGACTTCCAAAAAACACCCTAAAAGTCGTTATTTTTCACTTTTTACTTGTGGTACCTAACCCACACAAATTCGAATATATAACTACCTGCTATGTAAATAACAGTGACGGAGTCAAATAAGATGTCAACATAGACAAAGTGGGAAAAATACGTAATTATTGAAGGTAACTCAAAAACTACCCAAGCAAAGTTAATAAAATTTATATAGAACCACCTCTGAAGCATGACCTACCAAACAAAAGAGAATCATCAAAATCGATTCATAATTGGCGGAGTAAAAGAACAGTCTAGAAATGTGGTGTTGGAGAAGAATGCTTGGGGTATCATGGACAGAATTCCGCACAAACGTCTCCATACTCCAAGAACTCGGCATCAAACAGCGTCTTACAGCACAAGTACAGTCTCGAATACTGAAGTTCTTTGGTCATGACTCTAGGCGGAATAATGACTCCATAGAGCGTCTAGTGGTGCAGGGCAGAGTGGAAGGTAATAGGCCACGCGGCAGGTCACCGATGAGGTGGACCGATCAAATAAAATCCGTGGTTGGAGGCCCTGTAAATGAATGCGCCAGACTGTCATATAACAGAACCAGATGGAGAGAGATCGTGAGGCGGGCAACGACTACACCTGCGATTGGAAAAAATTCATCGTGACCACGACCGCTCTGTCAAGAGCGAAGCGAAAAAGAAGAAGAAAAGAACACACACAAAAAAAAAAACCTGCAGACGAATTGAGAATCTCCTCTTATTTGAAGAATTCGGTTAAAAATAGTACCTACTATTAAGCTACTTTAAGACAGTTTTACTCGCAAGACATTTTTGCAACCATGTTCATTTATGATTTTTGAATGTTTTTTTTTTTTTTAAATTAAACAGAAGATTTTATCGTTTCAACAAAAAGTGGAGATTGCATGTCTATTTATGTATTCGAATTATAAAAACTCAAACTATTTTTATGTATAAAGGCCAATATTACAGTAAGTACTTAAATATAACATTAATTATACACAATTACGAGTACTAGCAACCTTAATTACCTTATTGAAAGAACAGCTATCGTCTCTGCTAACGAACTTAATTAACATTCCGAGGAACATAAAAATTATCTGTGAAAATGGAAAATATAACTCTCCGCCGCAGTCGGGTAAAAAGTTATCCTATCTTTGAAAAGGACGGCAACGCAAGGCTTCTTCCGGGAACAAAGGTTTTCTGAGTAAAATATTATCGACACTATTATGGATTCAGAAGCTAATGCAGGTGTATTTTTTTAAACAAAAACAACACAGCAAATTGAGTGTCACAAACAAACGATTTGAAACATTCTGTTGGCAAACAAAAAAAAAACAATTTTCTCATCTAAAACATCGCACATTATTTTAGAACGATGGGTTTTTTAAATAAATATTGCCAATAATCATTGACAAACACCACTTTTCATCGAGCTATTATTCATGTACACGATATTTCTATCTTAGTAATGGTGAAACTACAAAATAACAGCGTAGCAATATGCTACGAAATTCTCGTAGGCGCTACGTACGTAGCGTAGGCCGCTACGCCGCGCCGCCTACGCGCTTTCGCGGTTCATTAGTGCTATGAAAAATACCGATAGTCGAGTTTAACCGCCGACAACTATACTGGCTTTTGGTAAATAAGGGTAGGTAGGTGGTGGTAGTGGTAGGTATTGAATGCTCCATTGGACTGCCATTTGAAAACGTACTGTTACGAATTTATCTACATTCCACAATTCAGCAGTTACAAGTACCTACGATTTTCTTGTCGGTTACGCGTAGTTTACAACATACAAATACGGATTAAAATTACTTTTCTATCAGTTCTTTTAGTTTCTGTTCATCTGTAATAAAAATAATGTGTATGTTTGTATTCAAAAATTAAAATATTTTATTTCACATAAGCCTACATGGGCACTTATGAAACGTCAGAAGCTAGGTACACGGTTCCAATTGTTCGTTTCCTATGGAGAAGAACCGGCAAGAAACTCCATGGTTACTCTTTTAAAAGATAATTGGCTTTTACAATATTTTCGAATTACAGTGTTAATAGTTATGGGAGGACAGTGTAGGCCTTTCAGAAAATTTCATGTAGGTACGTAAAATAAAATAGAAATTGTTCAAAAAAAAATTCTACAGTCCACTAAGTCTACAATGTTCTCACATTCACAAGGCAGAAAACAATCTATATAAGGTAAATAAGATACTACAAATAAAAACCTATTTAAACCAAATGACATGATTGCCATTACAACTGTAACAAATCTGACTAATTAACATGTCCGCAAAAGCCACTACTATAGAGTTGAAATGAAATTGTAGGTATATAATGTCAAATAATGTTATGATTATGTCTTAGATAGTTGACAGTTAGTGAAAGAAGGCCAATTAAAAGTTTTCACTGACAATATTAGGGTAGCACAAGAAACAGCAGACAGGCAAGCGAAAGTAATAATGAGTAAGCACTCGGAGAGAATTAAGAAAAGATTTTTAAGTTAGAGAATTTGGTGATCTTCAAAGAATTTTTACACAGTAATTTTTTAAGTTTAGAAACACTGGTGGAGAATAAATCAAGATCATCAACACTCAGACACATCGAGTTGTATGCCCTGCTAGCTCTATACTAGTAGTAGTATTAGGCACTGGTACTTTAAATTAAAGCACTAAAAGCATAAACAGCCTATAATATTACCACTGCTGCACCACAGTCCTTCTCTCTGTGAGCCCTCTCAGTGGACTGTAATCTCACGCGGCCCAGTGCGGGTTAGCAAGCCCCGGATACCGGTTAATTTTTCAAACCGGTATGATGTACTTGACGCAAAAACCTTTACATTCGGTATCCTCCGCCAATATCGTTTTTTTTACCGGTATTTGGAAGAGTATTATGTAAAGGTTTTTCGGATTTACCGATTTAGAGCAATAAAAACAGATTAATACTTGCTTACGGCATCCTCACAAGTTGGAACGCAATTACCGACATGCCGTTCGTCGAATAAACCGGTTAATTTAGGTTAAAATAGGTTAAAACCGGAATAAACCGGTAACCGGTATTTCCTAAACCGGTTCCGAGCTTAGGTTGGTAGATGGCACATGTCTTCGAATTTGGGTTCCAAGGATATGCCGGTTTCCTAACGATGATTCCTTCACCATTTTGAGAGCAGTGGTGATGAAATAATTACACAAAGTAAAAGCACTATACCTACCTTTCCTTTTGGTTCGTATTTTGTGTACTCTGAAAGTCGCACTCACGGTCTTAATTAATTCGTTACCGATATTTCAAAGAAACATAATAATTATTATAAAAGTGGCGCGAAGTGGAGTCAATATTGTATCGTTGCATTCATCGTGTGCCTTCTACAGGATGATCTCTTAATACTTGTATTGTTTTATGCTACGAGTAACCTCTTTTTTTTTTTTAGTTTGGGAATTCATCCAGTGTCTTCTCCCGCTCTGGGCGGAGCGGAAGGGCGTGTCAGACTTTTACTGACTAAAACCCACCCGTGTTCCTTCAGTTGCCTGTTGCCAAGGTCCCGGTATCCCTTTCGGACTTTCCCGCAACCCTGGCAGGCATCGGTCCTACCGGACCCCTCCAATTGGGCTGACATCTATTTGAAGCGCGCGTGGAACACGACGCGCCATCGATCCGGGCCTGGTCCTTATCGGACGGCGACTTACCCATTGCTTGCCGTCCGCAGGCCGGGAATCCGCCTGGGATTCCCGACGCCCAGGGCGTCTCCAGCGGCGGCGGTTAGGGACGTGAGGGCGCAAACTTTGCCTCTCCCTCACGCTTTCCGCCTCCTCCTTCGCGAGCATTACTGGTTCGCAGAAGGAGGTGATGGCTTCCCATGCCCTCTCGCTCCGTACCATGGCTTGGACCAGGGCTGGACGTACGAGTAACCCCTGAACTCCATTTTCCATTATGCAAATGGATGTGATTGAATTTTTCGGAAAAATATTACGTTCAGTTTTTTTTTTTATATACTTGCTGTGGAGTAAGTCGAGCTGGGTTAGCGATGGATTAAATCCACAAAAAAAATAAAAATTAAGAACCCGAATGCCTAAACGGTGAACTTTAAAAAAGATGAACTATTTCTATCAACAATCCCACTGAATACTATAAACAAGCTAATGCAGTCGGAGCCACCTTCTCAAATTGAACAATAAAGACCCATTGCCTCCGAGAGCATGAGATTTTCGTTCTATTCCCGGGTTTGATTCAGCCCGGGTTCCCGATTTCCGGGTCCCGGACCGAACAAAGTGTTATTGGGTTTTTTCACCTGGAATTTCGCAGAAGCAGCTCGGAGTCTGGATTTATCCCCGGTTTGTGGGGGCGAGCCTATTGCCTATTCCATGGGACTTAAACATAGCTGGCGAAATGTGGATAAACTATAAGTATACCTCTGCCTAACCCTTCTGGGAATAGAGGCGTGATGTTATGTATATGTTTTCCTCTAAATAAATCTCAATCTGTATCAGTAAATACGTCTGTACCTGCACAGCTCACATGAAATGTCATCTCCGTCTTATTACTTGAAATACTCAAGCGAATTCGAATCAAGGTACAGTCAGAGCATAAATACCTTATGCAAAAGCGTTTTTCTCATAACGTATTGATAGATATTTTACGGTGTTACAAACATGGTATTTTCGAAACTATGGTCTTTTCTTAAAGATGCATTTTTTATTACAAGAATAAAACGCTTTTGAATGTTGCTTATCTATTTATAAAGCATTTATGCTCGTGAATGTACATGATTGCTTACGCCAGGACACGTGGCAGTTTATGTCAGTGACATTAACTTATTTCGTTCAACTTATTGGAAAATAGGGAATTTTCCAGGTAATGAAAATTGCTTGTTTAATAACATGGTGGTTACATCTTAGACTCAAAGGCAAGTCAAAGTGATATATTTAAAGATACATCATAATCAGCCCATAATGTTCCCACTGCTGGGACACAGGCCTCCTCTCGGTGAGCGGGAGTGGGCCGTAATCCACCACGGCGGGCCCGGTGCGGGTTGGTAGGTGTCACATGTCTTCGATTTTTTTTCAAAGAGTAATTTTCTAGAAATATTGTGAAAGCGTCAGCGCACACCAAGAGCAGAGCAGAGTATTTTCTGAGACTACTGAAAAATGAATCTTATGACAATTCCATACATTTTAAAATTAAACTATTTTTATACTTTCTGCAGTCGCATTCATATAGCTATCGAAAACTTTGATACTTCAAAATTAGCAATAAAAGTTAAAAAAAAAAAAATGTACATAGACAGTTCAATTTTATTTTACTTTTCTTGCTAAATATGAAGTAGGTATTATTAAGGTTTTACAACGGTACAAAATACGCGCCATTTGTTTTTTTTTTACCAAGTCTGTTTTATTCAGCCGATTTTTATTTTCAGCCATTATCTTTCTGATCTACTGCATTACTACTACATTTTATATTAATCAAGACATGAAACCTCTGTGGTAAATTTATATCTAAATAAAAAATAAAAAACAATGCATTAATGAAAAATTGTGCAACAATGAGATTTCATATAACATTTCTGCACTGTTTTGGTTCTAAGCAAAAAATACGTCCTTTGTGATCGGTTTTGTAGTGATTAATGATAACATTACTACGTAGTTGAAAGAAAATAATATTTTTTCTGTTAGCTACCTTTGTTTTATGTACCTAAATAGATTGGACTTCAACCGCTTCACCATCGCTGGGCCGGAGCAGATGAATAATGTTTGTAACCAGGATCAGTTCATTGTGTCCGGAGGCAATCCCATACCCGCCATCTGTGGAATAAACCAAGGCAGTCATAGTAAGTAAACTTACTTTATTTTATTTTATTGGGTACTAGCTTCCGCCAGCGGCTTCACCCGCGTAATCTTTATAAATTATACAAATCTTTTCTATTTCTTAATATTAGTGTAGACGTACACGCAGTAAAATTCATAGGAAAACGGCTTATAACTTTTGAGTACCTACTAAGGTACTGCTTATTTCTTGAGAAATATCTCCCAGCAGAACCGCGAAAGGAAAAATAAAAAAAGACAATATTGTGTGAGAAGAATATAATTACTCGTACGTATTAAATTAAACAAGAAAATTCATGTCCAAATGATTATTGATCTTCGGCTAATTACATCTTGGAAAACTTAGGAAAACGAAATAGCACAAAAAATATGCATAATCGTACAAAAAATAAAGGATGGGTGGATGATGAGTTTCAACCAACTATTTAACTCCGTGAAATCTCTTCGCCTTCATTTCAAAGCACGTAACTTCAGCAAGCATTTATAGAATATTCTGAACTTACTTCAAAACTCCTTATTTGAAGTTTCTCTCTTTCTAACTTACTCGTAATAACTCATCAAAAACTATCCCACCAATGCCTCAACTTAAGGGCGATGCGCCAAGGTAGCCCGCGAAAAAATTTCTTACGTTTTTTGCAATTTCCAGGTCAGTATCAGGTTGTATGTTGATCTAAATATTATTTGCGGCCGTAACAAATATGGATTTACAGAATTATAAACATTTAATTTCACAAAACAGTGATGACAAAAGTAATAATCAATATTTTACACTAACATATAACTCTCTAAGTTCATGAAAGTGCCAAATGTCATGATTTCATGAAATAGTCATTCAATGCACTTACATGAACTTATTGCTGATTCTAATGTTTATAATTCTGTAAACCCATATTTGTTAAGGCCGCAAATAATATTTAGATCAACATACAACCTGACACTGACCTGCAAATTGCAAAAAAACGTAAGAAAATTTGAATTTCGCGGGCTACCTTGGCGCATCCACCTTAACAACTACGCACGAAGCGCTTAAAGAACATTCTCCACTGAACGCGCGTACCCTGTAATGTTCAAATGAATTCTAAAAGTTCAAAGAAATGGTTGCCTTGAGTACACGAGAACGACAAGCGGTGGAGACATGTGGCTAAATGTAGCTCAAAACGACGTACCATTTTATAAGAAGTTTAAAGTTTTTGAAATTGCCTTTTAGATTTATTATGTATACTTACTAAAACATACAAACAAAATTCACATAAAGTTTTAGGTATTGTGAATACGTCACTTGCAGAAGTATACAGCACTAGCAGAAAACTTAATGATTAAAAGTGTAAGATACCGTTAATTGAGTTAGTTACAAGTTACAAAATAAGCGAATATTAGCTATGTTAAAAAATCCATACGATGGGAAGTACAAAAATATTTAAAATAACAAAAAAGGCTGATAAAGAAGGATATAGAAGTGACATAGAATTTTTTATATTTTATTTGCCACTAGCTTCCGCCCGCTGCTTCGCCCACGTGGTATGTCGATAAAAAGTAGCCTATGTCCTTCCCCAGGATGCCATCTATCTCCTTGCCAATTTTTTTTGAAATCCGTTCAGTGGTTTAGGCGTGAAAAGGTAACATACAGACGGACAGAGTTACTTTCGAATTTATAATATTAGTATGGATTACTGCCCCACTGCTCCCTTTGCAAAGACCTCCGTATTCCCTTTCCACCTCTCTCTGTCCAAAGCTGCCAAGTACCAATCTTTATTGAAGGAGTCCAGCTCATTCCGCCATCTCCGTCTGGGCCTGCCGGCATGTCGTTTGCTTTATTTTTACCCACTGGGTGGTACGGATTAGAGTAGATGTCGATAACAACTGAAACGATACTAAAATCGCTACACACATAATACATTTAAAATGAATGCACTAACAACTCGTAGGACGACAAAACACAGACTATTTTCCTACCCTTGTCCCATGTTACTTGGCGTACACGCAACATGTATTTTTCTTCCATTCTCGACGACAGTAGACGACAAAAACCAATATTTAAAAAAAAAAACCCCAGAAAAGTTATACTAGCACGCAGTTATTCTAGCAAGTTATTAGTACACTAACGAATACTGACATAAGAAATTAATGTATTTATGTATTTCATAAAGATTTATTTATTTATTTCAGTGTACATCCACAACATTACAGAATTAATAATCTCAAGGCATTGTACGTACAGTTCAATTTACGAACTTAAATGTACGTATTATATATATAAATAGCTGATGCCCGCGACTTCGCCCACATGGATGTCAGTCATTATATACTTAAACTCGAGAACCACTCTATCCATTGGTGAAAACAGTAAGAAAATCGGTGCAGTAGTTTTTGAGTTTCTCGTGGACAGGACGACAGACAGACGCGGCGGAGGACTTTGTTTTATAATTATGTAAAGATGTGAAGTTGCACTGTATTTCATTATAACAGAATTTCCATCAAACAGAATTATACTGATTCTAAGAACAAAGTGATGCCTTACAAAGGTAGAATTCTAGTAGATCCTATTCAGGATAGTACCTTTGATGTACGTTGCATGTGAACTATGCCTATATAGGTTATCATTATGTGGAATAGTCCTTTGAATTCATCCTTTCAAACTGGTTCCAGGATACATCCATATGATATCACACTACTCTGAACCGCATTCAATTAATTCTGTAGAAACTAGTTTCTATAGAAGGGAATGCCACTAATATGGAATTAATTAGTGCATTCATAGTGGATGTATTAATTAAATTTCAGAATAGATTGCATATATGGCTGCACAAATCAAATCATCAGTGGCATGGTAATGAGTTCCGAGAATTCCATGTAGTACTTTATGCTTTTGTCAAAGAGAATATTGAGAGCATGTTCTGTGAAACTGCTGTGAAAGAGAATTAATGCTTTCATCAATACGTAGTTTCGTCAGAAATGTTACCTTCACAGAATTTCTCAGTTGCGGCCCGGAATCTGGATTTGTACCCGGTTGATGGTGTGGCGGTATCTACATCGCCACATGCGAATTACGCATCAAAGACCTGACGTCACACAAAAATCCTGACGTCACATATATCCTGTATCGCGCAATTAAAGTTTACCGTGTAATGGACATATATACAAGAACCCGACATCAATCGTTGGGCAGTTGCCAGCTAGACACACCAACCCATCTGGTCGGAGGACACTCCCTTTTCTATGGTGGATGACTGAACTTTACACCCTGTTTCTCATACCCCTAAAACGGCAATTAATGCTTGCTTCCTATTACATGGGACTTAAACATAACTGGCGAAGCTAACTAGTGTACTACCTATAACACTTCTGCATAACCCTTCGGGGAATACAAACGTGATGTTATATTATATGTATGTGTATTTGAAAAATATGCAACAGCTGCCAGAATTTTCAACAAGTTTTCAATAACTTTTTTAGCCTCCTTCTTTCGGTTGTTTACACTGTGTAATTACCAATGATCGGAGTAGGTAGATTGAACTGGGGCCATTGATCCGAAACGTATATATTAATATGGACATTCCTCCGGAATTGGTGGATTATTAAAAAAAAAACCGGAACTTATGAAGGAATTGTATTCTGCCAGAGTGGAAGGAGTCATCTGATGATTTGCCATCCTCAAAAAAATCGGAAATCGAAAATCGGAATTCGATTGTTTTTATTATTCAACAGATAAATAATGAATTAATTTAGTTTTGATACCTTCCTTTAAATTTTGAATTGAGTAGTAATAATATCACTACCAACATTAACAATATTTAATTGAATCCGGAAATACCGGAATTACTTTCCGGAAAAATGGCTTATCCATGTTATTCTTTCTGTGTGCATTTATGCTACAAGTACCAAAAATCAATCTACCTACTCCGATCACTGGTAATTACGAAATACCTCTACAAAAGTTTACATGCTCGAAATGTCGAGTCTTGTTTATTTAAATGCTGTAAGAATTTAGTAAGAACCAGTCGTCATTATTCATGTTTTTGCTATCGTCAATAGCCAATAGAAACAGTTAGAACATTTCGTAATATGGTAGTGACTTGTTTTTTTAATCTAATATTTTCAATTAACAGTGTACATAGACGCCGGCATCGGTATGACAAACCCTGTGAAGCTGACTTTCGTCACCAGCGGAACGTCATTTGAAAGACTTTGGAAGGTCAAAGTCACCCAGATACCTTGCAGCTCTATTTACAAAGGTATTTAATATTTTGACATAATAATTATAATAGCTATCCCTATGACGGTTCAATAATTAGATGGCCATCTGGCAAGCGCTCCAATTTCCTCCTTGACATATTGTTTTGGAAAAAGGGATGTCATAATAATATTGGCATATTCAGTAAATGTTTTCGGATTGATAATAAAGACTAGAATGTGCACAGAGAAAAAAAAAATAATGATCAATCTCCAGCGTACTTGATTCTGGCAAAATTATGATATCTCTTCCACAGAAGCCATGAAGACTTGAAGATTGTTATATCAAAATGAAAACAAAAACATTAGTTTTTTTTTTTGCGTGGTCTTTACCTAACAAAAATTATAATTGTATGTTATAATTATTTTACCGTACGCAAAATACGCGCTTTGACGTGGAGTTCCGGATACCAGCCCGTTTTACCTATGTTATAATTAACAGCTCATGTTTTCTTGTATAATCCTTGGATTGTATTGTATCCAGTTACTAAATGTTGTCAAATTCTTATTTCACATAAACCTACATGGGCACTTATGAAGCGTTAGAAGCTAGGCACACGGTTCCAATTGGTCGTTTTGTATGGACAAGAGCCGGAAAAATACTCCACTGTTACTCTTTAAAAAATAATTGACTTGAACAATGTTTTCATATAATGAAGAGAGGTTATTTACCAATCGTCATTTATCTTGTTATACCGAGATGAAACTAATCCCAAGTAACTTATAATAACTTGTGATAGATATTATCTGGATTCGTTCCTGACACAATAGTCAACTGTACGAGTATCTAATCTCGAATCTTTTACAGATTGAAAGATAACTCCTACTTTCGCTTCGACGATACTTACAAAATACAATAGACGTAGATATATTTAGCAACCTATTCCGCTTAACTATTCTTCAAGAGTCATAAAAAGCCCTGTAAGAAATCGACACGTGTTTGACCTCTCAACGAGGCATCCTCAGGATGACGATTGACCAATTGCAAACCAGAACACGACGTGCTGCCACACCGAGCGCTATATATCTACGTCTATTGCATTTTATAATGGATTTCCGCAAAGTCACGCCTGAATCAAAGTGTTTGAGAGCTGTGTGCCAAATAAAAACTACTGACAGTTGTATACCACACTTTATTGACCTAAGAATAATGACTTTTCCAGCCCTATACGCGTTTGAAGTAGCAATGTTCGTTAAAAAACACTTGTATTTATTTGAAGCCCTGACTAGTAAACGTCACCAGGACAAAATTCACGCTGTGCCTCATAAAACAGCATTATATGCAAAAAGTTTTCTGGGCATGGCTCCAAAAATTTATAATATGATACCCACGACTGTAAGACTTGAGAAGGATGTTAACAAGTTCAAGAGAATGTTAACAGACCTTATGGTTAAAAAAGCATACTATTCCATTGGTGAATTCTTAACAGATAAGTTAAATAAATAATGATCAGATATGTCAAATGACCGATTTATTTAAGCTTAATTCTATCTAAATGCAATTATATAATGTAATTTGAATGTTTATTTAGTATATATTTTTAATTTCAATAATAATTTTAATATTACAATGCATGTTAAATTATAAATTGGTAAGTTCATTAATTATTTGGACATTATTATTCTGACATTACTTATAATTTGAATTTGTGACATTATTTACTACTATTTATTAATTTGAATGTATATTATTGCACAGGGTATTACTATTCTGTCGAATTTATGACATTATATAAACGATTAATTGGATTTTATGAAATTGTCTAACTATAATTTTTAATTTTGCATGCCTGAATTGGTAAATGCAGTGGACTGCGCATTCACTTAACACCTGGAAATGCATATATGTACTGTGTTTTGCAATAAATATTTGAATTTGAATTTGAATCAATTAACTATCGACGATACTTATTTACCTTTTGTCATATTGTTTTTTTTTTTAGTATTCAATTTAAATGCAACTGCAAATCTATCCAGCTAGGAAATATTTGCAGTTGCATTTAAACTGACTTATCCCTTAATCTGCCGCTGGCGTCATCGCAAATCATCAGTATGGGCTGGCCGGAGGCAAATCCTCGTCGGTGCCGTCTCCCGCCGACTGCCGGTGTGCGTTGACCTTTATTGAAGTATTTGTATACTTATGACATAACATAACTCCAGACTCCAAACAACTGTCGTCTGCAGTGGAATTAATAATAAGCTATTGAGATGCATTGCATTCGACAGCACAGATATTTAAAGCGAGCAGATTCGTATTAACAATCAATTAGCCAATGCGGTTGACACAAAGAATTGAATTTCTGACTAGCTAAAATTGCTATAACTCTCCAGTTATTGAGATTGCTTTACTTTAATGATATTCTATTCAAAGAATATCAATAATATAATAAATGTAAGTAGGATAATATATTAAGTAGGATTTATTATATATACCAAGTAAGGTAATATTTATATAATATTAAGAAGAAGTATTAAAAAAAAAATAGGGTTACGGAATCATCTACTAACGTTCAACGAAAGATTTTTAATAATCTTTAATTCCTTTCCTCACTTTTTATACTTGTAGATATTATTATTTTAAGACAATTAGTTTATAAGTGTTTAAAGAGTAATAAATAAAGATACTACTACCAACTACTTATTGTTATTTATAAGCACGTATTTACATAATTTAAAAGGTTACTGACTTAAAATAACAATATTATAATAATAATATACCTACCTAACTATCAGTGACAGTCGAATGGTGACTTTTTGTAGAAAGGAATTAAATCAAGATTTATATTGCAACTTCACGCCGGTAGCACACCTCCGCCGCGAAATCATACAGCGAAACCACAGTAGCTCAATTGTACTGACTCGCGTCATGTTCGATTACTTGAATCGGATTCGCGAAGCGGAACATGACGCGAGTCAGTACAATTGAACTACTGCGGTTTCGCGGCGGAGATATCCTACCGGCGCGGCGTCCATGTTCCATCATTACATTATTTTAGGGTAGTTTAATTAATTACGCAAGACGAATGATGACTAATCTTCAAAAAAACTAACTATAGGTAATAATAATAAAATTTATTTATTTCCGAAAAAAGATTACAGATTTAATTTATTTGGTATGAGGTAAGTACATTGGCCGATGGGGCCGAAAGATTCTGGAGTGGCGACCGCGTATTGGAAGACGTAGCGTTGGAAAGCCCCCCACAAGGTGGACCGATGACCTGGTGAAGGCCGCGGGAATCTGCTAGATGCGAGAAGCACAGAACTGGTCGAAGTGGCGGTGCTTGTGGGAGGCCTATGTCCAGCAGTGGACGTCTTTCGGCTGAAATGATGATGATGATGACGTACAGAGTGAATAATCTATGCAGCAGAAGTCTGTAGAAAATTTATAGTGGTGAACCCTGCCTCTAGGGTTACCTGTTTCTTAAGAGACCGTGTTTAGCTATGGGGTTAATGCGCTAAGATGAATACAATATTAAAATATAGATACTTTACCTCTATAGGTATTTTAGGAGGAGCTCGTGGCTAAGTAATAACAGCCGCACGGGTCGATCGATCAGGTTAAGCTACGCTTGCTGGGGTTGGTCCGTGGATCAGTGACCATCATTATATACCGAGACTCCTCCGTGCCTCGGAAAGCACGTGAAGCTATTGGTCCCGGCTGTCAGTCTGTATCTTTGACAGTCGTTACGGGTCGTCAGAAGCTCGAAAGTCTGACAACCAGTCTAACCAAGGGGTATCGTATTACCCAGTTACTGGGTTGTGGAGGTCGGATAGGCAGTCGCTCTATGTAAAATACTGATATTCAGCTGCATCCGGTTAGACTGGAAGCCGACCCCAACATAGTTGGGAAAAGGCGGCATATTGATTGACCTCTATAGGTATTTTAGGCTTGTTTAATAGATGCCTCTGAAAAATGTATCTAGACGCAGGTTTTGTGCATTAGAATTTGTGTTATTTTTACAGATATTTACAAATCAAAAAGATCATGATCTTCACAAATATTATTCACTGGACATTACTATGCCACAACAACCGTTCTCCTTTTATTTTCTTTGTTTTTTTTTTTTTGAGTCGTGTAAATCGTCAAATGACTTCTCCAGCTCTGGGCGGAGCGGAAGGGCGTGTCAGACTTTTAGTGACTGAAACCCACCCGTGTTCCTTTAGTTGCCTGTTGCCAAGGTCCCGGTATCCCTTTCAGACTTTCCCGCAACCCTGGCAGGAACAACCGTTCCCCTGCTATCTGCATTCAATCGATTCCCGCCACCTTCACTAAGTCTTGTTAGATAATAAAGCTTATTTTTCTGTAACAGCTGATGAAGGGTGCCTGCAGTACTACACGGGAGTATCAGGTCAACTTCGCTCGTTCAATTATGATCCCATTTCGGGGCTGCAACTCAGCAACCAGGACTATGGGATTTGCGTCAGGATGGAACGTAACTTCTGTGGGATACAATACACCGTGTGCCCGGATACAGGTGAGGTTCTATGTAACTGATATTCCACCTTCTACAATACCCGACACACGGCACATGGAGTTGTAAAAGAACAGTCAACTGTTCTTCCGCGCTGTTGGATTTACCACTCTCGCCTCAGCGCCGAGGATTGAAAATAGAATAGTACAAAAGAACAGCTGACTGTTACTTTGGCTGTTACTTTTGATGAAGAAACTGGCCGTTAAAGAGCTTCATCTTTTATACTCGCTTCTATTACATGTTAAATCACCGGTAAATACGGTTGAATTCAACTTGCACGCTTTAAAACAACAAGGTTATAGTTTCAGCCTTAAGTTTCAATTTGCTGGGAATTTTTGTCAAAAGTGGTATTAGTACCTCCTACTCTAGATTTTTTTCCTGACACAAAATAGAGATTGTACAATAATTCCCAACAAAAAAAAACTTGGATTAAACTTAAAGCTTGTGTCAAATAAAGTCTTACGTCTCATAAACATATCAGCAAATAACAAAAAAATCATCGATAACCATGGGTGTACGGTATTGATTGGTTATTAAGTCTAGAAAGGTCAACTAGGTCAAGGCAAAACTGGTATACTTGGACTTGTCTTCTTCAACAGCGGTTAATTATTAAGAACTTTTCCTTCATTTGTTATAAGCAGACTGATGGTTACTTGAATCAGAAGTTTCTTTTTTCTATCTATGTTTAAAAAAAATACCTGTTCAGAACAAAAAAAACTAGTTACAAAAAGAAAATAAGAAACTTGTTAGCGCGGGGAGTAATTGAAGAGTGGACTGTATTTAAGGCTTTCCTGGACAAATCCTTACATTTATAAAACAAAGTCCTCCGCCGCGTCTGTCTGTCGTCCTGTACGCGATAAACTCAAAAACTACTTTACCGATTTTCATGCCGTTTTCACCAATGGATAGAGTGGTTCTCGAGTAAGGCTTTAGTATATAATAACCGACATCCACGCGGGCGAAGCCACAGGCATCAGCTAGTAGTAAATAAGATAGAAATATCGTCGGTCGCGTTAGAGTCCGTGCTGCGAGTGGTCGTCGGGCCAAGCCGTGTCGCCGCCGCGCCGCGCCTCAGCATGTCAATGCCGCGTTGACCACGCAGCCTGCTCATGCAAACCGCGCGCAAGGTAGGTTGGTTTCGATTCCCAACAAAATTGAAAGTAAAAGATGTATCCTCCACATTCTTTTGTGCCTGTGTAGGATTTCAAAGATAAGTTCTTTCATTTGATATAATAATTACCCTTTCGTGTAGGTACTTTGTTGCTAGATACGTTGCGTTGTTTGTTAAAGTATCACCAATACAGTACCTAAAATTATTTGTTGTTGTACTGGTAATAATATAAACAAAATTAATCCAACTTTTGTCTTTATTAACATGTCCAAGCTGCGATCAGGCTTCGGAATATAAAGCCTACTCGAGACTCACCATCAGATATTTCTTAATCGTGCTTATTGAACTTTAAGCACGTTTGTGCCAATTACAATTCATATTTCAATAATATTCTTAATGCAACGGAAATATCAAGAAGGGATAATATTATATCGTTCCGTAATTTTTTAACATCTGGCATCATGATCATCATGATCAATTGTTAAGGTATTTATTGTAAATGTGCCCCTTTTTTATTTTATTAGGTATTTTATCTTTTAAAGGAGTATGTAAGGATCGTAGTAGGTGGCGTTCTGTCGTTTCTGCCTACCCCCATGGGAAGATAGCGTGAGTTTATGTATGAGTATGTATTTTATCTTTCCTCCTACGACTAGGTAAAGATATATTTTTTTACTTTCACGTTGCTGCCACAAGCGATATTAATCCACTCACGCGCCGAAAACATTTGTCTATTTCTGTCAATCATCTCGTTTTCCGCCAGCGCGGCGCGGCGGTGTGAAACAAAATTAGGTGTGGTTTCCATGTCAACTTGCTATCAAGAGTTAGTCCGAGATATTTTTCTTGATCAGTCCTTTGCAGTTCCTCTCCGTTTGTGCTTAGATTCGGGAAGCTAGGGAGTTTTTTATTTTTTGCACTAAATATTGTATGAGGTTTTGGAAGCGTTTATAGTTAAAAGATGCACTGGTACCAATTATGTAATATATTTAAATCATTTTGGGCATTTTTTGTAATGTCATTTATGTTGTCTCCAAAGTAAAATAGACATGTATCGTCTGCATAAAGGGCAAGGTGACCTTGTAAGCCTGCTTGGTGTAAGTTGTTAACATATACTAGGAATAATAAGGGACCCAAAATATAACCTTGTGGTACGCCGCATGTTAAGGGTTTAGACGTGCTTTGCTAAGCTCCGATTTTAACAACCTGATATCGATCACTGAAATAGGAGTTTAGTATTTTATAAGCGGTTCCAGTTATACCAATACTTTCCAGTTTTTGTAATAGAAGTGTGTGACTGACTGTATGAAACGCCTTCTTTAGATCAACAAAGACTCTTAGTGCTACTTGTTTTTGTTCAATCTTTGTTTTTATTACAGTTATCAAGTCAATCGTCGCGCCAAGGGTGTTAGATTTGGGTCAAAAGCCATATTGTTGATTGTAAAGGAAGTTAATGTCAGTAAAGTATTCGTCTAACCTTTTAAATATGACTTTTTCTAATATTTTAGATAATATTGGTAGGACTGAAACTGGACGATAATTACCATGATTTGATTTGGTACCAGCTTTGTAAATTGGGGTGACTTAAGCAACTTAGAGAGTTGTATTGCTAATTCTAATGTTTATAATTCTGTAAATCCATATTTTTTTACGGTACATGTTATTTTAATAAACATTCAACCCGATTATGATCTGCAAATTGCAAAATATGATTTAATTTCCCTAAACTGTTGTAACATTAAATGCACTGTTTTATTCGTTAGTATTTTATACTTGTATTTTCTTGTCTACTATATAATAATTATATTTTTGAAGCTCAAACAAAAACTGATTCAAGTTATAAGTAACATTATCGCCCTTTATCTTTAATCAGCTGATCTGAAAAGCTATGGCATAACTATAGGGCAAACTTTTGGCTATAAACCTAATTTTAACAGTAGCAACTTTATCGAGACAGTAAAAAAAAAGCAGAATCGGAGTTGTTCAAATCGATGTACTTTTGATTTATGTTATTCTTATTATTACCTTTGCTATGTTTATCTTGCAGTTAACAACCGTTCCCGAGCCTTCACTTTAAGCGGAAACAGCAATGGTCCAGTCAACGCCATGATAGGCTCAGGAGCTGGGCCCAACAATTGCGCCAATGATTGGCTACTGCTACCCTGCGCCACCAACGTTGGACGAATCCAGCCGGCTCAAGCGTTATGCACGGATAGAATCTGCGGGGGAACCTTTTCAGCGGAACTTTCGATGCAAGCAGCTACTGTTCTGAGTAAGATATTTTCACATATTATATCATAAAAGTATCATCATCATATAATATTCGGTAAAGTGGCTAATTAATAACTGCCGCACGGGTCGATCCATCAGGTTAAGCTACGCTTGCCGGGGTTGGTCCGTGGATGGGTGACCATCTTTACATACCGAGACTCCTCTGTGCCTCGGAAAGCACGTTAAGCCGTTGGTCCCGGATGTCATTCGTCGATCTTTGACAGTCGTTTCGGGTCGTCAGAAGCCCGACAGTCTGACAACCAGTCTTACCACGGGGTATCGTATTACCCAGCACCTAACCGGGTTGTGGAGGTCAGATAGGCTGTCGCTCCATGTACGTAATAAGACTGGAAGCCGACCCCAACAGAGTTGGGAAAAGGCTAGGCTGATTGAAGTGGACAAAACACTAGAGACTTCTGAAAAGGCAGAGTGGCGGCATATTTTTCTTCGATATCAATTACTAATATTATTGGCCACCTTTAGTAAAATTGCTTGCTGAACTTTGTCACAGTGTAACAGAAACCTAACATTTAAATTTTCACAGAAGGAGATTTCCGTTGCAAGAACTTTTCTTTTAAATGCAATTTACAATATTAACCTTCATAGCTTCCTTATCCTGCACGGGCCAAGGATTTAAATTTCATTAGACCGAGACTTGAAGAAATGCGAAAAGCTCTAAGCTTTTTTCGGTGGAATATTAAATTCAAATCATACTACGAAAAAAGTCTAGAATAGAAATGACCTAGTTGCACTGTATTTTAATATCTATTAATTGTACCAGAGAAAAACAAAAGAACTATAAGTACCAATTAGTCAAAAAGGAAATTGAACAGAATGTTAATATGATTCGAACGGTACTTACATCATCAGCTCCAGCGGCCAGCTTGCTTGGGCCCTAGACAAAGTGACGTTCTATCGTCGATAACAATGGAGGAAAAGGCAAAAATGTATAGGACTGACATGAGCTATCGAAAAGCTTATGTCAATCCTATTGAAAGCCGTTGTAGAAATACGAAACGCGTTCGAAGTGATTGTCACTTGTCTAGGCCCTCTTATCTCTTTTCGACATAAAGAATAATATTGGTCATTGTAGGTGTTCCAATTTTGAATACAATAATTTTGGTGTGCCGTCAAACCTCGATCTGCTTGCTTAATCTCCATCTTTCAGCTAAAATAATAAAAAGCTTTATTGTTCCAATTTTGAATACTCAGTGCCTAGGTACTATGATTTGGTCTGCCGTCGGCTGCTTGGTAATCTCTACCTTTCAGCAGAAAAATTAAATGTTATAAAACGTTGGTGTTCCAATTTGAATTCTCAATAAAATAATTGGTGTGCCGTCGGCCAGTAAAGTGTGCCGTAGGAAACCGCCCGACAGCCAAGATCTAAAATTTTTGTCTTTTTCTCAGGTACTGTAAAACCTTTCCGTCTATGGTTTCACTCAGACAACATTGAAGCTCCAGTTGATATGGGCAATAGAGGATTCTGCCTCAACTATGTTCAGCAACCTTGTACTAATAATGTAGTTTAAATCTTGAAAAGTGCTGGTAACATAACATAATATTTTAGTAAGCAAAAGTTAGGCCTAAGTTTGTAACACAAATAAAATGTTAAGGTGGATAACAGTTGACTAATTGCAAATAGTTTTGCATCGTTCGTAAACTATATCGTATTTAAAGAACTTAAACATACCTAAAATAAATATACCTAAGTAATAATGGAAGAACTTAATTTACAAACCATAATTAAAGCTTTGGGTTCCAAAGAAAGCGGTGAACAGTCACACAATCAGCTGCCAAATACAGAACGTTTCTTGACACCATAAAGCCCTACCCTACCTCAAATTGCTTAGCATGATCCTCCGTTATGCCGAAAATACTGCAGCATTAATTTTTAAATAAATATAATAATGTGTTAAAGTTGAGGATTGATGCTAGGTCATATGTTTAGCAAAAACATGATTACATAAAATTTTGTCCATAGAAAAAAATCCAAAGCAGTCTCTAAACCGAGCTATAAACCGCTGGTAATCAAATATACTTCAAATTAGATCATGAAACTTTGCTTAATAAATGAACTAACTATAAAACAGGTCTTATGTTTATTTTTATTTTTTATTACCATTATTTTCATCGTAAAATGCAATTACCTAAACTATTCGAGGCTTTAGAGCCGCCAGCACCCCACTCCGTTTCACTCTCACTCAGGCTGCAAGTAGTATGGTGCGAGTGAGATAAAATTTGAGATAGCGTAGCTTAAATTACTGGTCAAAATGACAGATTTCATGACGGCCGTTACAATATAACGGAACCGCTCGTTTAGCAAACCGTAGTTTTAAGAAATGACTGCATTTTCAATAACGTGGCTGTGGTGATGGTAGTGGGTTGGTTTGACCCCCTATACTTGCTAGTGGGTTAAACCGACCTTACCGATCGAAAATGCAATCATTTCTTTATACAACCCAAAAGCGACGACACTTGTGTTTGTAAAGTAAACCAGCTCGGATTCACACCTTGAAAACATTCGCTTTCCAAGTCATGTTTACACATAACAAATACTGATTTCAAAGGACTGTTGTAGATTAAAAAACAAGGTTTTAAATGTAACTCTTAACGTCGTAGGTACTTTAAAGTTTTATGCGATCAAAATCTACTAAAACAATAAATGTATTGATTTGGAGAAAAAAAATCGTATTTTCTTGCTTTTACTAAATTAAGATCACTTACATTTATTATGAATATACTTAAGTGACACTTACGTTTGGATTGGACGACAAACATTACAAAGAAAAGTTACATTTCAAATGTAATGTTTGTTTTTGCTTTCCCCACATTATAGCTTTTATAGCAAGGAACGGGAAAATTATGGAATTATCTTCGGTAACTAATTGCCATGTGAATTGCTTCACCAATTAATTTCACTGCCAAAAGATTTGGTACAAACAAAGTTTTAAATCATAAGTTAATTTAGCTTAGCTTATCTAACGGGTAAATTGATAAAGGATAATTTTGCTGAGTTAACCATAGCCACAAAAACTTAGACACTTGGGGGTTTATTTATAAACGTTGCTTAAAGTTAAGTAATGATTAAACTCGTTACTATCTAAGAAGCCCGTTTTGACGTTTCGTTCTTGTAATAAAACGTTATGCCTTGAGAATCAGTTTTAATCAATGTAGATAAGCTGTTGATTACAAACTCTCTAAGTATATTCAATCGATATGTCACGAGAATCAGTTTATAAGAAACCAATTTTTTTTTTCATCGCTTCACTTTCATTTTTATTGCTGTCAAAACGGACTTCTTAGATTGTCGCGAGTTTAGCGACTGTTTAACCATACATTTTTGACGTTTGAACGTCACTTAACTTTATGCAACGTTTATAAATAAACCCCTTGATCAACGCGTGTCTAATGTCAGTTTTATGTCAAACTCCATACAGAAATGTCATGTTTAAAAGGTGTTTAGGGTAAACAACTGATAAACACAATTTTGTGGTAATAGGTAGCTATTTAGTTATTTAAAAAATATTCTATTAGTATTATTTTAATATTTTTGTATTCTAAGGAAAAGAGTTACTTTGTTTAAGAGATTCGTATGCTTTACTTGCAACATTTTTGTGTTTCAGACGTACACAGGTATATTTTGTTAGCTATGTACAAATTCAGCAGTTATGTTCCACTATTAAATATTAAGGTAACTATATTATTAAGTACATACATATTAAGATTGTGTTGTGTTTATAGTGTTTGTACTTTTTTTCTAATAAAACCTATTTAATTATAAAGAATTTTTTATTTTTTACTAGCAGCGCCCCGCGGTTTCACCCGCGTAAGTCTCGATCCCGTGGGAATATCGGGATAAAAAGTATCCTATGTGTTAATCCAGGTTATAAACTATCTGTTTGCCAAATTTCATCCAAATCCATTCAGCCGTTTTTGCGTGATTGAATAACAAACATCCAAACACACAAACTTTCACATTTATAATATTAGTAGGAAGTAGGATAGTAGGATTTACACTACAGATTTTATTTTTTAACGGAAAAGGTATATTATTTTACAACTAACTATTAATTAATTAATTAAATCCTAAATAATATTAATTAAAACTAACTATACAAATAAAGACTTTTTATGTTTTTCTACTTAAGCGTGCACTTGTTGGATAGCCACGCGACAATGGCCTTTCGCCAAAAGCCGTCACCTAATTTCATCCTTAAGTACTCGAATTCCCATGTCACACGGCGTGACATTGTTTTCTTGTTACACCGAAAATTTAAGATCAACTTTGCTAGAACTCTCGTTTATATTTGAAATTATTTATTTCTAAAACAAGAATGAAGGTATTAATGAAATATATTTTCCCATGGTCTGTGGTGAAAGAGGAGAGAACCGACAGGTTGACACTGATACAGTCTGGCGGTTACTATATTGTTACCCTTTCCAATTAATTGGCTAAACGTATTAAATAGTCATATAAAATAATGATAGTATGTATAAAATATGTATTGTGGGTTGAGATATCACGCGACTTATAGATTCCATGCTACGCCATATCATTTTAAAATAAAAAGAATAGTTATATTTTTTACCGTCGGTTAAAAAAAAAAATTAATTTTGACTTTACCCCCTAATTACGACTTTGTTCCGTATGTAATATACATGACGAAGAAAGACGTCATATTTATAGTGTAAATATTTAGCAGTTATGCGAAAAAAAATTCGACAATCTGTTTGTTCAGTTATTTCAAGTTGAAGAAGTCGTAACGCGTACCCCCTACTTATGTAACGTTTCGAGTTCTGAAGAGGGAGGAGTCTCCCAACTTGGACCACGGTATTCTGGGTTAGAATGCGTTTCAGTGGACCAATAAAAGCGAGGTAAATCAGTGTCCATACATATCATATCGCATAAGACCCGCGCAAGTGCACTACAAGGCATTTGGACCCTATAAAAGGAACATCAACCAGGTTGCGTAGCTATTCCGCTTGATAACTTCTTTGAGTTCTCCACATTTCCTTCTCATCAGTCCTTTAGTTGCCTCAGTTAAGTTCACACGCTATGTAAAAAACTATTCAAAGTGGCGCGCTATTTAGAATCCACCACTATGGAAGTCAACGAGACCGGTAAGTTAATTATTTCGCCACAATTATACTATTTAGGAATATAATTTCTTATGACTAGTAATAGTTTCCACCTTTAGGTTCCCATGTGAATGTTTTATCAGCCAGCGGAAGTATGCAGGGTCAGTAAATATCAGACGCTTGCCGGTAGCGCATGGTAGTTTCGTGTTCTCAATGTATTCTAAATTATGATGGAAATGTCGAGTCGACAGCAATTGTATCCGACTATTACAAATAGCAGTGAGCTTTCAACAGTCAATTTAAACCCAGCGATTTGTATATATTGAATTTATTTTTATGAAGTTCTTTTTAATTTTTTCGTGAAATGTTTTCTAAATTATTTCGTGGTTTTCAGTCAATGACGACTCGGATTCTGAGGGCAAAACTTGCGGCAAGATCTTAGTAGTCCTGTCATGGATCCTCGTTTGTTTGACTATGCCATTCTCACTCTTCATTTGTTTCAAGGTAAGTGGAACTCATAATGTTCTTTATTTTTATTGTAATATTTTAAATATTTATTATCTTTTTTTTAGTTTAATTTAATTAATATTAAGCTCGCTCGCAATGCTGCTGTGTCGTCCAAGCGAATGTCTTATTGTGGAGTATTGTGCTAGTGCTACCTATTTTATATTAAATCAAAAGCACATTTTTCCATGTAAAATATCTGGTTACATAAAGGAAAAAATACGTAAATAGATACTTTTTACATTAAAACTCGAGAACGTAAGATTTTATGATAGATAATAAAATCAAAGTTCATTTTTTCTTTGACTATTGTGATCCTGAATAATTAGACAGGAACATATAATATTAAAAAACAAAAGTTCAAAATTATTCTTTTTATGACTTGGGGACGAATCCTGTTCCCTCAAATCCGCTGACGCACTCGTTATGTGGGCCACTCGGTCACAGAAATGGCATTTTTGTATTTGCTAATAAATACAATATAAATAATTTTTCAATTACAATAAAAAACGATAATTATTAAATGAATTGAAAGATAAATAGTTCTTGTAAAGTCTTTTATTTTAGTTCAGAAAATAACAAGTCGCTGCGTGATTAGACGATCATTCGTATTAAAGGACCACTAAAATTGTCTTTATTCAATATAAAATATTAACGAAGCTTTTATATTTCTCACATAAATCCATAGATAAAAAAATATTCAGTGCACACAAACGCACAATTAAAGAAATTTATTAAAGAAACAAGATGGTAATAGAAGAAAACATACAATCATATAAAAATGGAGTGACATTTTGACATTATGTACTTCAAATCATATTACGAATCAAGGTGCGGTGTGCGTCTCAAGGTTGCACCAAATGGGAGTCCAGCTCAGCACGTGTCAGGACCTGACACTGATATTCTACTTAGTAAAAACAACGTACCTATTTCCTTAAAAAACTATATTTTTATTATATCTTGAAAAAGTGTAGGAAATATCCTGTCCCTAAAAAATATTCACAAAATAATATTTTTTATATAATATGTATTAAATAGTCTTGCTCTTTAAGATGTATCTCAATTCCAATGCAACTATCGTACTTCCGATAGAAGCATTGTTTAACACCAGAGCGGAAAGTAACTGGCGATATAATGCAATATAGTTGAGTATATCGTACGAAGCAAAGAGTTGTAATAGGTACGTTTTAGACACGATAAAAATAATAATAAATCTTTAAAGTAAATAAATGCTTTAAAAAAAAACAAAAGGTATTTTTGGACGTATAATGTTACGTGAATGAAACTTATGCAATCTGGGACATTTTTCATTTAGGCCGAACAAAGGTCAATCGTTAAAAACGGACCTGTAATTTTCTTATTCCTTCGAAATAAATGTTACCAGAATTAAGTTCGAACCTTGGCCGTTAATATCATCGTTCTATGAATAACTGAGCAGTAGATATCAGCTGCCCTAGTTCACACATAAGTTGATTGAACCCAAAGCCAATATGAATATGGTCGTTGAGACAAAGCCTCGAAACTAGATCGATAGTCGTTTAATTATTAATGCACTACTGCGATTTACTAAATAATTATGTATATTTATGTGTAACCTTCAAAGGACCTACCACGGGCATTGTCATAAAACTCTCGAGTGTAACGAGTCCCGATTCGTATCTTGAGCCTCTCGGGAGGCATCACAACATCGTTAGGAAAACTAAGCCTTTTGCCGTGAATAAATAAATAATACTTACTTGGATGAATCTTTGGAAATACACTGTTGCCTCAAAAGCGTTTTCAAGAGACCTTTGTTTGATCTAGTAAAAATCGTCTTAACTATAACCAATTTAAAAATCGCACTAACGCATGAGAGCCAATAGAAATCGTCCTCGCAACACTAAGGGGCCTGGGAGCCTTTTTTTTTTTTTTTTTTTTGAGGGTGGGAAATCATCCAATGACTTCTCCCGCTCTGGGCGGAGCGGAAGGGCGTGTCAGACTTTTACTGACTAAAACCCACCCGTGTTCCTTCATTTGCCTGTTGCCAAGGTCCCGGTATCCCTTTCGGACTTTCCCGCAACCCTGGCAGCCTGCGATTGGTCGTTGCACGCGGGTGCAGTAAGGGGGCGCGGGGGGGACTTGAATATTGCCCTTGCTTGCTGAGGATTCTAAGCACAGTACCTTACAGGTCGTGCTCCGAGTTTCACTTCGTACACTGGATCTCGCCCACAGTCGCTTCTGCTCCCGCTCCCGCTTCCTCTACGCTCATTCGTACTTGCACGTCTTTTCCTGTTTTCTTCAAAAATAAACAATTATTATTAAAGCTAATCCATTTGGGCCATAGTAGGGCTGAGCCTGAGCTGGTGTTCAGGCTCAGCCCAGGTAAGGAGATCCTGCCCACTCCAGCAAACGCTGTATGCTTCGCTGCACTTCCTCTGTTCTTCAAGTTCCCCATGAAGATATAAGGTAGGTGAAATATAAATGATATTTTTATGTGATAAATCAATGAAGTTCTGAAGTACTCTACCATTAACACTTCAGAGGCGTCAGCAGAAAATTAAAGCTGATATCGCTTGTTGAAAATGTTTTATAGCACCTGGTTTGAATCGACAATTCCACATATTTTTTTAAATTAAATAAAGTCTATTTTTTCCAATCAAGGAATTATAGCAACCAAGATTTTTTTTTTTTTACCGAAAACCGTTTTCTATTTTTAAATTTTAAGTTTTCCTTTAACGGTACCGCCCCTTAAGAAAAACCATGGTTATTTCCGGGAAATTTATGAAATAATTAGCTTTTTTTAAAAAATAAATACTCAATAATTTGTACACTTCATTCCATAAGCATCCTAACTTAATAACTTAGGTGTTAATTGGATATGCACGCGCTCCGGCCGGTTGTTTAGAGGTCGCTCCAATGGACACAAAACTTAAACTACGGGTTTTTACTGTTTAATGAAACAGAACAGTACACTACCGAAAAATTCTTTATAGAAAAATCATAGTATCATTAACTCTATTTCAATCACACCTAAGCTAAAACTTATTAGCGATTCCGCTACTTACCGCTCAGGTATAATCGCTGTGCGCGATCTGTCCGATTCACGCTTTTCTTTAGCCGACGGAGTGGCGGTGCGACCTCGGCCATAGTTGGTACTCGTAGCTGACCCTCAAATAAAAATAAGAAAATATTGACCTCCGTGTATCCAAACATATTAGTTAATTACAGGGTTGCCCAGTTAAGATAACATGACTATTTTATCGCCCTTAATAACCCCTAAGCCCTTCTTACATGATAACGCGGCTGACGATTGACCATTTCTAGAATATACGACGGAAAAAAACGGTATTTTTATAAATTTTAATTTTTTTATTATTTAAAACTCATAACTTGAAGGAAAGCATTGTGAGACCAAAATATCGAACACACGTGATATCCACCAACACACACTGGGCCCGCGTGGTGGATTGCGGCCAACTCCCTTTCACAGAGACGACGCCCGTGTGCCAGAAATGGAAACTATGTAAAAGCAGCCGCAAATTTTCCAAGAAAATAGTTAAGCCCACAAATAGTAGCTTACATAGTTAATTGATTCAAGCGTGACTTTGCGGAAATGCATTTAAAATACAAGAGACGTAGATATATTTAGAAACCTATTCCGCTTAACTTTTCTCCAAGAGTCATAAAAAACCCTGACTCTGCGGACTCTGCGTCCAGCGCTCGGTGTGGCAACACGTCGTGTTCTGGTTTGCAATTGGTCAATCGTCATCCTGAGGATGCCTCGTTGAGAGGTGAAACACGTGTCGATTTCTTACAGGGTTTTTTATGACTGACTCTTGGAGAATAGTTAAGCGGAATAGGTTACTAAATATATCTACGTCTATTGTATTTTAGTAGCTTACAATTATGCAACTAAAAAAACGATGCAAAAGTAACTACACTGTCATAATTCCTAACTTTATTCCGAAAATCTCAATTGTGTCAAACTTCGTGCCTGTGCGAACGTGGCATGTGCTTAAAACAAAAAATATTAGTTCTTATTGGAACAAACTTTTATTTAAATAAAAATTCTATCTAAATAATTGAATTTTTATCATAAGCTTTTATTGTCCTTTATTTCGGCTCCTGAACTAAATATTTACTATTTGTTCTATGTATTTAGGTCTGCAACAACACTTTACCAGCAACTTCGAATTTATTAGGTTTCAACCTGCAAATTTCCCTGAAGTTTCAACGTTTCGAGGACTTTCTTAACTTGACTTGCGAGTGTTTTCTTCGTAGCCAAAGTAAATTTTATGCGATAACAGTACAATTGCAATGATGTTACAGTGCTAAAAGCGGATTTTGTGATTTTTATATATTGAGTTCGAGGCGTAGTGAGACTACAACTTGTGCTTTATTGGGACCATACCAACTTGGCGATCGGCAGCTTCTAATTATAGGCGACGTCATAAAAATTATTTAATGTGTCAAGAATGAACTGAAATGGATGTGTAATGGATATAATTTGCCATTGTGTATGAAGAGATTTTAGATGCAGTAAATCAATCAATAGTAATAATAGTAAATCTTAAAATCGATTCACGTTTGCTAAGCGATTATTGTATTTATAGTCTATGCTGGCATGACATGTATGACACTGTAAGTCAGTCACTCACTCACTCGTTTCGTATCGTTTAGTGCGTGAGCGTTTTGAATGTGAATAACAATAACATATACTAATAATCAATTTATCAATAACAAATACTATCAATCAAAGGGCAGCGAACTAACCTCAACAATCAAACAAAATAACAAGTGACAATGACAATGCATTCTTATGACATTTTAGTAGCCAGGCCGAGGTAGCGCCACTATTATGCCGCAAATAATAGCATTTTATCCGACAGGGATACAGTGCCGCTAGCGGCGCTCTATATACTTCCTTTAATTAACATCCTATCTTTAAGAAAAAAAGACAATCTCACTTCAAAAATCAGCTGTTAAGTATAAATTGTAACGTAACCTCTTTAACAAAATCTCTTTTAACTCAGCTCTCAGATTCCCAAAATCCGCAAAATTTTCATTGATGGTTTGTAAATATAGCAGTTATCAATTGACACCAATTTCATCACTTTGTATCCAGGCCCAAGATTGTATGAAAGCGTATCCGTCTCCTTTTGACACCTCTTGGAATAAGGTAGATGGATCAATAAAAAAAACTCATGCATGGACGGGACACCCTAATATAAATAGGAATGTACAATCCTATCCTAACTAATATTATAAGTGCGAAAGTGAGTTTATTTGTTTGTTAAGCTTTCACGCTAAAACGGCTGAACGGATTTGGATGAAATTTGGCACATAGGTAGACTTTGATCTGGAGAAGGATATTTTCATCCTGGATCGCAGATGAAGTCACGGGCAACAGCCAATAGCAGTTTGCCCGACACGGGAATCGAACCTAAACCGTGCTCAGCAGTAGCCCTTACTACTAAACCAACGAGCTAGATACTATTCACTTAACGCGTATGTTATCAAATCCATTACAAGTTCGGCATGTACAAAAAACCGGTTAAAAGCTCCTTAAAATAGACGTGAAAACTGTAACAGTTAACAACTTTTAACAATATGAATCAATAAATATTAACGAACGCGATTAAAACCATAACGTGATTTCAAGCGATAATGTACCCAGTAGAGATACGTAAACGCATAGGCTAGTCCGAACACCTCAGTGCATAAACAGAGTTTTGTTTGCCAATTCATATGCACTATATACTGTGTACATACCTACATGCTCCGCACTATATACTATGTACATACCTACATATAATATGATTGCTCCAGTTTACTTTAATGGGTGGTTCCCTAGCATTGATTTGATCTAACATAACAAGACACTTATTGGTTTGACTGCGTATCAACAAGTCTAGTAATGAGTATATCAGCCATAAATTAGATACCTACTGCTGATTTCTGATTCCGTTTCGTTCCTATATTTCTTACCGAAAATTTTCCATTAAACCTACTTTTAGTAACGAAAAAAGTGTGTGAATGAAAGTAAAAACGAATTCCAATTTCGCTATACAAGGTATTTCAATGAGACGGATGAAATCATTTATCCTTGAAATAAAAAAACCTTTTTACAAAAAAAAACAACCGACTTCCAAAAAGAGCACTAAAATGTGAAAAAATATCTTTAATTTCGGAAGTCGGTGGCAAAAAAAGTATTGACCGATTGATTTGGTATTTACGTATTGTATGGTATTGGTATTTACTTGTTTTGGGAAGCAACGGCTATGGCCGTGGTGGAGTGGATTGGAGTGATGCATATAAATATTGATGGATGGAAATTGGAAAGACCAAAGAAATGATGGATGGACTGTGTGAGGAATGATATGAAAGAGAAGGGAGTGAATGGCAGCGTCACGATTGACGGGGGAGAATGGAAAGAAGAAACGTCTAGCGCCGACCACAAGTAACATGGGACAAGATCAGGAAGATGATGGTATGCAATGGCTAACATTTGAGGATGATTTAACATCAGCGAATTTTATTTACTAACCTAATTTTTGCATATTGGGTTCATTATCATTATTCCGTACTAGCTGCGCCCCACGGTATCACCCGCGTAAGTCTCGATCCCGTGGGAATATCGGGATAAAAAGTTTCCTATGTGTTAGTCCAGGTCATAAACTATCTGTTTGCCAAATTTCATTCAAATCCATTCAGCCTTTTTTGCGTGATTGAGTAACAAACATCCAAACACACAAACTTTCACATTTATAATATTAGTAGGAAATATATTATATATTATATATATATATATATATATCATAATATTATATTATAGTAGGATAGCTGACGAAACGTAAACATTAAAGTATGTTTGTCCAAAATCGATCTTGTAGTACCGAATGAAAATGTATGTTTTCTTTTGTTTGAAGGTAGTGCAAGAATACGAAAGGGCTGTTATTTTCCGTCTAGGCCGGCTGTTATCTGGAGGTGCTAAGGGACCGGGTGAGTAAATTTTAAACAGTACTAGCTGATGCCTGCGGCTTCGCCCGCGTAAATGTCGGTTATTATATACTAAAACCTTCCTCGAGAACCACTCTATCCATTGGTGAAAACAGCATGAAAATCCGTGCAGTAGTTTTTGAGTTTATCGCGTACAGGACGACAGACAGACGCGGCAGAGGACTTTGTTTTATAATATGAAAGGATACAGTGTTTTAGCACACATAACTGTACAAGGCTTGTACAACGTTGGGAAGATGAAATTATAAGAACAGCCGGTCCATTTGGAGACAAGTAGCACATGACAGAGATATATGGAGATCTTTGGAGCCTTCACCCTCCCTGGGGTTCTTGTAGATCAAACAAAATTATAATAATTCATATTAAAAAAACTAACAGCACTAGAATAAGAATAATAATACTAGAAATAAAAAAACTGTTTTTACAAAAAGTTACTTGAAATAAATAAGTAAAGGTAAGTATTACTATTATTATAGATTAGTTATATATTATAAATTTATATTAAGTATAGATAATTATATGTGTATAGAATCTGTATAATCTAAAAGAAATAAAAGGCTTTCTTATTTTATTATATTTATTTAGATGTAAAAGGATCTTTTGGAGCGTAACCAAAATCGGAACTTACACCGCCATCTTGTTTATTAAATACATTTGACAAAACAATATTTATTTATAAGGACCTACCAATTAAATACATACATTTGACATTATTATAGATCTCGCATCTACCTTAATTCACATAAATCAGGACTCTATTTAAGAGCGTATTGTAAAAGAAAATATAAAATACAAAATTAAATAATAAAATATGCAAAATGGATTTTATAAAATAAATATCCAATGACAATTTTTTATTCACTTTAATTTTGCGACAGTGACATTTACCCCATGTCAACATCATTCCAGCGCCAAAAAATACTTGACACACTTTAGTATTGCAATGCGTTCATAACAAATTGACCCTTGACGCCAATGGTAGCACCAAATTTTGCAGTCATATTATAGGTACCTAGTACTATTCTGCCAGTCGCCATTTTGAACTCTATCAATACTAAAAGAGTTCAAAATGGCGACGTTTGCTGAGACTGCAAAATTCAGTGCTACCAATCGCTTTACGGGTCAAGTTATAATGAACAACCTGTACAAAAAACTGTTTTCAAATAGGAACTCACGCAGGTTCAGGTATAGACTTTTTTGGCGATCTGTGTGGTATAAGGATGATATCCTCCGAACGACTCGCATCGCATCGGATCGGAATGGATTTTACAATCTATAAACGATATTAAATCGTGTACACAGTATTTAAAGTCTATATTACCAAGCCGCGCACAGCAGCTAAACCGCGGGCGTCTCCCGCGACACGCGATCGTAGCCGAAACTATGCTGCGACGCGCGGTCGGCTCCGTTCACATGTCGTCGTGTCCGACCGGATCAACTATAACCATTTTCAAAAATAAGAACACTTCTACACGGTAGGAATGAAACTATTTGACTAGGCGTAGAAACGGATACATTTGCAACAGACGGTACGGAGCCGATCGTATGCGTCGACATCCTGCCGGATGCGATTGGCTGTCGCCGCATCCGTTCGTAACCTTTCCGATCCGATGCGATGCGTTCCGTTTGGTGATCATCCTTTAAAGGGTTACATGACTTATTGTACTGTTTTAGGAATTTTCTTCATCTTGCCTTGTATTGACAACTATGCTCGTGTAGACCTGCGAACCCGAACTTACGACATCCCACCGCAAGAGGTACTGTTTGTTTTTAAACGCAATTTAATATTTTAGTCTAAAGTAGTAATTTATAAATATTTAATTAATTGATCTATATGAATTGGCAAAAAGAAGCACAACATCGAAAGAAGTGGACGGAAGGGGGAAGGCCTTGGCCCAAGAGTGGGACAGAACAGGCTAACTAAGAAAATAATATTACTAGCTTATATTGTAAAAATACTTTTACTCAAACATGCTTGGAAATTCGAGCATTATTTTGACATTTTTTTCGAGATAAATCGAAATTGCTGTGCTGGTTAAAAACAAGCGACCATGCGGCCAGCAAAGTTACTATGAAAATCCATATCTGGCGTGTTTAGCGGCCAAATAAATTACTATGAAAACTAATTTCTGACGCGTTATTAAAAATGGAACGAACTTTTTACTTCAACAAACATGGCAATCACAGAGGTAACATAACAAAGATTTTATTTAAATTTCGATATGGCTTGCAAATAGAACTGTTTAAAGTAAAGAAGAAACAAATGAACATATTGGCGCATGAAAAGTTAAGCTCTAAACACACACAAAGCGGGTGCGGAGCGGGAGCGGGTCGGGCGCGGGAGTACGGTGGGTATAATAATTTTAATTCAAGGAATTATATGGACGTCAACACACAGAACGCGTGTGCGGGTCGGGCGCGGAGCGAGGCGGGAGCGGGAGCCGCGCCCGCCGCCCGCCAGCACAAACAGCGCGGGTCGGCAGCGTGTCGGGCGCGAGAGTATGACGGGCATAATAAATTGTAATTCCAGAAATTATATGGATTTCAACACACAGAACGCGTGCGCGAGACGGAAGCGGGTCGGGAGCGGTTGTGCTATTCTGTAAAAATATCACCATGAAAACTTAGGAAATTCAAACTGAGTAAATACAATAAAAATTCATTTCATGCGCCAATATGTTCATTTGTTTTTTCTTTACTTTAAACAGTTCTATTTGCACGCCAAATCGATTTTTATATAAAATCTTTGATTAGTTACCTCGTTCTCTCTAAATATTCTCCATATTGATTGTATTTTTTTACTAATGTCATGAATCCACAACGTTTTCCTTTTTTGCGCACTTCTTTTTAAAATAAGTTTAAACAATAATTCTTCGTCCGTGTCCGAATCACCCGACATTTTCACACTGCAACCGCTGCCGCCTGTCAAAGTATGACCGCGCCCGACCCACTGCCGTCCCGCGCCGGACACGCGCCCGACTCGCTGTCGCTCCGCGCCCGACCCGCTGTCGCTCCGCGCCCGCGCTTTGTCTGAACACGATGAACAGCGTGGCTCACGCGATGAAAACGACCCGACTCGCTCCCGCCCCGCGCCCGCCTTGTGTGTTTTGAGCTTTATAGTTGTTCGCCATTGATTCTGAAATTTTTATATAATTTACTCAGATTGAATTTCCGCGCATTATTTGAGAAAAGTACTATACAAACCTTGGCCGCAATCAGGAATCGATGAACGATAGTGCAAATGTGGGCCGAGGCGAAGCCGAGGCACACATACGTGAGTATATATACATGCGTGACTCACATGAGCACATATACGTGAGTGACTCACGTATGAGGGCCGAGGCGAATCGTCCGTCGATTCCCCTATTGCTGGCCGCGACAGTAATGTACCATTTCAATTGAAGTTCAAATCAATACCCAAGAAACCTTTGCAGGTTTTAACAAAAGATTCCGTAACCGTATCAGTGGACGCAGTGGTATATTACCGTGTCCACAACGCAACCATCTCCATCGCCAACGTTGAAAACGCTCATCATTCTACCAGGCTTCTAGCTCAGACTACCTTACGTAATACTATGGGAACCCGGCCTTTACACGAGATCCTCAGCGAGCGCGAGACGATTTCTGGAACCATGCAGCTGTCCCTGGATGAGGCCACCGAGGCCTGGGGTATCAAGGTGGAACGCGTTGAAATGTGAGTTTTTTTAGGACATTTTTTTCCTTTAGGTTGCTGAGCTGTCCGGAAAGATAAGTCGGTTAAGGTACATGATAAACGATAAAACTGACATCATTGATATACAGGAAATGTATGGGAAAAGTTTGCATGAAGATTCCGTTAAAAATCACTTATTTAATTTAGCTTTTGCCTCGTAAATTTAAAAAAAATTCGGTCTGAAAATATAACAGTATTTAAAATAATCCGTGACATGGAAAATTTTGAAAACTTGATCAAACTTTGCCATTCCTTCGCTAACACATAGATAGCTTGCCTTAGCAAAAAATTAGCTTCCATGCATCGTTGGATCACGACATGAAAACTTTTATGTCCTATTACAAAACAACACGGGTTTAAAGTTTTATTATAGACTTTATTTCGAACTTTTTCTGACAACGTAAAAGTTCTAAATTCAAAAACTAATTTTTCAACACACTTGCTCGTAAAGTGGTTCTTATTGAACCGCTTTTAGGTTCATAATGCAGTGTATTATGGAAACGTGCTTTTTACTTTACATTACCGCATTAGTGCGGTAATGTGCGCCACAGATAACTATTTGCTAGTCGGAGTAATGACATGGCAGTAGGTATGAAATTAGTTAGTACTATCATGGCAACATCAAATACTATGTTACCAATTATAGTATTTACTAATTCCATACCTACCATACATATATAGAAATTGACTTTGGTGAAACTTTTTAATACCATAGGCAAATCATGGGCGATTAGTTAAGAAAAAAAAAATCCCATAAGCAAGTCAGTGGGATATTAAAATTACATGGAATTACTATGAACTATCCTATAATATTAAATAAGCATTCTCTATGCTCACAAGAGCAGAGTTGCGCTTTTTTAATTAAATCTCATCAAAGAGCCTTCATGCCAAAATGCCAACAAAAACTTTTCGGTATCATTTTGAGAATTGTACTTTTACTAATTGTTTCAATAATTAAAACATAATAACATTATAAGTCTGCTTTTTTGCTCGCAAGTGTGATGAAAAACGTCGTATGAAACTCGTGTGCATTGATAATTACACTCTCGGCTACCTTATCGCGCTCGCCATGGCTCGCGCTAATAATACCGCCTTGACTGTAATATCCAATAGAGCACACTTGTATCACAATGTACTTTTATACCCGAGTCTTAGTTGTACATTTTGAATTAAGAACTTTTTCTCAGACAGAATAAGGTTCAAAATACAAAACCTGGCCGAAAGATTTAGACTTGAACCAAAGTTAGAACGCGTTTTGTAATGAGACGGTTAAAGTTTGGGATTTATTAATTATATAATCTAAACTCATTATTTTAACAATATTATACAAAATACACACTGAAGCATCATTAACTGGGTCGTCATTTTTTTTTGTACTTTACCTTATTTCGTCTCTAGATAATTAATGCTGAAGAAAATGTAACCGTTCTCTGAACCGAAAATAGAACTTAATAGTTTTATTTAAGAACACTTACTTACTTACCTATGTACTAAATTACAAAAATAAAAGAATTAAAAAAAAAACCAGAGCTTGAACTATCAGATACTCAATCATGTATTCCATAAAACAGAAAAGACGTGCGGCTACCGGTCCAGCTCCAGAGGGCAATGGCGGCAGAAGCCGAGGCCGCTAGGGAGGCCCGTGCCAAAGTGATCGCAGCCGAAGGGGAACAAAAGGCCTCCCGTGCTCTCCGAGAGGCCTCGGAGGTCATCGGCGACAGCCCAGCGGCATTACAACTACGCTACCTTCAGGTACTCTTTTAATGACAATTACAAGTCCTATAATCAAACATCAATTTTTAAATTTCGAACCTTTTTGTTTTTGGGACGAAGTTCTTACGCGGCTTGCGCTAGAAATATAGAGGTTTTCCACCTTTGGCACTGATTTGAACCGCACTTCTCCGAACCGCACTTGAGCACGCAATCGTCAGGTAGCGAGAAAGCGTTATGGCCGAAAATTCACTTTCAAGTGTCAAATGGCTGGTGTGGATGGCTCTGTATTAACAAAAACCAAAACTTTTGAGACTTGAAACTTGAGGCACTCCTAGATGGCTCTGTAATAATAAATAAATACAGCGAAAGGAACTTCTTTCTAACCAAAAAAGAGAGGTGTCCCACGACACCTCTCTTTTTTTATTATTACTGCTTTTCCGTCTTGGGATTAGGTTGAGTGAAGCAGATTCAACTAAAAACCAGCGTCAGGACTGGCCGTCTGAACAGAGTCTGGGAGTCTGTCTGGCAATATGAACGTGAGATGAATAACCGGACCTATTTGACATAGCTGCCAGGCTCAATGTTGTTAATATTTTGGATCATTGTCCTTTTTGTGTAAAATTGTGTCTCTGTGCTTTGTGCCAAATTAATTGGTTTTATATTTAATTGATTTATAGATATTGTCAAAAGTTTTGTCAAGTCAAATCACTACATTTTTTTTTTTTTTTTTTTTAAACGACACGATATTTTAATCATTACAAATAATAAGTAATAAGTATAATAAGTATAATAATAAGTATAACATGTATAATAAGTATAATAATAAGTATAATCACTACATTTCAATGAAATAGTTAGACCATTCGATATTCGAAAGTTAACAAAAAAAAATAGAATTCAATAGATAGAATTAATACACAGTTTATTTTATTGATACTAGTTATCCTTCCAGACGCTGAACACCATTTCGGCAGAGAAGAATTCGACAATCGTTTTCCCTCTACCAATTGACATGATTACATATTTCATGAGGGCGAAAGAGGATTCCCGTAGTAATATGTAACCTCGATAATATTATATTTATTTCGCAAAATCTTATATTATTATTTAAAAATGTATAATCAAATTACTAATATATTCTATATTAAATTTAAAATATATTCCAAAATCAAGGTAACTTAGATTTAATTGTTTGTTTAACTTAATAGGCTATAATTAAGCCAATCAATAAAGGAGCATTTCATTAAAAAAACTTTAAAAAAAATTTGGGCCCGCATTAATTTAATCGAATCAATTTAAATAAAGTATGTCACTACAGATATTAATGATCAAAAAAAAAAAAAATATTATTCTTAAGAACTTATTCATAAGAACGTATAAATAAGCCGTTGCGAATGTAGATTAGCTTAGCTGCTCATCTAGTGAGCGTAGTATAAAATATAAAATAGTTGCCGACATATTATTAACAGTTAGGCCCTTTGTACACACACGTTTTTCTTGCCATGAAAAACTGAATTTAAAACATCCGTTTTTGGAGAAGTATTTTAGTTTTTCTCATTTCTGACCTTTGAGCCATGAGCTCTAAGGAAGGGTCAAAAGCAGGCAGGTTCGCACGATGACATATCAATTTACCCGTATAATCTGACCTCTCAATGTACGGAAGCCGTATACAAAACGAGGTCAGGTTAAACTGAAAATATACATAAAACAACAACAACATACCACAACAACAACATAAGTATCTTTAATATTTAAAAAAAGGTTTGTTTTTAATTTTACGCCAGCGGCAGCGAATGGTAATTGTGGCGTAGCAATTCTAAATCAAATTAGTTTATTTCTTTAAGTAATATTTTAATTAATAAATTTTTCAAATCGGATTAGCGGTTTTCATCATGGGGCTGTGCTGTAATAGACATAATTCTGTACTTAGATATAAAATTTAGCACTAAAACATTAAAAAAAAAAAATGTTACCTACTTCGCATAGAATCGGCAAAAGAAAAAAAAAACCTTCTTCTAAATCCAATTAGATGTAGAAAAAAACATGTATAATCGTTTCTAGAAAATAAGAAGTTTTATCTATGTATTAGGAGTTAGCTACCGTAGAGGTACTCGTAATACGGCACTTCTAGTGAGAATACATGAGTTTGACAGGTGCTAAGTAGGTTGCTAAAGGAATGTTGAGTACAAGATTTACGCAGATTGTGGGATAAGATTAATCGCAGCCAATTTATTGAACAAACTGAGAAGGATAGACATTATTTTTCACAAAAAAAACTTTATAAAAATAAAAAAACAAAATAAAAGACAAATAAAATCTCAAAAACAAGTTTTTTATGGCGCAATCGTTATCGGTTTTAGGGTAGAGAAGACTAGTTGGCTACAGTTTGAATAACGGCTTAGCTGCGATTTATCTTCATGTCCCTCGTACGTATTTTTATAAAACATAACGTTCTGTATCTCTTGTACGAGTTTTGCATGTTAACCATTATCGATGCGTAACCATAACTATATCCTTTGACCGCAAAAACAGTAACCCTGCAAAACTCGCAGGGTACATAACAACTTGTTAATATTTTCGCACGTTACAATTTGTTGTTAAAATTTAGCTAAGCGTTTCATTCGTACTAAAAAGGTAACAAAATAACAAAAATGTAAAAAAAGCAGTTTAGCTTGGAAACAAAGAAGCAAAAACCGTACCTACTGTTCGCACAGCTAATAATACAAGAGTTTATAAAATGTTTCTGTAATCTACATAAATATTTATACACAAAATATTTTTCCCAAAATATTTTTCCCAACCGGCAAAAATGTAATGTTTACCGGTTGAGAATCGATGTAAGTACACAATCATATTTCGGCAAGTCACAGCTATTAAAATGTGAACAAATGCTAGGGAGCAAACAAAACACACAAAAAAAATTAAAAACAAAAAAAAAGGTGCACGTTGCTTACTAGAAAGAAGCACATTATGATAGCTCTGATAAATTGTGACATGTGCGTATTTTTGTATCGATATAATTAAAGGTATTGCATAGCGATTTCTATAACTTAGCCCATTCTCAGACGGGTTGACGGCAACTGAACCTAAACTGGTTGGTAACGGGAGTTGCCAACTGCCACGCAACTGGTACTCTGATATGGCGCAAATCAAGTTGTGTCATCAATCGCGCGTGACTTGTTGCGTCGCAGTTGAAAACTAGTTCTCGATAAGTTGTGTCGTGTGAGAACCGCCATATAAATGTATGTGCTAACGCGATTGGCTGCGTCGGCGTTGAAAACTTGTTTTATTTTGGTCACCTCGTGTGTGAATGGCTTTACTTTTATTATTTAGCGAATAGCAATACAATTTAAAATGCATTACAATGCGCGCTACATGTACCTGATCTATGCTCTATCTCACGCGCACCATGCAACAATCTGTGCTGCACTTTTGATGACTTACCAAACTGAGCCAGGTATTTCGGGAAGCATGCAACACAGTATGTAACATGAATCGCGTGAATATTTTTAACTTTCTGGTCCATTTAAATCGACCAAGGCCCATTCGTAATGCGTTTTAAAGGTTGAACTATTAATGCTTTATAAATCGTTTTGTCAGTGCGTATCTAAGAGGCAGTTGATGTAGTTATCAATGTACAAGGACTGGGTTCATGAGTGTTCCTAAATTAGAGAACACGCATATCGAAAGCGAACCTTTTGAATTGTTGAAGTGATGTCTTGAGAATATACACTCATTGATCGCTGTACTTCTTTCAAATTACATGTATTTTTACAGAATAATATAAAATATATTTAAAAAAAATAAAAAAACAATTTTTCTATGACCTATGCTTTTATTTATATTTAAAAATATACATTTAAATTAATAAATGTTTAGAATGGAATATATTCAACAATGTTATACGGTAGTAATTTAAGTAAATAAATAAATAGTGGGCCCAAATTGTGTTTCATTTTACCGCAATGGTCCACACCTGCAATATACACCCAAACATAATTTTACAGCCTATACGAAATAAGTTGTATGAGTAGGCACAGCCATCGTATGTATATCCTAATTCCTAATATATAATATTACAAATGCGAAAGCGAGTTTGTTTGTTATGCTTTCACGCTAAAACGGCTGAACGGATTTCGATGAAATTTAGCACATGGGTAGACCATGACCAGAGGGCTAATTCTCGTAGGTACTTAAAAACATTCACATTTAAGTCGCAATCTGTCAAACTTGTCAAAAATGTTGAATTGATGGTTATTTTGACAGATTGCGAATGAGACGCGAATGTGAACGTTCTTAAAAATAAGCGAAGTGTCCTGCTGGAATAGGACATAGGATACTTGTTATACCGATATTCCCACGGGATCAAGACTTACGTGGGTAAAACCGCGGGGTGCAGCTAGTGCATAATAATTATGTATGTACCTGATTCGGTACAAATGATTAAAAACCAGAATTTATTTTTAATGGATTGCTAATAAGCAATCCATTCAAAATACAAGACCTAGCCAATTGTACACGTAGGTTCTAAAGGGTCCGCAAAGCAGTGATGACGCCGCTGCGCCTGCGCAATGTTTTAAAGACTTTCGGTTTAGAAAAACGAGCGAATGCACATTCTATCCCCATTATACTAAATTATTTTTGAGTAAACATCCCTGTTTACTAAAAAATAATTTGAGCATTTTTTCGTTGATTTACTGTCCTTTCACAGTTATATAATACGTCTGACAGCAGCAACTCAACAACAACCTTATTATAACGTAATTAATGACCACTGTGATTATGCAAAATCAGACATAACAAAACAACTAACTTCCAACAAAAATAAACTTTTTTTATTTATTTATTTAAAGGGCTTTGTCGCTGAGTGACCACATCTCCCAAAAAAACAAAAAAACTTTAATTCCAGAAGTTGGTGTTGTTCTGTTTCTTTTTTTTCAATTTTCAGTTTTTGCCAACGACTTCCGAAATTAAAGTTACTTTTCACTATTAACAATGTTGCCGATCGTGGGATTACACCATTCGAGTGAAGACAGCGTATCGGCAAGCGCAGCGTGGGTCGCTACCCAGCTATATAGACTAATGGTGGAATTTCACGATCGGCAATATTGCAGACGGACACGCACGGCAGACGACCACAGACCGCCACGCACCGCGCACTGAGGTGTTCCAATGTCTGCGATACCCCGCACGTACACCTTCCCACGATCCGTCCTCCGGGCTCGTCGGTGTCCGTCCGCAAAATCACCGATCGTCGGGTCTCGGCATAAGAAAGTGGCTGGGACAGACTGGTTGCGGAAGGCGGAGGACAGAGTGTAGTGGCGCAGCTTGGGAGAGGCCTATGCCAAGCAGTGAACTGCGATAGGCTGAGTTGATAGTTAATTGAGATCGAGGTGAAGAGCTGACTCATTAATAACTGTTACTGTTAGCTTGTATCATCCCGCTACTCACTGCTGGGCAAAGTACTATCCCCACACCACACTACGCTCCAAAACACAGATTACTGACGTTGCTCAAAAAGCCGCGAAGTTGAAGGGAGACTGGGCTACGTCTGCCAAATATGCTTGACACAGCCAGAAGGCGTCGGGGCAGACCCCACAGAAAATGCTCGAGCACAAGCACGAGCTGGATCAAAAGATCAGACTCAATATTTACCTCGAAAATATCAATCATTACTAAAGGCAATTTTATTTCTAAAGGACTATCAACTTCCTACAGACTTGTTGTTTGGTCGCCGGAGTGGACGGTCGTTCGCTAGCTCGTTTAATTTTTTAACGATACGCTTGTGTCCGCACATGCTCCTGCGTCTGGCGCCTGCTTGCCGTCGGAAGCGAACACTGTTTTCTTTTACTTTGATACTGCTGGGACACTAAATAATTACTTTAAAATAGTGCTAAAGTGTGGTGCAAATAGTGCTAAAGTGAGGTGCATGTCTACGTGAGTTCCTGAACTCAAGTGATCGATCCAGGGCACACAAGGACCCAAGCTAATTTGGTGAGATCTTTCCATATTATCTTTCAGGGCTTTCAGGGTTTTACTTCCCGCTGCAAAATCGGTATTTTATCTGATTGATTGTTGGATAACACGGCAATAGTGCATTCGCAGTGGTGAAATGACGGGCGGTTGATGCCGAACCTCTATAACTCTGACTTTCTAAGCCAATTTTATAAGAACATTGTGTGCATGCTAAATATATTATTACTTAGGTGCATTCCTGATCTCAGGTAAGTAATCCACGGCATTCAACGGACCCAAGCTAATCTGGGGAGGCCTTTCCATATTTTTCAGGACGATGCTTTCCGCTGCAAAATAGGTCGCGCATTCAACTCTTATTTCCTACGCAATAAGTATTAAATATTCATTATAAATACAACAACATTCTAACAAAATAACGTTATCGCTTTCGATTTCGTAAAATTCTAAAAACTTAATTCCCAGAAACGACACTAAAAAAAATCAACAATTTCTTTAGCGTTAAAAAAAGTCGCTCGGTCAACAAATATATCATCTGACAGCCATTAATCAAGATTTATTACACCCATGCGCGCAAGAACATTGAAGGTGTAGCACTTTACGCAAGCATGTGGCCCATTCAACAACAAACAAAAACTTAACCCGGAAACTTAGGATTCATTTCTACGGTCAAACAAAGAGTCAAGCTCATAAATCCCCAGGCAAAGCGCAACGCTGCCAAACTTTTGTATCCTTAGTAATAACGCCGTTAGTAATCCCAAACAAAAGTTTTTACAATGGTAACAATAGTGCCCATGGAAAAAGATGGTAACTGCCTATTTAGGGCAATAGCCCACCAAATAAACAGCTTAATGGCACTGACATTCGACCACGTGTCTGTTCGACGAGACCTCGCTACTTACGTCTTAACGAACCGATGAGACGCCAGAATTCGTTTAGAAATTACGAATAACATTCAAGAGCTTCTTCCTAACAACAAGCTTTCTCAGGAACAATTGATAATAAAATACATAACCGAGCAATTTAACGAGTCGTTCTGGGGAGGAGAAGACATCATAATCACCGTGTCCGAATTCTATCTCGTAAATGTACATGTACACATAAATAACGTGAACATACTGGTGTTATAAACTTATAACAGACGAGAGCTCAGTCTATTAGGCGGGGGTGTCTAAAGGCTTAATTCACCAAAAAAAACCACTCATCAGTTTAAAAACTTGTAATAATTTACGATTCACAATAATCACAATAATGTTCGTCAATCACTTAACACTATTAACATTAACACAAAGCAAACTATGAACTAAGAGGAATAATACGATAATAAAATTAAATGAGGAACAAACTTAATATTAACTAATATCTAGGGCATCTAGATATCCTATATGCTGAGCGCGAAGAGTTCGTAAGACTGAGTGACTACTATATGACAACTGGATGACAACTGGATGACGACTGATGACGACTGATGACGACTGATGATGACTAATGACGACTGATGACGACTGTTGAAATGATCGAAGTTCGTATATTTATAGCCCGCCGCACACACACAAAAAGTTATCGTTTGCCCAATCAACCTGGGCACCTCGAGTAGGCAGGGGGTGATGCAGGGGATCGGGTGTCTGCGGGGTACCGTCGGATCCGGGCGCGCCGGGGGTAGTGAAAGGGACGCGGGGGAAGGATACTACGCAGTTATCGAAATATATAACACTGTTTACATTTTTGTTACCTAACAGAACAATAGGATTATTCGTAAACGGTACATCGCGTCCTATTGTTCTTATATAAAAGGTGTAATTCTATTGTTTTATACTGAACTAAGCGATTGGGATATCTACAAATTGTGTGTCTGCTTTATTGAAAGAGTTAATACAATATTTAATTTTAATCTTATGCCCCTCACTTGACACAATCACTGGAATCGAACCCATTGTAACAGGTATCTACATGTCACACTTTTACTGCTCAGCCTATATCATCGTGCTTCCCCAACATTCCACCCCCTGTAACAGGGTTCCACCGCATTACATCTTGGTCGGTGGGAAGCACGACAATCTTTGCCACGGGCCGACGCAGGACCCCACTTATTGTCTTTACGTCGACGACACGAATGATGCAATCGTTGCCGTTGTACACTGCCTTAATTATACCTTTTGTCCATGCACTGCGTTGTTTGTTATTGTCCGCGATCACTACGATATCACCAACCCGCACATTTGGCACATTATTGGCCCACTTTTCTCTTCTTTGTAGAGTTGGGAGATATTCCCTCAGCCAGCGCCTCCAGAACATGTCGGCGAGCGCGCTCACGCGCCGCCACTGCCGTCGGGAATTGACGTCCTCGTCGTCTGCTGGCGCGAAAGGAGTGCTCCCGGACGCAGTGCCCAGGAGCAGATGATTGGGCGTCAAGACCATGGGCTGGTCGTGATCGTCGTGGACGTAGCTTAGAGGCCGGCTGTTAATGATCAGCTCGGCCTCTGTGAGGAGGGTATAGAGGACCTCCTCACGTGGTGCACGCTCCTTGAGCGTGCTGCGAAGGGCGTTCTTGACTGAGCGCACGAGCCTTTCCCAGCAGCCACCCATGTGCGGGGCCGCCAGGGGATTGAAGTGCCACTCGATGCCGCGGTTGATGGCTTCGGCCCTGATTTGACCCTGATTGAGGTCTTTCAGGGCTGCTCGCAGTTCGGAGTTGGCCCCGATGAAGTTCGTACCCTGGTCGGAGTACATGTGCGCCGGCTGTCCGCGGCGCGCAATGAGGCGCCGCAGGGCAAGTATTGCTGAATCGGCGCTCAGCGAGGCGACCACTTCAAGGTCAACGGCGCGCGTTGTGAGGCAGGTGAATAGGGCACCCCACCTCTTCTCGCGGCGCCGCCCGATCACCACCTCTGGAGAAAGCCGACGCTTATGACACCGGCCGATGAAGATCAGGACTAGCGTCATGACGCGCCGTACTCGTATCCACGACGAGTAGCGCTCGTACTGGAGGAGTGATGCTGCTGGCTCTGCTGTAGCGTGGACCCGTTGAATGCGCTCGAGGTCCGCCTCCGTCGCCTCAGCCTCGCGACACACCGGCCACCGCTCCTGTGGATCACGAAGAAACAAGGGGCCACGCAGCCAAGCTGCATGATTATCGAGCCAAGACAATCGGGTCGCTTTGTCAGCGGGGTTCTCCTCCGAAGGTACCCAGCGCCAATTGCCTCGGTCCGATAGTTTATCGATCTCCGCTAACCTATGGGACACAAACCGTTGGAATTCCTGGGCGTCAGAATTTATCCATTTTAGGACCGTCTTACTGTCGGTCCAGTAGGTTTTAAATTTGATAGGCAGCCCTAGCTCGGTCTCCATCGTGTTCGCAAGTCGGCAGGCTAACAAGGCCGCTTGCAATTCGAGGCGAGGGATTGAAACCACTTTTTGTGGTGCAACCCGGGCTTTTCCGGCTAGCATGACAGCCTCCCTTTTCCCGGTGGCGTCATACCCTACTAAATACGCTACGGCAGCGTAGGCCAGCTCGCTAGCGTCGCCGAACACATGAAGTTCAAGTTCACGAAGGTCAAGCCCATACCAACGTGGTATCTTTACCTCTTGTAACTTTTCCAGAATTATTGAGCCAGACGAACCATACCTTGGCGTCCTTGTCTTTCAATGGTTCATCCCATTGAATTCCCGACTTCCAAATCGCCTGCATGAGTATCCTGGACTGGATTACACATGGATATAGAAACCCTAAAGGGTCATAAATTGACATAATGAAGCTCAAGAATTGCCGTTTAGTAGGCACTATGCTACCGTTCTTTATACCTTCGGGTAGTCTTTTAAAAGACAAGTCAAAACCTAACTCGTCCCAAATCAATCCTAAGGTCCTCTCAATCATGCCTAGACCCTTCTCGAGGGCCACCTTTTCTGGCATGTCTATTTTGAGCTTATTTCTAAGCTCTGATGAGTTGGTGACCCACCAACTCATCAGAGCTTAGATATATAAAATATAAAGATATATAAAAAATATATATTAAATCCACCGGAAGCATGGATATGGGTCACTTCCTCTATAAGTTTATTAGCTTGTTGCTCTGACCAAACACTATCCAAATAATCATCCATGTAGTGCTTGCTTTTAATGGCCTCTACGGCCTCTGGATACTTTTCCTCAAACTCGCTGGCATTTTTATTTAATATATATATTGCCGTTGTCGGAGATGAGTTTGCCCCGAAAATCATCGAGTTCATTGCGAACACGCTCGGCTCTCGGGTCTGATCCGCGCCTCTCCACAAAAATAACTGTGCGCCTTGATCCTCGACCCTTATTCGAATCCGCATGAACATGTCCGCAATGTCTCCCGTGAATCCTATTGGACCTATTCGGAATCTTATTAGAACGCCTGGAAGTGAGTTTAAAAGGTCAGGTCCGGTCAACAAGTTATCACTAAGCCACGTACCGTGAGACGCAGCGGCCGCATCGAAAACTAGGCGAAGTTTACCGGGTTTGTTTGGGTTGACGACCCCAAAGTGTGGCAAGTACCAAATCGGTGCTTGTCCCACTTCCCCTTCCAATTTTCTTGCGTAACCTTCTTCAAGGAGCCGGTCTATTTGCTTCGAGTAAGCTTCCGCGTAAACGGCGTCCTTCCGCATGCGTCTCTCGATACCATGCAACCGTTGTCGGGCCTGATGGTAATTATCAGGTAGCTCTACTTGGTCGTGCTTCCATAGCAACCCTACTTCCCATTGACTACTATCTGATACACGTCTACTGGTATCCTCTAATACCTTTAACGCTCTTTCGTTTTCTATATGTTTGCGAGCGTTCTGCGATATACCGATCGCTTCTAGTTCAAATTGCGCTTTGACTAGATCATGCAGGTCAGGGAGGGAGACTGCCATACAATTGACGGATTGTTCATCATTATTGTTATTATTATTATCATCAAATGGCCCATGAACCACCCAACCTAATTTGGTCAGTGAGGCAACCGGCTTACCGGATCGCCCTTGGCGGACGTCCTGGCTGACCAACAGCTGCCAGTTGTCCTGTCCCAGTAGCAGCAGCGGCTTAGCGCCCCTCATCTCTGCGCAACCCAAGTCGCGAAGGTGGGCATTGTCGCTCAGCATGGCGGCGGACACCGTTTGTATAGGCATGTTCATGTTATACATTGTTCGGCATTTGATTTGATGTTGCAGTCCGTTAGGCCCTCTAACTTTGACCTCTACGGCCCTCGAGGTCAAGTCGCTGACCCCGTAGCCACCCGCTGTCTTCAAAGTGAGCGGGATGCGCGGGCCTTCTAAATTTGCAGCTATTGAACTATCTATAAGTGATACTGTCGCGCCATCGTCCAGTAATGCGTAACAATTATATTCGATTTGTTTGTCGTCGGTTATTGTTACCGGCACGATTTTCAGGAGAGCCGTCGCTCTCCATTCACCTATGTTTGAGACTTTCTCGGTCTTTTCTTTGACCGGCTCGCTGTTATTATTGTATTTCGATACTTTGTCAGCATGCAACAACGAGTGGTGGCTATATCCACACTTGTCGCAACGTTTCGCGCGGCATAACTTTTTGGGGTGTATTTTTATTAGACATTTGAAACACGTATTCATGGCTTTAATTACAGTCCATCTATCTTGAACGGTAAGCTTGCCGAATGTGTCACAGTTTTCTATTGCATGTTCTTTAGTGCATACTACACATTTTGCCGGTACCGTAGATTCATCACTATGTGTGTTGACTTTTTGAGCCGACGGTGCTCTATTATTGAAGGGGCGCGCGACCGCTTTTTGTTGCCTTACAGGAGGCTTAGAGAGACCGGGTTCAAACATGTTAGCTTGCAGGTAATATGACGTTGTACGCGTCAAGTGGTTCAAGAACTGCGATATGATTTGTAAGTCTGGAGATACCCTTAAGTCCACCCCCTGCGCGCTTTCTAACCCCATTGCAAAGTCACCGTACTGTGCCCGCTGTATTGACGTCGCCAACAATCTGCGGGTTATTTAAATAGCCGTCGGCTCTAATATTTTTAAGTAGGGACACAACGTTCCTGACTGTCGATGCAAACTTTCTTAATTCGCGGCCGCTTTCCGAAATACGCGGTAGGTCCCTTATTCTCTTTAACGCGCCTTGTAATATCAAAGTCGGATGACCGTATTCCTCCTCTAAAGCACGCATAATATCGTTGGGATTCGTACCCGACCGCAATAGATCCTCCACCGATATCTTAGCCTCTCCATGCAACGAGGTTTTAAGCCGGGCTAGATTTTCGAAAGGTTTAAAATTATACATCTCAGTTGTGTCCCAATACATATTCTTATAAGATATCCAATCAGCTGGGTCGCCATTAAAATTAGGCAATTGGTACGCCTGTCTAGGTACCGGCCGTGGTCGAGCCATGCTTGTAATTGCATCCGCCAGTCGGACTATCTTGCTGTCTCTGTCGCCCGACGCCTCCCTTCGTGACTCTCTTTCACCCACTCCGTACGTAATCCGCCGTGCATCCGACTCCCGGATCGAACCGGAAGGTGCACCTGCGGCCGGCGTGGTAGTCACTGGGTACGTTACAGGCAGACGGAATGAAACTTTTTCACCGACTGGCGTGCGTGCCTGTGTCATGGGTACCGTTACATTCGAAAGCGGCCCCGACACAGGCGTCCCTAACACATGCGACACAATATTATCACGGTAATCGGTATGCTTACTCACATTTTGGTGATTCCCAGCTATGTTGCGAGGCGCGGCCAGTTCAATAGGCCCGCGCCCCGCGGACCGGGTACACAACACTGCATCCGTATCGCACAACACCGGGTTAGGCACACCCACTATTTCCTGATTGGTAGCTTGCGGCGTCGTGTCGATCCATTGTTCGACTCGTTGTGCTGTACCCACGTCCGAGGCTGAGTCGTCACTCTCAGCAGCTGCTTCTATTTCAGCGATGTCAGCTTCCATCCTTTTCTTCAGGAGGTTTTCTTTGAGCTGTACTAGCTCACGCTCAGCTTCGTACTCGATGCGCTTCTTAATGTGCTCGACGCTCTTGCGGCTATTCTTCGAAGACGCTCTGCTCCGCGGCGACGTATGGCGATCTCTTTCAGGCGCCTGTCTTCCCGTGGGTCCCTCTGACGTACTTCTAGCACTGTAGTCGATCACTCGACCACCCATCAGAGGGATATTGAGGGCAGACGTCGACGCCATAGTCGGTGCGACGGATGGCGAACCCGGCACTCGTTCAGACTGCATACCGGAGTCCGACACAATTTCTTCACGGCGGCGAGCACTTTGTTCCTCTTCCAACCTCCGTAGTTTGCTTCTAGTCGTAATGCTGCTCTTCTGACTCATGGTTAGCTACGACCTTATCCGGCTTCTGAAGGACCAAAATATAACAGACGAGAGCTCAGTCTATTAGGCGGGGGTGTCTAAAGGCTTAATTCACCAAAAAAAACCACTCATCAGTTTAAAAACTTGTAATAATTTACGATTCACAATAATCACAATAATGTTCGTCAATCACTTAACACTATTAACATTAACACAAAGCAAACTATGAACTAAGAGGAATAATACGATAATAAAATAAAATGAGGAACAAACTTAATATTAACTAATATCTAGGGCATCTAGATATCCTATATGCTGAGCGCGAAGAGTTCGTAAAACTGAGTGACTACTATATGACAACTGGATGACGACTGATGACGACTGATGACGACTGATGACGACCAATGACGACTGATGACGACTGTTGAAATGATCGAAGTTCGTATATTTATAGCCCGCCGCACACACACAAAAAGTTATCGTTTGCCCAATCAACCTGGGCACCTCGAGTAGGCAGGGGGTGATGCAGGGGATCGGGTGTCTGCGGGGTACCGTCGGATCCGGGCGCGCCGGGGGTAGTGAAAGGGACGCGGGGGAAGGATACTACGCAGTTATCGAAATATATAACACTGTTTACATTTTTGTTACCTAACAGAACAGTAGGATTGTTCGTAAACGGTACATCGCGTCCTATTGTTCTTATATAAAAGGTGTAATTCTATTGTTTTATACTGAACTAAGCGATTGGGATATCTACAAATTGTGTGTCTGCTTTATTTAAAGAGTTAATACAATATTTAATTTTAATCTTATGCCCCTCACTTGACACAATCACGGAAATCGACCCATTGTAACAGGTATCTACATGTCACACTTTTACTGCTCAGCCTATATCATCGTGCTTCCCCAACAGGTGTTTTCACCGGTAACATACATATCCTCTACAAAGATCAACAATATGATAGCTGGATCAACGACGATCAAGACAACAACAACATGCAAGGACAGTCCATAAAACCCCGATTCCAGAACAGCCCCCAATTAGCTAGCTCATTAACAGTGTGTGTGTGTATGTGGAGGAGCTCGTGGCTACGTAATAATTGCCGCACGGGTCGATCCATCAGGTTAAGCTACGCTTGCCGGGGTTGGTCCGTGGATGGGTGACCATCTTTACATACCGAGACTCCTCCGTGCCTCGGAAAGCACGTTAAGCCGTTGGTCCCGGCTGTCATTTGTGGATCTTTGACAGTCGTTACGGGTCGTCAGAAGTCCGAAAGTCTGACAACCAGTCTTACCAAGGGGTATCGTATTACCCAGTTACTGGGTTGTGGAGGTCAGATAGGCAGTCGCTCCATGTAAAATACTGGTATTCAGCTGCATCCGGTTAGACTGGAAGCCGACCCCAACATAGTTGGGAAAAGGCTAGGCAGATGATGATTAACAGTGTGTACAAGTAGCATCAACATTACATACACCGACATCAGGGGAAGACGCGGACGACACTGAATACACAATACTCAGAAACCCGCCTTCTTCCGTTAGTAGATACGCTTGCCCAGAACTACGTATTGCAACCTGGAACGTCCGCGGGGCCTCAAAATCGACCAAAAAAGATAGAATAGATGCAGAACTTTCAAATAGGGGTATCCACATAGGTTGCCTACAAGAAACAGGGATGAACTTAGGAATATACAACTCCACCCACTACATATGGCATCTATCTGGAACCGCGGGTAAAGCACATAGGGGAATTGCAATTGTAATCCGAAAGGATGCCCTAATTGAAATACTGAACATTAAAAATGACACCGACGCGATGTCAATCACTCTTAAAGTTGGTAGGAGAAGCGACAAATCTGCTCCTGTGTATATAATTAACTCCCACATCAACAGCTGTACCTCTAAAGCAACAAGATCATTCACAGGTTTACTAAATTTGATTAGAAAAAACCAAGGAAATGTACTCTAATAATCCTAGGCGACTTCAACGCCCACATTGCTAGACTAGATACACTAAGTTTCCAACGCAAAGGGCTGATTGAACAAAATTTATATCATGAATATTCTAACTACAACGGGGAAATGTTAATGGATATAGTCAATAGGGAAAATCTGCAAATAGAAACAACAAAAGCGAGGACATCCATTAACCGACACACGAAATGAAGGACCCACGGTGGATGAAGTGATGGGAATCATTAACGGCATGCGTAACGGGACAGTCCCAGGAACTGACCAAGTGGTAATCGAGCTCTACAAAGCGATGCCACAAATATTACAGGAAGCCGTCACCAAACATATTTATTTATTGATATTATTTGGAGTTTTCTAAATTGGTTTAGGAAATAAAACAAGCGTGCTCGACTGCGAAAACGAAAAGGGAAGTATATTTTATAGTTAACAGACATTATAGACATTCTTGAGACTATGGAAGTAATGACATACAGCCTACAACAGACACTTGCATACTATAGGTGGCACTAGTAATTACGATCTAAGACATGGTATTTTGAGTAAATAACAACACCCCCACTCTCAAAATACAGACATTTTACACATTAAAATACCACAGTAACAATGCCTAACATTTTTACAAATTTATTATGTTTCACTACAGGTAAACTTTTAGTAAGCATATCTGCTGGCATATCTTCTGATGGCAAATAATTAATCTTAACAATTTTATTACTAATTATTTCTCTACAATAATGATAGCGCACATCAATGTGTTTTGATCTGTTATGAAATACAGGATTTTCAGATAACTTTTGAGCGCTTTGATTGTCATTATATAACTTAATAGTATAGGTTTGTTCAGTAATCTCATTCTGTAAATTAATAAGATACACAGCTTCCCTGCAACCCTCTGTAATTGCCATATATTCGGCCTCGGTACTTGAAAGTGCTACAGTTCTTTGTTTTTTACAACCCCATGAGATGACTGAACCTGACAACATAAAGCAGAAACCTGAATAGGATCTTCTATCAATAGAACTATTGGCCCAATCAGCATCAGCATAACCCTCAATATTAAAATTACCATCTTTACAATACTTTAAACCTAGACATCTTGTTTTTTTTAAGTATTTTAATATTCTTTTAGAATATAACCAGTGCTCTTTATTGTGACAGTTATTAAATTGACTTAAATATCCTACAGGATAGGCTATGTCTGGCCTAGTCAGTACAGCTAAGTACATAAGACTCCCTATCAGCTGTTGATAAGGATTTTTAGAACTTTTTTCATCTTTACTTTTAACAATATTCAATTTAGCCTCCATGGGTGTATCAAGTCTTACACTCAGTCATACTAAATTTATGTAATAAATGATCAATATAGTATTCTTGACTCAAAGTAATGACTCTATTCTCCTTATCAGTATTGACATTTATACCAAGACATTTTCTAATCTGTCCTAAATCTTTAATTTTGAATTGACTACTCAAAGTATCTTTTAGCAATTCCATTTCCTTTTTATCATTAGATAAAATAAAAAAATCATCGACATACAATGTCACAATTGTCCTGAGACTATTCACACATTTTGTATACAAACAGGGTTCCAATTTAGATTTTTTATAACCATTAACTAACATTACATTATCATTACATTATTATGTAATAATTGACTACAGTTTTCTTATCGATCCAACTATTTTCACTATCATTCAAACCTAACCATTTAACAAATAGCTTACTACCTTTTCTCCTTAAAACTTTTTCAATGAGGTAAACATCGGGATAAATTGTTTTTTGAATTTCTTGTTCGTAAAAAGTACCTAATATCGGTTGGTTTCTAAGATCTTCAATGTTATACGTTACTGGAACTGTTTCATTAATGTTTGTGATCTTAAAGATTTCTGTTGACCAGTTAGGGGTATAGCCTTTTTCAAAACAATTTTTAAACTTACTTATCGAACGTAATCCCCGACTTTACATTGTTTTTTTTCGTGGTCGTGTTTCTTTGTTATTTTAAAATATTTTTCCGTATAATGCTCTCATTTTCAATGCTAACATCAATAGGCTTATAATTAATAGTACGGTGTATAGTATTATTGTAAGTAAGCACAGTATTTTCTATAGGTTTTCCTATCCATTTATAGCTTCCATTTAAATTAAAAGTTTTGAATAATGAATTTTTTTAAGTTTTAATTAATCTTTCCACAATAGAAGCTTTCTTAATCGAAAATGATGAATAGTGATTAATTTTAGTACGCTTCATTAATTTTGAGAATGTATCGTTGTAAAACTCTGTTCCTAAGTCTGTTTGTAAATTATTAGGTGAACGATTACTTCTCATTATTACTTCTTGAAACGCATTTGATACTTCTACTTTTGATTTAGACTTCAAAGGTATAGTCCACGCATATTTTGAAAAGCAGTCAATCACCACTAAGATATAACTGAACCCTCTATTATTATTATTTTTTATGCTTCTTAAATCAATAAGATCTGCCTGCCATAAGTCATCGATTCCTTTTAAAATAACACAACGACGAACAAAGTTTCTTCTTGCTGATTTATGTAATTCATTCACGATTTGTTGCTTTGTCATTATGAGATGGTATGTTCGTCTTACTCGTACCAGCGTTTGTTATTCTATAATCAATATATGACACCATACTTGATTTTAAGTGTTCTAACTTAACTTGAATATCTTTTAAAATCTCATTTTTTGTTTTGTCCAATAAATTTTCAACATCGCTTTTATCACACAGGTAATTATTTTTTTCATCTACATATTCCTTGTTAACTACATCGTCTGCTTCAACAGGATTAATAACACCACGTAGTCTGTTCATTTGCAAATTAAACTCACCATTTGGAGTCTTTTTTTTTATCTGAGATATCAAACATATCCACTAGTCTCATTCTTTTGTGAATATGATGACCAAATTTGTCTATATTCATTATGTACGTGTAGGTGTATGTTTAGATGGAAAGATCAAAGTAAAATGAAACAATCATTCTTAATCATTAAATGTATTACTTTATAATTTTTCCCTCGCGTAGTTCTTCTATGATGGATAATATTTCATTATTGAGTCCTGTATTTCCAGCTTCTCGAGAGGCCATGAGTAATTTTAATCTTTCAACCAATTCATTAGGGTCATCCCAATATACATAATCGGTATCTTTATTCATTTTTTTTAGTATTAGCAACCCTTTTCCTTTAGTCAAAGACATTTGAGCATCGTTAGCGTTGCTGTGTAATTTAAAAAGTGGTTTTATAAGACACATATATTTTTTTTCCTTTATTGCTTTTTATAGGTTTGTTTGGATCATAGTCACGTCTATGAACATTTGTAGTTAATAACATTAATTTGTAACTGTGTTTATCCTTTTCAGTTACTAAACTTAGATCTGGATCTTTTTTTAATAAAGGTTCTTTTAATCCTTTAGAGTTTGGATATATACGGTGATCTATAGTAACATTTTTATCGTCGATAGTTATATTGGACGAACCGAGCATTAGTTTGCGTTTTTCAATCCTAACTCCAAAAGGAATATCATCAATTACTTCAGATGATTGCGACCATGATGAAACGTTTTCTTTCAGAGTATCATTGATGTCGACAGATTTGAATGAGTCATCACTTTTCTCGAAACAATTATCACAATCATCATCCTTGGAATTTGGACTACTATCACTATTTTCTTGATTAATAGTCGATGCTTTAGATTTATTAGTATTTTCCCAATCATTCTCATTATTAGCATATTCATAGTTTGTTAAGTCTTCATTGTTTTCATGTTTATTAAATTTAAAATTACCACTATTCTTACTTTTCGCAGGTGTATTTTTGTTGTTATATGCAATTTGATTAAGTGGATTAATCAAAGGTTTAAATACAGTTTGCAAAACTTTCTCACTATCGGCTTCAATATTCCGCATTTTTCGTACTTTTTTTCTGACAGCTTCAACAGCATTAACGATTTGTCTTTTCATAGATGTTTCCATTGTAATAATAATTAGATGTTTATTCTATTACTGTTTAATTAAGATTACCTAACATTTTCTTTGCAGGGATTTATATATAAATAAATAAATATAATTATATTTATACAATGTAACCTCAATCAAAAACTACAAAGTTATCAAATTTTTTGCGATAGCCACCTTCGTTTTTACGACATTCCTTAATTATAACTAAATAATTATAAGGATCGGTCCATATTTTAGAACACAATTCACGAAACTCGTTCCATTTCATATCTGTGTTAACATGTTCCTCATAGACGTGTCGCATATTAATATCATCTTGCTTGAAAATAATTATTAGATTTGCATTGTCTCTAACAAGTTGTTTGGGTACCTTACTATATTTTTGATTTAAATAAAAACAGTCTATGTTTTTGTGCCTACCCATTGCAAAATAATCTCGCATGTTACTTTGGTTCTCACACGCTATGTCATCAAATATCATTACCGAATCGCACCTAGCTTCTTGGGGACTAACTACTTCTTCATTGTCCTTAAATTTTGAAAACGTAACGTCGGTTACACAAGCTAGTACTTTTTCTAGAAACATGTACTTTGGTTGATATAGAGTCTTCGAGTATAGGTATACATTACGAAACTTCAATCCGTCTTTATGCAAGAGCAAACCAATTACGAGATTGGTTTTACCTCAGTTAGAGGGACCGCAGATAATACATCTTATAGTGTTTGGTAAAAGTTTTCCATGTCGAAAAGTATGACTTTGGGTTTCAACACATACTGCATCCACAACTAACGAATGGGGTTGTTTAACAAACTTCATTTTTGCAAACGTCTAATACTTAACACTGTTAAAATAAGAATAATCAGTCACATTGATGAATTGTTTTAATATAATGTTCAACTTTAAATGATTTCTGAGCTCCTTTGGTAACCGAATGGGTTAGCAAGTATCATAACATTATATATTATGTACAAATAAAATTGAATCCAATTTACATTTAATTTATGAGCGATTAAAAATTATTACGTAAGTATCTATCACCGTATGAGTATCGGATGGATGATAATAATTGTGATGAGTTACTTTTGTGATGTTAATATACTACCGTTTACACAGATTACCCAGACCAGAGTCAACATTGAAAAGTCTGTGTTCAAAGTTTATCACTCTGGTAGGAATCGAACCTTTAGCACAGCAGTCTGATACATAGACCTTTGTACTAAACCTGGTTGTCATATTACAAACGAAACAATAGTTGGCTACCTATCGATCACCGCTACAAAAACGCCTTATGTAATTAAGTAAGCAGTTTAAAGGAATGTGTTAGTATGCTATGATTATACTGAACAAAACAGTCAGGATTATGAATTATACTATACGCTCGAATGAGTGTATGTATTTTTATCGATCAAGTCGAACGATAATTATCAGGTATTCTGGAACACTGTCCAGAGCGACAACGAATTCGATGAGTGAAATTCAGAATGCCTAATTTATCCGAATCCGTATACTATTGGGCGTTCTGTCACAACGGAGCGTAGTCGAACTTGTTCGACTGCGCGACACGTGGGACAGAATGCCCAATAGTATACTACTCACATACATTACATCTATTTTAGACAGGAGAAGCACCATCAGAAAACGATGCGAGCAGGCCACTAAAAACGCAAAGTCACCATTCATAGAAAACTCAAAGATGGACTGGCAACTAGCCAGGCTCATGTATAGAATGGTGATTGTACCGTGTATGATACACGGTTTGAAGGTATCGACAATCACCAAAGCTAACAGGTCTAGACTGAGGAAATATGAGAGAGTTATCATGACGGACTTGATTAGTCACGCTAGGAACAAACCAAGACCAAAGAAAATGCACGAAATCTTAGACGGAAAGACAGTAACCAAACGCATCAAGAACCACAGTATGTGCTATCTCGCACATGTTCACAGACGCGGCAACCCACACCTATTATATGCAGCAATACAGTACAAGGCCAAATCCAAGAAAGTAGGCCGACCGATTTACACATGGAACGACAACCTAAAACAGGACATGGTGCGTTTCGACAACGAAATCGACTTCTGGATGGAAGTGACTGGAGACCGAAACAAGATCAAAAAAGCAGCCAGCGAGATATACAAGAAACCTGAAACGGACAGCAGCGAGTCCTCGGATGAAGACACAGAAAAAAAGAAAATTGTAGCATAGCACAGCAAGGAGTTAGAAAAGAGCCGAGAACGAAGCATATCTCCGCCAATGGATTCATTCACCGTTGGAAGATAGAACGCAGCCAACTGGCGGCGACGTCGTAAAAAGATGCCCATCCTTAGATAAATATTACCCGTCTCTCCACTAGTCCATTGCTTACTCAAGGATGCACTTCCGGTAGGCTCGCAAATCCTTCCTTATCCCGAAGGGCACACTCTTCCCTACCATTACCCGCGCCCCCCGGTCTACTCCAGGATATGCAATGGCTGCTGAAACCCTATGAACCATGAGGCTTCAGGGGCTAGTGCAAATCCTGGGGTTCATTCGATTTATCGAGTCTGGTTAAGCCACGCTGGGGTCAGTGCATTTAATTCATTCATTCATTCATAAAAGACTATCAACTTCCTACATCCAATATGCATAACCTGTAAAACCTTGTCGCGTGACTTCGAGTGGGGTGGCTGAACACCCCGCGGGGTGGACTTCCCCATAGTAGGCCAAGTAGCAGCAACTATCGAAATAATTATCACCCACAATGACTTATACGGGGTGTTATTATACACCCCGTATAAGTCATTGTGGGTGATGGAGGACCTGAACGTACCTTTAGTTAATTAAATATAAATGAAGTCTTGGCGAAGGTTTTGTGAAAGGTCTATTTGTAGCCTATATCTATTAGAATAGAGTTTAATTCGATCAATCTATTGTTATTATTATCACGAAATCTCCATTACTATTAAATCTACAAACTGACAAATAAGGTGGTTTAAGGTGTAGGTCTTTGCGAAGAATGGATTTTTGGAAATTTCACATTCACATTTTTGGTCAAAGTTTCTATGAAAAATCATAATTTTCAAAGCTACAAGCATGTGCTTTCCGTTTTTGGAAATTCTTACCCAAAGGGCGTTAAATAGGGAATGACATTTTGTATGGAAGTGTGTTTGTATACATTCGGGACATTTATACTCTATCTCCGAAGTTCTTCTTTAGATTCTCACCTAATTTATGAGATCACACAGAAAGTACGATTTTCAGTAAAACGCTTTCCTGTAAAATCATTATTTTGTAGATAACCATTTATACTTCGCGGCCAGGTACGTTCATCATCTGCCGATACACAAAATGCGGAGAACGCTCGCTTCGAGCACTGACACATTCAAGCGTGATCCATTTTAAACTTGTGCTCGCAATGCTCGCATCTAGTTCAAACGAATTCACGAAAAAGCTACTGTAACGCCTTACAAAAACTCGATACATTACAAGCAAACATTGCAAGTCAGTAAAATTAAATTCTGTAAGTATCATATTTTTTATTTGATAAATCATGTAGAACTGAATAAATCTATACCTTTTTTAATAATAATTAATATCTGGTAGCGTACACTAAACTTCCAAGTTAATTGGGATTGTCAGATAAATTATTAAAAAATATTAGACACGTATTTCTTCTATATTTACGTAATCAAAAAAATTACGACAACACATTGAGTTAAAATGTGGCATGACGTCACTGGACGGTAGATTTTATCCTGACCTGTGACGTAGCGAGCTCCCTCTACCAAACTTTAATGCATTTTATCTAAATCAGTTTTTATTAATATGCTAAACCAAAAAATACGTGTCAAATTTTTTTTTTTTGTTTTCTGACTGTCGGACTGACTAGTTTTTCTTTTTTTTTACCCAGTCCACATCCCTTTTATAGCGATATAAATTTTGTAATAAGAAAAGGTTAAAAGTTTAAAAAACTTCATAACTTCTAATACAAAACAGGCAGGAATAATCTTTTCAAGTAACAATCCAAACATTAATCGGCACAAGCAATAGATTAGGAATTTCCTTCAAAGCCTTCCGATTGTGATGTAGTAAATTATTACTTTTATTTTGGGTAACAAACAAGGGCCTGCATGCGGTAGCTTCGCTTTGATTTAACATTAAACTCCTATATCTTTTAAGCATTATTTTTTAAGAGTCATCTTTTAAGTAAATCTAGTAGTTTGTGTTTGTGGCGATACCGAACAAGTGTGTAGCCCGCCTAATTGACATCAAACTCATGCAGTTTTAATACTGTAATAAGCAAGTATTGCACCATAAACGGTTTTGATCGATGGTCGAAGGTAAATGATTGTAAAGGTGGCTACGTCACGAGATGTCAATAGCATGGCATCGGTATTCTTTTGTGAAATTGTCGTATAAATATCTTTAAGGTATATACCTATTATTTTTGCAATATTAACTGCAGTAAACGTGTTTGAAAAAGTATAATGAAGCCTTGACGATATTCTGGCGTAGCATCAGAGCATCTGTGAAATTTCTCGTAGCCCGAAGCTCGTAGCTCTCGTAGTCACTCGTAGCCTCGTAGCAGTCATAGCACTAAAATTACTTTTCGGCTGCCGAAAGTTGAATGAACAATGATAATAATGAACAACTTTTCTTGTAACATAACATCACGCCTTTAATCCCCGAAGGGTTTGGCAGAGATGTGGGGACCTGGTGACATGTGGACACCCACATGTCACCAGTTGTGTTTAAGTCCCGTTTAATACGGGGAGAGCCTATAGCCATCAATCTGAGAAATTATTGACGGAAAAACCGAATAAAACTTTTCCCGACATGGGAATCAAATCAGGACCTAACTCAGCAGTTGCATTTGCGACCACTAGACTAGGCAGTCAGACATTATTTTTCTCAGATACGCAATAAATATTGAAAAAACTTTTCTTAACGCTTTTTATACGTATCATCATTTATTTTTCGATGCAGAGTGTAAAAAGACTCATTCTGTTCAAAAACTAACTTAGTAAAGTAACTTAGTGCAAAAGTAATTGCAAGGACGACTTTTATTACGACGAAAATCAGCTGTTTAGGGTAGTACGCAATCTAACGCACGCAAAACAATTAACGTGCTTTCCGAGGCACGGAGGAGTCTCGGTATGTAAAGATGGTCACCCATCCACCGATCAACCCCGGCAAGCACAGCTTAACCTGATGGATCGACTCAGTGCGGCTGTTATTACTTAGCCATGAGCTCCTGAGTTTATAATTATGTAGTTACGGTTTTTTAGTTAAGTATTATTTTTATTGTTTTATTTATTTTTATGTTGTAATCCCCTAGTGGGATTTATATATTGTGTCTGTAAGCGTGTCTGTGGCATCACAGCGGGCCCTATCAGAATACAAGGGCTGCGGTTTTTTTTAAATTACCCCAGCATTATGCTTAGGTAGGAGCCTTTTTGGCCTCGTACAGGTAGTCTAAGTATTTTGGTAGTTTTAATTGTTATTTTAGTTCAATTAAGTACTTACTTTATATTACTTCTTGTCTATCCTGTGCGTGTCCCAAATAAAATATTTTTCTTTCTGTCTTTCTTTTTCTTTCTATTCTGTAAAATTCTCACCGTGAAAATTTAGGTGAAGTGAGCTTGGAGTGAACTGTCACTGCCTTTCGATGACAATGACAGCTCACTCCGCGCTCACTTCACCTAATTTTCACGGTGAGATTTTAACAGCAAATGCAAATGCAGCAGGAGTCAGCAATGCTGAAGTGTTAAAATAAAATAGTACCTTTAACTTGATTGTCCACTTACTTTGACGACATCGATTCGATCCATGACCGATGAATAATTAAAACAAAAACTCTGTATTAGAACTTAGTTTAAAATTCTTGATGGAGTGAGTGTTTACTATAATCCACAGTTTGATACATTTTTAATAAAGATTGAACTGAATTTCCTAGTACAAGGAAATAGATTAGAAAATAATAACTTTTAAGTTAGCTTTTTCATACAAAGGAAGGCCATGAAAACTGGCGTAATATTATGATTATGCTATTTTAACTCAATATTTATAAATGTATGCGCCACATTGTTTTACTTCTGCAGCTATCTTTGTGTCTTTTAAGTTTTATCTAAATTTTTCCTAGTAAGTCTAAACAATATCTACATTTCAATCAAAAAAGCTCAGGTTTTTTACCCGCGGGCTCTGCTGGCATCTTTCTCGAAACGGTTAATTTGCTATCGTTTTAACAAATAGAAAAACTGATCAAGTGAGGGTTCCGTCGTCGGGATGAGCTTTAAACTTTTTTTTTTGTTGACTATTTTTTAATTATTAGACTCGCAAAACAAAAACTCTTATCTTGATAAAACAGAAAAATCACCAGGATGATTCGAAATAAACTTAACTTATTTTACATCGCGCTTTAATAAAGAATATTTCAGTAGGTATAGATACTGGATTCAATTGTAAATAAAGCCATTCGCTTCGTGAACACAAAAAACAATTATAAAAAGTTATAGGTGCGCTTTTTTCATTATTTAAAACAAAACACACTCGTCGTTTTGCGTTCATTGAACAAAGGAATGGATTTAATTTCCCAGCGAACCACGAGCTCTAGTACAGAGTTTTAAATTGCACTGTCAATTCCATACAGGATATGTTAATGCAAGGAGCCAAAGGATTAAGTACATAATAAAATAGTTTTCCATACGATTAATTCAGATACAAAAAAAATATGTTCGTAAATCGAATAATTATTTTTTACCCCTGTGATGTTACAAGGAGGTCAGAAAGAGTCCTAGTTGACGATACGAGTACCCTATTCAATCAGATTATAGACAAATGCATGGGAAATGTGAAAACCCAATGTTGTTAATTTCCATTTTTACCCGACTATGGCGAAGAAAAAAGGAGGGTTATGATTTTGACGGGTATGTATGTATGTATGTATGTTCATCATGTACAGACAGACAAATTAAAAAACCGGAGTTACACGTAATCTATTCGATTTATGCCCTAACACGTGTGACTCCGGATTTTTATTTTTTTCTGTCTGTGGTATCTTGTTTATACATTTTTAGTCGTAGTTGGGTTTTAGTTTTTATTACTTTAACTTTTTTAACAATGAATTGAAAGCGTGCGATATTGTTTCATTATGGCTAATTTACTTACAACGGGACAGTTTCTTGCTTTGAGTCGGCAAATTATCGATAGAAGATCAAACAATTGACGTTTACTCTATACATACGATACTACGAGTACGTTGCGTGGTACTTTTAGTTGAAAGGCGGGGTCACTTCGCCTTTGAAAGCGTCCGGTCAAATAAAACATCGTATTTCGAGTTGTTTTGCTTTTCAACGGTTGAAAAGTTCTCCTCGCTTAAGTAATATGTGATATTTCTGGCGAATCAAACCTTTGGAGTGCTAGAAAAATAAGTACGGTCTAATTCCATTTATTTACAACAAATATTTATATTTGTTGTAAATAAATGGAATTTTTCATTTTCTTATTTTGCGCAATGAAATATTAAATAAGATAAGTAATTAAAGTATGGTATCTCTACTTGTTTAGGTCCTTTTGATAAGATCTATCATGGAAATGTGTGGCCTTCATAATGATTGGTGAATTAATGGTTTTCGGAAATGTTGTACGCCTCATAACGCGAAGCCTACTTTGGCAAGTTGAGAGTAATCTCTCTCTCATCTTTGATTGCCTCATAGATTTCTGATTAATCTTTTTGTATGCACGTGTTGCTGTGACAAATAAACCTATTTTTTCTTTCTTTCTCACGTTCGTTTATTTATCACTAGTGACCCGCCCCTGCTTCGCACGGTTTTTACGACTTGACGAAACATCGAGATTTCCATATTATATTTTAGTTATTAAATTTGATTTAAAAAATTTATTAATAATAATAATTAAATTAATTAATTATCAATTGTTATTTATTAATTCATTATTTATAATTTGATAAATAATTTAATTTAATTTTCTAAATGACACCCAAAATTCGAAGCATAGTTTAGAAGAACAACGCGGTCGCACAGACAGACACAAAAAATAACCTTAATTTATAATAGATAACAAAAAGACGTGTACCTCTGGACATAAGCTCAAGCGTCGCCACATCGGCCGGTCCTATGCTGCTCGCATCCAGCGGATTCTCACATTCATCACCAGGTCATAGGTCCACGTTATGAGCGGCCTACTCACGTTGTGCCTTCCGGATTCTAAACAGTCCTCGAGCATAAATCTCGAATCATAAACCCCGATCCCCAAATCCCCTGAACACAAATTTCCCCCATCTCGAATACTCATACTTACTAAACTGTAAATAGATACTAAAACCTGCCCTATAGTATCGCAAATCTGAGCGAGGATCGGAAAACTGAAATAATTGTTTGAATGATGAGCTATTTGCCTGGAATTGATAGGGCATAATTGCCCTGCTGCTGGTTGCAGTTATTCAACTGCATCAATCTTTTCTAACTACCTGCAGATAAATCTAATTGGATGGTTAGAAAAGATTTTCATGCAGAAATGAAGTCGTGCGGCCGTCGCTTCTTACCCGCTTGAGACAATTTATTTTCAGTGGCAGCAAACAACTTCAACAACTTACTAAACAACAACTTAGTTCATTTAATTGTAACTTTTTACCTATGTTACCAATTATTTTCTCTATTAGCGCTTATTACTTAGTAAATTCATTGTTTTATGCATGTGGTGTTAACATTTATGTAAAAGATGCACTGTTTAAAAAAAAAAGAAAGTATTATGTGTTTGTATCATTGTGTTCAATTGTTGGTGAATCTAATAAATAAACTTCCCTTCACTGTGTGAATACCTATGCACAGTATCGATTTTGTCGACTGCAAAAATATTTTCGTATTTCATAATATTTGTTTTGCAATTACTTTTGTTTTTCATGCCTCGGTTAAGTTATATGTATAGATAGGTAAGAACTGACCATAGACTTTTCGTAATTCCACTACATTATTTAGTGGTGCACAGAATACACCCTCTTTCCAATGTTCATCGACATAGTGCAAATAGTCGCCGAGTAAAATGGCTTTGTGGCTCCGGACGAACGGACAGTTGGACAGACGGACATGATGAAATTATAAGGGATCCGTTTTTGCTATTTGGCATCGGAACCCTAAAAATAGTTGTCACTGGTTTTTGTCGGTTGATTTCTATACTGCAATTAATCTAGTGGAATGATTGAAATGTACAGTATATGATTTGAGCATGAAATGCAGTGTTTACTTCGCCTGGCTGTAGGTGCTAACGAACCCAAACCACACGTCAAAATCAAAATTAATTTTACCAGAATTATTGCATTCTAACCACACTGGCAGAGTTAGATGAGAACTCTTGGCTAAATAATAAAAGCAGCGCGGGCTGATTTTCAAGGTTAAGCCACGCTTGCCGAGGTCGATGATGGCTGACCATCCATTACACACTGAGACTCCTCCGTCCTTCGGAAACTGCGTTAAGGCATTGGTCCCGGCTATCATTCGTAAATGATGGTCGTTACGTGTAGTCAGAACTCCGAAAGTCTGACATCCAGTCTTATCAAAGGGTACCGTGTTAACCAGTAACTGGGTTGTGGAGGTTAGATACGCAGCCGCTCCATGTAAAATACTGGTATTCAACTGCTTCCGGTAAGATTGGAAGCTGACCCAACATATTAGAGAAAAGGTTAAGATAATGAAATCCACACTGGCAGCAAGGTAAAAGCTTGACCAAAAGTAACGATAAAATTATTTACATCAGGCGTGCCGTATGTTTACTACATTCTTTATACCTTGCGGTACCCGTATGCGGGCTGCGAGCGACATGTTCGTGAGTTTAGGTCCATTTCCCCTGAATTTAACACACCGGTGCTAGTTAACACAGCTTGCGGTGTGTAACTTTCATTTTGAGTTGACAGTTTGCTATTTAATGTGTACCAAATATACTAATAATAACCTGTTTTGTAGAAGTTATTACAAGGTATTCAGGTGTATTATGTCGATAATTATTAATATTGGCTACCGAATTACCGAAAATTGGATTTACTTAGCACAACTAACTAAATCCAAATTCTAAATTCACAAGTAGAAACACAACAAACGCTCATTCCATAAATGCAAGCTATTGATTAAAGTATTCCCTCGTGTGTGCAACCTATGATTATTGGTCTGGTCATTGCAGACTTATGGTCCGTTCCAAAAGTATCTGATAAAAATGTAAACAAATGGATTGATGTTATTCAAACAGTATTTGTTAGAAAATGTACTGGGATATATGCCTGAAACCTTCTAGATTTCGATGAATGTCAAACTCAAACTCAAACTCAAAGCATTTATTTCAATTAAACCATTTACAGGCACTTTTGAATTATCAAAGTGTCGGTCAGTTAGTCAAAAAGTCGAAGCTAGTTGCCCATTCAAATTCGTAGATCTCTATGGAGAAGAACGGGCAAGAAACTCCAAGGACACTCTTTTAAAAATGTATTATAGATATAACAAAATCCTGGGTACAGTATTCTTGGTATTTCTATATGTGAGAACAATGTCAAATGAAAATTAATCAAAAATAATTCAAAATATAAGATTAAAAATAAGCCCTGGCAGATAAGAGATCACCAGTCTCAACTGACGGCGCCCGTCCACGAACATGACACGTGGATCACTACCATCCAGCTCAACCATTTTGTAGGGAACCAAATGATCCAACACACGCGCCACCATCAGCGAGACATTTAAGTGAGTATGACATACTCTCATCTGCCATGCTCTTTCAAGTCAACATACAACTCAATACCATATGAAACGGTTCCATGGTACCCAAATTTACAAAATTGAAAAATTTATGCTTCTAAATTATATAAAACTGTAGTTCACAATGTACTTGAGAGATTAATATAATAGAATTTAAATAAAAAATAAACATTAATTTCGTAAAGTCAGAAAAAAAAAGGGAAGCCACTCTTCCAAATATTAAAATTTTAACTAGTGAGCCCAAGTGCCTGTGGAGCAGGACCAGCATTAAACCAAGCATTTTTATCTACGATATAATCATCCAACTTATAATATGCTTGTCTACATAGTGTGCGTTTAATGCATGTTTTAAATTTCTTCTCATTTAGTTGAAGAATATGGGGTGGTATTTTATTATAACATTTTACGCAGTACCCGCCCAGCTCCCTCAAAGAAGTATGTGCTTTAGACAATCTGAAACGTGGTTGATCTAATTTGTTCCTATTTCTAGTGTTAAAGTTATGCCTGTCACTTATCTTACTAAAACCATGTAGATTTTTCCGAACATACATAATGTTTTCATATATATACTGACAAGGAACCGTCATGATGTTAATTTTTTTTTAACAGTTCCCTTAGAGATTCGCGTCTGTGGAGGTTGTAGATGGCTCGGACAGCCCTCTTTTGCATTTGCAGCCCCCATTGCATATGATTACTAATTCCCTTTAGTGAGTGAATGCGTTAGAGTTTAACCCGAACAGGGTTTGTTTACGCTTTCACCAGATACTTTTGAAACAGACTATTGATGCCTTCGTTTGTCCTTCAGTGCAGTCATTTTACCCATACTTTTCTGCATGGGAAAACGACAGATTGTTTCAACACGTTGTAATACAGGGTGAGTCAGTTAACTTATAAATCACTAGCTTCCGCCCGCGGCTTCGCTCGCGTGATATGTCGATAAAAAGTAGCGTATGTCCTTTTCCAGGATGCCATCTATCTCCTTGCGAAATTTTGTCGAAATCCGTTCAGTGGTTTAGGCGTGAAAAGGTAACATGCAGACAGACAGACAAAGCTACTTTAGAATTTATTATATTAGTATGAATTAGCGGAGGAGCCACAATTGAAAGCTGACCAGATTTTTTGTCGGCGCGATGTCGTGTTTGGGAGCGCACCGTACGCAGTGGAGGTTTACTTTAGCAACGGACATTCGTATACACGAGCCGATTTGGAGACATACCCTGCAGGCGTAGCATGGGCACCGTTTCGTCGACGAAAGAATAGACAAAAATGACGTTTCGTGTAGACAGTACGACGGCAGCTAAGTAAAAAGAGTCAACTGCACTTTTAACGAAATTCACTCTTTTAAATAATTCGACTCAGAATTCTTTGTTTTGTTTCAAATTGTCTTCACTTCCTTAGACAAATTTCAGTTGTCAGTGTGCTTTTGACAGTAAGGATAGAAAACTTTCTTCCGAAATAGTCTACATATTAAAAGACCTAGACAAAGATAAATGAAAGACAAAATGACAGATTGTAGAAGGATTTCTACGGTGCGATGTCAAAAATGAAGAAACGAAATGTCACTTTGTATAGAAAAAGCTATGTCTATTCTTCGCAGAAATCCGATCTTACCCCGTCATCAACTCTTTCCCAAGCGATATAATGTAGCGTGTGATATGGGAATACACGCATGCGCCTTGAAGAGTGTGTTCGGCGAGAAGGAAAGCAGATGATGTTATCCTTACTAATATTATAAATGCGAAAGTAACTCTGTCTGTCGCGCTTCCACGCCAAAACTACTGAACTGATTTAAATGAAATTTGGTACACAGATAGTCTAGAGCCTGAGAAAGGACATAGGCTACTTTTTATCGACATACCACGCGTGCGAAGCCGCGGGCGGAAGCTAGTACTTATTATAAATTCGAAAGTAAGTCTGTCGGTCTCTCTGTCTGTCTGTCTGTATGTTACCTTTTCACGCCTAAACCACTGAACGGATTTCGACAAAATTTGGCAAAGAGAAAGATGGCATCCCGGGGAGGGACATAGGGTATTTTATCAACAAACAAATACTAAAAAACAGAATAAAATAATTATTTAAGGGAGCTCCCATACAAAAACGTGACTTTTTATATTGACAACGGCAACAGGTAGACGCTTGAAATCTTCACAGAATAATGAGATATAAATATTCACTTTAAAAATAAATAATTAAAATAAAATGAAACAAATATCGGAATGCTGCTTGTCTTGTTTTAAAAATCAACTTAAATCGTTTATATTGTGTCAATAACAATAATAATTCAAAAATACTATCTTTAGCAAACAAACAAATTACCTTATTTAGTCAGTATGCTGCCATGTATGCCACATCTAGTAATACATCTACTTTTACTTTAGATCCGTATTTACTTGGTTGGTGATTAGTTGATATTTACTTGTTACCCGACTACGGCGAAGAAAAAAGGAGGGATATGATTTTGACCGGTACCTATGTATGTATGTACGTATGTAAGTATGTTCACCTGTTCCCTCCTATCTTCTAAACCACTCATCACAATTTGACAAATGAGGTATCGTTGGAAGCGTCTTGATCGTCCGCTTTTGTACGCTGGTAAACATTTTAAGCAAACTTAGTTTCTCAGTAAGTGAATTATTGTTAACTCTTAATGAGGAATAATAAAGCTGTCATTCGTGGATCTTGACAGTCGTTACGGGTCGTCAGAAACCCGAACGTCTTACCAAGAGGTATCGTATTACCCAGTTACTGGGTTGTGGAGGTCAGATAGGCAGTCGCTCCATGTAAAATACTGGTATTCAGCTGCATCCGGTTAGACTGGAAGCCAACCCCAACAAAGTTGGGAAAAGGCTAGGCAGATAGATATAGGAATAATAAAGTTCTTAAACCATAACACTCCGTGCGCGAGTCCGACTCGCACTTGTTTGGTTTCGTATGTTTATTGAATTCAATTTCTAACAAACGTGTCACATAATGTTAGAACCACCACCTGTATTCAAACAAACCTAAGATTACCTATTTTCAAAAGATTCAATGCATAATGTGCTTAAATTCTCTCTTTACTTTCAAAGGAAGTTGTGGGCTAGACTCCTATATTTATTCAACAATGGACTTAGAACGCAAACGGTTTACCTACGTTGTATTGTGTGGTTGTATGTACCACGTATTTTATATGCATCAGATTTATTCAAAAATCGGAGAAATACTGCCGCTTACTTTAATCCTGTTAGGGCCGATTCACACCGGAACGGCAGAAGCCGGCAGCGGCCGGCAGCGACGGGACGAGGCCGGCCGCTGCTTTCCCAGTGTGTATTGAGCCTTAAAACCCCATTTCCACGTGAAAGTTTCTGGAACGTTCTAGAGCAATAATCGCATACAATAAATCACGTTTTCACCATTCAAGAATTTCACGCAAATGTTAATACGCCTGTGATTCCCTTATAATGGCATACAATAATTGAATGCAAGTTCTTCTATTCAATAATTGCATGCGACCTCTGTATACACCAAGGCAATTATTGCAAGGCGATTATTGCATGCAAGTTTTGCCTCGTATAACTATCACACCACAGTTGCAGGTCCTGTACCATTGATTCAAGTATGGCCCGTATTTGCACTGCCAAATGTTTCATCAATTTTATTGAACGTATTTATTTTCATTAACACTTCCTCTGTCCCTCACTCACCACACTCATGTTTGAATGATAGCTTTTCATGCCAGAATTGAATGCGATGTTATTATAGGTGCTGCATTGCGATTCTGTAACCATCTCACCGTGAAAACCTAGGTGAATTGAACGTGGAGTGAGCTGTCATTGTTATCGACTGACTACCTGCCGATCAATTCTTTAAACATCACACCTAGAAAATGTAAGTGAAGTGAGCTGTCAATAGTGTGTTTCCGAAGCATCAGAAGGAATGACAGCTCACTTCACCTAAGTTTTCACGGTGAATTTTTTACAGAATCGACCGGCTGTTTACACATCAGTTCGAACGGCAAAATAACTTCCCCGTATCGTGCAACAATTTTATTGTACGTTGCTTAGATGGTGCCAGTCAATTGATGCTTCAATTTTATGTTATGCCACAGGCAATAAACTTGCACCGTGTAAATGGGGCTTAAAGGGATGTGCCAGTGCGATAACACACACACTTATTTTAAGAGACGGATTAGAATGACATCATGTGCCCATTCAAACATCGCAAAGAGTCTTGCAGCATTGCATTTACTTGTGCAAAACATTAAGCCCAATGCTTTTTCGTTCTTTTGAGCTTAGTGTTCAGTGTTTATTAATAAGTACGATAACAGAAGAGATTATTGTGATTGTGAAAGACAATATTGTATATGGTAAAATAACTTTAAACACATTTCACTTTTCAGTTATCTTTTTTAGCAAGTATATTCATTCCGTGTTTCCACAAAATAGATTTTTAACAATCATAATGGTACTTTTTCCGTCTGCCGGTCACAGGTAGATGTAACTTTTAGTTCCACCTCAGTCGTCTTTCATGGAAGGGAGTATCGATAAGTAAGTATAAAGTGTTAAGGTCTATTCAATTATAACCGTTATCGCTGTCACGCTCGGTAGCGTTACAGATTCAGGCAGAACAGAGGGGCAATTCCCGTAATTTTTAAGACCATTCACATTCGCATCTCATTCGCAAACTGTCAAAAACACAATCAATTTACCAACAATTTTGACAAGTTTGACAGATTGCGACTTGCATGTGAACGTTTTTTAAGTACGAGAATTGGCCTTCAGGTGCCGTATAACGAAGTATTAATGCCACCATTTTTCCAGTGTTAGAGAGAGACGGAGCTAGACAAGGCCGATTGCACCATCCCGTTTTCGCTGTGGAATAATGATGGCATTAATACTTTATAATACTACCGCAGTATCGCTACCGAGCGCTACATCTATCTCGCTTATATCTGAATAGGCCTTTAGTATATTTTGCTAACCTGAGGGCCTAGACAAGAAGTGACAATCGCTTCCATATCGTTTCGTATTTCTACAACGACTTTCAACAGGATTGACATAAGCTTTTCGATAGCTTATGTCAGTCCTATACATTTTTGCCTTTTCCATCATCGTTATCGCTGATAGAATATCACTTTGTCTAGGGCCTCAGCTCAGCTTAGACTTTTTAATTATTTCAATCATTCTTCTTTTCGTGTCAATTACAATCAAGTACTTAGCAACAAGTATTACATTGATTGTTTTATGAAAAATCAAATAAGTAACAAAACATTCTAAGTAAACAGTTAAACATAAAAAATGGGTTAACAATGTTATCTAATAAAGTAAACAGAGGCCGACGGCAACATGGTTGTAGGTTATCGATTGCATGACTACTGGCGCCCAACGTGGGCCTAAGTTGATAAATAGTAATTACACTTGTAGCATGTCCACACAATACACATGTCCCAGTTAATTTTCCAATATGCGGCCCAACAAAAATATCAGCATGTTATTACTTTAATCATGATAATTTAGAGGCACGAGGAACAGGGTGTAAAGTTCACTCATCCCTACTCCTTACTAATATTATAAATGCGAAAGTGACTCTGTCTGTCTGTCGCGCTTTCATGTCAAAACTACTAAACCGATTTAAATGAAATTTAGTACACAGATAGTCTAGAGCCTGAGAAAGGACATAGGCTACTTTTTATCGATATACCACGCGGGCAAAACCACGGGCGGAAGCTAGTCCTCTATAGAAAAGGGAGGATCCTCCAGACGGGTGTTGTATCTGGCGGGCAACTGCCCAACGATTGATGTTGGGATCTTGTATATATGTCCATCGCGCGGTAAACTCTAATTGCGTGATGCAGGATTTTGTCGACGTCAGGTTTGATGCGTAGTTCGCATGTGGCGATATAGATGCCGCCACAATGATATTAGATGCTCTTTAACTCTTCCTGTCTTCGTCTTTGTGTTTCTGTCACTTAGAATAATATGTCTTCACTGTAGGTGCTACCAGCACCGTCAACGGGACATCAATCAGCTATATAACAACTGCGTTGCGGCGTCGCATCGCAAAAATCAGCGTCGGTACCCTAAGATTTTCTTAAGAAAGCTTCTGCATTGCGAATTCGCATCGCGCTGATTCGCAGTTTTGTGTACAAGCCCTAATTGCGTAACTTATTTTCGCAACCGATTAAGACCACCTTCTGTTTCATTTTGACAGCTCAACAACATTCATTGCGTTATTTACGTTGTGGAGCAGATAATTTTGTCGAACTTATGAAACAATGGATTGGACATTTGGACATTGGACACTTGATTCAAATCGATTCCAATTGAGATTGATGTGTATAACGCAAATAGGGTGCAGAACGAAATGACGCTGTTGAAGTAGCGATACATACATTTATTATAGCCGCGTGTCCACCGCACACTACCGGTACGTAACGTTCGGTTCGAATAATCTCGTTTCTCGTTGACTTCCTGTTGACGGAGCGGTGGACAGTGTTAGGAACCGTGAATTTCTTTAACATGTCAACTGTTATAAGTTTGAAATTATTTTATTGCCATTACAATAAATGTGTTCGCACCATGATAAAAATCCGGCCAAGTGCGAGTCGGACTCGCACACGAAGGGTTCCGTACCATCGTACAACAAACATAACATTTTTATTTTATTCTTTATTTAAACAACCATGTGAAGTGCTATAGCAATATGTAATTATTCATAAAAACGCCAAAAAAACACGTTTCTTGTATTTTTTATTATTATTTGTTGTTGTAGCGGCCATAGTAGTACCTACCTAGTTACACACTTTGAAAATTTCAAGTGTCTTTCTGCCACGGTTCAAAAGATGCAGCCCGGTGACAGTCGGACGGACGGGCGGACAGCAAAGCCTTAGTATTAGGGTCCCGTTTGCATCCTTTGGGTACGAAACCCTAAAAAAACTGATAAATTACGAGTTACGTGTGTGACTTAGCAAATCTGTTATTCCTACACAGACCTCCTGCGATTTTCAGTTTCAGAACATTAAGTACTACTTTGTCGAAAATAAGTGACTTACTTTACCACAATACATCGATGTTGGTAAACTGTGGGCCTAGTAAGAATGCACGGAGTAGGTAAACGTAAATTAAATTCGAACAATTTTAAAATTGAAAGCATTCGTGTCGCACCTAATATTAACTTAGTTTTAAGACTAAGGGTGATTGCACAAGCACACATTGCCACCCATAATTCATATCTTTCGGTAATGCTTATTGTGCTTGTCGCAAATATGTAAACTAAATTGCAACAGGATTGTATTTTCAGTTCAAAAATCGTTTGAATTTACGTTACCTGCGTTCGCGTTCGTGCTTATAGAACATCGGTAACCAATTTAAACAATTAGTACCTACATAAACATCCGACATGTTGGACCACCTACCTATCCATGGGTACCCCCCTTACACACGACAGCAGCTCACTAATGATCACGTGACAATTTTGTAGTGATTGATATTGCCACACAAAATTATAGATGCTTTCAGTGTAATGTTCGTTCCTTGTACTAGTTGTGTGACCTCTGTCATGTGCTGACCTTGACCTCTACTGTAAATCATAACGTGGACTTACGGCACTTTTACTCGTATAAATTTTTTTGTTTATTACAATACTATCTTAAATAATTGTTTAGTCAACTTATCGCATTTTATCAATCGATGGCTGCCTAAATTGAGTCAGCCCTGGGGGCTTAAAACGGTCAATTTAGCAGAATCATAATACGAAAATATTATGAATCATCGTAAAATTTCAAAAACTGACAATTCTTAGTATGATCTGCGTGTAATTCATAATACGAAATAATTCCTTTGTTTGACAGTTTTCTATGGAGATTCGTAAAATGATCCACAAATTATGAATTGCTTTTATGTCAAATTAGAGGAATTGCTAAGGATGAGGATTCAGGAAATTAACTGTTTTTAGAGGAATTGCTAATTTTGCCGGTTTAGGCCCCATGTTCAGGTACTATCTTTACTTCTTCTTTTTTTTTCGATTCTTATTACTAGAGCCCAGACTATGCGTGGTGACTGCAGCATCAGTGGCGGTTATGAGGATCTCAGAAGTGAACGTGTTTGGGCACTTGGGACGCTCCAGCAAGTAACATCGATTTAAACTGGTTGACTACGAGTTTGGCGCCTTCAGTAGCATCCATTCAGCCCTGTAACATGCAAACCACAGGATACGCAGATAAAACGTAACCAGCTTAGCTATAGTATGTAGTTTCATGTAGGCATAGGTAGATCTGATACCTACTTCTCCTAGCTTTGTTAGGTTGCTCCATTGCTTCTTAGATCGGACATAATAATAATGTACGTTTGTCAAAGGTTGGTCTGAAGTTGAACGTTGTTTCCCTTTCAGTGAATCCCCAGGTATGCGCATTGCGGTAGGTACAGTAGAAACGCTTTGATTCGTTAGCGGTAGGTACTTAGTAATGCACACGCACAATGGTCCACCTTAAGGACTAAGTGCGGAAACCAAACCCATAACATAGAATGCATGAATACCTAGAAATGCTTTGATATATTACTCCAGGGGTAGTATTATGAAGTATTAATGCCATCATTATTCCACTGCGAAAACGAGATGGTGCTAGCGGCCTTGTCTAGCTCCGTCTCTCTCTCACACTGGAATAATGGTGGCATTAATACTTCATAATATGGCCCCAGTACCTATTCATTTTTCGTTTATGTTAGTTGACATGGGAATGTTGCCTCTTGAAGACAGCATAAATTAACAAAACAAACACTGATGAGCTAGTCTAAGATACATAAAACATAGTTCCAAATACACATACATACAAATCACGTCTTTATAGCATGACAGAAGCAGAAATAACAAAACGCCACCAGCACCATAAAGGGATATTGGGACTTAAAACGGTCACTTCAGCAGAATCATAGACAATAATAGAATCATCGTAAAATGTCACAAACTGACAATTCTTGATCTGCGTGTAATTCGTATTACGAAATAATTCATCTGTTTGACAGTTTTCTATGGAGATTCGTAAAATGGTCCACAAATAATGAATTGTTTTTATTTCAAATTAGAGGTATTGCTAATGACAGCTGGGATTCAGGAAATGAACTGATTTTAGAGGAATTGCTAATGTGGCCGGTTTAGGCCCCCTGGACTAAACATATTTTTTCCGTCAAATAGATTATTAAAAAATATTGGAAACGTATTTTTTCTTTTTTTATGAACTTAATCAAAATATTACGGCTATATATTGAGTTAAAAATGTGGCATGACGTCACTGGTCGGTAGATTTTAAACTGACTTGTGACGTAGCGAGCCCCCTAATCCCCAAAAATGCGCTTTATCTAAATGTTTTTTTATAAATATGATAAAGCAAAAAATACGAAGCTAACTTTTTTTTTATTATCTGACTAACGGACGAAGTGATTTTATTTTTACCCAGTTAGCATCCCTATTACGTAACATACTTTATTTTGCAATCTGAAGGATTTTGAAGGAAAGTCCTAATCCATCCGTATTTCCATACTGTAAGCTATAAGCTCCTTACTTCCTTACTAATATTATAAATACAAAAGTAACTCTGCCTGTCTCGCTTTCACGTCAAAACTACTGATCCGATTTAAATGAAATTTGGTACACAGATAGTCTAGAGCATGAGAAAGGACATAGGCTACTTTTTATCGACATACCATGCGTGCGAAGCCGGGGGCTGAAGCTAGTGTAATATAAAAGTGCAGTATGTTCGCGTGGGATAATTTCCGTCCTCCACGCGAGCGAAGCCGCGGGTAAAAGGCAGTTGCTTCATATGTTTAAAAAATCATCTGTTCGACAACGTAAATCACGCAATAAATGTTGACGAATAGTCACGAACGAATTTACGCAATTATCCCTGTGGTTCAAAAGTCACTTAGTTGTTGCAAATATGGTCGATGCAAATTACCTATCAATCAGCCCAGTGTTACGACACTAGAGTTACTTATTTATTCGTCCTTATTGGCCTCTAGTGTTGATCAATAACATCTTGACTTGATTAAATTGACTGAAAGACTGAAGTCACGGATACATCCGCTTGTCAGTTATAGTGCCTACCAAAAGATAGTTGTTTTTTTTTTCCAGTTCAGCTGTAGGTAATGCCACATTATGATTTAAGATTCTAGTTTCAAATGTTAAAAATTGAAGGCCAATTCTCGTTATTAAAAAACGTTCACATTCAAGTCGCAATCTGTCAAAAATGTTGGTAAATTGATTGTATTTTTGACAGATTGGGAATGAGATGCGAATGTGAACGTTCTTAAAAATTACGGGAATTCTTTTCACTACACTTAAACGAATTCAACTACTATGTAGGGTATTACTTACCTGATTTTTTAAAGTTTTGTTTATATTGATGGCTTCTACTCTAAATGTTCTTTTCTGGAGACGTGACCTCGAAAATTAGTATGGTTGTTTAAAAAATTGTAGTTCCCGCTTCTTCTAAGAGTTCTCTTAGCCCTGATACAACGATCTTGGAATTGATATTTCATTTTAGGCAGAGGTGTACCTGTATTACACCCACATCTCGCCAGTTATTTTTAAGTCCCATGTAATAGGGGGCGAGCCTATTGCCAGAATTACTAGTTTCATTGTTAATTTATTATTTTATTCCATTTGCTATGCCCTACAGTACAGGCACAGGACTATTCTTGTGATCCGTAATGCCTTATCTTTAAACCATCGTTGTAAGAACTTGAACAAATAGAACAAAAGTAAAGAGATTAGTATACATATTACCGAATACGATCATCAGGCTTTTAATGAATGACTCTTATGATTAATTAAACTAATTGTGTTATAGCACACCGACTACAATGAATAATACATAATTCTTTGTTTGTTTGAGCGACACCAACGTTGGAACTTGCCGACGGCAAAAGGGTCACGCGCAGAGTAAAGGCTCTTACATACTGGGGCGACTCATCGCGCGACGCGAATTTTAACAAAACAATTTCTCACGGCGAACAATGCGTCGGCGTCGCGTCGCGCGACGACTCGCCCCAGTATGTAAGAGCCTTTATGATTTTGAGTTCACGTATTCTTTTTAAGATGCATTGTAGAGATCTCACAATAAATTGAATATTGCATATTATAAAACGTAGCGTCTCCGTGATTGTCCGTTAGCGCATATTTAACTCGAGAACCACTTATCCAATTCACATACTTTTTAGTTTTATTAAGAGTGAAGCTCCAGGCGCAGTTGGTAAGAATATTTGTCTGCGCCTTTATGTTGTATCAAAAGACATTAATATTACTAGACAGACAGTCAAAGCTGTGAACTCGTTGAAAAAAATAGCGTCCAACATTTGATCCGACCTATACTCGATTTGAAATAAGATTAGACATTTAAATAAAACTTTTTTACAGTCCGTTAAACCGATTTTTACTTCTACATCGTAGGCATAAGGATGGCATTAAAAGCAAAAAAGTGGTTACAATACCAACTGTTTACTGCAGCTGCCATTTTTCATGCTACCAACGCAATAGAAGTCAAAATCGCTTGAACGGACTGTAAAAAAGGTTTGTTCAAATGTCTAATCTTATTTCAAATGGAGTACATACATGATATTAATTAAATTAAAACATTTATGAAATAATTGAAGATACCTGCAGAATACCTACATAATTAACATCAGATATGGTTGTTTAATCATGTACCTATAGGGCGGCTAGCTCGGATAGTACTGTGGCGGTACCTACATCGCCACATTCGAACTACGCATCAAAGACCTGACGTCACACAAAAATCCTGACGTTACAATAATCCTGCATCGCGCAATTAGAGTTCACCGTGCAGTGAACATATATACAAAAATCCAATATCAATCATTGGGCAGTTGCCCGCCAGACACAACACCCATCTGGTCGGAGGATCCTCCCTTTTCTATGGTGGATGAGTGAACTTTACACCCTGTTCCTTATACCCCTAAAGTACCTATACAACTTCTTTTCACCACCATTCTGATTTTGCTCTAAATGCAGTTGATAGTTAATGAGGCAAACTTGTAACAGTCTTGCTCGGTGGTCATGGTTCTATGGGCTGTTCCATAAAACCATGACCACTGCAATAACTTCAGTAATTTTAACCTGAAGTTTTTAAATGGATTGAAAATCGACCCATCTTTTTAAACAAATCATTTTGAGCACCGAATCACCGAATATCATTTTATTTTGATCACAGAGAATTTCACGAGTAGTTCCGACAATTTTTCTGTAGGATTATCTAAACGGACATTTCGTCGTCAATTTTGAATACTAAATAGAATATTCGTGGCTAGAATCTTCGTAGAATATTCGTACTAAGCAGAATATTCGTGGCTTTATTAGTGAGATAACTAATAAAGTATCCGAATTTTATGAAAAACACGATGAAAAGCGACCACATTATAAGTAGCAAAAAAGTTGAAATTTGACAAAATGTTATTTACCATACAAATGCCAAGCCTGAATAACGTTACGTACGGAAAAATATATATTTATTGGGGGAATGAAGTCTGACAACCAGTCGACCAAAGGGTTATTATCGTGTTACCCCGTAACTGGGTTACGGAGATCAGATAGGCAGTCGTTATAATGTTAAATATTGGTATTCAGTTGCATCTGGTTAGACCGGAAGCCGGTCCCAACATAGAGTTAGGAAAAAGCTAGGTAGATTTGATGAAGTTACCTTTTGAATATACCTACATACTTTGATTCCCGAAGAGGGCAATATTAACATAGATGTTCTTATTACTAACATATCAGTCATTATGTTTATCACCGCGGATTGGAACGAAGATACGTATTTCCTTGGATATTTTCAGGATAAACTTTGATAGACGGTAAAGTAAGTATTTTACATTTTATAAAAATGGTTATACTGTTATCGATTTGTTTCATATTGACTACGCTGCGGATTAATTTGTTTTAGAGAATGAAAACCGTAGGCGCATCTGTGCTATTTCTTCCCAATAAAATCTATATAGACTAAAATTAATCCTTATTTCCTTTGGTCACGCCATAACTTGAGAACGGCTGCACCAAATTGGATACTTAATTCTTTTTTTGTTGTGTTCGTTATTCTCAGGACAAGATTTGTAGGTAGGTAGTAGTGATGGATTAATTAGCATTCGCATTCATTGTTAGCTTGTGAAAAATCATTTAGCATTTAGCTAATGAAATTTAGTTACGAAATTTCGTGAAGTGCTAAGTGAATTATCGCTTCGTACATTTTCATTTTCATTAAAAGTGCGAATTAAAATGAGCGTTCACCATTTCAATTCGCACTTTTAATAAAATTTTCATACTTCATTATTATCAATTATCATCATATTAGCTATTAGCATAGCAATAGCAATTATCATGCTAAGACTCAATAATTCACTTGCTAATGAAATTAATGAAAAATCGCATTAATTGCCATTACTAGTAGGTAGGTAGGGTAGGTAAATAGGTAGGTAGGTAGGTATGTAGGTAGGTAGGGTAGGTAATATTTTGCATGCCCAAGTGACGGCAGAGCATGGAGAACATTATGAAAACATGTCAACTATACCCCTACCCAAAAATAAATGATTTCATTTGAAAATGTAGGGAACAGCTGATTTTTTTCGCGATTTCATGTTTGGTCCCGTAGTAAAAGCTGTTCATAATAATGAGTAAAGTTACGTGTTTAAGTATCGGTTACTAATTACCAGTCACCCTACATAATTAGTATTTCGAAGATTTCGTTTTTTAGAAGAGGAACGTATCAATTACTTGTCTTCCTGCACGTAGATATCTTAATTTATTTAGGGCTGGCTCAGATTTTTTTAATGCCTACATCCCTAGCGGTCATAAATCAGAATTCACAAACGTATGTACGTACGTAAGTATTTGTATTTAGATCTATTTTGTTTAATATTGCTGATTAGTTATCTTTTTGTATGCACGTGTTTCTGTAACAAATACACCTATTTTTTTTCTTTCTTCTTTCTTTCTATGAGTAACCAATAATTTATACTAATAACAAAAAAAAAATACATCCATCCATCCATCTTTACATACCGAGACTCCTCCGTGCCTCGGAAAGCACGTTAAGCCGTTGGTCCCGGCTGTCATTTGTGGATCTTTGACAGTCGTTACGAGTCGTCAGAAGCCCGAAAGTCTGACAACCAGTCTTACCAAGGGGTATCGTAACAAACTCAAACTCAAACTCAAAGCATTTATTTCAAATAAACCAATTACAGGCACTTTTGAATTGTCAAGGGGTCGGTCAGTCAGAAAGATGAAGCTAGTTGCCCATTCCAAAGCGTAGGTTCCTATGGAGAAGAACGGGCAAGAAACTCCACGGACACTCTTTTACCCATTTTCGTATTACCCAGTTACTGGGTTGTGGAGGTCAGATAGGCAGTCGCTCCATGTAAAATACTGGTATTCAGCTGCATCCGGTTAGACTGGAAGCCGACCCCAACATAGTTGGGAAAAGGCTAGGCAGATGATGAACAAAAAAAAATTACAATTTACAGTCGATAACGCGCGATCAATACATGCAGTATCAATAAAATATCCTCAATTTCCCCGGATTCCAGTAATTCCATATCAAAAGGTATTTTATTTAGTTTGACAAGTACGGTACGCTGTGCGTACTGGTCGTTATTAATCCGCTTACAATTTCGACACCCTGTTTGCCTCCCCTCGAATACTGTGAAGTAGACAATACGACTAATGTACCCTGACAGCATACCTACTCGCTATAACATACCTGATACAGCGAGTAACCAGGCAACCTGCGTACGTGTGACCACCCCTGTATTCCCAGCTCTATCCATGCATTCAATACAATGGAAGGTTTTCAATGTTCGCATAAATATTTCCTGGTTTGTGTCGAATTTTTATTTGTATTTTATTTTTATTAATAATCGTTTTTTGGGAACATATAACAAATACATTAAAAAACAAACAATGTTATGTGATGATAGCTGCGGCATAGCTACCAATGGCCGACTCCTAGTGAGAACTAGGTTATTTCAAGACATAAATTATAACAAAAACATAACAAAGGGTATTTTAAGAAATATTTAACGGGAATAAAATAAATAATGTATTATACTAGCGACCCGCTCCTGCTTCGCATGATTTCTATGAATTGATAAAATTTCGAGATTTCTTAGTTATATGTAACTTTAGTACTAACATATTATACACATAAACCTTCCGGGATAAATTCTCTAAACGATGGTGAAAACCTCATCGCTATACGTTGCGTGGTTTAGAAGAACAAAGCGGACATATAGACAAACATGAAAAGCGAATATCACTAGTCCATGTCCGGACACACTGTATAAGTACCTACTATCTTCATTTTTGATTAAGTTGAGCGTTTTTAACGTAGTTCCTTAGAGCCCGCTATTACGCTGCACTAACGTGGCGAATGAGAGCTGGACCGAAAAAAGTGTACCACTTTGACTTTTGTTACATCTTTCCAACCGAGTGTCCCACGACACCTCTAGTTTCATGTGTTGTTACGAGTTTTTGTAAGCTCTGAAAAAAATATCTCACATGAAAGAATATTTTTATTTTCTTATCTGTTTTCTAGGATGTAAGATTAATAGATTAGATAAGGTTAATAAAATAGTTATTTAGTACCCATTATAGCATTTTTTTTTTTGTGGCAATAAATTTTCTTGCAAAGCAGTAACCTAGTACTTACCTAGATTAAAACACAAACTCGTACGAATAAATTATAATATAACTTTATAATTAAAAGTACTTAAAACATAAGCAATGAATTAATAATCATACCAATACCAACCTAAAAAATACAACTTAACAAAGACAAGTTAAAATTTAAAATGCCTAATATAATTACGAAAACTAAGTTCCAAGGACAAGCCCCTTACCAGACCGTACCGTCTTTAAAATCTTTTGTATATTCTCTACACTCTCAGTCTTTGCGGGACGAATGTCATAAGGTGTAGACACATCTCCCACATCTGAAATAACAGTGTCAATTATCTCATCACTTTTGAGCAACATTCCCAAGTCTAGCTTCAACCTCGTGACTCCGTCTCTGTAAAGCAAGTTAACAGTCGCCTGATCCAAGATTTTAAGAGAGAACTGTTCATTCAGCTTCACAGTTTTGATTCTTATCTGGAAAGGCCTGAATGTTTGCTTTAGTTTGAATCTTTTCTCTTTGACGAAATTATCTAGTTCTATCGCAACCATTTCGGGGTGGGCTGGCCTTGCTTCTTCGGTTGTATCTATACCGGCGGTCGATTTTTTTACTCGCTCAAGTTTATGATCTCGTTCTTTCAAGCATGTGTTGACGAAGACTCGCTGCAAGACCGGGGGGTCGTTCAAAGTGTGCCATTTCCACTTGGCTGGTGGGCCAATCTTCGGGTCCACTAGTACACCTTCTGATTGATTGTATTTTAGTCTGTTGAATAAAGATTTTAAAAGTTACTTTTAAGGGTGTCTACAAGACCTCGTATTTCTTAAGAGATTAATGGCGTTGTAGTAGTACGATGCAACTCTACCCTACAATACGTTATTTCCTAAAACTTATGTCAAATTATATTTTAAGTTAAAGTGATAGTGAGAGCACGTAAGATAAATACGTCATATAATGTTTGCTCTCCCGGCTATTGTATGCCTAGCAGCCGGGTTTTTTTTTTGTTGTATCTAAGATCATGTAAGTACTTTAACGCCACCTGTAGACACTGGCCGCGTTTTAAGTTTCAGGCCACTAGGTTACTGTGTCAACCAATCGCACACAAGCCACGCCTCTGTATATCGTAGCTTTCCGAAAATTGCGTATTTTCAGCAAGAACGTAGGTAACGTTACAATATATTTCTTCGTGCGGTCCCTGAACAGTTGAAAAGAGACACCAATAGTGCCCAACTCCGGCTTCAAACCACGTTTCAGAATTTAAAAAATAACGCCTTCGCGGAATCTTATTGCATTAAATAACTATATCTACTGTTAATTATTGTGATAAAAAAAACTGTTATTTCCATAATTATTTCAATCCTTTGTAACATAGTCCTGTTTCGAACAGGACTTCATTTTACAAAAATGGTTTCAGTTTATGAATTTACCTGAGGTTCCCATGAAGATCGTAGATGACACCATGTCCTAGAACGTCAAATAAAGCGAGAATAGTGCGTGGCCTTATTTTACCACACTCCATTTCTGTTCCGGAGCTGTACACAACATATCTTTGACCAATATTGGATTCTGAGACGAAAATTAGACAATTAGTTAACTTAAGTTTGTTTGTCATTAGCCAAACTACACCCGTATAGTAACGACCAAAAGTTCAAAAGCGTTTTTTAGTTAACTAAAACCTGCCACTTTGAAAAATTACCGAAAGGTTTGGTAATAATGATGGTAGCAACGTGAAATGTTTATCCATACTTTAGGAGAAAACTGGTTTGAAATCTTACCTAAGTGCAAGGCAAATATGATCGTGATTGTATCTACTCCCATTGATCGGGGATATAACCCCGGATACCTAGCTGGCAAAACCTGATCAAAAAACCTTCTCTCCACCATTAAATTCTATGAACCCTGATTACATCACTTCGACAGGAGTCAAGCATTTTATTTAAATTACTAGCTAAAAATACTTAAAAACTGCACAGGATAATTATCTTAACACCCATCAAATTAATATTTTTCAGACCTTGAGCATTATAATATTTCAAGGCTATAGCGCCGTTCCGGTAATACCAATGGCCACGGCCGTTATGGTCAATGTCAGCCAACTTTTGTCCACTGTCGTAGAACAATTCCCCATCTTGCCGATGCCGCTCGAACCAACAGTTACGTGAGTTAGCTGGCTCCATTCTGTATATATTCATCTAGAGTAAAGACGATAAAATTTGACAATTTGGAGTTGGATTTGCAGTCACAAGAGATAAGTAGGTACTGTATTTTTGTTTTAATGCATCAGAAATGTCAAGTGTACAGTCACGAGCACAAATATGTATACATAGCAACTTTTAAATGTGTTTTTCTCCTACTGTATTGATTGTAATTATATAATATATGATTATGAAATAGGTATCATCTCAAAGTTACAATCGTTATTCCACGAGAAAAACGTTATTGAATTTTGCTGAGTGTATATATAATTTTGCTCGTAACTGTAACTAATAAACGGCCCCAAAAACTACAATTTTATTGCGCAATATTTTTGGTTAATATTGTAAATAGCGCAATGATTGAGCAAAAGTTTGAGCGATTTTAATTGCACCTTATAGGTTATGAATAGCGCAGGTCTTGCTCACGTGAAAATATTGAAGCTGAAGATGAATCGTTTGAGTGCAGGGGCTGATTCAAATTCAATCATACTGCGCAGTATAAATATTGCGCAAAATTTATAGGTGTAGGTGAGGGCCGCCATAAATTCAACGGTTATTGTAATTTACATAATAGAATTTAATAGCTTTTTAAATAAATTCGAAATATATTTATTTCAAAATTATCATGGCTTCAGCACGTGAGCAATATTAGATACATACCCTTCGCATTATTTTTTCTTCTGGTAGCATAGTCCATCCCTTGTGGATAAATTCTTCATTAGATAATTGGTATTTGATTGCACCATCCATAAACAATGTCTGAAGACATTATTTAATTATTACTGATAATATTTCTGGTAATTAATTATTTAACCTGCCTTTCCACCAAAGCCTGCTGTGTGAGGAACCGGCCCATAGAGCGAGAAATAGATCTACCAATAGAATTGCTTCATTTGAATTGCATTCAATTTTTTATTGGTGGATTCTTTCCTTGCTTTTCTTATGTTATTTGATGGCAATAAACAAGCTGGCGGTGCACCTGATCATGCGTGGTCACTGACTCACCGCCCATGGACATCTGCGATGCTGAATCTCAAAGAAAAAGGCACCCTACCCTTCAAACCGGAAAAAAAAACAAATATGTTGGTAATTAGTATGGCGGCTCATCACATATTCACGTCATCTTTTGATAGGTTCATGTGCGTAATAGCATGTTTTAGGAATTATTTTAGGAATTACAATAAAACTATACGAACCATCGAGAGTAATAAATAAATTTCGTAGTCTATACGTACTTGATATTTAAAATTACGTTCGGCAATCGAGTCATCTGCGGATTGAAAATGAGTCTTGGAGAGCAGTGGTTCAGGATCTATTGGTTTTTCCTCTATGTCTTTTGTATCCAACAGTGATGTATCTCCAAATATTAGAAGTTCAGTTACTTCATCGCGATTAGAAGGAAGTGGTATTATTTTCTTCATTTTTCTTTCATTTTTTATTGTCAATTTCTTGAGTCTTTTCCTCTCTATCTCCATCTGTTTAGCTAACTGTATCTGTTTATTCAACTTAAACATTTCTGCTTTTACTTGATTTTTGTGTAACAGAATTTCAGACAATTCCTTGGCATCCCTGAGTGGTGGTGTCGATAATTTCCGTTTCGATTGACGTTTCAAAAACTGCCTTTTCTTTTCATATTCAGGTGAAAGATTTTCTTTTCCGTTTACTCTTTCTGTTCTTCCTACTTTCTTTTTTAAACGCTCTGTGTCTTTATCATCAGATGAATACGTCCCCAAACCTATCTTGTCAGCTTTTCTCAGCCCCGACTCTTTCCTCCACGTTTTTTCTGCCGAGGAATCTTTTTTACTCTGTTTTTCCGACATTTGTTGTTTTAGTTGCAGAGGGTTTTCGATTGCTCTTTTTCTAGGTTTAGTTACTTTTTTAGCAACATCTGTTTCAGAATCAGACAAACTTTTATCTATGGCCTCACCATTCCTAGCTACTTCAAAACTTGTTTTTCCTTTGGAATATCTTGAACGTAAGACTTTGCTTACATCTTTCGATATCGCTTTTTTGAAACCTATAGACAGTCTTTGTACTTCCTCTGTACTAGAAGTAAGCGCTTTGTGCAAGTTGTTAACTGAAACATAGACCATTTTTTTATTTTGGTCTTTGGATAATCCTGAACCTAATGATTTGCTTGCATCGCTAAGCAACACTTCTACCAATTTCAAATTTGCTGTCTTGGGTATTCCCTGTACTGCTGGTTTACATAAATTGGTAAATTCCTTTATTATTTTAATTAATTCATCTGATGGCATTCGATCTATTGCTGTAATGATGTCGCTGACTAATTCTCTTACAAGATTTTTATCTAATACTCCTGCTACCAACGCTTTATTAAGACAAGCTAATTTTTGGACCAGTGCGTTAGCTAAATCAACAGATAATTTTTGTAGCATTTCCTTTTTACTTTGACCTCTCAGCTGTTCTTTATCCAATCGTTTAGATAGTTCGTGGGTAATTAAATCACTCAGATCAACTAATAATTTAATCAAATCATGATTTAGATCTTTAGATGAACTCATTAGTAGGTCGTTTAAATCATTAATCAGATCTTGTGTAATTTTTCTATTCAAACTCTTAGACAAATCTCGTGTTACAGTTTTGTTTAACTCTGTTAATTCATTTATTAGTTTTAATACAATATTTTTAGGTAGTTTTTGTTTTATAGCTGCATTTATAGTCTCAATCATCTCTCGTACTAACTCTTTATTTAGATATAATTCTTGGGATAAAGATTTGCTTAGATCTAGTAACCTTTTCATTAAGCTTTCATGTCCTCCTTCACGTAATGGTCTACTAAAATAATTTAGTACCGAATCTTTAGATTTTCTAAAACCTAAACCAGAGAATCCTCCTCCAACTTTCTCTTTTAGGTATTTGCACAAGCACATCTCTTCCGAAGGTGAGGGGTGGAGACTTTCACTTGACGAATGATGGTATTTCCCTACAAATTCGATTTTTGATAATAATTCTTCAAGCGTTTCCTCGTTCTCTGACATTTTTTGAGAAGACATTAGTTTTTCTTGATCCAGATTCGGAAAGAAATCTATGTCTGGCTCTCGCGTACCTAAGGGTTCTTGTAGTGCATGCATGATTCTTTCCAATTCAGTATCTTTTAATACTCTGTGCTGACACACACCTTCTCCATCAACTATCGCTTGTAAGAAATGGTTGACTTTACAAAGCCATAACTTGAAGCGTTGTTGTCTTTCTCGTGTTTTCTCATACGTGGATATGAACTCACTAACTATTATGTCGCATCTTTTACATTTTTTGTTGAGCCTCGTTGCTCGCTTACAATGCTCGCAAACTCCAATAACTTCATTTTCCTTTATAGTTCTTAATTCGTCTAACAGGCTACGAACTCTTTCTACTATTGATTTACATTGCGCACATTTTGTCTTGAATCGATCTGTTGAATTTTAATTGAGGTAAATAGGCGGGAAATGGTGAGCAAATTATCGACTGTTGATTATTTTATTAACTTGACTATAGAATTTGTACTTTTCAGTATGAACCTGATTTTTCTGGGGAAAACATACTTTAGCCATGATTTCAACTTTACTTAGGAGCATTTTCAATAAGTAGGTTTTTTATTAAAAGAGACGCCATATGGCAAACGGCGACGACATTTTTAGTTATAATACAAAGGTGTGTAATGAAGCTTTTAGGGGTATGAGGAACAGGGTGTAAAGTTCTCTCATCCACCATAGAAGAGGGAGGATCCTCCGACCAGACGGGTGTTGTGTCTGGCGGGCAACTGCCCGACGATTGATGTCGGGTTCTTGTATATATGTCCATTGCGCGGTAAACTTTAATTGCGCGATGCAGGATTTATGTGACGTCAGGATTTTTGTGTGACGTCATGTCTTTGATGCGTAGTTCGCATGTGGCGATGTAGATACCGCCACAAGCTCATTACACATTTTTCCTTTTATTGACTGTGGAAAATTAATCAAGTTAATACCCACATTAATAATATATTTTTTATTCTACTTACGGAGTTCACTAATGTACTCGGACTTTTTAATCTGCTTACTGCCAATGTTGTGCAGTATAAAAGTATCCTCGTATTTCGAATCGCTTCCCTTTCTCTGAAGCCATTAATGATGAAATAATTATTTACTGATATTAAACATAATTATCTACTCACAGATTTTGTATGCCTTATGCGTTACTAGCTTCCGCCCGCGGCTTCGCCCGCGTGGTATGTCAATAAAAAGTAGCCTATGTCCTTTCTCAGGCTCTAGACTATCTGTGTACATTTAAATCGGTGCAGTAGTTTTGGCGTGAAAGTGCGACAGACACAGACAGACAGAGTTACTATCGCATTTATAATACTATAGTAAGGATTATTCTAAGGCCCTTAACTCTCCCACAATCCAGTGGTAATAGAATTAATTTATGTTGATAGCGCCTGGCTGGGATCGAAGCTACGACCTACAACCGAGTCGAGTCGAAGCTATTACCACTGTGCCACCACTGCTCTCACAGAGAGGAGGGCTGTGTCCCAGCAGTGGGAACATTATAGACTAGTTATGGCGCTTTATATGGTTACAATTGCAACGATTTGTTTGAAACATAGCAGGTATTACGCAATTCGTGCTGTCCTTGCTGTCACCGCCAGCCAATTCGTTTGTTCTTCTGCCTATCTCATCAATAATATCATATTAATATCACATTGACGTATTACGTGCTGACTCGTTGCCTTGTAAAATATTACTTGATTTTCAACAATAAGCTTTTCTGCGCGGCATGACCTTGTACCTACTGCAACTAACTAAAAGTGGTGCGCTATGTAAGTATCTTAATCGCACAAAACATTAAAACACTCAGTGTGCGTTACCCCAGCAAAATAATGTCGAAAATAGTCATTTAAATCTTACTCCAGTGTAAGTGCAACGAAGTTAATAATAATGTTGTTAATAAGTTAATAATGTGCGAAACAATTACAGAAGCTGGGTAACTAATTATCTATAAGATTTAAATGACTATTTTGTTTGAGAAAAAATAGTATTCTTGTGCGATGACACATTTCGCCATATTTTGGCATGCAAATAACAGGGTTTCTTTTACCGAATCGAATACTGACTACTCTCTTCCATTATCTTCAATGTGTTAGAAGTAAGCAAGAGTTTGCAATATCGCGACATTGAAAAATATTATTATCTCTCAAATAATGTTTCGTACAAGCTTTTATTAAAGAGTAAAACGGTCAGCAAAATAACATCTAAATCTGTAAAAATTAAACAGTGCCAAGGCCCGAGATGGTGTCTGCCAGCCATATGATGTAGGTAAGCTTAATAGCTTACAACAAATAGGGGGACCGTTGTTTAAAAAAATTAAAGTAATAAAAACTAAAACCCAACTACGACTAAAAAGGTATCACAGACAGACAAATTAAAAATAATCCGGAGTCACACGTGCTAGGGCATAAATCGAACAGATTACGTGTGACTCCGGATTTTTTATTTGTCTGTCTGTGGTGTCTTATTTATACCTTTTTAGTCGTAGTTGGGTTTTAGTTTTTATTATTTAATTTTTTTTTTAATTCTTTTGGTGTTATAATATATTTATTTTTGAAATGTACTCATTAAATCCTTTCATTTGATACCCAACATGGTACGACTAAACAATTTTTTTATTTCGTTTCTGACTTTATGTCCTCTAGAAGGCGCCATTTTTAATGTGACGTCACATAGCTGACAATCAAGACGCTTCCAACGCTTCTCATTTGTCAAATTGTGATGAGTAGTTTAGAAGATAGGAGGGAACAGATGAACATACATACATACATACATACCGGTCAAAATAATAACCCTCCTGTTTTCTTCGCCGTAGTCGGGTAAAAAGGTCAGCACAGGAACTGTCCAACGGATCGCCGTATTTCAAGGTAACTTAGCTGTTTACATAAATTTAACACAAAATCAAATACAACCTTACAAAAGGTCTTTCAAACATTTATGTAATTAAGTATTTTATTTTATTATTCATGTACACACAGTAAAATACACATAGAGACGACTTAATTATAACCATTCATTCAATTTATTTACTTTAAAATTTTATTGTCACATAAATTCCTACATAGAGGTATGAGTTCAAAGAATTATCGATTTAATTAATAAAATTCTTAAAACACTGACAGATAACGCACAGCTGCCGCCGTCTAGATAAGCATGAAATGCACGAAAATGAGCACTAAGGAAGTTTTTTAATTAGGTAGGGGATGAAAGTTTGTATGGAATTTTGTCATTTTTGCCGATGGGAAATGGTCCTGCATGACGCATTTTCGATACGAAATCCATTTCGTGGAATAGTATTCTTGTATCTAAAACCTACAACCTGAAAACTGAATAAGTAAGTATTGCTTTCCTGAAACAATTTTTTTATTATCACAAACATAATTTAACTGGCTTGGACAAGTTTTTTTTTTTTAAACTGTTTACTAGAGTAAGCACAGCATAGAACAGCGCAGCACAGCTTATTGTTAATTTAGTTGATTAGTTAATATATATGTAGCAACGAGCAGTATAATGGTTAATTATGATGTATGATGGCGCTCATTGGGAAGAATACTTGAAATAAGTACCTACTTATGTTTAGCAGTTGAGCTTAACACAACAGCTTGATACAGATGATTAAATACATGTTGGAAAATCTCAATAGGTATATAGGTACGTGGGGTTAGTTTAAATAATAATTCTGTATGTACAAACATTTAATAACATTCACAACATAGAACGTCACAACATGTATAATGAAAAGGATAACTTAGAGTCCGCGCCACAACTGAAACCCCTTTGAAACGGCGTGTATCTCCATGCCATTGCATCACATTGCATAAAATTGCGTATTTTGTGGCGCGCACTCTATAATAGACATCAACATTAAATGTGTCAGTACAGTAACAATTTGCTTATTGTAGGTAATTCATTCGATCAATTCATGGAATTGAAGTCCAATAGAGACAATAATAATTTTGCTTAGGTATAAATTCTATTATTACGGTTACAAATGTAGTTAGGCACTACAGAGCCCTAAAATCTCGTAAACTTAATATTATTGTTACTTACCTAATTAATACAACATTTTTTTGGACTTTTCGGTATATTTCAGACACCTATTTTTTTTCTTATATTTTTAACTATTATTTCTTTTGACTTAATTTTTTATTATCCTATATTATTACATAAATGTCATTTTTATACGTTTATTTTTTCTTTTTTCTTTTTTCCTGTTTGAATAAGTATTTGGAATATATGTAACAATGTAAGTCTTCGGAATATAATATACTTACTAGTATAAGGAATATAAATAGTCTAAATGCCGATAGCTGATCTGTGTAAATACAAGATGTTAATAGGTACTTAATATGCACATTAGCCATATCTTAGGAAATAATTTTCGCTTTCAAAAATTTTAGTACCAAGTGTTCAGCTCTGTTTGTAATCCAAACATAGATCATACAATACATATACATACATTAATAACATATAGAAAAAAATACCTATTATTACAGTTAAAATCTAACACAGCGCAGGTTCTTCCCTTAAACCAGTCTTTCTTTAAAGCATTGTTGTTACGTTTCGTAACCCTACCGTTTTAAACAATTCACTTTCCAGTATTTAAACAATTCCACACATAAATACTTCAAATCTTTTCACTTGTTAATCTCCCACCGTCTTTTTTATACTTATACCTAAACTGTATGGAAAAAAATCTACTAAATAAGTACCAAGTTTTTTAAATTAAACGAAATTTTAAAGAAACATATAAATGACAGACTGGATTGTGTTCCAAAAATTTGTAAAAATTTAAATAATAATTATTATGATATTTTTTTTATAAGTATTATAGGGTACAAGCTCGAAATAGTAGTTATATATAAATAGGACTTTTTTAAACTTATTAGGTAGGTAACCCTAAACAGGTACAACAGTCATATAAAATATTATATAATATTCATAATTGACTTTACTTCGAAATATCACATCCAAAATTTTTTCTTTATTAATTTGGTTAATGAAAACGTGAAATAAATGAGTATGGTAGTATTTATTTTCAACAGGTAGGTACTATGATAATTTGGTAATTATTGAAAGTTATAACCAATAAATGAATGATAGGAACAGTAAGTAACTTCTAGTAGGTACTTGGTATTTGATAAGAATCTTACACACAACTCTTTCCCAATTACTGACACATTTACTATTCATTATTATTGCTTCACTCTGGGCGATCCATCCGCCGGCGCCGTTTTGAGCAAGATGGCTCCAGATCCGAGGTTGGTGACTCGTCGTCAGTCAACCAATTTGGCAGCGGACGCATTGGTTTCGGGATCAGGATCGGTTGCGAGGGTTCGGGCAAGCCTTCAAATTGGAACCGTCGAGCTGGTGGCGCTATCGGCCGCGACACTTGTCTTCGCGCCTCAAGTAGCGTCAAAGTCGGCCTATTGTGACCAGATTTCAACATAATCAGCGGTTGGTAATCCTCATCGCTGGTAACTGAGGAAGAAGAAGTACTAGTGTCACTACTCAGACTGCTGTGGTCGTCTTCGACCTGGTCGATCGAGCTATCATCTTGTATTGTCGAACTAGCTGCGGGCTTCTCAGCTGAGGCATTAACGCTAGGTTTTTCAATTGGAGTCTGATCTGTATGTTGTTGGACAATGGGCAACTCTACGGCAGGAGCGTACACATGCTCAGGGTCAACCCACTCGACCCTTAGAGAAGAAACACGAGCATCGTCTCGATTTTGTTGTTCGCTTGAAACCATCAGTCGAATAAGTCCCCTGACTCCCTCTTGGCCCTGATTGGGCAGAGGAGCGTTCAACCTGACTTCTTCTTCCGTACCCAACATCTGTGTAGGTGGGTTTACAGACAAAGCTTGCAACCCAGCACCCACCTGGTCTGGTTCATTGCGGATATCTTCAATCGGAAATTGGCAATTGAACCTGGGCATCTCTGGCCGATTTTCAAAGTTCACCGGCACCGCTTGTTCGGCAGGTTCTTGCATATTCAACTCCTGATTTATAGGCATTTGTGTGGCTTGGACAAGAGGGTTATCCTGGCGTTGAGCACTAGCTTCGTGATGACCTGTGTCAGCCGCATTTGAGCTCTGACCTGACTGGAGGTCACCGGATGGCATGCTTTCTTCGGGTTTTTTAAATATATTACACAAGCCGCTGACTATTTGGCTCATGCCATCCAGTCGCGCCACAAGCGCTCGTTTTTCTATATGCTCGGTGTACTGCCGCTCTTGCCCTACCGCACAAGGAAAAAGTTTTAAATAGTGAAAAATCCGAAGCAAGTCCCCGCGGATGTTGGTTGTATGTGTTGGACGTGGCTGAGTGTAATCGATATTTTCTCCAAAAGCGTCTATTACGA